>JBBMOI010000003.1:5567500-5572500 GCA_038088405.1 Porites divaricata
CCTAACTCTGCCTCATTTGTTATTGGCAATGGATCAGTTTGAATGGCTTAAACAAACTGAATATAAAAAATTCTATTACCACTAAAAATTTAATTATTATTCAAAAATTAACTATTAATAAAATATAATAATATAAAGGTAGGCAGTTATGCCTATATGACTCATCAACATCAATCATTATTATTATTGTTGACTCACCAGCATTCACCATCAGCAACTGCTTCTGCTCTTGTATGCTCTTAAAGGTTTCAACCCACTGATCTTGATTGGAGATTAATTTACTCTTCAGTCTTGTGACCTTGCCCTTTTACTGAGTCACCTCACTCTTCAGGGCTTTGCATGTTGTGGATTCCCAGCACGTCCAGTTGGAGTATCCTACAAAAAACAAACTTTCTACATTAATACAGGCTGTAATAACAAGACTTAAGAATTTTTGTGTTTTAGTATTGCTGTAAAATAACTGCACATGTAGTTTTCCATTGTTGTGATAATACAAAAATGCAAATAAACATTAATTAGAGTTATGCACCTACCATAGAACCTGTTCAAGTTCAGGAATTGTTAATGATTCATCAATCTGCATAATGTCATCCATATCCTGCACCTTTTCGATTCCCTCAGCCTCTGGGATCTGCATGGTGTCAGTAATCTCATCAGTGCCTGAAATCCCTTGACTCTCAAGAGCTGTCGTATCTCCAGGAGTACCTAGGACCTCTGAAGCCATCTTGGCATGGACACTTATCTCGCCCGTCTCAGTCTCAGGGCTGCAGCTCTCATTTTCAGGATTTACCTCAACCAAAGAACCCTGACTTGCATTCAGAACACCTTCAACTTCTGAAGACTCCACAGGGTTGGGAGCCCCCATAGTGTCAGCACTCTCCTCAAATGCAGAACTTCTTTTGACAGAGAGCACCTCTTCTTCAGGATTGTCTTCTTCCTCCGTATCCTCATTAGTACTTTGACCAGCCAGAATTTCATTTAGTAGCTAAAATGGAAATAGGTATGACCATTTTTTATCTCTCTCCTTCAAAACAAGTTTAAATTTGAGCTTTATGTTGATGTTTACAAAACTAGAAATCGAAGCAAGGTTTCATCACATTTTTGCCTTAAAATGCATGCATCATTTGCAGACAGTGAAATAGAATTAAAATACAAACGAAAAAAGAAACCACAAACAGTAACTGAGCTTATAAAATTTAGAAATCAGAAGAAGTCCATTTTTGGTCGTTTTAAAAGACTCGCGTGTAACTCTTAAATTTGCTGTAAGATTTCTTGGAGGGAAGTTTGGAGTACTGTCAAATCTTAAAGTAACAGAAAGACAATCTCTCAAAAAATAGAGAGCTAGATTTCCATGTAGCTTAACTTTTTCTAAATTTTACGCTTGAATGGAAAGGTTTGGGAATTGGGGAATTGACTTCTCGTCAACTCAGCTCAAATACCCATTTCTGAGCAAGTGCCCGTTTTACTATAACTATGAGAAGAAAGCAGAAAAGTATGAAAACACATGCAACAATATGGGAAGTCCAAATAGTCAGAGCATTCATTAAACGAATATTGAACAACTATGCCAGAAAAAATTATGTCACAGGTAAATGAGGAAATAAATATAATGGTGATAAACACAGGGCAAATACATCATAATTCCACTCACCGATCGTCGAGTCGGCTTTGATAGGGTTTCAGAGGATTTTTTCCAAATGGTTGGAAACGACCCCTTCTTCAAATGCCTTTTCACGCCTTTCATTGAAAAGCAAGCAAAAAACAATCCATTGTGAAATGCTCCGAGCACACAGCGATTTTTCCACTGGGTTGAAATCCTACCGATGAATGGACACGAACCTTTTCCACTTTAACCTAACGCTGCCCGAATCAGGAGAATTATGAATAGAAATCCCCAGTTCATCGTTCTTTACGTTTCCACAGTCTTGAAAAACACAACGGCTACCAGGCATACTTTCGCTTTAAATCAAAAAAGCGAAGAAATAACCTCCCAAAGGTTCCAGAAATATTGCTTTGCCGCGTTGATGAGCGTTGATGTTTCTACGTCACATCTCGCCCCAACTCCTTCAAATACTACTCCCGGTCATTTTTTGAATCGAGTAATGGCGGCAAGACATTTACGAAAACTGCCGTGCAGATAAACACACTTCCAGATCATATTTGGACTCCAAACTTGGTACGGTAAGTCACTTTTACTCTTTTTTTCGAAATATGTAATCAAAAACAAATTCCCAAATTTGATCGTAGTAGCACTTTAAGATAAAGGGCCCCTATGGAGACCAGCCTTGGAGCTAAATCGGCTACCCTGTGCAATTAAAGTTTTACTTTACTTTACTTAACATATATTAGAAGCCAAATTGTTCCGCAGTTTATTTGGTGCCGCCACCTATAACGTAAACGGCGCTGCCACCAAGTGTTGTTTAGGATATAATGCTTGGCAACTATTGGAGGAGTCTTTTGATTGACCTCTGAGTCAAGAATAATCGCCAAGAAATTGCCGGAAATTTACATTTGCAATGTCGTGTCGCATCCAAAGTGGAATCTGAATCGCTTTAAAACATCGCCACTAAAATCCTACGAGAATACACCCGTGTATATGGGTCTTCAGGATTATTTCAATTTGGAATGGAGCTCGCCCAGCAAAGCTTGGTCGTGAAATAGGCCTTTTTTTTTCTAATCTGACATTTACTTTATCAGTTTAGACTACGTCATCATGATCAAAGTATATTTCTCTCTTCGGGTGTTTTATGATGAGTAGTGATTACACCATGCTCAGGCAGCTTCGTGATTTGATGTTGGTTTTAAAAGTAAGTACCTTTAAATTTAGCTGCGGGGACTTTAAAGACACCCCTTCGAGGCAGCCTCCGTTGAATAATAGAAAAAGAAACACCTTTTCGAGGCATTGTTCCATTGGCATTAAAAGAGACTTTCCTTTCTCTTATACGTTATGTAATGGAAAGAATATAATTAAAGCACTTACACACGAAAGCTTAATTGTATTCGTAGTTTTACCTGAAGTGTGTAACACAGCCCAAGTTTGGAGATGGTGTGCGCATGCGTCTCACAGTGCTGTTGTTCCTTTGGCAAATTCTTCCGGATTTCATAGGCCCCCTGAAACTTCTTAACAGTATCGTCGCTGACCCCTCGGTGAGCTTCTTTATAAAGGCCAAGAAATCCGAGAGCAGTTAGACTATCCGCAAGTCTTCTCATGTCATTAGATCTTTTGGAAATGTGCCGGCAGCTTTCATACTGTTTTTCACACTCAGAGGGCGGAGATAAAACTTTGGCCAGGAAATCTAAAACCACGGTGGAGGTAGCGACATCTATGCAATGCTCGGTCTCTTTCTTGTCGCCTCTTTCCTGCAGGAAATTTGTGAACATTTCCAGGATGTTTTCTTTCTCCCTCCAAAAGGTAAAAATAGCTTTTTGCGACGACTCTTTGTTGATAAAGTTTTCACTTGAGTCTTCGAGGAGTTTAAGGTAATGTTGATTAAACTTGTGTTGTGATTTTTTACCTATATCATCCATGTTGAGAAGTTTTCTCTCGGCTTTGAGGAACTGACGGACCAAAGGATGCAAAACTAACATTTCATCGTCAATTCTGCGTAGAAGAGAGCGACCTATCATCGTAGCCTTAACTGTCTTAGGTTCCAATGAGTCACCGAAGACAGCCTTCATGTCTTTAACGGAAAATGCCGATGGGAAAACTGAAAGGCGAACAAGGTTTGCTTTTATGTTTTCTGAAATATTGAGCAGAAAGTGTTTCAAAGCATCGTAAACATCTTCTGCGTTGGTCTTGAAAAGTGGTATGGGATTGTTTTTCAGCTGTGCCACCAACTCTGCCGGGCTGATCGTGTTTTCTTCTAGTAAGCCTGCACAGTTGACAAGAACCAAAGGTATCCCAACACAGAGCTCACCAAGCACCTTGATATACTGTTCCTCACAGTTTGGAACAGAGTCCTGAAGTAATTTGGCAGACGACTCAGGATCCAAACGACCTAGGCGCACTTTGTGTATGTTCTTTGAATGAAAACCCACATCCTCTCGAGTAGTGAT
This sequence comes from Porites divaricata, assembly GCA_038088405.1. Taxonomy (NCBI): domain Eukaryota; kingdom Metazoa; phylum Cnidaria; class Anthozoa; order Scleractinia; family Poritidae; genus Porites; species Porites divaricata. The sequence goes on from JBBMOI010000003.1 coordinate 5,571,557, forward strand.
GACCAACTGAACTTGTGGTGCGTGTCGTTCTACATATCGTACAAACTCTTTAAACTCTTTTCCTTGGTATTGTATGTCTTCTGTGTCGTCCAACACAATTATTTTCTTCATGTTAAGCCCTTGGAGTCTGTTTTGTGCTAACTTTACAATATCGGGACTCGCTGAGGGTCTACGAGCTAGAGGGTTAATTCGACGGAGGATTTCGCTGCAGACTCCTGTAAGGTTTTTTTGTTTTGGAATGAATATAACAGACTTTTTATGTTTCTCTTGAAGTAAATGAGTGGCATGGATTGCAACCTCTGTCTTACCCATCCCAGGAATTCCAACAATGATGATGATGCGTGAAGGATTTGGGTCCTGAATAAGTTTTTGAACAATTTCTTGGACCACTGGTCCTCTGCCTTCAAAATGTGGCCCTTTATAAGGAGCTTTTTGGTCTGCTGGTGAAGTGAATTGTCCTAGGAAAAAATATCACATATATCTATCAAATTCTTTTTGATACCAAATCTTATATAGCACAACTTCGATACCAAAAGGTCCACCCCCTGTCGTAGTGTGGTGCCGCTAATAGACTGCAGACTCCAGACTAACGATTGCAGATCACAGACTGCAAACCACAGACTGTAAACAACAGACAGCAGAGCGCAGACTGCAAACGTCAGATCGCAGATTGCAGAATGTAAATTGAATCACACTGAAAACTACAAAGTAGTGATCTAGCTCTTAGGAGGTGTTTACATGAGAAAACTCGCACCGGCGCGAGTTTCATTCCGACATGACTTTTTGATTTCGTATCGTGTTTACATGATGACTGGGTCATTTCACATCTCGTTATTTGAAGCTACACTTCATGTTGATAAAATGCACGTGTGATTCAAAATCGCGAACATTACGCGTGCGCTACCCGTTCGGGGTGAACTCACGGCGGGGTGACTCGCGCCAGC
>JBBMOI010000003.1:5577500-5665000 GCA_038088405.1 Porites divaricata
AAGCCCAGCAAAGTGTCCTGCCGAGCTTTACTCCCATTCTGTTCTTTCAGTTCTTGGAATTATCCCGTCGATTTTCCGTTAATTTATGCAGCCCTAAAAACCGAACGTTACAGCTGTGAGGAAGATCGTCGCAAAGATAGAATACAATAGGGGGAACAATACGTCTTTGTACAATCGACAATCAAAATAGATTGACCGTTTTAAGCCTCAGTTAATTAACTATGTAGAATCTCTCATTGGTTGCGCAGTGCTCATGTGCCTGTTTACACGTTTACTTTCCTTCTACTTTTATACAGAATGAACAGTTGAATGGAAAATGCGGGGGAAAACGTTAAATGGGCGTGAGAAAAAGAAGCTTTATGAACCTATAATAGGCCATTTTGTTTTCCCACTGTAGGTCACTGATTTTAAAAGGAAGTTGCCCTTCGTCTTGCCATAATTTGAGCGTAAAATGCACAAGCATAGGAGAAAATTAAAAAAGAACAGTTCTCGAGAGATATGTCTCATGCTTTAGATGTTTGTGTAGGGAAAACAAACCATAAAAGCTAAGAAGTGTCTTCTTGAAATATTTCAGGTGTTCTTGAGGTAGTGTTATATGAACTGATGAGTTCCACAGTCGTCTCGTCAAAGAAGCACTGTAAGTTTAAGTAAAGCGACTTTATCTGTAGTCCCACGGTCTTGGATCCAAAAAGTAATAACTAAAGGCAAGACAAAATGAGCTCTTGCTAAAGGGTCTTAAAACGACTGCTCCCGCAGTCCCAGAGGCCCGTTTGCAGTCCTCAGTGAGTTCCCATACTCGAAAAATTGGTACCCGCGACTGCCGCCAGACGGGTGCCCGCGAAGAAAGAAGAATATGCAATTATGTATTTATACAGTTTCGCTTTTACCTCCGCTTCGATGCGTGTCTTTTAATTCGATTTCTTTGATTTCGTTTCTTTTATTTCGATGCATGTCTTTTATTTCCGCTTCGATGCCTCAGCGAGTTCCCATACGCGAAAAATTGGTACCCGCGACTGCCGCCAGACAGGTGCCCGCGAAGAAAGAAGAATATGCAATTATGTATTTATACAGTTTCGCTTTTACCTCCGCTTCGATGCGTGTCTTTTAATTCGATTTCTTTGATTTCGTTTCTTTTATTTCGATGCATGTCTTTTATTTCCGCTTCGATGCCTCAGCGAGTTCCCATACTCGAAAAATTGGTACCCGCGACTGCCGCCAGACGGGTGCCCGCGAAGAAAGAAGAATATGCAATTATGTATTTATACAGTTTCGCTTTTACCTCCGCTTCGATGCGTGTCTTTTAATTCGATTTCTTTGATTTCGTTTCTTTTATTTCGATGCATGTCTTTTATTTCCGCTTCGATGCCTCAGCGAGTTCCCATACTCGAAAAATTGGTACCCGCGACTGCCGCCAGACGGGTGCCCGCGAAGAAAGAAGAATATGCAATTAATATGTATTTACACAGTTTCGCTTTTATTTCCGCTTCGATGCGTTTATTGATGCTGGCGCTCACAGAGTTGGAAACTATGGAATCAGTCTTTAAACTAAACATGCAGTGACCAAGTATTCTAACCGTAACAACAGGAAACGGTTAGGCTAGAACAGGGATTACAGCATAGGCTAACATAAACGAACTCCTTATTCGAATCATTTCATAACCACTTCACCCCGAGCAACGAGCTAATGATAAAAAACACGGTGAATATACTCTTCTTACCGTCCTCCATGACTGTCTCAGCAAGCCGAACGAGGTTTACTTTTTCCAGTAGAGTTACCAAATACATGACTTTTCCCGGTCCGATTTTACCGCTTCGTTTAAGAAAATTTAACAGCTCTCTTGGTGTCTTGATGCACTCAAGTTCTTGTCTGGCTAAAGTGTCATCTCCTTCGCATAGAAACTTCATGTCGGCTAATTCGTTGCTTTGTATTTCATTGGCTATTTTGAGCAAAAGGGAATTGAAATCTGCCATCAAGTCTGCACTTCTTACAGCAGCTGACACTATACTCGGTGATTCAACAAAGATTGAAGAGCCGTAGATAACAAGCCACGTTGCGTCCGACGCACGTCTGGGGCTTTGTTTGCTTCGTCACGAGTTCCCTTCCCCACGATTTCTGCGAGGCAGTCACGTTGAACATCACTTAGCATGACCTTTGATTTTGCTTTTGTTGACTTAGAAGAATCTTTCAAGGGTCAGTTTCATTTCGCGGAAAGATGATCAATTTTTTTGACACTTTGCAGGAAAAAAGCAAATTTAGGTCTCAAACATAAGCGGTAGTAGCAATTTTTTCATGTGCAGTGGGAAAATCCTTAAATAAGAACGACCGAGACCAGGTTTTATGAGCCCGCGAGACTGAGCACCCCACCCAAACCCTTGTTTTCACTAAAACCGCTGGACGCCAACCTGGTTGGGGTCGTTGTTATCTAAGGTCTTCCGTGCAGTGGCGGATCCAGGGAACGGGCCCGGGGTGCTGGGACCAAGCTCCGCAGTGGCGGGAAAAGGCGAAAAATTCCCCTCTCCAGTCCACTGCTCGGTTCTCTTCGCCCACCGAGTTTTTTCGCTGTTTCACCTCCTTCTTTAATACCTATTCCCTGGTTCCAGGCTATTAAAAGCAACACGAAAAACGGAGACGCCTGATCTTAAGTTACCCGCTGTTTCCCTTAGCCTTGCATTGCCAATCAAGCGAATTAATCCTTGTATTCTCGACCAATTTCAAGGATTAACATAATAAATAAGTAACAGCGATAATCGCTAACAAAAGAACAAAAAAGACCTTTTGTTTGGCACAGCAGTTGGTTTTCATCAGATTAACTGATCACATATTTGAAAGACTTACTTGATCGCAATACAAAACACCACTTTCATAGTCGAATTTTTTTTGAAAAGATACTAGACGACGTTTAGTTCTTTCCTGATCATCGATATCCCTATAGTTTGTAACGCATTTTGAATCGGAATTATTCATTTGTGAAGACGGAAATTCGTCGAGACTGGATACATTATTTTACTACTAAAAACAGATCCTGTCTCTCGCGAGGTCTTTCGGCTTCGCGTAAAATGACCACACGTCGCTCGCTTTTCACTGCGTAAGGACCGTTAAGTGAATACACGTATAATTTGTTGGAAAATATGTCATCTCATGGGCAAGTTTATTCCTTAGATATCTTCAATTATTGATCATTTCGAAAAGGTCAATTGCTTTGTTAGTAAGTGTAAATGATCCAGATACACTGAACAGGGGAGGGGGCGTCTGTACACAGGCAACGAACGTCCAACCTGAACTAATTTTCCGCAACCATTTCCTTCTCCTTCTTTCCAGAGGGTTTATTTTTATGGCATATCGGATAACAAGGCCAAAGTCAGGTGAACAACAAGTGCAGGAATGTGCAATGAATTAGTTTTAGAAAATTTCTTACAGCACAGGGAATGGTTGCGCGTATTTTGCTCGCTCTTTCTCTGAGGTAAATACGGGGTCACTCAGAGTCTAGTCGCCAACGAACGCTTTATGCAAATGCGGAAACAGCCGTGTATTCGCCATGTGCACATACAGCGCGTTTGCCTCCCAACCATACCAAATTTTGCAAAGCCTTTGTATCCAATCAATTTATCCTGGATCTTACAGCCTTCCCAAGAGAAATTGAAGACAATGCGTATGTAAAATTTTGGGAGGCGAACGAGGTGTATTATGGGAGATGTGCAAATGGCGAATAAGTTGTTATAATTCTTCAATCTTATTCCCGGGGTTCTCTGGTACTTCTCGTCCACCGGTGCTCGTTCTGGTGGACTAGTCGATCGGGAAAGAAACCTTGGAATAAGGATTATTACGTATTACTGGTGTATCATTAATTTAATTCTATATACCGTAAAATTCCGAAAACTGAAGCCCCTCCAAATCATTTGCATCACGAATGATAATGACGTCACACATACCCCGGATTCACCCGCTACTCCTATTCATTTCATAGTGAGTTTAACAGAAAATTCCCAATTACTCCTTACTTCTAGTGACGTGTTGAGCTATTATCGTGGCAAGAATTCGACGTAAAACAAGATCTGAATCTTCTTGATTTTCCTTGAAGTGCCAGATAAGAATGCTATATTTCAACCTTCTGCTTGAATCCACTTCTTAAAATAGCGAAGCCGGACCCAGCCCTAGCTTGTTCCTTTTTGACAGCCAAAGGCAACCTTTTCTCCAAGGTTCTGTTCTACTCGGCCATGGAGCAAGAGAGTGGACAGGGGTGGGAGAGGACCCTGGGAGCGAGGTTGAGCCAAGGGGACATCAACACGAAGTCGAACTTCGGTTATTTATTTGCTGTATCGTACAGCAATTTTTTACGGGAGCCAGGGATAGTTTTAGAATTCTTCCATTTTTCGTTTGCAATGCTCTACTAATATCTTCGAGGAATTGTCTACTGCATATGTAATATATAGATTTAGCCAGGGTTAAAAGCGAAGCTCCCATTAATAAACTTATTATTTAAATCAAACAATAAACTTGTAATCCACAAATCAGTTAACTTAAGGGGAAATTCATATGGGAAAGGCTAAGTGATTTTAAAGTGAAACATCTTACATCGAGTTGATAGCCATATAAAACACTCAAACATAGCAATCATCTTCGATCACATTCAAGAGCCGTAATGGCTCTTGATCACAGTGGATTATACCTGGAAAACAAATTCTTGGAAAACGAATCAGGCCGAATTTTTTGCTTTCGACAAGTGTACTTTATAAAATCTTGCCAACAAATCCGGGGATATGTAAATCAACCTTTTATACTTTTTACACATCACATCTGAGGTGAAACAGTACTATTTATCATACAGACCTCGAGGCCAAATTTGCATTAAAAGAGTTATGCCACAACATAAATAATTTATTGTTTTTTTTTTTATTTAAGGGTTTTATAACGATGTGTAATCTTGAAAAGCGTTTGATACGCGCGGCAAAAAGATAACTCCTGCAAGCGATGTTTATGAATGACTGAAAACAAACAGCACAGCGATTTAAATTGCTAGAGAGACTACTAACAATCACTAAAAGAAATATAATTCGGTTAAACATTTACAGAAACAACAATTTTCATTCACGAAGATAAGTATTAAAGCGTTTCGAAACATCCTGTGTCTTAAAGGTTAATAAGTTTATGTTTTAAGCCGGCCTCGCGGTGTTTGCTTTTCTCAAAGATGAACTCGAGGCAAGAAAATCGCTCAAAGTTTTCTTTCTACAGCCAAATTTATAACTAAATATTCTTCGGAACGTTTTCTTTCTATTTGCGGTGAGAAAATATATCTAAAGGCTTTTTAAAGTTCTGTAAGCTTAAATCAAACCTGAAATTAGGTCGGTTCACGGTCTCAAATCTTACAAACGTGCATAAAGTTGCCGCATAAATTGTGCTCGACTACATGAAATTAGATATAAAAAAACAAACATCAAATGCAATCATTACTCAGGCTTACCTTTCGAGATGCAGCTCCTAAAAGCTACTAAGTAACGCGAGAATCGCTTGAGAATTTTAGATGCCATCTGATATCGGATTTCCGACTTTGACAAGCGACGCATCTCTCAGCCAAAAAACCAATGAACAAACTAGCCATGAATAACAGACTTGATAGCAGAATCAAACTCTTAACAGTGCGGGGCCATCATGATATAAAATAAACACAGCATATTTCATATAAATTTTAAAAAGTAATAAACTTGAGCCTGCGATCATTTGAAAACCAGTAACTTGTCAGCGGATAACTTCAAAAAAGTACTCGACCTCGATGGTCGACACCTGAGCCCGCAATATGGTCAGGTGATACTGGTCAGCGGATACCTTATTTTAGCAGCTGTCAATTGATCACAACATTGATGTGCAATATGTGTGCAATATCAGTCTTCGTGTGCTCCCAAACTAGCTAGTGTGAGATTGAACATTGGTTGCCCTGTGGTGCGGACGGACGGGCGGGCCGACGGACGCGGGGCGGGAGGGCGGTGTACGGTCACGTGATTACCAAATTTTCTGGGATGGGTAGATTACTTTAGCTATGGGGCTCCACTATGGGGCTTCGCGCGCGCGTGGGAGCTCCGCTATAAATCCCTCAACTTGAAAATGACAGTGACAATTTCAAACATCTCAGACCACAATCAGCATTCAATTATCTCGATCATTGTTACTTTCCACCTGAAAATACTTTTTAATTAATAATATTTGAAAGTGGTTTAATCCCCTAGATAAAATGGATGTTTACTGTACATTGTCATTATAAAATAAGGCCGTTTGTTAATTACATGTTCAAAGTAAAAAAAAACTTTTAACTTTTGAGAATAGAGCGAGTGTTTTGAAAATTATAAAGAAAAAAAATCAATTAAAACTAACTTCTATTGAAAATACGCGGAGGACGATAATTGACTAAATGATATCAACAAATCTTATTATCGCTGTAAGCTATTCTTTTATCATTAAATCACAACACAAGACAAACCTTTTCTTTTTTGTTTTCTTCTGTCAATTCGTAACTTGGATGTGACATTTGGTCACTTACTATTCAGAGTCATTTGACTCGAAAAGTAAATATATACTCACAATGATACGGAATTCACATAACTAGAGCCATGATGAGCGATGTTTTCACCGCAAATTTTCTTTGAAAACCGTTCACTGTAATATGAACTGCCTTCCAATTTCAGGTATGTTTCATATGAAGTGATTTTTCCCATACGAGTGTTTCTTCGATGTACAGAGCTACAAGTAGATACTTGCATTCCAGAATCGCTAGCATAGAACCAGAAAACCATAACGCAGACCGCGACATTCTTTCGTCAAAGCAAAAAACACGGGTCCAATACAATGATTTTTGTCACCATTGCTGTTCTGTCCTACACAGCCATAACTTGTAGGTTTAGTTTAACTGGGGAGTCCCGTGACTTTAATGTTACCATGAGACCTGGAAGAAAAATATGGCACGTAACAGTTTAGCCCCTGTAGGTCAGAAAGGACTGTGAGGACTGTAATTCCAAAAGTACAGCATTGTCTGGCGTTAGAGAAAATTTCACAGAGTCTAGTATAACAGATAAATCCAGTGTAAAAGTCAGGATCAGAAATGACTTCACACTATAAAGCCCTTATAGTTTTCTCTTTTTTAGGAGATTGTAAATTCATCAGACGGTTATTGATCCTTCCCGTGTGTTAACTTAAATTACAAGGCTTTATTTACATATTGACGGTTATAACACGTGCTTTATTGCAGCGAGAACCTAACGAAAGGAAAAGATAGAAAGCATTTTAAATTTTGTAAGCTCCCACGACCTCAGTCATGTTTACAGCAACCCCTTTACTGACTCGATAAACCTGTTTCGGGAGTTTACCTCTGTCACTCAACTATCCACTAATCTGGTGCATGTGAATGTGATCGGACCACCAACAATCCTCTTAGCTTATCAGGCTCGACATGATCCATGTCCCTCCCCAGTGCTGTTCAAAACTGGGGAGATGAGAGGAGATTATGGAGGGATAGGGCACAGACCTGTCTAGAACATTCCTATCGAGTTACTATTCAAATGAAACCTCTTTGGTAGAGCCTTTGCAAAAAACTAAATTGATTTGTGTGTAAATTATTTCCTTGGCCACTATACAGTACGTAGGAGCGCAAAAGGGTTAAGCTTTTAGGGTGTGCTAACAATATTTAGCGAGGAAGTTAAATTGGAGGAGAGGCTATTATCTAAAGCTGAATTCCGAGTTTTTCCAATTAGTTAAACGTCTGTGCAGGGCTTCAACGAGCCGTCTCATTGTGAATTCTTGCACACGATCCTGAAATTGCGGTCTTTTTTGTGTAGTCGAACTACGAAAGGAAAGTTGAATTTAATGACGACGCAGAAGCCCGTCACAGATTTGAGTCCAGTCTTCCGGAAAACTGGGTCTTATGCTCCTCAGACACACAGCGGCCGGTTATACTACTTTAACTCGGTAACTGGGGAGAGCCGATGGGAGCACCCCTTATACCACCGGATATGGATCCTCCGGTGAGTTAACCCTCTTGCAATAGACCTTGTCAGGGTATTGCAAGCCATTTTGACCAGCAGGCAACCGCTTGAGAAATTACAGACAGTGTTTGTATGAGAATCTTTAATTTCAAATAATTTCCGTAAAACGGCTGTTTTGAAAAAAAAAAAAAAGAATTGTAAACTAAAGCAACCCAGCAAAGGATTTTCCTAACAAATCTTGGGGACCCTTACTGTAAGCTGTGCTTAAATTCAGTCTCCAGACGCTTGCTTTTGATTTTCTATACATTTGTCTGCAATTTGACAAAAGTATAGAAAATTGAAAAAGTTGTTCTAGCGCATGTAGCTGCGTGTAACGCCCTCAGATTTTTTCAGTAGAATCGTAAGGAGTGAAGCTTTAGTTTACAATTCATAAGTTTTCAAAACAGCCATTTTAATACGGAGATTTTTCGACATTAGATTCTCATACAAACACTATAATTTCTCACTCGGTTGCCTATTCGTCAAGATGGTTTCCAAAACCGTGGCAAGGTCTATTACCGTGACAATACATGTTACTATCATTCTCGGTTTTCTCGTTACAACATAAATGTCGTGGAGACGAGAGATTTTCATTTTGACAAAATTGCTTAGGCACTGTCTTTAAATGGAGCATAGTTCGGAAATTAAACAAAATATACAATTGAAAGTAATTTGGACCCTCCTCGTGAGAGACCATCCTCCCCCTCATGCAGCCACCTTGGAAATCTAAGAAAGAGTGTCTTCAAATTTGTAAATTGCCAAGTTGAGAGAACTTTAAGAAAAAACACAAACCTGCTTAACTTGTCCATGTCAAAAGTTGAAAACAAAACAAAACAAATCCCACCAGTGGTTAGGGCAAAGCTCGGGGGCCAGGATCACAAGTCCAGTGTCTAGCAGCTTGGTCACACTGCCTCTTCTCTGACAACTGAGTAGTCGCTTAAGAGAACTTGAAAGTACAGAAAAAGACCGGCCTGTAATTAAAAAAAGTGGTGGCGGCCGCTTATAAAGGTAGCGGTCACTCACGTGAATTTTTGATTAAAAATCAAAAGGGGTTTCCAGGTAGTGGTGTTAATTAGTTGCAAGAGCTATTGCTAGTTGGAATGGCTGCTTACGAGGGTGGTCGCAGGGAAGAGCTTCCACTATATTATTTTATCGTTTTGCGCAAAGTATCAAGAACGATAAATGGAATTATTGAGCAATTTCCTCCCGGCTTAGAATAAATCACTGGGTAATTATAAGTAGTGTAGGTGATGAGCTGAGATTACGCTTGCAGTAAAGCTGGAGAGATCACGCGATGAATGAAACACGCAATCGCTGGTCGGTCTATATTAGTGATATAGATTGGCCTATCGATTGCCCAAGTAGCGGATACATTAATTCCACGCCTCCACCGCTATGTTAAGATAGCTTTGTTATTTCCGTCACTTTTATCACGGAGGAAAGGAAAATAAAATCTCTTTTAGGGATGTAAATAAACAACAGTTATCCGATTTAGTTTCAACTTTGAAACGAAGGAGGACCGTACACGGAAGAAAACGAAAAAATATGGAAAAGAAGAAGAAGAAGAAGAAGAAGACATTTTTTTTTTTTTTTTTTTTTTCTATTAAACCGAGCAACTATTAGTAACAGCTGCAAAGAAAACTCGTTTCCTGATTACACAGTTGATCCAAGTAATTAACTCGAAAATGAGGAAAGAGAGGAACGTACTTAGTGGTGCGAGAATTTCAGTTTATCTCTTGATCCTTGCATAACCTCTTACGTGGTTAGGAGCTATCGTCTGCAGCTCTTTCACATTTTTGGCAAAAGCTAGTGGACTTAACAATGATTTCGGCTACGTTGTGGGGATCAACAACAAATTGCAGCGTTACTCACGGCTTGGTAACCAAAGCAAGCGGATATCAAAGCTACCCACCCGTAACTTGCTTCAAATATTTCTAATAACTTACTATGATCGAGTGATTTTGTTAAATACCATTGAAGTTGTTCATGAATGTAAAAATTTGGAGTTCTAGATTCAGAACGGAAGAATTTGCTAAGCCATTTTAGAAAACCCTGATTTAACCAAGTCAATGCAAATACGCCGCGGTGACAGAACAAACCGTCAAGCGGTTGTAACATAAATTTATCGATTCCCTTCAAAAAATATTCAAAACGCGAAAAGGTTGTTAGGTAAAAATGTTTTAGAAGTCGTTTGGTTTTCCAATCGTTGGTTTTATTTTACAATGCCTGAAAAGGTAAGAAACGTACCTAAAGAAAGGTTAACTTAGTTTTTTGTATTTCACTATCTTTTGTAAGGAAATGTATGAAAAGTTGACTCGCCCAGGGTGGCTCGAGTAGGGGGGTATCCCCTCTACCAAGGACAACTTTCTTCCATATAAACGGGGCCTAAACTGATGCAACTCGCAAATTGCTTCTTGCCTTTGGTCAAAGCTTAGCCTTCCATGTCAGCTTGTGAAACTTGTCAAATCACCTCATCATCTCAAATGATAAGACCCTATCTTTCATTCTACCATGGACTGTACTTTCTTCAATTGTTCTAGTGTTTGCTTCGTGGTCTCATGTTCTTCTCCTAAAACATCTTTCTGTATTTTAAAGGCCTTTCCAAGCTGCTCCACAGCTGACTTGAAATCTTTTTTAATGTAGAAGACGTCGCTGAGGTCAACATGGGATCGAGCGGTATCCTGATGTTCTCCTAGCAGCTTGATTCGCAATTCTAGAGCCTCTCTGCTGTACATTTCAGCTTGATCAGCTATTCCAGAATCTGCAGATTCAGATTGCGCAAGACACCTGTACGAACTGGCTATGTATCGCAGGATCGAGGCTGTCCAAGGATGGTCACCAAGCACATCTTCATACACTGGTAAAGTTTCTCTTTTCCAGATGTCTATTGCTTGTTTATGGTTGCCGCACGCTCTATAGGCGTCTAAAACAAGTTTTAAAAAAAGCCCGTTTAAGGTGTCGAAATGCATTTTAATTGGTGTTTAACACAAGTGCGTTCGAAACACTTATAGTTTGTTCCTACTGTAGGCATTTATTACCACATCGAAAGACGAGAGGTTGACTGAATTGCCTAACTCGCCCAGTGTCTATGTATTTTACAAGTCGTTCGCACATCGACAACTTCCATTTATAGACACAAAAATGGATAAATGGATACAGATTAATCGCATTTTCGCAGCACACAGTAACATGACTGTTAGTGATTATTTAAACTAACCCTAAATCATTGGCTCGAGCCAGAAAAAAGGTGCCATCGTAATAACATAATGGTTTTATTAATACAAATTAAATTGGAAAGCCACATGATAACAGAGAAAGTGAATGAATTAGATACTCACTTCCCAGATCACAGCAACCTGCTGCTACATACAGAGGCACTCCAAGCTCCTTCCTCAGATTGATTCCCTTTTGTATTAGGTTGCGTCCTTGTTCTCCTTTGTCCTAAAACAACCAAAAAAAACCTTTTTTTTTAGATAAAGATAATTTGGATCCAGGGACCATTTTTTTTGCTTAGAGAGCTATTCAAATACTACTACTACCACTACTCCTACTGCTGCTGCTGCTGCTGCTACTACTACTACTACTAATAATCCTTTTCAGCAAAGTATTAAAAGCCAAACTATCTCAATTCTCTTCGTTAAAAATGTCTTGCAGATTGTTTTGCAGCTTGCTGCCGCAACCAAAGAGGCGTGGACACCGAGTCTTGCTTTGCTTTTAACGCTTGGGACTGCTGGTTGGACGACTTAGTCCTTAGTTTGACCTTGCAGAGACAAATAGCCATAAAAACCGCCGAACATTTACACAAGCGATGTCAAGAGAGAGTGGCATCAGAATCACTTTCAATTGTGCGAGAAATGGCCCGTGTAAACGAGCCTTAGGAATATAATAAGCCATTTTCGAGTTGCCCCGGGCCTCTGTTTCAAAACGAGGGTAGGTGCTCAGCCTTTGATATGGAAATGATTTTTCATTCTCATGCAAATAAAACTCATTTTCACAAGAAAGGTTGGCACTTGGCCTCTTTTGAAAGTGAGGGTTTTAGAACTCGGAAGAGGCCTATTACTTTTTGGAACAAATTTCTCTCAGCAAAGCCAGCCCGTACGTGGGACGTCTCTGTATTTCAATCGGGCATTTGCTTTATGCTCTCTTTAGATGTTTTATGCCATGAACTGTTATGGCAGCATTGAGACTTAATTTTGGTTTTAAACTACAAAGTATCCGAAAAGGTGTGAGGACTTAAAAGAAACCCCTTCAAGGCCCTTTTTGCATCGTCCCATTGGCACTAAAATAGATTTTTTTTTCTCTTATACGTCATGTAATGGAAGTAATAAATTTTTGAATACTTGCAGTACTTAAAAAATAGAACTTAATTATATTCGTATTTTTACCTGAAGTGCGTGACACAGCCCAAGTTTGGAGATGGTGTGCGCATGCGTCTCACAGTGCTGTAGTTCCTTTGGCAAATTCTTCCGGATTTCATAGGCCCGCTGAAACTTCTTAAGAGTATCTTGGCTGACCCCTCGGTGAGCTTCTTTATAGAGGCCAAGAAATCCCAAGGAAGTGAGACAATCCGCAATTCTTCTCATTTCACTAGATGCTTCGGCAATGTGGTAGCAGCTATCATACAGTTTTACACACTCAAAGGGTGGAGATAAAGCTTTGGCCAAGAAATCTAAAACCACGGTGGAGTTAGCGACATCTATGCAAAACTCGATGTCTTCCTGGTCACTTTCTCCCTGTAGGAAATTTTTGAACATTTCCAGGATGTTTGCTTTTTCTGTCCGAAAGGTAGAAATAGCTTCTTTCGACTTCTGCTTGGTGATGAATTGTTTACTTAAGGATTCGAGGAGTGTCACATAATGCTGATTAAACTTTTTCTGTGCTTCTTTACCTATATCATCCATTTTGAGAAGTTTCCTCTCGGATTTGAGGAACTCGCGGACCAAAGGATGCAAAACCAGCTTTTCATCCTTTATCCTTCGAAGAAGCGAGTACCCCACCATCTCGACCTTAACATCCTCTGGCTCTGATAGGTCACCAAAGACAACCTTAATGTCTTCGACGGAAAACGCGAATGGAAAAACTGAAAGGCGAACAAGGTCTGCTGTTATCGTTTCTGAAAGATCGAATAGGAATTTACACAAATCCTCGTAAGTTTTTTTGGCCTTTTTTTTCAGAAGTTGTATGGGATCTTTTCTGAGACGTCTGACCAACGTTTCCGGGCTGGAGCCGTGTTTCATTAAGCACGCAAATTGGATAAGAACCAGCGGTATCCCACAAAGCCCGCCAAGTTCCTTAATGTGCAGTTCATTTTGGTCTGGAACTGAGTCCTGAAGAAATTTGGCAGACGAATCGGGGTCCAGACGGTCTAAAAGAACTTGATGTACGCTCAAAGAAGGAAAATCCACAACCTCTCGAGTAGTGATAATCAGCTGAACACGAGGTGCGTATCTTATTATATATTCTAAAAAGTCGTCAAATTGCTTTCCTTGTTGTTGTTGTATACCTTCTACATTGTCTAACACAATAACTTTATTCTCATCAAGCTCTTTAAGTCGCCTTTTCGCTATCGATACTATATCATGACTCTCTGAGAGTCTCGGAGCCAGAGGATTTCGGATTTCACGGAGGAGTTCGCTGCAGACCTCTGAGAGCTTTTGTCTTTGTTCAATGAATATAACAGGCTTTTCGTGTTTTTCTTGAAGTAAGTGACTGACGTGAATGGCAACTTCCGTCTTACCCATCCCAGGGATACCAACAATGAAGATGATGCGCGAAGGATTTGGGTCCTGGGTAAGTTTTTGAACAATTTCTTGCACCACTGCTTCTCTGCCTATAAAATGTGATTCTTGATGAGGAAGTGTTGTGTTGGCCCTATAAGATCCTGGTGAAGTCGACTGTCCTAAGGAAAAAAGAAAAACTGTATTTCAGTGTGTTACATTTGCAGACTGTAGACGGCGGACTGCAGTCTAACCACAGACTGCGGACTCTAGCCTGCAAACTGCACACCGCAGTTCGCAGAATGTAAGTTGAAAGACACCGAAATTATCTTCGGATATCTTGTTGAAGTTGACGTCACCAACAATATTACTTCATTCCCTAGCCTATAACAAAGTAAGTGAGTAGCCTAGAAGAGTACCTAGTTTAAGCTTATATTAACAGGTGAGAGGGTAGAGTTCAGACTAATTTGGATCATTTAGGGATAGGGCCCACAGATACACTTGAAAAATAGTTTGTTAAGTTGTCGATGGGCTCGAATCTTCCAGGCTTGGTCGTGGAGGGGCCCTCATATTGCAGGGACATGACATCCTGCTGCAGTTAAATCCTGAAAGTAGCTGCACGGTGACCATCTCCTGACAGCAAAGATAGAAGTCAAGACTGCTAGTCGGAACATCGCGCACAACTTACAAAGCTGGAAAGGCTGCACAAGTGGCAGCAAAGATAAAGAATATTTAAGATAGCACTGCTCGGGCTTTGCCACACCGGATGGATAAAATTCTCATGCAGGTCACGAAGAGAAAAATACACCCCACATAGAAGGGGTCGCCTTTAAATGCTGACTAAGGGGTCATAAATGGCGTTCAACAGTTGAGAAAAGAAAATAAAGAACTTCATCATCAACGTGGTGAGTTTTGCAACAGACTCCACAGTGGAGCTCAAGTTCTTATTGGAGGTCTTCAACAGAGGCAGGTGACGACGTCAATGGATATGAGTGTGTTATGGGACGACATGATCTGGAAAGAACGAAGGAGAACCGGGAATTATTTACAGACTTATTAGCGCTGAAAGAAAATGTACATCGGTTGCAGAAAATCCGAAACCCTTACCACGTCACGGAATACCAGACTGATCACATGTGTATCGGCAGACGATCGGGCGATCGAAGATGTGAGAGTAGTGCAGAGGCGCCCGCTTCCTGGAGAGGCAACACTCCAGCTCCGGCTAAAGACGCTAAAGCCATAACGCGGTACAGATAAACCCCTGACCATGCTACAACGATGACCATCTGAAGGACAAGTAGTTACAGCAGCTGGGTTTTGAATTTTAAAACCTATTCAACAGGTTCCAGGCCCTACAAGAACTGTGAGGAAAGTGGCAAAGATGTTGAAGTCAAGTCGTGGGAGCGTGCCAAATTTTTGTGGACGGAGACTGTAGGCAGAAAGATTACACAAAGGCTCAGTAGACAGGATGTTTGCCGGATGGGAGAAACCTGTCCACTTGCTTAAGGCACCCTTCAAGGTGCGCCTATCTACACGCCATGTAAAGCGCTTGTTTGTTCAGTCAGTTATCACAGTTGGCCGAGTGGAAAAACCGGCTAAACTGCGAAAACACGTTTGAACAAAATAACGTCACAGAGAATCTTTTTAGTGAACCAGAAAACATCAGCTTATTCCAGCAAGCCGCTTTTGTCCGAGCCATTTTGGTTGTTTACTCTTAGCGGCTTCTTAGGAGGTACATGTCATAAAACAAATCCAAAGATTGTCCGGAAATAGGACGAGATACTACCTGTTGGTGCTCTTCCCGGAAAACTTCAATAAAAGACATACAAGTGGACACTAGGCCGGGTCCCGAAATTAAGGTCTTATATTTCCCTTTATAACGAACCCCTATAGATAGGAGAAGTGTGTCGTCACGTTACCATGGTAGCACTATTTCTGGATGACAACAAAACCAAAGATGACGGCGACGGCAAGGAGAACGGCAAAAAATATATGTTTATATTAACAAACAACAACTTTGCACGTGCATCACACTATTTTGTACATTTCTTTGCCGTCGTTGCACCACTACGACACTGGAAACTTCCAATTTCACGAGCCCGCTTTTTGGAGTAGGTGAACGAAACAAAAAAGTTGGCGCTTTCTTGTTTTAAACTTAAATAACGATAGAAACGGTCCCAAACAAAATTTTGCCAAATTAAATGAGAATTGAATAAGATCGGTGAAGTTTAAAATAGTGCGAATAGACTTTTAAGTGACTTTATCGGTTTGTTGTTATCCAAAAATTTCGTTACCATGGTAACGTGACGTAACGACTTCTCTTCAGCGGAGACGAAAAAAATCGTATTCGGCTAATTTCTATTGTTGAAAACCTCTATTAAGCGGACATCCGACTGAATTGACAATAGTAGTATTAGATTACTTCCTTGAAATACGTACTATGTAGTCGATTGATAAAGATAAATCAATACATTTAGCTGTCAATAAACTGTAGATTAGACCGATGTCCGGCAGTATAATTGTCATCCGCGATCAAAGTTTACCTAAATGTCTTGCGCAAAGTAAAGCACAGCTTCCTTAGCTTCCTCAACAACATGAAACCTAATCACAGTACAGAGTAACCGTTGAATATTAATCGTTAACAAACATTGCGCAATGTTTACAAACCTCTGCAGGAAATACGTCTGCGGTTCGCAGGCTAACACCCTCTATTTTAATAAAAGCGGACACTTGGGAAGGTCTAGCCTGCGAACAGCAGACGCATTTCCGGTCGTCGCTTCTCTCCATCCGAAAAATAGGAGGGAGAGAAGCGACGACCGGAAATGCGTCTGCCGTTCGCAGGCTAGGGAAGGTCCCGAAGGTGTCCGCTTAATAGAGGTTTCACTGTATAGAATTACAGCCACGACCCAGACGTATTTACAATTATCATTTACTTTTCAGCATGGTCTTAACGTTTACGAAGTTGTTCGCACCGAAGCAGGGTACGCTAGCTTGGTCTAGCTTGGAGGGATGCTGTTGTGTCAAGTTCTCCAATGGTCCCGCGGTGCTCATGTGCCTGTTTACAGCTGTTTATGCATTTACTTTCCTTCTACTTTACCAAAAAAAAAAAATGAACAGTTGCATTGAAAAGTAAAACGTCAAACAGGCGTGAGAAGAAGAAGCCGTATGAACCTTTAATAGACTATTTTGTTTCCCAGTGTAGGTCACTGGTGTTCTAAAAGGAATTTGCTCTTCGCCATCGACTTCGTCTTGTCATAAATTATGCGAACAATGCACACAAATAAGAGAAAATTAAAAAGAAACAGTTGTCGAGAGATACGTCGTGCTTGAGATACTTGTATTAATAAAACACAGGTGTTAATGAGGTAGTATTAAGACGGGATGGATTCCACATTCATTTTGTCGAAGAAGAATTATCGAAGCTTAAAATCAGATTAAGTGAATGAGTGAAGCGACTCAATCTGTAGTCCCACGGTCCTCCATCTGAGAAATAACTGACTAAAGGGTTTTAAAACGACCGCTCCCGCAGTCCCAAAGGCCCGTTTGTAGTCCTCGGTGAGTTTCCGTACTCAAAAAAAGTACCCCAGAGTGCTCGCAACACCGCGAAGAAGGTTGACTATGCATGGATGAGCGTATTTCATTTCCGCTTCGGTGCGTTTATTGGTAATGGCGCTCACAGAGTTAGGGACTGAGTAATCAGTTTAATTTTTGAATTGAGCATGCAGTGATCAAGTATTGTAACTGAAAAAAACAGGCGAGGGTTACAATATAACGAGCATTACAACATAAACTAAGATAAAGGAACTCCACATTCAATTCATTCATGACCACATCACCTCGAGCAACGGAAGTCATTCAAACTGAATAATAATTTACTCGTCTTAGGCCCAGTTCAAACGTCGAATTTCACATGTGCCGAACTTAATTCCTATTTTAGTCGACTAAAATAGTTAAATACGGCATTTGATTCAAACGTCGAATTTAACTCTCTGAACTCAGTAGAATTTAACTCTGTTCGCTGTCAGTATTCCCAGTAATATAATAATAATTTACTAACATTCATGCATTAAGTTCGGCACATGTGAAACGCGACGTTTGAATCAAAAGTCGAACCTAAGTCGAATCTTCGACTGTTTCAGTCGCAGATACGGCAAACGTCGCATTTAATTTAATCAGTCGAATTTAATTGATTCAAACGTCGCACTTCACATGCATTTAACTCTCGCGTTAAGTTCGGCACATGTGAAATTCGACGTTTGAACCGGGCCGCTTACCTTCCTCCATGACTCTCTGAGCAAGCTGAACGAGACCTGCTCTTTCCAGTAGAGTTACCAAATACATCACTTCTCCCGGTCTGATTTTATCGCTTTTACTAAGGATGCTTAAGAGCTCTCTTGGGTTTGTGATTTGCTCAAGTTTTCCTCTCGGTAAATCGCATTGAAATTTCATCTCCGCCAATTCGTCGCTTTTTATTTCACTGGCTATTTGCAACAAGAAGTAATTGAAATCTGCCATCAAGTTCCCACTCCTCACAGCAGCAGACGCCATACTCGGTGATTCAACAGTGATTTAACGCGCTCCTTAATATAAATAAAAATCTACGTCAGTTGCCTCCGACGCACGATCTGGGGCTTCGTTTGCTTCGTCACGCGTTTTCTTCCCAGTGGCTCGCACTGACATTAGGCATGACCTTTGATTTCACAAATTTCACTTTTGTTGACTTAGATTTAGAAGAATCTTTCGCAGGTCAGTTTCATTTTGCGGAAAGATGATCAAGTTTTTTGAGATTTTGCGGGAAAAAAATCGCGAATTTAGACCGCTAGTACCACTTTTTTCATGTTCGAGGTAAAACTTGTAACTTATCGCCACTTCTTTTTTCACGGATCGTTGGAAACGGCGGAAATGTCAAAAACTAGTGTCTGCCACACGGTAGTCTGAATCACTTATCTACGGTCTTTCCATTAGCCTCCCCGCAGGCGTCCTTTGGGGTTTGTTCTTCACAGGGCGTCTGCGGGGAGGCTATCCTCGCATGTGAATCAGTCATTCTAGGTACACCTCCCGCAATCTGTATGGCAGGTGTTCGAAGTGGAGGAAGAGTTTTTAGATCGTTTTAATTCAAGGAGCCCTGGAGCCCTGTGATTCCCATTACGAACACCTGCCACCAGGACTGATTACTGATCATAGGCCGTTGGTACCGCTGTTCAATCAGCAACACCTGGATAAAGTGCACCTAAGATGTCAACGTCTTCTTATGGGCTTGATGAGATTTAAACCAAAGGCTGAATATTTACGAGGAAAGGAACTTGTTGTGGATGATACTCTTTCCAGAATTCCTCTTCTATGTCTCGTTTGAAACATCTGACAGAGAAGAAGATGTGAGAGCATATGTGGATACAACTGAAATGGTGCGGCCAGTATCAACTGAGAAGCTGGAGAGCATCAAGTCTACTTCTTCTGATCCTCTGCTGAGTTGTGTTTTTGACCATACTGTCAATGGTTGGCCAAAGTGCTAAAGATGTAACGGAACAACTCCGTCTTTATCATGTAGTCCACTGTGATCTGTCCGTAGCAGATGAAAATATCATTTATCGAAACCGCCTAGTAATACCTTCTACACTACAGTCTGAGGTACTGGAACGTATCTACGATGGCCATTAGGGCATAACCAAGTGTCGCAAAAGAGCAAAGTTTCAAACGGTGACTTTTGCCAAAAAAATTACTTGTTTATTATCATTTTTGCGATACACACAAAATATACATGTAAAGTTAAAAAAAAAGATGAGGCAAGGAAGCCCAAGAAAGCCAATAAGGCTTGTGAATAGGACCACCTTTTAAGATTATGATATCTAATTAATAATTACAATACTGACATCGGCAATTTAACTCTAAGTACGCATAATTTGTTTTGAACATAGAAAATAATCATTAAAATAGGATAAAAATAGAAAAGGCTGAACGTGTAAGTGCAAAAAAAAAAAAAAACCTGAAAAAAAAAAAACGTGAGAAAAAATAATGCAAGAAAAAAGCGAAAGAAGCGAAAAACTACACACAAGCATTAGGAGAACTAAAGTTTGCTTATACCAAGAAAAAAGGACTTAAGTTTAGAATTGAACAAAGCAGTACTAGAGGCAGTACCTATTAAGAAAGAGCCTCGCCCAGAAGCAGCGTGGAAGAAGATTGATGCAGACCCGTGCGAACATCAAGGGAAGCAGTTGCATTTGTCATCGACTACTATTCAAGATTTCCAGAAATAGCTTTCATGTCCAGTACTACAAGCGATGCAGTGATTAACAAGCTCAAGGACATGTTTGTCCAGTGAGGAATACTAGACGAAATTGTGAGTGACAATGGACCTCCATTTGCCTCTGACCAGTTTTACAAGTTTAGCCATGCATGGGTATGACTTTCAACATACTTCCACTAGCCCTTATTGTCCACAAGCAAATGGAGAAGCAGAAACTGGGATTAGCATCGCTAAGACGATACTGAAGCAGAGTGATCCTTTTTTGCACTTATGCCGAACGGAGCTACACCTCACACATCTGGTGTAAGCCATTGCCAGTTGATGATGGGAAGAGAAATCCGCACCCTCCTACCTACACTGGAATTCTAGTTGCAGCCGATTCTACTGAGCCATGAAGCAGTTACCAGAAAGAATGAGCAATCCAAAACTGCATACCGTCAGTACTTCGACAAGAGACATGGAGTGCGACCCCTTCCCGACCTACAGCCACATGATTCATTTCGTGTAAAGTTAGATCAACAGAAAGGAGGGAAGACGTCTGGAAAAGTCATTGCGAGAAGCCCTACTCCCCGGTCATTTGTCATCCAGACACCTTAATTTCGAAGTGGTTCGTAAAAACGTACAGCGATCAGTCCTGGTGGAGCTGAGATGACTGATGAACAAGATTTGGACCTAGAGCCAGCATCGAGAACAAAAGCTCGAAGCTCAGGGTCCTCGCATACCGAATGAGGACAACCATCGCAGATTGTGGAACCTTGCAGAGTGACGTCAGCAGTATCCTCTTCTGCAAACACACAGCCTAGTGCAACTCAACCAGAAGTTAGGACCTCTAACGGCTATTTTGTGATGATTCCAAGTTTGTGGTAACACGCATTCTTTGATGGAACAGCTGTTTACGCTATTACACACGTACGTATATAGTGCAAATAAATGCTTTTCGATGGCTTTGCGTACTACTGCGAGATACGACACTGCACGAATTGAATACGGATCATTCAGCTGTGCCTAATCTACCAATCACATCACATCTTTCATCAAGGGCGTAGCCAGGCTAAAACAGACAAATACGTGTCATTCTCTAGGACTAATATTTTCTCAGGGAAGGGGCGGGTGTACACAGGCTAAGTACCATGACGTCCATGAACTACCGGTGATAAGGCGCTGCCATAGTGCACTGATTTGAGCACCCGTGTCTTAAGTTTTTTAAAGGTATCCCCGTTCTTTACGCGTTTTGACAGCTTTTGTGTGTTTGCGTGTTACCCAACCACTCGGACAGTTTGATAATCAAACTTTATCGAACTTGAACGAACTCAATCGTTCGATTAGGTTCGGTAATCGAACACAATCGAACCTGGTTGCGGGCGGTCACGTTTCTCCTAAAATCTGGGAGCCAAAGATACGGAGAGAAAGAAGAGTAAATAATTGTCGCTATGACAAATATTACTCTCTCGGAGACCAAGAGGAGTTTGCCGCATCGTTTATTATCAGCTGATGGAGTGGGTATTTGAAAATGTCAACAACACCCGAAAAAATAGTAAAGCATGATGCAAGAGAGAGAACGCTGGGAAAGAGGTTGGCTATCCCCGATAACTTGGTATATCATTTACCACCCGATAAATAAACCAAATTGGAAAATAACAAAATAATCTTTAACTGCCGTCTGGGTGGTGTTTCATATAAACCTGACTTTCGTATTATCTTTTCCTTTCATGAACTGCACGTGTGGAGTAGGTAAATTTACGAAAAGCTGATTTTGCACGTGTAAATCGAGCAAGTTTTTCCGTATCCTCCTGCTGGCAGGACGGCGAGAGAATCTTTTTTCAAGTACAAACTCGCTAAGCAAATAACCTATTTTGCCTTCAAAATAATGTTATCGTAACAAGACATATTGAATTTTGCAAAGCGGATCGTACTACGTCAATTTATCGTAACCGAGCCAAAAGCAATGCAGTTTGCACGCAACTCAGAAACTCAAGCGCCATTTTGAAGCTAGAATTTTCTCCCTACCGCAGATAGTATTTCATCGCCCAGTCGACAAAATTTAACGGAGAACCTACCCACGCTGCGCAATTTATTGTCACACATTCTTCCACGTGACCGGCCGCAACCCGGGTTCTTTCTCGAGGCAAGAGAGAGAACCCTGGGAACGAGGTTGGGCCTTTAGCTTATCCACCCCGCCGCGTGAGGGAAGAACTTTTGCTTAAACGATTGCGTTCTAATGAAAGCATGTTGCTGTATCAATGGACAGAGGAGGCGGAGCGTTTTGAAATGTGGTGGGCTCATCGCACACCAAGCCGAGCGCATACACCTACTTCAAATTTCCGTAAAATGTCCTTTGCGTAGTTTGTTAGCACAAACAAACCTCTTTCAATTTAACATTCGATTGGTTTCTCACACAAAGGCAATTTTTATTTCCTAGACACGCTGTCCGACGACAATGGGAAACAAATTCTAAGTCTCTAGTTAAGTGGAAAAATGCAGCAGTTGATTGGTTTCCGGCCGGGAAACGTGAATGAATTGCTAAGTCTCAGTAACTGTTCATTTGTTTTGCAACCTGCGAGAAAAGCTATTTTTTGTCTTGTTGAGTGAGGAGGAGAAAAGGAGGCGCTGCCTTCATCGCGTCAAACCTTTGAAGTTACCGAAGCCCGAACTAATGAACTAGTCAATCTTGTTTTCTTTCGTCAAACTGGTTTTTGAGTGCAAGCATTCGTCTACTAATACTTCGATGGTTATAAATGCGTCCGCTGTTACAAGCGCACAACTGTAAGACCTGAGTTAAATACTGTATCCCGACAACAAGCAACACCTGCTCAACAAAGATCTTACTCTATTCATGCAGTGTCTTTCGGGTACTGTCTACTCTCTCTTAACGGACACCTTCTAAAATGGACACCTAGAGTTGGTCCCTGCCTTGCTTTACTCCCTTTATTTGACTTTCTATAAGACGGACTATGACTTCGTGCCGGTCCCAAAGGAGTCCGTCTTAGAGACAGTTGACTGTACGCTAAAACCGAGCGGGAGTGGAAGAAAGGCTCTGTTAGCAGGCTGTATGCACCAACACTTAGCTAGCTTTTATGGAGAGTAGTTGCAGACCAGTTCTTATTATCGGGTCGAGGTCTGTGACAGCTTACTAGCTGTTTACCAGTTATTAAACATGAGATAGAAATAAAGTACCTTGAATTAACGTTGTATCAGTTCAATAGCAGTATTAAAACATTAAACTGAATAGTTATTCACAAGTGCTTAGAAATTTATAAAAAGATAAAAAAATTATATAAAGATAAAAAAACTACAGTATGCGATACTTAAAACTTAGTTGATAAATAATTTATCACTTGTTGCAGACCTGCCAAGTGTAGTTTTCTAATACTTGTTTCTAAAAGCCTTGAAAGTTCAGGGTTGAAGGTCGAGAATTATTATGCCGTAAACAGGCCCCAAGATTGGAGGCCATAGGTAGTGACTGGCCTTTGGCAGTTTTTAAAATCTCATTCCCTCTGGTTCGATCGTATTCACTCTTTCTGAGTGCGATCAGATTTTTGAAAATTCTAAAAAATATATATTGTTCGAATGCCATGCAAGAGAAAATAAAATACTAGCAGTGTACATTTCAATCCCACGGAATAAAAAAACGTTTTTAAATCAGCAGCTCCACCACTGGATATTTAAGGCCTCATTTATATGTGGAGAAAATCCGTCACGAGTAGAAGACCAGGCAACAGCGATCACCCATGCTCTGATTTTCTGGCCTTGACCGAATTTACCCAGCTGGGAGAGCAAAAGTATTTACATGGAGAAAAGTTGGCTTGGGGGATGACCCAGCTAGACGGGTCACCCTTCTAGCTGAGCCAACTTTTTGCTTCTCATATAAACGGTTGTTTCGCATGGGTTAGCTCGGGTAGCGGGTTAGTCGGGTTTCGCATGGGTTAGCTCGAGTAGTCGAGTGACTCATCTGCCCTAGACAACTTTTCTTCATATAGACGGGGCCTAAACTGAAACAAATCGACAATTCTTCCTTGCCGTTGAGCAAAGCTTCCATGTCAGCTTGTGAATCTTGTCAAATCACCTCATCATCTCAGATGATAAGACCCTATCTTTCATTCCACCATGGACAGTACTTTCTTCAGTTGTTCTAGTGTTTTCTTCGTGGTCTCGTGTTCTTCGCCTAAAACCTTTTTCTGCATTTCAATGGCCTCTTCAAGCTGCTCCAAAGCTGACTTGAAATCTTGTTTAACGATCAAGATGTCGCTAAGGTCAACATGGGACCGTGCGGTATCATGATGTTCGCCCAGCAAATTGATTCGCAAATCTAGAGCCTCTCTGCTGTACATTTCAGCTTGATCAGCCATTCCAGAATCGGCAGATTTCGATTCCGCAAGGCACTTGTAAGAACTGGCTATGTATCGCAAGACCGAGGCTCTCCAAGGGTGGTCACCAAGCACATCTTTATACACTGGTAAAGTTTCTGTTTGCCAGATGTGAATTGCTTGTTCGTGATCCTGGGACACTCTATGGGCGTCTAAAACAAGAAAAACAAGGCAGGTATCAAAACGCATTCACTCGACTCGTCGGTTCTCCTAAAGCCTAAAGGGGCTTTTCAGAATTAAATTTACATCGAGTAGAAAAATAATCATTTATATAATTTACTATTCATGCAAAATATTTCGCATTCTGTGATGGACTCCAATTCCCCGGTTAATTCTTCATAACCAACCAGCGCTGACCAAATTTGGAAGATGCAAATAACAGCAATATACCATTGATTTGATGGTATATTTAATTGGAAACGAGGTTGGTCGATGGTATATATTATATAACCTTACAATATATCAATAATCTTGAAACTAAAGGGTCATATAAAAGGAAGTTCAACCTCAAGAATCTTAAAATTTTAAAAAAAATCTATCGAGCGGCTTAAAAATTATTCGCTTAGTTGTTAAAGAAGACCAAAATGTTTACAAAACCGCTAACAAGAGCTAATCAAACCCTCCTTTCTAGCAATCGGCTGGATTTCACACACCTTTTTAAAAAGATTGAAACTATTATGAAGTAAAATTGCTTGTCAAAAGCTCTTCATTTTCTACAGATAATGGCCAAGCATCAAGATTATCCATTTTGTACTGCGTATCTAACCATAACAACTTCATCCCAAAATATCTCGATAACGCTCTAACAAATTTTGCTTAAACTTTACGAACATCGAGGCCGCTATTGGAGGAAAAAGCTTCCGCGAACGATTTTGGAAGAACAGTTCCCAGTGTCGAGATATACTGCTGCAAGTAAAATACGTAATAGCGTCATTTCGTTGCTATGTCAACTCCGATGTTGTTGCAACCCTGATTATAACAAATTTTCGTCTTTATCTAATACAACCGTGGAGGCAATTTTTCTAAATCTTTGTTTATGGCGACGCAGTTTATGCTCAAACTTGGGAGGTACTGATCCTGAAAACTGTATCGAGCCACCTTAAAACCCAATTTATAGTCGTCCAAGACCCGGACCATCACTAAGTCGGTCAAACTCATCTAATGATAAAAATAATAAAAATATGGATAATCAAATATACATACACATCGATAACGTCTGTCTATAATCACCAAATGAACTGAATGGATACAGATTAATCACATGCAGCACAAAGTAAGTTGACTGCCAAATAACTGAGCGGAATTAATTATTTGAAGTAAACCTAAATTATGGGCTCCGGGCATATAAAAATGCAGTTGTAATACTACGTAGCGGTTGATCAACGGTGTCATTCGACTATGCTAGAAAATTGATAAAATGTTATCACAGAAGTCATAATGGAAGAAGTAGATACTCACTTCCAAGATCACAATAACCTGCTGCTACATACAAATGCACTCCAAGCTCCTTCCTTAAATCAACTGCTTCTTGGATTAGCTTGAGTCCTTTTCCTACTTCGCCCTACAACAAACAAACAATAATTTGAAAATACAAATATTTAGGACCTACGGAAATTGTTTAGAAAACTAGTCAACTAATAATTATAATAATAATAATAATAATAATAATAATAAAGCGACCGCCTTCTGGGAAGTCCCATTATTTGCTGACACAACTCAAGTAAAAGCTAATAGAATCGACGCTACGGTCATTGACAAGACCAGCAAGCAAGTCAGAGTGATTGAAATAAGCTGTCCATGGCTGGAAAATAGAGAGGCTAAAGATTTCGAGAAGACAACGAAGTACAGTAAACTGAGGCTAGAGCTGACGAACCGATATCCTGAGTATAAGGTCAATCAGTATAACATCATCATGGATGTCCTTGGGGGCTGTTCGAAAGAGGTTGAGAAAAATATTAAAGAGCTTGTAGGAGACAAGTGTGAATCAATTATGCGCCAAATTGAAAAGGCCATCCTGTCTAGTTCATTACACATTGCTAGAATGTTCAAGCTGAGCGCTTAGATATCTACAGGAATTTTGGGCTCCTGTTTTAACAGATACTTTATCTTGTACATTATCGAAATTTTATTACATACCTTAGACGTTTCCATGGGAAAATGGACAGCTATATGAACGATGTTTTTCAAGTTACGAACATTTTTATTTTTTAATTGAGACATCCATAGCTTTTAAGATTTTATTTATTTATTTATATTTATTATATAGACACGAGTGTTTTACTGGGAAATATACCACTCGTAAAATTCATAAACGCTACATCCGGGACCCGAGTGGTTTATTTTCCATAATCTCACTAGTGAGTTTATCGATGACGTAATTTCGGTCATTTCCCTCTATTACTTTATCGATGTCTCTTTGTCTATATAATAAAAAGAACATTACACGGCGGCTTGAAGATATGAATTTTATTTTCTCGTGGCAAAAACAATATTTTACTCACTCGCTGCGCTCGTTCGTAAAATATTGTTTTGCCACTCGAAAATAAAATTCATATCTTCGCGCCACCGTGTAATATCCTCTATATATATACTTTTTTTTTTATCACAAATTTTAGTCGATGCTGCGGCTGGTTACGGTTTGCCGCCCAGCCAAAGTTTTTTTATTTTTACTCTGGGCATCGAGACGTTTGTTCTGCCACATAATAATAATAATAATAATAATAATAATAATAATAATAATAATAATAATAATAATAATACATAAATTCAATGCAAATTTATAACTACAGCAATAAAAATATACGAAATATCTTAAAGGATCTAAACAAATTTACTTGATCGTTCGCAACTTAGTGCCGCAATCGAAGAGACATGGTCAGCAGGTCAGGGGCACCCAGCGACTGTCTTTTTGTAAAATATCTTTTCGGAGAAGCAAAAATGGCCCAACATTTTCTATAGCTTGAGGAAGGCTAAAAATTTATAGATAACCACTCCACTTATGTACAATTTTCGTAGCATATCTAATAAATTCCCTACGATGTTCTAAAGTTTAATTTCGCATTTTAGTCGCCAATTTGAGCTATTTGTCGTAGAAAAAGGAAACTTAAAATCTTCGGATTCGAAAATGCGATGGAGAGAAGAATAAAAAAAAAAAATCTCATTTTCGGGATCTAAAATTTTTGGAAAAATAATACCGAAGCCCTGGTAATTTCGACAAGACTCAAGTTGCCCTAGGACGACCAAACAGATACAAATTTTATAGCGCCGCTCAGAATGCATTTCTAGATATCTAAAAGTGCTCAGGATAGCCTAAAAAGGGTTTCCAATGCATTTAGGAGGAAACCGTCGTTGGGTGCCCCTGGCAGGTGTCGTTTTAGTTATAACATTTGGTGCCTACGGCAGGAGTCCTCTATTTGACCGCGCAGCGAAAACTACTTGCGACGCAGACTCGCATCCAGCGAGTGGCAACTGAGTCGCTTTTAAAATTCTCAAAAATCTTTCAAAAATCTTGGTCGTGTAATGACCCAGTATTCCAATCGGATACTTTAATACTTACTTAATTTTATGCTACAGTGTACTTCATTAGGCATAGCCTGTCTTTCTCTTCGAGTCTTTTGTGATAACTTTAATCATTAACAAGTTACTCCTTCCATTTCCTGTTCAGGTAGCATCGATAACTGATTTTTGTTTAAAAACTACAAGACATCCGAAAAGTAAGTACTTTAACTTTTAGGTGCGGGAACTTCAAAGACACCCTTTCGAGGCAGAACCCCTGTGTGCGTAAATAGAAAATGAAAATTTTTGGCGGCATTGTTTCATTGGCATTAAAATAAGCTTTCCCTTCTCTTATACGTTATGTAATGGAAGTAATAAAATTTTTACACTTAATTCTATTTGTAGTTTTACCTGAAGTGCGTAACATAGCCCAAGTTTGGAGATGGTGTGCGCATGTGTCTCACAATACTGTAATTCTTTTGGCAAATTCTTCCGGATTTCATAGGCCCGCTGAAACTTCTTAACAGTATCGCGGCTAACCCCTCGGTGAGCTTCTTTACAGAGACGAAGAAATCCGAGAGCATTTAGACCATCTGCCAGTCTTCTCATGTCATTAGATGCTTCGGCAATGTGGTAGCACCTTTTATACAGTTCTAAACACTCGGAGGGCGGAGATAAGACTTTGGCCAGGAAATCCAAAACCTTGGTGGAGTTAGCGAAATCTATGAACGACTCTGTCTCTTTCTTGTCGCCTCCTTTCTGCAGGAAATTATTGAACATCTCCAGGATGTTTGCCTTTTCTGTCCTAAAGGTAAAAATCGCATTTTGCGACCACTTTTTGCTGATAAATTGCTTGCTTGAGGTTTCGAGGAGCTCAAGGTAATGTTGATTAAACTTATGTTGAGCTTTTTCACCTACAACATCCATGTTGAGAAGTTTCCTCTCAGCTTTGAGGAACTGGCGGACTAAAGGATGCAAAACTAACTTTTCATTGTCAATTCTACGAAGTAGAGAACGCCGTATCATGGTATTCTTAACAGCCTCTGGCTCTAATACGTCACCGAAGAGAGCCTTCATGTCTTTAACGGAAAACGCAGATGGAAAAACTGACAGGCGAACAAGGTTTGCTTTTATGTTTTCTGAAAAATTGACCAGGAATTGTCTCAAAGCATTGTAAATGTCTTCTGCATTGGCCTTAAAAAGTGGAATGGGATTTTCTTTCAGGCGTGCGACCAACTCTTCGGGGCTGAAGTCTTCTTCTAGTAAGCCTGCACAGTTGACAAGAACCAGCGGTATCCCACCACAGAGTTTACCGAGTTCCTTGATATGCCGCTCCTCACAGTTTGGGACTAAGTCCTGAAGTAATTTGGCAGACAACTCAGAATCCAGACCATCCAGACGCACTTCGTGTATGTTGAATGAACGAAAACCCACATCCTTTCGAGTGGTGATGATCAGCTGAACATGAGGTGCGTATGTTTCTACAAACCTTAAAAAGTCGTCAAATTCCTTTCCCTGTTGTTGTATACCTTCTACGCTGTCTAACACAATAACTTTCTTCTCTTTAAGCTCTTTAAGTCGCCTCTTTGCTATTGTTACCATATCATGACTCTCTGAAAGTCTCGGAGCCAGAGGATTAATTTCACGGAGGATTTCGCTGCAGATTTCTGTAAGTTTTTGCTTTTCTTCAATGAATATAACAGCCTTTTTATGTTCTTCTTTGAGTAAGTGACTGACGTGAATGGCAACTTGAGTCTTACCCATCCCAGGGATACCAACAATACTGATGATGCGTGAAGGATCTGGGTCCTGGGTAAGTTTTTGAACAACTTCTTGCACCACTGCTTCTCTGCCTTTAAAATGTGTCCCTTTATAAGGAAGTGTAGGGTCGGCTGTTGAAGTTAATTGTCCTAGCGGAAAAGAAAAAACTGTATACTTCAGTTTCGTTTTTAAAGAGCTAACAACTCGTTGATACAAATAACTTAGCACAGCCCCGATACCAAAAGGTTCATCCCTCGCCGTGATTTGTTGGTTTATTTACATTAATGTACAAGAGGGATTTTTACTGTGTATGTAAACAAAATGCAGAACGCAGTTTGCAGAATGTAGTTAAATGATACCAAAAATATCTTCTGATATATTATTGAAGGTGACGTCACCAACATGATTATCTCATTCCCCGACGGCCTCTAATATAGCGAGAAAGTAGCCTTGAAGGGTACCCAAGCTTGACACGTCAAAGTGCTACGAACACTAGAACTGAAAAAAGGTGGTTACGCCGTCGATGCTGCTAGAATTGGTCGAGAAAGAGCCTTCATATTGCAGGAGTATGACATGCTGCTAGCAGCAGTGACATCCTGATAGTGGCTGCAAGATCGACCATCTTCTGACAGTAAAGGCAGAAGCCAAGACTGCTAGTTGCAACATCCGAGCAACTTAAGAAGCTGAAAAGGGAGCTGGAAAGGAAGCACAAGTGGGAACAAAGATGAACACTACTTCAAGATAGCATTGCTTGGGCTTTGTAATGGATTAAATATTCATGCAGGTGTCGAAGACGAAGATGCTATTCACATAAATGGGGTAAATGCTTAATAAGGGGTCATAGGGAGCGCACATCAGTTGAGAGCTCCAGCCGGAAACTGGCGGTCTCATCGACGCAGTACAGAGCCTTATCCCACGAATGACGTTGGGTGAGGGGAGGGGTGGGGGCGAATGACGGGGATTGGAACAGACTCCACAGTGGAGCTCAAGTTCATAGTGGAGGTCTGCAACACAGAAGCAGGACATCAATGGATACGAAGATATAATCTGGGACGTCATGGTCTGAAAAAAATGAAAGAGAACCGGCAAGGATATCAGTTGAAGAAAATCTTAAACAACGACATCTAAAAAGCCACCTGGCAGAGGCCCTACCGCGTCACAGAAATTAGACTGATCATATGTGTATCAAGAAGATCAGGTGATCCCTAGAGGATGTGAGATTGTAGTATGGATACATCTTTTGCATGCTACCTGGAGTGACAACACTCCAGCTCCAGCCTACGTCATATGTGGCTCAAATAAACCCCACAGCATGCTACAAAGTAGACCAGGACAAGGAGTAACAGCAGACGGGTATTAGCTTTTAAAACCTGCCCGACAGGTTCCAAGCCTTACAACAACTGTGAGGAAAGTGGCAAAGATAGAGAAGTTAAGTCGTGAGAGCGTTCCAAAAAGATGATGACCCCCTCCTGCAAGGAGGCTGTAGGCAGGAAGAGTACACATTGGCTTGACAGAATAACTCGCCGGGTGGGAGCAACCTGTCCACTTGCTCAAGGCACCCTTCAAGGTGGGCTATCTACACGCCATGTAAAGCGTTTGGTCAGAGCTCGGCTCACAGCTAGCCGGGTGGAAAACTGGCTTAACCAAGAAAACATGTTTGAGCAAAATAACGTCAAGAAGAATCTTTGCGTCCACTACCAAACAAGTTATGCATCGACCGACATAACTAAAAAGCTAAACTAGTTGGGTGACCAACAATTCCCCCCCGGATAAACTTTTACCAGTTAGCCTCTTTTGTCCGAGCCATCTTGGGTGTTTGCTCTTAGCGACTTCTTAGGAGGTACAAATTAGCAAAGACCATTAATAGAAATTCTGCTGTTGTACGATTAGATCTTATCACCAACAAAAACGCCACGCACCTAGACCCCTGGTAAGTTGCATGCAGTTCGGGTATGCGGATCATATATTTTTCGGGGGACTGTCGATCGATGTATCGGCCGGCATCTTGGTCGACTGTCGATCGATATATCGGCCGCTATGTAGGTCGTTACTCGGTCGACTCTCGACCGAGATGTCGCTCGAGAGTTGGTCGAGAGTCGACAGAGTGTCGACCGATATATCGGCCGAGTGATGCTTTCCTGTCGGTCGCGCATCGGCCAACAAATCGACCTACAGTTGGCCGCGATAGCATCGGTAGTAGGTCTCCAGTGTATCGTTGAACTGTCGGTCGACTATCGGTAAGGTATCGGTCGACAATCGCTATCGCTTTTGCCCATTGTTACAAGTTCCTGACGTCAGCTGAGACGCATTGGACACAATGCTTGTTACGCATATCGATTTCGGCAGATAACGGGTTGATCAGTTTCCAAATCGCGGGCTATTTTCGAGACGTGTCCGACTCTCCACCGACAGTTGGTCGATACTAGACCGCCACTAGATCGATGCATCGACCGACATTTCGACCAAGGTATCGGCCGTTACGTCGGCCAAGTGTCAGTGATCAGTGTCCGTCAACGATCCGTCGACAAAGTATCGGCCGACTATCGACTGAGACTATAACGACCGAGTGTCACCAGCATGTCGGTCGATACTTGGTAGACTGTCGACCGAGTGTCAGCCCACATAGCGGCCGATATATCGATCGACAGTCGACCGAGATGCCGGCCGATATATCGATTGTTCCCCCCAAAAATACTTGATCCAGGAATGCTTTTACCTTCTTTTAGGCGGCCTAGTTGCTAAACTAGAGGCGAAAGACTCCCCGGGGTAAGAACCGTATCAAATCAGGTATCAAAGACTAATACTCAGACCCACGAAAGTGACGTTGACAATCGTCAGGATACTTGTAGTGAGAGAATTTCCACGAAATCGAATGATTAGGTGAAGAATACGTCTTTGTACGGCCGACAGGCAAGATAGATTGACCGTTTTAAAAACCTCAGTCAACTATATAGCTGATCTATCACAACCAATTTATAAACTAAAACTGGTGTAGTATCAGGCCTCTTGTTCGGAGATCAACACGCAAAGATTGTCCGGAAATAGAACCAGATACTGCTGCTAGATACTCTTCCCGGAAAACTTCAATAAACTTTAAAACTTCACGTCGAATTAAGTGTGTATTTCAGAAATGGGCATAACCGCTGGATTTTGTACCCTGAAGGCTCAATTTATTCCTTTGGACATTGCCTTCGAGAGTGCTCGTTTTGACTCGGTTAAAAGAAGGTGAGATTTTATAGCGGAAGACTCACAAGCGAATTCAAAGGAATGGAACAATTGCTTAATCAAGCTGTCCAAAGCCGCGAAGGTTTAAACGCATCCTTTTGTTTTAAATGTGTCAATGAAACTGCAGCGAATTATTGCCATTTTGTGGTGGAAGTTTATGGATTTAAGGCCCGGTTCAAAAGTCGAACTTTACAAGTGCCGAACCTAATTATTAGGTTCGGCACATGTAAAGTTCGACGTTTGAATCAATTAGGAACGGCACTTTTGTATTTGGGTCGACTCTGCCGTTCTATTCGACTGAGCTAGTCGAATAGAACGGCAAAAGATCGACTTCGATTCCAACCTCGTTCCCAGGGTTCTCTCCTACCCGTCCCTACGGAGCGAGAGAGAGAGAGACCCTGGTTGGGTCTGGTCAATTCCGAGGGAGGAGTCCTTTGTCTCTCAATATATGAATAATATTTTTTTGTGTGGTTCGTTTTCACCGTTCATACAATGATCGAAAGGGCAAGATAGATTTGCTAGGCCTCCAACTAAAACCGAAATTCGGGAAATTTCTGCTTAAACAGAGCTATCAATTACCAGCGGAGAAATAAAAAACTCGTGATATCGCAGTTAAACCTAAAATCTACGATCCTGAGTAAGACACAAGCGCGTGTTTATCCGCATTGAAGGGAAAATCCCTGTTCGTTGAACTTGCATTGAAAGAATAGATAGATAGATAGATAGATAGATAGATAGATAGATAGATAGATAGATAGATAGATAGATAATCTTTATTTATCCACGGTACAAAATTGCCAGCTTTAAAAATACCTAATACTAATACTAATATAATAAAAATAAAAAGCTGCTTTCCACAAATGCCGTGCCTTACAGTTCTTTGAGTAATCGTTTAAATTGCCCAAGGGACTCTGCTTCCCTTAAGTTACTAGGAAGACTGTTCCAGAGAATGGCGCCACTATAGCTGAAGCTGTTTTTGTAATAGTTTGTGCGCGGTAATGGAACATTGAGTTTATTTTCAGAGTCCCTTAGGTTATATGCGACTTCTCGTCTTTCAAATTTAGAACTAAGATAGTTTGGAGCCAACCAGCAACCAGCATCTACGTCATAGCTTGAGTAGGTCAAAACACGGGCTGCTCTGTTTTGTAGCTTTTGAACCTTATTCCGTAGAGTTATACCACAGTTTCTCCAAACAATGTTGCAATAATCAAAGTGTGGCTGTTTAAAGCTTGATATATTAATTGTAAGGTCGCCTGAGGGACAAGGTGCCTTATTCGTTTTATGGCCCCAATACCAGAAGCGACTTTCTTTGTTACCTTCTCGATGTGGCCACTCCAATCAAGTCTGTCATCGATGGTCACTCCAAGTGATTTTGCAGTAGTCATCTGGCTAACTTGAAAATCATTAATTGCAAATGTCGGGGACTCTGTGAGAGTACTTAGCCTCTGCCTAGATCCGATAAGCATAAATTCGGTTTTAGTCATATTCAGAGTAAGTTTGTTTGCTCTCAGCCAATTATGAACGTTTTCTAAATCTTGATTTAGATGCAACTGAATATTGTCTGCATTATCACCTGCGTATGTAAGGTGGGTGTCATCAGCGTACATCCGCGGCTCACAATTTGAAAGACAGTTTGGAAGATCGTTGATGTATAACAGAAATAGTAGTGGGCCTAAAATCGTCCCCTGGGGAACACCACAACTTAATAAACAGCGAATCAATGTTCGTTGGTGACAGCAGCTGGTAATCGGCCCGAATCAGTTCATGCAAAGTCTAAACCATTAGCGGTGACAAAACATAGCAGTCACGTTGAGAGCAGAGGATTCATTTTACTTAATATTTTAGCTCTAATGACTTAACGGAAAGCTGTAGTCTGAAATGTCAGCTTTCTCCTACCCCTAACCTTTTTAATGATGCGGCAACAGAAAAAACGTATCGCTTTTAGTGGTAAATAGAGGTAAAAAAATATAATATAGTATGTGCATAAGCAAAGGATGACCAAAACGCGACACTGAAGACAACAGGAAATAGTATAAACAGAGACAAAACAGACAACATAACCCAGTGATGACCTTCAAAAGCGAAAGAATTTCTTGTATACGGTTCAAATGAAAACTTTATTAAAAAAACAAATGTTGCTCAGTGATTTCTTTGAATCCTCTAAAGCATATACCTAACCCTCCAGAAAATTAAACAAAGAACAATAAACGGTTGGCAGTCGTGCAAGCCATAGTTTTTAACAAAGAAACTTATACGGCTATCCTGTTGATTTTAAACGAGAAAAAAATACAACACAGAGCCGTTGGATAAAAATATACTCTTCCAAAATTCTGTTTACCTCTTTTCTGTTTACCTCTTTTCATTTGAACAATCAAACTGAGTCCGGGCGGCGTATTCTCTCTTCCTGTTGATTCTGTTTGCTTTTATTAAATATTTTCGAGGTCGGTGAGGACGGCAACGCTTGATACATCTTTTCGGCCCCCCTTCGAACTGCATAATCATAGTTTTGAAAATACATACGTTTGCTTTTAAAGGTGGCCTCCATAACATAGAAATGGCAATTCAAGTCTACTGCGTTTCGGTGTGAATACAGCCGCCTAAAATATTTTTGACTGCACAAGTATTTCCTTTGCAACATAAACATCCAGATATTCTGCAGGAAGTTACGCTTTCGCTGTCAAAGGACTCGGCCATCGAGGTTTTGTCCTGATTAGTCCGGGAACTATAAAAAAACATGACCGTTTAGACAAGGTCAGATACACAGGTTGTTTACCATTTATAAAAAAATTCCGGAAATTTTGGTTGGGAATTTTCGGTCGGTAAGAACGGTACGTATCGTTTACCATTTGCCTAAAATTTCCGGATTGTCGCGCCGCGCTAGACTGGATTCTAGTTACAACATGAAAATGGTACGAAACTCAAGAAACTTGTAAATGGTAAACGAATTCCCATTCGGAACGTCCCAATCGGGAAAACGGGACTACTTTTTCAGAATTTCCGTTTGTCCCGGGAATTTTCCAGTGGGACGAACCAAAAAATTGTTTACCATTTACATCCCAACCGGAATTTCCGGAAATTGGTGGTAAATGGTAAACAACCACAGTTTTCACTGACCTCGACGTCTACGCTTTGTAGAGACAAATCTCACACTTATCCACCCCTCCCCCAAGTCGTTTTTTTGTAATCTGCCAGATTCTGGGAGACACGTGACCAGACCCAACCAGGGTCTCTCGACGGGTAGGAGAGAGAACTTGGGAACGAGGTTGCTTCGATTAATACGTCAAACTTCACCTGTTATGCGCCGAACCTAATGCATAAATTATGTTAACGTATTTTTTCAATATAACCGCGCAATCTCGACCCAGAGCTCTTCTGCGCATGTAGAGGAGAGAGATCAAGAGCTCTGGGGAACCCTGGAGCAAGGATTGTCTCTAATTGGTTCCAGCAAAAAACAATAAAAGTGTTTCTGATTGGTCTATTCAAGTTTGAGCGAGAGCGGTTGAACGTGCGGCGTGTCTGGCGTGTGAGCGGGTTTTTCCCTAGACATGTTGAAGTAAACACGGCCGGCCGATTCTTGATATCAGCGATTCCAAAACAACATTTGAACGACTAATTAGGCAGAATTACTGGATTTTCCAATTTTCAAATAAAATAGCTTAGATCGAAAATCGAAAATTGAACCGTGAACAAGAAAACGATTTGAATGCGAAAAAATAAAATAAGAATATAATAATGCGACTAGATATTTATAGTTCTCTTCTTTTCCCACGATATCACATTTCAAAGCAGCTTCGCTGAAGTGTTAATGTTCATGAACAAACATAAATAAAAGGACGCTAAATTCATATTTTGGAAAGTTTTATTGGAATTTCGATAAGTTTATTTTAACAAGCCATTCGGGTTTTAATTACCGCCTCGTGAAGTAGTCCACAGAAATATTAATCAACTGCCAAGCATACGCAAACTTCAAGTCTCAAATCTGTGATTGGGAACGTTTAACGGTAATTTCTCAGCAGCTACCACGAGAGCCTTGGATACCTGAAAATTCTTCACGGCCGTTAACTGAATTTCTTCAGTTCTAATACCGAAGCAACAAAACACTTAGCGATGAAGCAGATATGAGCAAACCGTTTAGCAAACCGTTTGGGTTGGATCAAAGAGCATGCGCTGTGAGGCCCAAATAGCCAGATTTCATTCTCGTCCCCAGAGCCCGTCGTTTCTTGGTCATGTGGTAGGGAAAATTAAGCCGAGTGGCTCTGGGGACGAGAATGGCCAGATTTTGGCTACTCCGGCGCAGAGTTTCCCAGAGCTTACGGGCGCATTTCCAAACCCGTAAGCACTGGGGTCGAGAATGTATAACCGCGCTTCTGATTGGCTGTTTAGTGGGTTTTCGCGCCTGTGCAGACAGAACTCACAGAAGCGTAACGACGGTTACGGCCTGGTTACCAGTATTCACGTTGTAGATTTTTAGACAGAGCTGAACAGCTCAAAACGGTCTTCTAAAAAGTTGCTTTTCTTTATATCCATAAAGAAATAGAAACGTAATTTAAAATTTATTGCGTTACTTTATTTTGTCCAAATGTCACGATCATGATCTCCTCAGCTGTCTCCTCGCCATAACAGAGCACAAATCACACTAAAATCAAGGCTTGGTTTTACTTGTTTCAGTTTATTTCCCTATTTTAAGCAGTAAGGATGACATTTCTTTTCGCCGCGTATTAGGTTCGGCACATGTAAAGTTCGACCGCCTGAATCAACAGTCGAACTTAATAATTTGGGTCGACCTAAATAGGTATTAGGTTCGGCACATGTAAAGTTCGACGTTTGAACCGAAACTTCTTCGACTTGGATACGTATTTTTTAAAACGGAGAGTTTTGAGAGCTTCAAAAAGAGACCTTGAACGAGATTGGATTTTTTTTCTTGACGAGGTCTCGAAGTACAAAGCAAGCCGCTGAAGCATTTTTTTTTCTCGCCTATCGCTTAATAAAATCCAGCCGAGAGTTATCCATTCATTTAATCATAACAGTTATTCTTTTCTCCACAGCAATCAAACTGCAGCGTATACAAGCGTTTCTACAAAATTATTTCAAGGAATTATGAACTCTGCAAGATTTGATCTGTCGATTACATCTGATTCTCGCCTGTTCTCTGATGGATTCCTCACTCGACTACCCCGCGAATCAAGTTGTCATGCAAATCGGTGAACTGACCATACGCGGTTATTTCGGGCCCTGCAGTCACGTAACTGAAACGCAAGATTTTGTTCAACAAAAAAAACTGAAAGGCAAGCGAAAACGTCCAAAAAAGTGAAATTACACTCTAATACATCTGTGTCACCCCGTTAAATGCATTCACCGCTTGCGTTGTTTACATTTGGAAGAGAGTTGTTCGCTCTTCGGTTGATTGCAGAGCGCAAGTTTTGATAATACTGAATGAATAAAAAGTTCTAATAAATACCTTTCACAGAAATTCTTTAAATGCCAAATTATTTTCAAGACAAGGGAGTGTTTAATAAAAAAAATACTATAGGAGACCAGGTATTTATGAGCTTTAATCAACTTCAAATTTATCAGGCTTGTTTGCTTTGTAATAGGGTGCGTGACCGAAATATGTTACTGCAACCAGAGTTGTCCGCCGCGCTTAAAAAACTTGTAACGTTCCCACAGACTGCAGCAAATTTATGTATCGGTCAAATCGAAGCTTCAACATCCCCCCCGGGCATACCCAGGGCATTTGACACCTTTGCCGTCCCGGGGAGGAGGGAATTTGATTATCAGAGTCTTCCAGGGGGTGGGGAATTTGATCCCCATGCGTTACGGGTGGGGAATTTGAACTGCACCCTCAATTTCATGTGAAATCTCTGGTGTGGCGAGCTATCATGGGGGACGCGGTGTTAGAGGATTTTAGTGGAAAAGATTGTGCCTTTGTGGCCAATTGGTTACGAGGAAAGGGCTTAAACAAGCTTTGTGCCGTATTTGAAGGTATTTAAATTTTAGTATTTTTGATATTGGATTCAGGCTTGGAATATGTGTTTACAATGACATACAATACCTCAGAATACCTATACCGGTCAATTACTTTGACCTGCCGCATTTATGTTTGCTTGCGTGCAGACGTCTCCTATTTCCTTTATTGCACGCGGAAAAGGAAATAAAGCGTGCAATAAAGGAAATAGGAGACGTCTGCTCGCAGGCAACATTTATGTTAATTAATAAGGTGAGCGATGATGCATGTCAGTGAAATGGTCATGAAGTAATAATCTCAATAGGTGGGATTTTTTTTTATGTAGAACGCTTTGTATGTTGCATGACACTCGAAGAAAAGCTGAGCATTCAGTGACCTTGTAGCAGCAATTTCCGCCGCTTTTCACGAGCCTTTTGTTTGTAGTAAATAAGCTAACAGTGTTTCTCACTGAGATTTTCTTCGACAGCTGAAGGCGTTTCTGCCGTCCTTCTGTCATTTATGTGCCTGTGAAATGTCCCCGGGGTGGGGGCATTTGATCACCTGAATGGACCCTAGCGTGGGGCATTTGAACGGCATTTTGGCCCGGGCAGGGGGGAATTTGAACAATAATTTTCAAAAAAGTCAAATGCCTGTTAAAGCTTCGATTTGACCGATACATTAGTATATAAAATTACCGCGACGAACCCGACGTATTTACAAGGAAACATTCAAGGCTAAGAGAAAACGGAAATTTAGAATATCTTGCCAGCTTACCCTGCTAGCAGAGTTTTCTTTTCGGGTTGGTTTTAGAGTTAAAGAAGTGTTCGCACCTTAGCAGGGTACGCTTGCTTGGAGTGATATTGATGAGTCAAGTTCTCCTGTGGTCCCGGGGTACTTATGTGCCTGTTTATAGCTGTTTTAAAATATATGCTTTTACTTTCCTTCTAATTTACAAAAGAAAAATGAACAGTTGCATTGAAAACGTCAAACAGGCGTGAGAAAAAGAAGCTTTTTTAACCGATAATAGACCATATTTTGTTCAGGCTGTTTGTTTTCCAGTGTAGGTCACAGTGTTCTAGGTCGACTTCGTAATGTTATAAATTATGCGTACAATGTACACAGATAAGAGAAAATTAAAAAGGAACATTTCTCGAGAGATATATCTCATGCTTGAGATGCTTACGTTGGGAAAACAAACTATAAAGTTAAATACGTTTCTTCCTGAAATATCTCAGATGTTATGGAGGTAGTATTAGTATTATGAGCTGATGACTCCCACAGTCCTTTTGTCGCAGAAGAATAGTTATCGAAGTTTCAGTGAATGAGTGAACCGACTTAATCTGTAATCCCACGGTCCTTTCCCTGACTCAAAAAATAATTAGCTTAAGGGTTTTGAAACGACTGCTTCTTCTGTCCCAAAGGCCCGTTTGTAGTGCTCAGTGAGTTCCGTAATCGTAAAATAGGTACCCTTGATTCCCGCCAGACGGTGCATGGATGCAGACGGTGAGTGAGTATATAGTTTCGCTTTATTTCCGCTTCGGTGCGTTTATTGGTCATGGCGCTCACAGAGTTGGGGACTTTGAATCAGTGTTTGAATTGAGCGTGCAAACATTCTAACCGAAACAACAGTCGAAGTCAGGGCTCGACATTGCGACCGTATTGGTCGCATTTGCGACTAAGTTCTCTCCCTTTGCGACTGAATATTCTTCAGCAGTCGCAACTTTGCGACCAGTTTTCACCTAAATTAATGAAGAAACACAATTTTAAAAATTTTCTGTCCTTCTTGTTGCGGAGATTTTAGAATGTAAAGGCAAAATCCTGCTCAAGTTCCAAACAACATGTCGTATAAACAACGTTACACGATTAGCTCAATGAGACGCGATTACAGCGGTTCTGTTATAAACAGGTAGGTACTTCATGTATGGGGACTGACTTCTACAACACAAAAACTGAATGTCATTTTTTGACGCGAAAATGTGAAAGACTTTTTTTAGTTAAAAATTATAACAATAGTACTGTGCAACAAAAACTGCGAGCCCGGAAACTATATAGATAACAATAATTGTTATAAAGGGTGTCAGAAATTTAAGATGTTTGGCAGTTTGGCGGGAACTGTGCACGTACGCCTTGTTTGATTGCTGTGAATCGCTGAAAACAAACATGGTGGCTTTTCGGTGGCGCATGTGTTCGTTCCAAAGACTTCACGAGGATTCCGATATCTTTCTGTTTTGGCTTGATTTAGACTTCTCTAAAGATATAACTCTCGGCCAAACATAGACTTTGCCGTTTTGAGGTACAAGTGGAACAGAAAGGCAAATGTATTGAAAATTTCAATGTGTACACAAGCTTCGCGCTTTTTCTGTAAGCATGTTTAATAATTAAGAGCTTGGTGTATTTAGCGACGGGAAACATTAGAGATTTCACATCATTAGGAGACGATAAGATTAATGATTGTTTCGTTTATTGAATTTTTAGCTTGAGTGCAAATTATCATTTAACAGGATTATTTGCGTGGACTCAGTGTACGTTTTCGAAATCGATCAAACGTTCTAATTTACCATCTTGATTCTGCCGTCAAAGTAATTCAGAAACTGTTTTGTTAGACATCCTTGGAAATAAATAAAAGCTACTGGAATTCTTAATTTATATTAGTCAAAGTACTTATTAATAATTAACTTATGCTTTGCGACTAAATTTTGAGAATTTGCGACTAAATTTTCTTAACTGGTCGCAAAATGCGACTTCATATTTTTTTTAATTTCGAGCCCTGCGAAGGTTACTATAGAATAAGTGTTACAACAAAAAATAAGATAAAGGAACTCAACATTCAAGTAATTTCATGACCGCATCACCCCGAGCAAAGAAAGTCGTTCATTGT
The DNA here is from genome assembly GCA_038088405.1 of Porites divaricata. Classification (NCBI taxonomy): domain Eukaryota; kingdom Metazoa; phylum Cnidaria; class Anthozoa; order Scleractinia; family Poritidae; genus Porites; species Porites divaricata. Next base: position 5,619,136 of record JBBMOI010000003.1, read on the forward strand.
AAAACTAAATAATAATATACTCTTCTTACCCGTCTCCATGACTCTCCCAGCAAGCTGAACGAGACCTACTCTTTCCAGTAGAGTTACCAAATACATCACTTCTCCCCGTTTGATTTTACCGCTTTTCTTAAGTAAGTTTAACAGCTCTCTTGGTTCCGCGATTGGCTCAAGTTTTCCTCTCGGTAAATCGTCATCTCCTTCACATAGAAATTTCATGTCGGCCAATTCGTTGCTTGTTATTTCATTGGCTATTTTGAGCAAGAAGTGATTGAAATCTGCCATCAATTCTCCACTTCTTACAGCAGCAGACACCATACTCAGTGATTCAACAGAGATTGAAGGGCCAGAGACCTGCTCTGAATATATATAAAAAACCACGTTGCCTCCGTTGCCTCGTCACGCGTTCTCTTCCCCACAAATTAGGGACTTAAGATACCCTGAACGCGGCCGAGGAGGACGTCATCCGGAAGTGAAATGTTCAATTCTTGGAACTAATTAGCATAATGCGACGACCTGAAGTCGCGAAGGCCCAAACTAGAAGTTTGGCCGCCTTGTTAAACGGTGAGTTGGTTTTCTTGTTTTCAGTGCAGAAATTGCTTTTCGTACAGGATTTTCGATCCATTTTACTTCAAGAGACACATTGAAGTGTTTTTAATGTGGTGTTCTCGCAAGATTGACTCTCAGTTTTTTTGCTATAAGCCTTTTCTGATTTCGGTTCAGTGTTTTGGCAGCAACTGAGAATGAAAGCGCAGAGTCTTTCAACCCAAATGTAACACTATAACTGCTTATTTTTAAGGGGACAAGGTTTTCGCTTTAGGATAGTATTTGAAAAATTTAAGAGACGAGAAGAATAAAAATTTTTGGAAAACAAAAATCTAGGCTTGTACTAAACTTGAATATGTCGGAGAAAATTGAGATCTTGAACAAGACGCCATGGTTCATTTATGGCTTTCATAATTTTCTTTTGTTCACTTTTAGTTCAGCGATGGAGTGGTCTGAAGATCAAAATCTCGCTTTAGTACGGGGAGTTCTCATAACAGAACCATATCGTTTTAAAGCAAGAACAACGGAAAGGGGAAAAGTCTGGCAACAAATAGCTGATAACCTGAACTACTCGCCGATCATACCGTCAAGTTTCCCTCGAAGAAATTCGGGAGTTTTTAGAGAAACTGGAGTTATAGTCGGCAGCACAATTTTTCTTCCAATGAAAGATCGTTAAGGTATCAATCAAGCAAGACTTCACGAGTTCTAAAAGACGTCGTGGAATGAAAACACGAAAGCATGACTTTATCCTCTCTCGTCAGGCGAGCACTGAACCGCAACCTGCTCAATCTTAGGGGGTGTTTACATGACACCGGGGCGACTTTCGCGCCGCGACGAGTTCACTCCGGTTCCCTCTCATGGCTCTACATTTGTTTACATGATACCACCACAAAAAGTCATGCCGGGGCGAGAATTTCACTCCAGTACGAAATCTCGCAACGGTATCATGTAAACACGAAACGAACACCCGTTTCGGTGTGAAATCGGTCTAATGTTCGCGATTTTGAATCATACGTGCATTTTATCAACATGAAGTGTACCTTCAAATAACGAGATCATATGTGAAATAACCCAGTCATCATGTAAACGCGTGACGAAATCAAAAAGTCATGTCGGTATGAAACTCGTGCCGGTGCGACTTTTCTCATGTAAACACCCCCTTAATTTGTTTTTCCCACCAAGTTGGCGGCGTCCTCGCTCCAGGCTTTCTCCGGCAAACCCACGTTCTCTCTACCGCCGCATTAAGGTCCCTATTAATGCGAGGCAGTCACACTGACATTACTTGGGCATGACCTTTGATTTTATAGCTTTTGTTGACTTAAAAGAATCTTTCGCGGGTCAGTTTCATTTCGCGGAAGATGATCAAAGTTTTGACATTTCGCAGGAAACGAATTTAGAAGATCTCAAACTTAATCAGTAGGGGTAATTGTTTCGTGTGAGATGTACAACCCAGTAACACCATTTCTTTTTCACGGATCGTTGGAAACAGCGGAAATGTAAAAAAATGTCTGCTGTACACCGTAATCTGAATCACTAGTCTGCGGTTTAGTCCAGTAACCTTCACTTTCTCGAGCGCATCAGTCAATCTAGGTACACCCTCCCCTGCATGGCAGGTGTTCGAAGTCAGGAGCCTATTGTCGAAGTGGAATTCAGGCGCACTTGGTTCCCATTTTAGATCTTTTTAAGACCCACTATGAACGCCTGCAATGCTCCCCCGCAGACATTCTTAGGGGTGCGTCACGTGTTCCGTTCGCTCTAAGAGGGATCACGCGCTCCCCACTCCACTAGCCTACCTGTGCACATAGGGTAGCGGTAGCTGCCTTAAACCTGCGACATGGCCTCCGGTACTGCCTGGGATACTTTTCCGATATGAGAACAGAAGTGGCCCGCAACATTGGTCATCCCAGTCTTTACCACCGGCATGCCTGGTGGGAAAAGTTGACTCAAGTTCAACTTCGCAGGGATGCCGGCGGTAAAGCTCTGCGAAGGCTCTAGTTGCCCCGCCGCTTGTTCTCATTCGTCCGAGAAGTAGCCTAGGTTGTTTCGGCGGCTACTTCGTAGATACATCGGCGGCATATGAGACCCAAAAGCAACACTAGCCTCGCCTAGGACCAGGCTCCGCAGTGGCGGGAAATTAAGGCGGGAAAAGGCGAAAAATTCCCTTCTCCAGTCCACCGCTCGGCTCTCTTCGCAAGCCTATTCTTTTTTCGCTGTTTGACTTCCTTTCTTGCCTTTTCCCTGGTCAAGCAACACGAAAAACAGGGACGCCTGTTTTTGGACGCCTGCCACCCTTAGCCTTGCATTGCTAATCAAGCGAATTAAACCTTAGATTCTCGACCAAAAGGATTAACATAATAAATAAGTAACAGCGGTAGTGAGTGACAAAAGAACAAAAACAAGAACCTTTTGTTGTTTGAAAGACTTACTTGATCGCAATACAAAACACCACTTTCATAGTCGAAATTTTTTCAAAAGATCTTAGACGATGTTTAGTTCTTTCCTGATCATCGATATTCCCTATAGTTTGTAACGCATTTTGAATCGGAATTATTCATTTGTGAAGACAGTAATTCGTCGAGATTGGATACATCATTTTATTACTAAAAACAGATCCTGTTTCTCGCGGAGTCTCTCCGCCTTGCGTAAATGACCACATGTGGCTCGCTTTTCACTCACGGTAAGGACCGTCAAGTGAATACACGTATAATTTGTTGAAAAATATGTCATCTCTTGGGTAAGTTTATTCCTTAGATATCTTCAGTTATTGATCATTCAGAAAAGGTCAATTACTTTGTTAGCAGGTGTAAATGATCCAGATACACTGAACAATGCTAATAGTGATTTACAGTGTTGAAACACTTCTAAGATCAGCGCAAGAACGGATGAGCGGATGTCGACGCTGTTAACTTTTCTAAAAAGTTGAAATTGATACGCAATAAGAACATATTGTCTCAGTTTCGAAAAACCGTTTTGGGGTGGTCTTCCTTGCACACAGCATAATTTTTTTTTAGCTATAAAAGTCATTTTATCTGTTTGCCTTTATTTAAACCTCTGACAAAATCGAATTGAATGGCCAAAGCTGCTTTCATCTTTCAAATTGGTGTTTTTTATAGCTAGCAACATTTTCACACTCCAGTGTTAACCCTGGAGTGCAAAGTAATTTAGGCTTTCCGGGCAAGGGTGGGGTGGGGTGGGTGGTTGCCACGGACCCACGGTACAATATTATTTTTAATATGCCCAGGGTTTCTCTTCTGGGCCGGTAGCCAACACAACAACAGGCGTTTTTTTTCAGGGTGTTTCGGCGGGTTTTGAGGAGAAAGAGCTCCAAGAAACGCCTCCTCTCCAGTTGCGTCTGTTGTGCAGGCCATCCTGGGTGCTCTGGAGTTTTGACCCCTTTCCACGAAGTGGTGGAGCATGTACTTCTGGGGAAAACAAAGAAACTCTGGGTACAGGTTTTTCAGGGTTTTTTTGCACTAGGTTCGTCTACAATATTATCGTGACGAGAACTCTACGTAAAACAAGATCTGAATCTTCTTGATTTTCCTTGAATTGCCAGATATGAATGTTGTATTTCAACCTTCTGCTCAAATCCATTCCTTAAAATAGCGAAGCCGGACCCAACCCTAGCTTCAGGGTCCTGTTCTACTCGGCCATGGAGCAAGAGAGTGGACAGGGGTGGGAGAGGACCCTGGGAGCGAGGTTGAGCCAAGGGGACATCAACACACGGAGTCGAACTGCAGTTATTTATTTGCTGTATCATACAGCAAGTTTTCACTGGAGGATAGTTTTAGAATTCTTTCATTTTTCGTTTGCAATACTCTACTAATATCTTCGAGGAATTGTCTACTGTATGTATAAATCCCTCAACTTGAAAATGACGGTGACAATTTCAAACATCTCAGTCAACAATCAGCATTCAATTATCTCGATCATTGTTACTTTTTCCACATGAAAATACTTTTTAATTAATAATATTTGAAAGTGGTTTAATCCCCCAGATACAATGAATGTTTACTGTACATTGTCATAATAAAATAAGGCCGTTTGTTAATTACATGTTCAAAAGTAAAAAATACTTTTAACTTTTGAGAATTGAGTCACTTTTTTGAAAATTAAAAAGAAAAAAAAATCAATTAAAACTAACTACCATAGAAAATACAAGGAGGACGATAATCGGCTAAATGATATCAACAAATCTTATTATCGCTGTAAGCTTTTCTTTTATTATTAAATCACAACACATGACAAACCTTTTCTTTTTTGTTTTCTTCTGTCAATTCGTAACTTGGATGTGACATTTGGGCACTTATTATTCAGAGTCCTTTGACTCTAAAAGTAAATATATACTCACAATGATACGGAATTCACATAACTAGAGCCATGATGAGCGATGTTTTCACCGGAAAGTTTCTTTGAAAATTGTTCACTGTAATATGAACTGCCTTCCAATTTCAGGTATGTTTCACATGAAGTGATTTTTTTCCCATACGTGTGTTACTTCAATGTGCTGGATGCTTGCATTCCAGAATCGCTAGCATAGAACCAGATAACCATAACGCAAACCGCGACTTTCTTTGGTCAGTGCAAAAAACACGTGTCCAATACAATGATTTCTGTCACCATTGCTGCTCTGTCTTGCACAGCCATAACTTCTAGGCCAGTTTAACCGAGGAGTCTCGTGACTTTAATGTTACCATGAGACTTGGAAGAAAAATATGGCACTTATCAATTTAGCCCTTGTGGGTCAGAAAAGACTGTAATTTCAAAAGTACACCATTGTCTGCCGTTAGAGAAAATTTCATAGAGTCTAGTGTAATACATAGATCCTATGTACAAGTCAGGATCAGAAATGACTTTATACTATCAACCCCTTATAGCTTTCTCTTTTTTAGAAGACTGTAAATTCATCAGGCGGTTATTTATCCTTCCCGTGTGTTAACTTCAAATTACAAGGCTTTATTAACTTATTGACAGTTATAACACGTGCTGGGGGGGTACTCCTGGGAATTCTTGGTGGGGATGTGCCGCCCGGTTCTTCAAATCCTGACCCGATTTCAGACCAAAAAAATGTAATTTTCAGCACCCGTTTTCAGACCTGACATTTAGGCAGAAATTATGTTATCATTACTTAGATTAAGGCGCAAACAAAAATATTATTCAATTCCATTTCGAATTCGCATATTTTTCTTTCTTTCTTATTCATCTGGAATTGAAAAGATAAATACGTTCATACACTTCCGTAGTTCCCCCGAAAACCATACCCAATTCCAGACCAAAATGGGTAAAGTGTATACCTGTTTTCAGGCCAAAACGGCGCAAAAACCCTACGCGATGGGACGGCACATACCTATATAGCTTATATTAGGGAGTACCCCCCGGGTAACACGTGCTTTGTTGCAGCAAGAACCTAACGTAAGGAAAAGATAGACAGCTTTTAAATCTTGTAAGCTCTCATGACTTCAGTCATCATTACAGCAACCCCTTCACTAGTTCGCCCGATAAACCTGTTTTGAGAATTTCTGATCTCCGTTACTTATCTACAGTAGAACACTGATAACTCGAACTCGGATAAATAGAGATTTCCCTTGAATTTCACCCCACCGTTTCAGACACAGGTTTACTCGAACTCGGATAACTCGAATTCCCCCTAACTCGAACTCAATTTCATTTCCCTTGATTAAAAATTCACTGAAATTTACTCCCGCCGATAACTCGAATTGTGGATCTTGTAACCGTCACTCGGATGCCATCCCATTTCCTCTTCTTTTTGTGTAATCGGTAAGTACGCTAAAACTAACACTGGCCAACACTACATCAATTTGATTTTAATTGGTGCAACAACGAACAGAAGCTAACAGATCACGTTTTATCCTAAAAAAAATGTCTAATCATATCATGTTACCGTTTCAGATGAAGTAAGTTAAATTTGCACTGCACCATACACTGAAGTGCTGAAACAACGGTAACTATCAGTGTTTAACATGGTTAACTCGAATCCCCACTAAAGTGACTGTTCTTCCCTTCAGAGTTCGAGTTAAAGGGTTCTACTGTATGAATCCGATCTGAACACCTGCAGTCCTCTTATATATATCAGGCTCAAAATGATCCTTGTCTCTCGCCGGTTCTGTTCAAAACTAGGGAGATGAGGGGAGATGATGGAGGGATAGGGTACAGAAGTGTCTCGAACATTCCTATGAGGTTACTATTCAAATGAAACCTCTTTGGTAGAGCTTTTGCATAAAACTAAATTGATTGGTGTGTAAATTATTTCCTTGGCCACTTTACAGTACTAGGAGCGTATAAGGGTGAAGCTTTTAGAGTTTGTTAACAGTATAGCGGAAGTTAAATTTGAGAAGAGGCTATTATCTAAAGCTGAATTCCGAGTTTTCCCAATTAGTTACACGGCTGTGTGCAGGGCTTCAACGAGCCGTCTCGTTGTGAATTCGTGCACAATACCCTAAACTTGATAATAAATGGTTTTTTTTTTTTTGTAGTCGAACTACGAAATGGAAGTTGAATTTAACGACGACGCAGAAGCCCGTCGCAGATTTGAGTCCAGTCTTCCGGAAAACTGGGTCTTATGCTCCTCAAAGAAACACAGCGGCCGGTTATACTACTTTAACTCGGTAACTGGGGAGAGCCGATGGGAGCACCCCCTTATACCACCGGATATGGATCCTCCGGTGAGTTAACCCTCTTACAATAGACCTTGTCAGGGTATTGCAGGCCATCTTGACCAGTAGGCAACCGCTTGAGAAATTAAAGTGTTTGTATGAGAATCTTTAATGTCGAATAATTTCCTTATAACGGCTGTTTTGAAAAAAAAAAAATGAATTGTAAACTACAGCAACCCAGCAAAGGATTTTACTAACACATTTTGGGGGCTTTTCCATATATTTGTCTGCAATTTGACAAAAGTATAGAAAATTTGAAAAAGTGGTTCTAGCGCATGCAGCTGCGTGTAACGCCCTCAAATTTTTTCAGTAGAAGCGTAGGAGTAAAGCTTTAGTTTACAATTCATCTTTTCAAAACAGCCATTTCGATATGGAAATTATTTCTCACGCGGTTGCCTATTCGTCAAGATGGTTTCCAAAACCGTGACAAGGTCTATTACAATACTTGTTACTATCATTTTCGGTTTTCTCATTACAACATAAATGTTGTGGAGACGAGAGATTTTCCTTTTGACAAAATTGCTTAGGCACTGTCTTTAAATGGAGCATGGTTCGGAAATTAAATAAAATATACAAAGTAATCTGGACCCTCTTCGTGAGAGATCATCTTCCCCCTCAACCACCTTGGAAATCTAAGAAAGAGCTTCTTCAAATTTGTAAAATTTCCAATTTGAGAAAACTTTAAGAAAAAACACAAACCTGCTTAACTTGTCCATGTCAAAAGTTGACTGAACAAAACAAAGCAAATTCCACTAGCGGTTAGGGCAAAGCTCGGGGGCCAGGATTACAAGTCCAGTGTCTGACAGCTTGGTCACAGGCTGCCTCTTCTCTGACAACTGAGTGGTCGCTTAAGAGAACTCGAAAGTACAGAAAAAGACCGGCGGATAATTAAAAAAAGTGGTGGCGGCCGCTTATAAAGGGAGCGGTCACTCACGTGAATTTTTGATTAAAAATCAAAAGGGGTTTCCAGGTAGTTAATTATAAGTAGTGTAGGTGATGAGCTGAGATTACGCTTGCAGTAAAGCTGGAGAGATCACACGATGACTGAAACACGCAATCGCTGGTCGATCTATATTAGTGATATAGATTGGCCTATTGATTGCCCAAGTAGCGGATACATTAATTCCACGCCTCCACCGCTATGTTAAGATAGCTTTGTTATTTCCGTCACTTTTATCACGGAGGAAAGGAAAAGAAAATCTCTTTTAGGGATGTAAATAAACAACAGTTATCCGATTTAGTTTCAACTTTGAAACGAAGGAGAACCGTACACGGAAAAGAACGAAAAAATATGGAAAAGAAGAAGAAGAAGAAGATATTTTAATGTTTTTTTTTTTTTCTATTAAACCGAGCAACTATTAGTAACAGCTACAAAGAAAGCTCGTTTCCTGATTCCACAATTGATCCAAGTAATTAACTCGAAAATGAGGAAAAAGAGGAACGTACTTAGTGGTACGAGAATTTCAATGTATCTCTCGATCCTTTGCATAACCTCTTACGTGGTTAGGAGCTATCGTCTGCAGCTCTTTCACATTTTTGGCAAAAGCTAGTGGAATTAACAATAATTTCGGCTACGTTGTGGGGATCAACAACAAATTGCAGCGTTACTCACGGCTTGGTAACCAAAGCAAGCGGATATCAAAGCTACCCACCCGTAACTTGCTTCAAATATTTCTAATAACTTACTATGATCGAGCGATTTTGTTAAATACCATTAAAGTTGTTCATGAATGTAAAAATTTGGAGTTCTAGATTCAGAACGGAAGAATTTGCTAAGCCATTTTAGAAAACCCTGATTTAACCAAGTCAATGCAAATACGCCGCGGTGACAACAAATCGTCAAGCGGTTGTCGCATAAATTTATCGATTCCCTTCAAAAAATATTCAAAACGCGAAAAGGTTGTTAGGTAAAAATGTTTTAGAAGTCGTTTGGTTTTCCAATCGTTGGTTTTATTTTACAATGCCTGGAAAGGTAAGAAACGTACCTAGGGAAAGGTTAACATAGCTTTTTGTATTTCACCATCTTTTGTAAGGAAATGTATGAAAAGTTGACTCGCCCAGGGTGGCTCGAGTAGGGGGATATGCCCTCTACCAAGGACAACTTTCCTCCATATAAACGGGGCCTAAACTGATGCAACTCGCAAATCGCTTCTTGCCTTTGGTCAAAGCTTAGCCTTCCATGTCAGCTTGTGAAACTTGTCAAATCACCTCATCATATCAAATGATAAGACCCTATCTTTCATTCTACCATGGACTGTACTTTCTTCAGTTGTTCTAGTGTTTTCTTCGTGGTCTCATGTTCTTCTCCTAAAACATCTTTCTGTATTTTAAAGGCCTTTTCAAGCTGCTCCACAGCTGACTTGAAATCTTTTTTAATGTAGAAGATGTCGCTGAGGTCAACATGGGATCGCGCGGTATCCTGATGTTCTCCTAGCAGCTTGATTCGCAATTCTAGAGCCTGTCTGCTGTACATTTCAGCTTGATCAGATATTCCAGAATCTGCAGATTCAGATTCTGCAAGGCACCTGTACGAACTGGCTATGTATCGCAGGATCGAGGCTGTCCAAGGATGGTCACCAAGCACATCTTTATACACTGGTAAAGTTTCTCTTTTCCATATGTTGATTGCTTGTTTATGGTCTCCGCACGCTCTATAGGCATCTAAAACAAGTTTTAAGAAAAGCCCGTTTAAGGTGTAGAAATGCATTTTAATTGGTGTTTAACACAAGTGCGTTCGAAACACTTATAGTTTGTTCCTACTGTAGGCATTTATGACCACATCGAAAGACGAGAGGTTCACTGAATTGCCTAACTCGCCCAGTGTCTATGTATTTTACAAGTCGTTCGCACATCGACAACTTCCATTTATAGACACAAAAATGGATAAATGGATACAGATTAATCGCATTTTCGCAGCACACAGTAACATGACTGTTAGTGATTATTTAAACTAACCCTAAATCATTGGCTCGAGCCAGAAAAAAGGTGCCATCGTAATAACAATGGTTTTATTAATACAAATTAAATTGGAAAGCCACATGATAACAGAGAAAGTGAATGAATTAGATACTCACTTCCCAGATCACAGCAACCTGCTGCTACATACAGAGGCACTCCAAGCTTCTTCCTGATATTGATTCCCTTTTGTATTAGGTTGCGTCCTTGTTCTCCTTTGTCCTAAAACAACCAAAAAAAAACCTTTTTTTTTAGATACAGATAATTTGGATCCAGGGACCATTTTTTTTTGCTTAGAGAGCTATTCAAATACTACTACTACCACTACTACTACTGCTGCTGCTGCTGCTGCTGCTGCTGCTACTACTACTAATAATAATAATCCTTTTCAGCAAAGTATTAAAAAGCAAACTATCTCAATTCTCTTCGTTAAAAATGTCTTGCAGCTTGTTTTGCAGCTTGCTGCCGCAACCAAAGAGGCGTGGACACCGAGTCTTGCTTTGCTTTTAACGCTTGGGACTGCTGGTTGGACGACTTAGTACTTAGTTTAACCTTGCAGAGACAAATAGCCATAAAAACCACCGAACATTTACACAAGTGATGTCAAGAGAGAGTGGTATCAGAATCACTTTCAATTGTGCGAGAAATGGCCCGTGTAAACGAGCCTTAAGAATATAATAGGCCATTTTCGAGTTGTCCCGGGCCTCTGTTTCAAAACGAGGGTAGGTGCTCAGCCTTTGATATGGAAATAATTTTTCATTCTCATGCAAATAGAAGTCATTTTCACAAGAAAGGCTGGCATTTGGCTTCTTTTGAAAGTGAGGGTTTTAGAACTCGGAAGAGGCCTATTACTTTTTGGAACAAATTTCTCTCAGCAAAGCCAGCCCGTACGTGGGATGTCTATGCATTTACTTTATCCTCTCTTTAGATGTTTTATGCCATGAACTGTTATGGCAGTATTGAGACTTAATTTTGGTTTTAAACTACAAAGTATCCGAAAAGGTGTGAGGACTTAAAAGAAACCCCTTCAAGGTCCTTTTTGCATTGTCCCATTGGCACTAAAATAGATTTTTCTTTCTCTTATGCGTCATGTAATGGAAGTAATAAATTTTTGAATACTTGCAATACTTAAAAAATAGAACTTAGTTATATTCGTATTTTTACCTGAAGTGCGTGACACAGCCCAAGTTTGGAGATGGTGTGCGCATGCGTCTCACAGTGCTGTAGTTCCTTTGGCAAATTCTTCCGGATTTCATAGGCCCGCTCAAAGTTCTTAAGAGTATCTTGGCTGACCCCTCGGTGAGCTTCTTTATAGAGGCCAAGAAATCCCAAGGAAGTGAGACAATCCGCAATTCTTCTCATGTCACTAGATGCTTTGGCAATGTGGTAGCAGCTATCATACAGTTTTACACACTCAAAGGGTGGAGATAAAGCTTTGGCCAAGAAATCTAAAACCACGGTGGAGTTAGCGACATCTATGCAAAACTCGGTGTCTTCCTGGTCACTTTCTCCCTGTAGGAAATTTTTGAACATTTCCAGGATGTTTGCTTTTTCTGTCCGAAAGGTAGAAATAGCTTCTTTCGACTTCTGCTTGGTGATGAATTGTTTACTTAAGGATTCGAGGAGTGTCACATAATGCTGATTAAACTTTTTCTGTGCTTCTTTACCTATATCATCCATTTTGAGAAGTTTCCTCTCAGCTTTGAGGAACTCGCGGACCAAAGGATGCAAAACCAGCTTTTCATCCTTTATCCTTCGAAGAAGCGAGTACCCCACCATGATCTCGGCCTTAACATCCTCTGGCTCTGATAGGTCACCAAAGACAACCTTAATGTCTTCGACGGAAAACGCGAATGGAAAAACTGAAAGGCGAACAAGGTCTGCTGTTATGGTTTCTGAAAGATCGAGTAGGAATTTACACAAATCCTCGTAAGTTTTTTTGGCCTTTTTTTTCAGAAGTTGTATGGGATCTTTTCTGAGACGTCTGACCAACGTTTCCGGGCTGGAGCCCTGTTTCATTAAGCATGCAAATTGGATAAGAACCAGCGGTATCCCACAAAGCTCGCCAAGTTCCTTAATGTGCAGTTCATTTTGGTCTGGAACTGAGTCCTGAAGAAATTTGGCAGACGAATCGGGGTCCAGACGGTCTAGAAGAACTTGATGTACGCTCAAAGAAGGAACATCCACAACCTCTCGAGTAGTGATGATCAGCTGAACACGAGGTGCGTATCTTATTATATATTCTAAAAAGTCGTCAAATTGCTTTCCTTGTTGTTGTTGTTGTTGTTGTTGTTGTATACCTTCTACATTGTCTAACACAATAACTTTATTCTCATCAAGCTCTTTAAGTCGCCTTTTCGCTATCGATACTATATCATGACTCTCTGAGAGTCTCGGAGCCAGAGGATTTCGGATTTCACGGAGGATTTCGCTGCAGACTTCTGAGAGCTTTTGTTTTTGTTCAATGAATATAACAGGCTTTTCGTGTTTTTCTTGAAGTAAGTGACTGACATGAATGGCAACTTCCGTCTTACCCATCCCAGGGATGCCAACAATACTGATTATGCGCGAAGGATTTGGGTCCTGGGTAAGTTTTTGAACAATTTCTTGCACCACTGCTTCTCTGCCTATAAAATGTGATTCTTGATGAGGAAGTGTTGTGTTGGCCCTATAAGATCCTGGTGAAGTCGACTGTCCTAAGGAAAAAAGAAAAACTGTATTTCAGTGTGTTACATTTGCAGACTGTAGACGGCGGACTGCAGTCTAACCACAGACTGCGGACTCTAGCCTGCAAACTGCACACCGCAGTTCGCAGAATGTAAGTTGAAAGACACCGAAATTATCTTCGGATATCTTGTTGAAGTTGACGTCACCAACAATATTACTTCATTCCTTAGCCTAAAACAAAGTAAGTGAGTAGCCCAGAAGAGTACCTAGTAAGCTTATATTAACAGGTGAGAGGGTAGAGTTCAGATTAATTTGGATCATTTAGGGATAGGGCCCACAGATACACTTGAAAAATAGTTTGTTAAGTTGTCGATGGGCTCGAATCTTCCAGGCTTGGTCGTGGAGGGGCCCTCATATTGCAGGGACATGACATCCTGCTGCAGTGAAATCCTGAAAGTAGCTGCACGGTGACTATCTCCTGACAGCAAAGATAGAAGTCAAGACTGCTAGTCGGAACATCGCGCGCAACTTACAAAGCTGGAAAGGCTGCACAAGTGGCAGCAAAGATAAAGAATATTTAAGATAGCACTGCTCGGGCTTTGCCACACCGGATGGATAAAATTCTCATGCAGGTCACGAAGAGAAAAATGCACCCCACATAGAAGGTGTCGCCTTTAAATGCTGACTAAGGGGTCATAAATGGCGTTCAACAGTTGAGAAAAGAAAATGAAGAACTTCATCATCAACGTGGTGAATTTTGCAACAGACTCCACAGTGGAGCTCAAGTTCTTATTGGAGGTCTTCAACAGAGGCAGGTGACGACGTCAATGGATACGAGTGTGTTATGGGACGACATGATCTAGAAAGAACGAAGGAGAACCGGGAATTATTTGCAGACTTTTTAGCACTGAAAGAAAATGTACATCGGTTGCAGAAAATCCGAAACCCTTACCACGTCACGGAATACCAGACTGATCACATGTGTATCGGCAGACGATCGGGCGATCGAAGATGTGAGAGTAGTGCAGAGGCGCCCGCTTCCTGGAGAGGCAACACTCCAGCTCCGGCTAAAGACGCTAAAGCCATAACGCGGTACAGATAAACCCCTGACCATGCTATAACGTTGACCATCTGAAGGACAAGTAGTTACAGCAGCTGGGTTTTGGCTTTTAAAACCTATTCAACAGGTTCCAGGCCCTACAAGAACTGTGAGGAAAGTGGCAAAGATGTTGAAGTCAAGTCGTGGGAGCGTGCCAAATTTTTGTGGACGGAGACTGTAGGCAGAAAGATTACACAACGGCTCAGTAGACAGGATGTTTGCCGGATGGGAGGAACCTGTCCACTTGCTTAAGTGATTCAACAGCGATTTAACGCGCTCCTTAATATAAATAAAAATCTACGTCAGTTGCCTCCGACGCACGATCTGGGGCTTCGTTTGCTTCGTCACGCGTTTTCTTCCCAGTGGCTCGCACTGACATCACAGGTAGCCCAAGCTCGAACTCTGAGCATCGGCGAGCATCGGCATTGTTGCATAACATTCAAAATATAAGGATTTGTATGGGAAACAAACCAACAGTTTCTGTAACTTACGAAAATGAAAGGATTTCAATAAAAAAACAGCTTACCTAAGCCGCATCGTTTATTATCAGCTGATGGAGTGGGTATTTGCAAGAGAGAGAACGCTGGGAAAGAGGTTTGCTATCCCCGATAACTTGGTATATCATTTACCACCCGATAAATAAACCAAATTGGAAAATAACAAAATAATCTATAACTGCCGTCTGGGTGGTGTTTCATATAAACCTGACTTTTGTATTATCTTTTCCTTTCATGAACTGCACGTGTGGAGTAGGCAAATTTACGAAAAGCTGATTTTGCACGTGTAAATCGAGCAAGTTTTTCCGTATCCTCCTGCTGGCAGGACGGCGAGAGAATCTTTTTTCAAGTACAAACTCGCTAAGCAAATAACCTATTTTGCCTTCAAAATAATGTTATCGTAACAAGACATATTGAATTTTGCAAAGCGGATCGTACTACGTCAATTTATCGTAACCGAGCCAAAAGCAATGCAGTTTGCACGCAACTCAGAAACTCAAGCGCCATTTTGAAGCTAGAATTTTCTCCCTACCGCAGATAGTATTTCATCGCCCAGTCGACAAAATTTAACAGAGAACCTACCCACGCTGCGCAATTTATTGTCACACATTCTTCCACGTGACCAGCCGCAACCCGGGTTCTTTCTCGAGGCAAGAGAGAGAACCCTGGGAACGAGGTTGGGCCTTTAGCTTATCTACCCCGCCGCGTGAGGGAAGAACTTTTGCTTAAACGATTGCGTTCTAATGCAAGCATGTTGCTGTATCAATGGACAGAGGAGGCGGAGCGTTTTGAAATGTGGTGGGCTCATCGCACACCAAGCCGAGCGCATACACCTACTTCAAATTTCCGTAAAATGTCCTTTGCGTAGTTTGTTAGCACAAACAAACCTCTTTCAATTTAACATTCGATTGGTTTCTCACACAAAGGCAATTTTTATTTCCTAGACACGCTGTCCGACGACAATGGGAAACAAATTCTAAGTCTCTAGTTAAGTGGAAAAATGCAGCAGTTGATTGGTTTCCGGCCGGGAAACGTGAATGAATTGCTAAGTCCCAGTAACTGTTCATTTGTTTTGCACCCTGCGAGAAAAGCTATTTTTTGTCTTGTTGAGTGAGGAGGAGAAAAGGCGCTGCCTTCATCGCGTCAAACCTTTGAAGTTACCGAAGCCTGAACTAATGAACTAGTCAATCTTGTTTTCTTTCGTCAAACTGGTTTTTGAGTGCAAGCATTCGTCTACTAATACTTCGATGGTTATAAATGCGTCCGCTGTTACAAGCGCACAACTGTAAGACCTGAGTTAAATACTGTATCCCGACAACAAGCAACACCTGCTCAACAAAGATCTTACTCTATTCATGCAGTGTCTTTCGGGTACTGTCTACTCTCTCTTAACGGACACCTTCTAAAATGGACACCTAGAGTTGGTCCCTGCCTTGTTTTACTCCCTTTATTTGACTTTCTATAAGACGGACTATGACTTCGTGCCGGTCCCAAAGGAGTCCGTCTTAGAGACAGTTGACTGTACGCTAAAACCGAGCGGGAGTGGAAGAAAGGCTCTGTTAGCAGGCTGTATGCACCAACACTTAGCTAGCTTTTATGGAGAGTAGTTGCAGACCAGTTCTTATTATCGGGTCGAGGTCTGTGACAGCTTACTAGCTGTTTACCAGTTATTAAACATGAGATAGAAATAAAGTACCTTGAATTAACGTTGTATCAGTTCAATAGCAGTATTAAAACATTAAACTGAATAGTTATTCACAAGTGCTTAGAAATTTATAAAAAGATAAAAAAATTATATAAAGATAAAAAAACTACAGTATGCAATACTTAAAACTTAGTTGATAAATAATTTATCACTTGTTGCAGACCTGCCAAGTGTAGTTTTCTAATACTTGTTTCTAAAAGCCTTGAAAGTTCAGGGTTGAAGGTCGAGAATTATTATGCCGTAAACAGGCCCCAAGATTGGAGGCCATAGGTAGTGACTGGCCTTTGGCAGTTTTTAAAATCTCATTCCCTCTGGTTCGATCGTATTCACTCTTTCTGAGTGCGATCAGATTTTTGAAAATTCTAAAAAATATATATTGTTCGAATGCCATGCAAGAGAAAATAAAATACTAGCAGTGTACATTTCAATCCCACGGAATAATCCCACGTTTTTAAATCAGCAGCTCCACCACTGGATATTTAAGGCCTCATTTATATGTGGAGAAAATCCGTCACGAGTAGAAGGCCAGGCAACAGCGATCACCCATGCTCTGATTTTCTGGCCTTGACCGAATTTACCCAGCTGGGAGAGCAAAAGTATTTACATGGAGAAAAGTTGGCTTGGGGGATGACCCAGCTAGACGGGTAACCCTTCTAGCTGAGCCAACTTTTTGCTTCTCATATAAACGGTTGTTTCGCATGGGTTAGCTCGGGTAGCGGGTTAGTCGGGTTTCGCATGGGTTAGCTCGAGTAGTCGAGTGACTCATCTGCCCTAGACAACTTTTCTTCATATAGACGGGGCCTAAACTGAAACAAATCGACAATTCTTCCTTGCCGTTGAGCAAAGCTTCCATGTCAGCTTGTGAATCTTGTCAAATCACCTCATCATCTCAGATGATAAGACCCTATCTTTCATTCCACCATGGACAGTACTTTCTTCAGTTGTTCTAGTGTTTTCTTCGTGGTCTCGTGTTCTTCGCCTAAAACCTTTTTCTGGATTTCAATGGCCTCTTCAAGCTGCTCCAAAGCTGACTTGAAATCTTGTTTAACGATCAAGATGTCGCTAAGGTCAACATGGGACCGTGCGGTATCATGATGTTCGCCCAGCAAATTGATTCGCAAATCTAGAGCCTCTCTGCTGTACATTTCAGCTTGATCAGCCATTCCAGAATCGGCAGATTTCGATTCCGCAAGGCACTTGTAAGAACTGGCTATGTATCGCAAGACCGAGGCTCTCCAAGGGTGGTCACCAAGCACATCTTTATACACTGGTAAAGTTTCTGTTTGCCAGATGTGAATTGCTTGTTCGTGATCCTCGGACACTCTATGGGCGTCTAAAACAAGAAAAACAAGGCAGGTATCAAAACGCATTCACTCGACTCGTCGGTTCTCCTAAAGCCTAAAGGGGCTTTTCAGAATTAAATTTACATCGAGTAGAAAAATAATCATTTATATAATTTACTATTCATGCAAAATATTTCGCATTCTGTGATGGACTCCAATTCCCCGGTTAATTCTTCATAACCAACCAGCGCTGACCCAATTTGGAAGATGCAAATAACAGCAATATACCATTGATTTGATGGTATATTTAATTGGAAACGAGGTTGGTCGATGGTATATATTATATAACCTTACAATATATCAATAATCTTGAAACTAAAGGGTCATATAAAAGGAAGTTCAACCTCAAGAATCTTAAAATTTTAAAAAAAATCTATCGAGCGGCTTAAAAATTATTCGCTTAGTTGTTAAAGAAGACCAAAATGTTTACAAAACCGCTAACAAGAGCTAATCAAACCCTTCTTTCTAGCAATCGGCTGGATTTCACACACCTTTTTAAAAAGATTGAAACTATTATGAAGTAAAATTGCTTGTCAAAAGCTCTTCATTTTCTACAGATAATGGCCAAGCATCAAGATTATCCATTTTGTACTGCGTATCTAACCATAACAACTTCATCCCAAAATATCTCGATAACGCTCTTACAGATTTTGCTTAAACTTTACGAACATCGAGGCCGCTATTGGAGGAAAAAGCTTCCGCGAACGATTTTGGAAGAACAACTCCCAGTGTCGAGATATACTGCTGCAAGTAAAATAGGTAATAGCGTCATTTCGTTGCTATGTCAACTCCGATGTTGTTGCAACCCTGATTATAACAAATTTTCATCTTTATCTAATACAACCGTGGAGGCAATTTTTCTAAATCTTTGTTTATGGCGACGCAGTTTATGCTCAAACTTGGGAGTTTTGACCCTGAAAACTGTATCGAGCCACCTTAAAACCCAATTTATAGTATGTAATATCAAGTCGTCCAAGATCCGGACCATTACTAAGTCGGTCAAACTCATCTATAAAAATAATAAAAATATGGATAATCAAATGTACATACACATCGAGAACGTCTGTCTATAATCACCAAATGAAATGAATGGATACAGATTAATCACATGCAGCACAAAGTAACTTGACTGCCAAATAACTGAGTGGAATTAATTATTTAAACTAAACCGAAATTATGGGCTTGGGCCATACAAAAATGCAGTTGTAATACTACGTAGCGGTTGATCAACGGTGTCATTCGACTATGCTAGAAATTTGATAAAATGTTATCACAGAAGTCATGATGGAAGAAGTAGATACTCACTTCCAAGATCACAATAACCTGCTGCTACATACAAATGCACTCCAAGCTCCTTCCTTAAATCAACTGCTTCTTGGATTAGCTTGAGTCCTTTTCCTACTTCGCCCTAAAACAAACAAAAAATAATTTGAAAATACAAATATTTTGGACCTACGGAAATTGCTTAGACTGAATAGTCAACTAATAGTTATAATAATAATATAATAATAATAATACATAATACACAAATTCAATGCAACTTTATAACTGCAGCAATAAAAAGATACGAAACATCTTAAAGGATCTAAAAAGAAGTTACTTCGTTCGCAGCTTAGTGCCGCAATCGAAGAGATATGGTCAGCAGGTCAGGGGCACCCAGCGACTGTTTTTTGTAGAATATCTGTTCGGAGAAGCAAAAATTGCCTACCATTTTCTATAGCTTGAGGAAGGCTAAAAATCTCTAGACGACCGTTCCATTTATGTACAATTTTCGTAGCAAATCCAATAAATTCCCTACGATTTTCTAAAGTTTGATTTCACATTTTAGTCCCCAATTTAGGCTATTTTCCGTAGAAAAAGGAAACCTGAAATTTCGGATTCGAAAATGCGATGGAGAGAAGAATCAGAAAAATTCTCATTTTCGGGATCTAAAATATTCGGGAAAATAATACCGAAGCCCTGGTAATTTTGAAAAGACTCAAGTTGCCCTAGGATGTCCGAACAGATACAAATTTTATAGCGCCGCTTAGAATGCATTTCTAGAGATCTAAAGGAGGAAACCGTCGTTGGGTGCCACTGGCAGGTGTAGTTTTAGTTATAACATTTAGTGCCTAGGGCAGGATACTTGCGATGCAGACTCGCATCCAGAGAGAGGCAACCGAGTCGCTTTTAAAATTCCCCAAAATCTTTCAAAAATCTTGGTCATGTAATGAGCCAGTATTCCAATCGGATACTTTAATACTTACTTAATTTTATGCTACATACAGTGTACTTCATTAGGCATAGCCTGTGCTTTCTCTTCGAGTCTTTTGTGATAACTTTTGATCATTATCAAGTTACTCCTTCCATTCCCTGTTCAGGCAGCATCGATAACTGAATTTTGTTAAAAAACTACAAGACATCCGAAAAGTAAGTACTTTAACTTTTAGGTGCGGGAACTTCAAAGACACCCTTTCGAGGCAGAACCCCTGTGTGCGTAAATAGAAAATGAAAATTTTGGCGGCATTGTTAAATTGGCATTAAAATAAGCTTTCTCTTCTCTTATACGTTATGTAATGGAAGTAATAAAATCTTTACACTTAATTCTATTTGTAGTTTTACCTGAAGTGCGTAACACAGTCCAAGTTTGGAGATGGTGTGTGCATGCGTCTCACAATACTGTAATTCTTCTGGCAAATTCTTCCGGATTTCATAGGCCCGCTGAAACTTCTTAACAGTATCGTGGCTAACCCCTCGGTGTCCTTCTTTACAGAGACGAAGAAATCCGAGAGCATTTAGACCATCTGCCAGTCTTCTCGTATCACCAGATGCTTCGGCAATGTGGTAGCACCTTTTATACAGTTCTAAACACTCAGAGGGCGGAGATAAGACTTTGGCCAGGAAATCCAAAACCTTGGTGGAGTTAGCGAAATCTATGAACGACTCTGTCTCTTTCTTGTCACCTCCTTTCTGCAGGAAATTATTGAACATCTCCAGGATGTTTGCCTTTTCTGTCCTAAAGGTAAAAATCGCATTTTGCGAGCACTTTTTGCTGATAAATTGTTTGCTTGAGGTTTCGAGGAGCTCAAGGTAATGTTGATTAAACTTATGTTGAGCTTTTTCACCTACAACATCCATGTTGAGAAGTTTCCTCTCAGCTTTGAGGAACTGGCGGACTAAAGGATGCAAAACTAACTTTTCATTGTCAATTCTACGAAGTAGAGAACGCCTTATCATGGTATTCTTAACAGCCTCTGGCTCTAATACGTCACCGAAGAGAGCCTTCATGTCTTTAACGGAAAACGCAGATGGAAAAACTGACAGGCGAACAAGGTTTGCTTTTATGTTTTCTGAAAAATTGACAAGGAATTGTCTCAAAGCATTGTAAATGTCTTCTGCATTGGCCTTAAAAAGTGGAATGGGATTTTCTTTCAGGCGTGCGACCAACTCTTCGGGGCTGAAGTCTTCTTCTAGTAAGCCTGCACAGTTGACAAGAACCAGCGGTATCCCACCACAGAGTTTACCGAGTTCCTTGATATGCCGCTCCTCACAGTTTGGGACTAAGTCCTGAAGTAATTTGGCAGACGACTCAGAATCCAGACCATCCAGACGCACTTCGTGTATGTTGAATGAACGAAAACCCACATCCTTTCGAGTGGTGATGATCAGCTGAACATGAGGTGCGTATGTTTCTACATACCTTAAAAAGTCGTCAAATTCCTTTCCCTGTTGTTGTATACCTTCTACGGTGTCTAACACAATAACTTTCTTCTCTTGAAGCTCTTTAAGTCGCCTCTTTGCTATTGTTACCATATCATGACTCTCTGAAAGTCTCAGAGCCAGAGGATTAATTTCGCGGAGGATTTCGCTGCAGATTTCTGAAAGCTTTTGTTTTTCTTCAATAAATATAACAGCCTTTTTATGTTCTTCTTTGAGTAAGTGACTGACGTGAATGGCAACTTGAGTCTTACCCATCCCAGGGATACCAACAATGATGATGATGCGCGAAGGATTTGGGTCCTGGGTAAGTTTTTGAATAACTTCTTGCACCACTGCTTCTCTGCCTTTAAAATGTGTCCCTTTATAAGGAAGTGTAGGGTCGGCTGTTGAAGTTAATTGTCCTAGCGGAAAAGAAAAAACTGTATATTTCAGTTTCGTTTTTAAAGAGCTAACAACTCGTTGATACAAATAACTTAGAACAGCCCCGATACCAAAAGATTCATCCCTTGCCGTGGTTTGTTGGTTTATTTGCATCAATGTACAAGAGGGATTTTTACTGTGTATGTAAACAAAATGCAGAACGCAGTTTGCAGAATGTAGTTAAATGACACCAAAAATATCTTCTGATATCTTATTGAAGGTGACGTCACCGACATGATTATCTCATTCCCCGACGGCCTCTAACATAGCGAGAAAGTAGCCTTGAAGGGTACCCAAGCTTGACAGGTCAAAGCGCTACGAACGCTAGAACTGAAAAAAAGGTGGTTACGCCGTCGATGCTGCTAGAATTGGTCGTGAAACTGAGAGCCTTCATTTTGCAAGAGTATGATATGCTGCTAGCAGCGGTGACATCCTGATGGTGGCTGCAAGGTCGACAATCTTCTGACAGTAAAGACAGAAGCCAAGACTGCTTGCTGCAACATCCAAGCAACTTAAGAAGCTGGAAAGGGAGCTGGAAAGGAAACATAAGTGCCGGCAAAGATGAACACTACTTCAAGATAGCACTGCTTGGGCTTTGTAACACAAGATGGATTAAATACTCATGCAGGTGTCGAAGAGGAAGATGCTATTCACATAAATGGCGTAAATGCTTAACAACAGGTCATAGGGAGCGCACATCAGTTGAGAGCTTCAGAAACTGGCGGTCACGTTTATAACGATATTCCTTATCGACGCAGTACAGAGCCTTATCCCACGAATGACGTTGGATGAGGGGAGGGGTGGGGGCGAATGGCGGGGATTAGAACAGACTCCGCAGTAGAGCTCAAGTTCATAGTGGAGGTCTGCAACACAGAGGCAGGACATCAATGGATACGAGCGACATAATCTGGGACGACATGGTCTGAAAAAAATGAAAGAGAAGCGGCAAGGATATCAGTTGAAGAAAATCTTAAACAACGACATCCAAAAGCCACCTGGCAGATGCCCTACCGCGTCACGGAAACCATACTGATCACATGTGTATCAAGAAGATCAGGTGATCCCTAGAGGATGTAAGATTGTAGTATGGATACATCTTTTGCCTGCTACCTGGAGTGACAACACTCCAGCTCCAGCCTAAGTCATATGTGGCTCAAATAAACCCCACAGCATGCTACAAAGTAGACCAGGACAAGGAGTTACAGCAGACAGGTATTAGCTTTTAAAACCTACCCAACAGGTTCCAAGCCTTACAACAACTGTGAGCAAAGTGGCAAAGATATAGAAGTTAAGTCCTGAGAGCATTCCAAAAAGATGATGACTCCCTCCTGCATGGAGGCTGTAGGCAGGAAGAGTACACATTGGCTTGACAGAATAACTCGCCGGGTGGGAGCAACCTGTCCACTTGCTCAAGGTACCCTTCAAGGTGGGCTATCTACACGCCATGTAAAGCGCTTGGTCAGTGTTCGGCTCCCAGCTAGCCGGGTGGAAAGCTGGCTTAACCAAGAAAACATGTTTGAGCAAAATAACGTCAAGAAGAATCTTTGCGTCCACTACCAAATAAGTTATGCATCGACCGACATAACTAAAAAGCTAAACTAGTTGGGTGACCAACAATTCCCCTCCGGATAAACTTTTACCAGTTAGCCTCTTTTGTCCGAGCCACCTTAGGTGTTTGCTCTTTGCGACTTCTTAGGAGGTACAAATTAGCAAAGAGCCATTAATAGAAATTCTGGTGTTGTACGATTAGATCTAATCACCAACAAAAACGCCACGCGCCCAGATCCCTCGTAAGTTGCATGCAGTTCAGGTTCTGCGGACCATGTATCTTTTGGGGGACTGTCGATCGATGTATCGGCCGGCATCTCGGTCGCGCGACTGTCGATCGATGCATCGGCCGCTATGTAAGTCGTTATTCGGTCGACTCTCGACCGAGATGTCGGTCAAGAGTTGGTCGAGAGTCGACCGAGTATCGACCGATATATCGACCGAGGGATGTTTTAGCTCAGTCGGTAGAGCGTGTCGACTGCAGAGCGGGAGGTCGCGGGTTCGATTCCCGGGGCCGGACCAAAAGTCAGGGTCTTAAAATAACTGAGAAGTGAAGTCACTCCCTTTGCAGTGCAAGCGGCGAGACCTTCGCGTGGCTCGGATGACCACGTAAAATGGCGGTCCCGTCTTCAGTTGGAGACATAAAATACAGAGGGCCACTAGGGAGAATACTTCATAGTAATAGGTTTCACCCTCTTAAAATAAAGGTGTTTTTTTTTCCTGTCGGTCGAGTATCGGCCAACAAATCGACCTACAGTCGGCCGCTATAGCATCGCTAGTATGTCGCCAGTGTATCGTTCAACTGTCGGTCGACTATCGGTAAGGTATCGGTCGACAATCGCTATCGCTTTTGCCCATTGTTACTAGTTCCTGACGTCAGCTGACACGCATTGGACACAATGCTTGTTACGCATATCGATTTCGGCTGATAACGGGTTGATCAGTTTCCAAATCGCGGGCTATTTTCGAGACGTGTCCGACTCTCCACCGACAGTCGGTCGATACTAGACCGCCACTAGATCGATGCATCGACCGACACCAAGGTATCGGCCGTTACGTCGGCCAAGTGTCAGTGATCAGTGTCCGTCAACGATCCGTCGACAAAGTATCGGCCGACTATCGACTGAGACTGTAACGACCGAGTGTCGCCAGCATGTCGGTCGATACTTGGTAGACTGTCGACCGAGTGTCAGCCCACATAACGACCGATATATCGATCGACAGTCGACCGAGATGCCGGCCAATACATCGATTGTCCCCCCCCAAAATACATGATCCAGGGATGCTTTTACCTTCTTTTAGGCGGCCTAGTTGCTAAACTAGAGGCGAAACGCTCCCCGGCGTAAGAACCGTATCAAATCAGGTATCAAATACTAATATTCAGACCCACGAAAGAGACGCTGTCAATCGTCAGGATACGTGTAGTGAGAAAATTTCCCGGGGGGGACTCCCATATGAAACAGTCGGGGATGCTCATCGGGAATTTTGGTTTTACCTAAAGGAGACCATCTGGGCGTGGCTCACGCTTTTTGTGACCCCCAAAGGAGACCAATCTGGGCGTGGCTTAAGCACATTTTGACCCCAAAAGAGACCGCTTAAAAACACATAAATACGATGTCTTTATATCATTAAAACTCATTGCATGTAATCATCGAATTAGGTAAACAAAACAAGTTAAAATTTGATTTCTGTTTCTCTTCGCGTAATTCTGTGTTTCTTCGCGGAACCCTAAACAAGACCTTGGCGGCATAAAATATTAGCGCTTTGCCCGGAACACCCTAAGCGAGACCAAAATCCAAAATTTACACCCCTAAGCGAGACGACGAGCATCCCCGTTTGTTTCATATGGGAGTCCCCCCGGGGAAAATTTCCAACGAAATCGAACGATTGGGTGAATAATTCGTCTTTGTACGGCCGACAGGCAAGATAGATTGACCGTTTTAAAAACCTCAGTCAACTATATAGCTGATCTATCACAACAAATTTATCAACACGCAAAGATTGTCCGGAAATAGAACCAGATACTACTGCTAGATACTCTTCCCGGAAAACTTCAATAAAAGACATAAAATTACCGCGACGAACCCGACGTATTTACAACGAAATATTCAAGGCTAAGAGAAAACGGAAATTTAGAATATCTTGCCAGCTTACCCTGCTAGCAGAGTTTTCTTTTCGGTTTGGTTTTAGAGTTAAAGAAGTGTTCGCACCGTAGTAGGGTACGCTTGCTTGCAGTGATATTGATGAGTCAAGTTCTCCAATGGTCCCGGGGTGCTCATGTGCCTGTTTACAGCTGTTTATAATTTACTTTCCTTCTAATTTACAAAAGAAAAATGAACAGTTCCAATGAAAACGTCAAACAGGCGTGAGAAAAAGAAGTTTTTTTAACCTATAATAGACAACATTTTGTTCAGGCTGTTTGTTTTCCCAGTGTAGGTCACTAGTGTTCTAAAAAGAATTTGTCCTTCGTCTTCGACTGCAGGTCGACTTCGTAATGTTATAAATTATGCGTACAATGTACACAGATAAGAGAAAATTAAAAAGGAACATTTCTCGAGAGAGATATCTCATGCTTGAGATGCTTATGTTGGGAAAACAAACCGTAAAGTTAAATACGTTTCTTCCTGAAATATCTCAGATGTTATGGAGGTAGTATTAGTATTATGAGCTGATGACTTCCACAGTCCTTTTGTCGCTGAAGAATAATTATCGATTAAAGTTTCAGTGAATGAGTGAAGCGACTTAATCTGTAATCTCACGGTCCTTCCCCTGACTCAAAAAATAATTAGCTTAAGGGTTTTGAAACGACCGCTTCTTCTGTCCCAAAGGCCCGTTTGTAGTGCTCAGTGAGTTCCGTAATCGTAAAATAGGTACCCTTGATTCCCGCCAGACGGTGCATGGATGCAGACGGTGAGTGAGTATACAGTTTCACTTTATTACCGCTTCGGTGCGTTTATTGGTCATGGCGCTCACAGAGTTGGGGACTTTGGATCAGTGTTTGAATTGAGCGTGCAAACATTCTAACCAAAACAACAGTCGAAGGTTACTATAGAATAAGTATTACAACAAAAAATAAGATAAAGGAACTCAACATTCAAGTAATTTCATGACCGAATCACCCCGAGCAAAGAAAGTCGTTCATTGTAAAACTAAATAATAATATACTCGTCTTACCCGCCTCCATGACTCTCCCAGCAAGCTGAACGAGACCTACTCTTTCCAGTAGAGTTACCAAATACATCACGTCTCCCGGTTTGATTTTACCGCTTTTCCTAAGTAAGTTTAACAGCTCTCTTGGGTTCGCGATTGGCTCAAGTTTTCCTCTCGGTAAATCGTCATCTCCTTCACATAGAAATTTCATGTCGGCCAATTTGTTGCTTGTTATTTGATAGGCTATTTTGAGCAAGAAGTGATTGAAATCTGCCATCAATTCTCCACTTCTAACAGCAGCAGACGCCATACTCAGTGATTCAACAGAGATTGAAGGGCCAGAGACGCGCTCTGAATATCTATAAAAAACCACGTTGCCTCCGTTGCCTCGTCACACGTTCTCTTCTCTTCCCCACAAATTAATGCGAGGCAGTCACACTGACATTACTTGGGCATGACCTTTGATTTAGCTTTTGTTGACTTAAAAGAATCTTTCGCGGGTCAGTTTCATTTCGCGGAAGATGATCAAAGTTTTGACATTTCGCAAGAAACGAATTTGGAAGATCTCAAACTTAATCAGTAGGGGTAATTGTTTCGCGTGAGATGTACAACCCAGTAACACCTCTTCTTTTTCACGGATCGTTGGAACAGCGGAAATGTAAAAAAATGTCTGCCGTACACCGTAATCTGAATCACTAGTCTGCGGTTTACTCCAGTAACCTTCACTTTCTCGAGCGCATCAGTCAATCTAGGTACACCCTCCCCTGCATGGCAGTTGTTCGAAGTCAGGAGCCTATTGTCGAAGTGGAATTCAGGCGCACTTGGTTCCCTTTTTAGATCTTTTTAAGACCCACTATGAACGCCTGCAATGCTGGCTAACCTACAACTAGCCTGAATGACTATCCTCCCCCGCAGACATTCTTAGGGGTGCGTCACGGTGTTCCGTTCGCTCTAAGAGGGATCGCGCTCTCCCCACTCCACTAGCCTACCTGTGCACATAGGGCAGCGGTAGCTGCCTTAAGCCTGCGACATGGCCTCCGGTACTGCCTGGGATACTTTTCCGATATGAGAACAGAAGTGGCCGGCAACATTGGTCATCCCAGTCTTTACCACCGGCATGCCTGGTGGGAAAATTTGCTCAAGTTCAACTTCGCAGGGATGCCGGCGGTAAAGCTCTGCGAAGGCTCTAGTTGCCCCGTCGCTTGTTCTCATTCGTTCGAGAAGTAGCCCAGGTTGTTTCGGCGGCTACTTCGTAGATACATCGGCGGCATATGAGACCCAAAAGCAACACTAGCCGCGCCTAGGACCAGGCTCCGCAGTGGCGGGAAGTTAAGGCGGGAAAAGGCGAAAAATTCCCTTCTCCAGTCCACCGCTCGGCTCTCTTCGCAAGCCTCTCTCTTTCTTGCCTTTTCCCTGGTCAAGCAACACGAAAAACAGGGACGCCTGTTTTTGGACGCCTGGACGCCTGCCACCCTTAGCCTTGCATTGCTAATCAAGCGAATTAAACCTTGGATTCTCGACCAAAAGGATTAACATAATAAATAAGTAACAGCGGTAGTGAGTGACAAAAGAACAAAAACAAGAACCTTTTGTTGTTTGAAAGACCTACTTGATCGCAATACAAAACACCACTTTCATAGTCGAATTTTTTTCAAAAGATCTTAGACGACGTTTAGTTCTTTCCTGATCATCGATATTCCCTATAGTTTGTAAAGCATTTTGAATCGGAATTATTCATTTGTGAAGACAGGAATTCGTCGAGATTGGATACATTATTTTACTACTAAAAACAGATCCTGTTTCCCGCGGAGTCTCTCCGCCTTGCGTAAATGACCACATGTGGCTCGCTTTTCACTCACGGTAAGGACCGTTAAGTGAATACACGTATAATTTGTTGGAAAATATGTCATCTCTTGGGTAAGTTTATTCCTTAGATATCTTCAGTTATTGATCATTCAGAAAAGGTCAATTACTTTGTTAGTAAGTGTAAATGATCCAGATACACTGAACAATGCTAATAGACATTTACAGTGTTGAAGCACTTCTACGATCAGCGCAAGAACGGATGAGCGGATGTCGACGCTGTTAACTTTTCTAAAAAGTTGAAATTGATACGCAATAAGAACATATTGTCTCAGTTTCGAAAAACCGTTTTGGGGTGGTCTTCCTTGCACACAGCATAATTTTTTTTTAGCGATAAAAGTCATTTTATCTGTTTGCCTTTATTCAAACCTCTGACAAAATCGAATTGAATGGCCAAAGCTGCTTTCATCTTTCAAATTGGTGTTTTTTATAGCTAGCAACATTTTCACACTCCAGTGTTAACCCTGGAGTGCAAAGTAATTTAGGCTTTCCGGGCAAGGGTGGGGTGGGGTGGGTGGTTGCCACGGACCCACGGTACAATATTATTTTTAATATGCCCAGGGTTTCTCTTCTGCGCCGGTAGCCAACACAACAACAGGCGTTTTTTTCAGGGTGTTTCGGCAAGCGCTCCAAGAAACGCCTACCTCTCCAGTTGCGTCTGTTGTGCAGGCCATCCTGGGTGCTCTGGAGTTTTGACCCCTTTCCACGAAGTGTTAGTCTCCTTCGCAGTCGTTTTTAGGCTCGTCACGTCACGCAACCCTCCTCCCCACGAGGGTTGCGTGACGTGACGAGCCTAAAAACGGCTGCGAAGGAGACTAACGAAGTGGTGGAGCATGTACTTCTGGGGAAAACAAAGAAACTCTGGGTACAGGTTTTTCAGGGTTTTTTTGCACTAGGTTCGTCTACAATATTATCGTGACGAGAACTCTACGTAAAACAAGATCTGAATCTTCTTGATTTTCCTTGAATTGCCAGATATGAATGTTGTATTTCAACCTTCTGCTCATATCCATTCCTTAAAATAGCGAAGCCGGACCCAACCCTAGCTTGAGGGTCCTGTTCTACTCGGCCATGGAGCAAGAGAGTGGACAGGGGTGGGAGAGGACCCTGGGAGCGAGGTTGAGCCAAGGGGACATCAACACACGGAGTCGAACTGCAGTTATTTATTTGCTGTATCATACAGCAAGTTTTCACTGGAGGATAGTTTTAGAATTCTTTCATTTTTCGTTTGCAATACTCTACTAATATCTTCGAGGAATTGTCTACTGTATGTATAAATCCCTCAACTTGAAAATGACGGTGACAATTTCAAACATCTCAGTCAACAATCAGCATTCAATTATCTCGATCATTGTTACTTTTTCCACATGAAAATACTTTTTAATTAATAATATTTGAAAGTGGTTTAATCCCCCAGATACAATGAATGTTTACTGTACATTGTCATAATAAAATAAGGCCGTTTGTTAATTACATGTTCAAAAGTAAAAAATACTTTTAACTTTTGAGAATTGAGTCACTTTTTTGAAAATTAAAAAGAAAAAAAAATCAATTAAAACTAACTACCATAGAAAATACAAGGAGGACGATAATCGGCTAAATGATATCAACAAATCTTATTATCGCTGTAAGCTTTTCTTTTATCATTAAATCACAACACATGACAAACCTTTTCTTTTTTGTTTTCTTCTGTCAATTCGTAACTTGGATGTGACATTTGGGCACTTATTATTCAGAGTCCTTTGACTCTAAAAGTAAATATATACTCACAATGATACGGAATTCACATAACTAAAGCCATGATGAGCGATGTTTTCACCGGAAAGTTTCTTTGAAAATTGTTCACTGTAATATGAACTGCCTTCCAATTTCAGGTATGTTTCACATGAAGTGATTTTTTTCCCATACGTGTGTTACTTCAATGTGCTGGATGCTTGCATTCCAGAATCGCTAGCATAGAACCAGATAACCATAACGCAAACCGCGACTTTCTTTGGTCAGTGCAAAAAACACGTGTCCAATACAATGATTTCTGTCACCATTGCTGCTCTGTCTTGCACAGCCATAACTTCTAGGCCAGTTTAACCGAGGAGTCTCGTGACTTTAATGTTACCATGAGACTTGGAAGAAAAATATGGCACTTATCAATTTAGCCCTTGTGGGTCAGAAAAGACTGTAATTTCAAAAGTACACCATTGTCTGCCGTTAGAGAAAATTTCATAGAGTCTAGTGTAATACATAGATCCTATGTACAAGTCAGGATCAGAAATGACTTTATACTATCAACCCCTTATAGCTTTCTCTTTTTTAGAAGACTGTAAATTCATCAGGCGGTTATTTATCCTTCCCGTGTGTTAACTTCAAATTACAAGGCTTTATTAACTTATTGACAGTTATAACACGTGCTGGGGGGGTACTCCTGGGAATTCTTGGTGGGGGTGTGCCGCCCGGTTCTTCAAATCCTGACCCGATTTCAGACCAAAAAAATGTAATTTTCCACACCCGTTTTCAGACCTGGCATTTAGGCAGAAATTATGTTATCATTACTTAGATTAAAGCGCAAACAAAAATATTATTCAATTCCATTTCGAATTCGCATATTTTTCTTTCTTTCTTACTCATGTGGAATTGAAAAGATAAATACGTTCATACACTTCCGTAGTTCCCCCGAAAACCATACCCAATTCCAGACCAAAATGGGTAAAGTGTATACCTGTTTTCAGGCCAAAACGGCGCAAAAACCCTACGCGATGGGACGGCACATACCTATATAGCTTATATTAGGGAGTACCCCCCGGGTAACACGTGCTTTGTTGCAGCAAGAACCTAACGAAAGGAAAAGATAGACAGCTTTTAAATCTTGTAAGCTCTCATGACTTCAGTCATCATTACAGCAACCCCTTCACTAGTTCGCCCGATAAACCTGTTTTGAGAATTTCTGATCTCCGTTACTTATCTACAGTAGAACACTGATAACTCGAACACGGATAAATAGAGATTTCCCTTGAATTTCACCCCACCGTTCAGGGGCATCCAACGAGAATATAGTTCAAAACCACTTAAACATTGCATTGTTAAACGTATTTTAGTATTTAAACGGTAGATATAGGCATATTTTTATCCCCTAAAAATTTTTCATCTGTTCGGATTTCCTAGCTGAAAGTCTAGTGATCCGAAAATTATAGGGATCAAAACTTACCTTTTCGAAAATTCCAGCCAGAAAAAAGGCTCCCGAAAACTCTAGGTGACCTTTTTAGGGTAAAAATCCGTTAAAAATAAGCAATTATACCATTTTTTAGATGTTCGAAAATCCCTAGGAGAGGCAGGCAAGCAAGAAATTTTACAACAAATGTTCCGAAAATTCTAGATCTCAAATCGTCTTCCGAACAGATATTTTCCGAAAATTGTCGTTGGGTGCCCCTGACCGTTTCAGACACAGGTTTACTCGAACTCGGATAACTCGAATTCCCCCTAACTCGAACTCAATTTCATTTCCCTTGATTAAAAATTCACTGAAATTTACTCCCGCCGATAACTCGAATTGTGGATCTTGTAACCGTCACTCGGATGCCATCCCATTTCCTCTTCTTTTTGTGTAATCGGTAAGAACGCTAAAACTAACACTGGCCAACACTACATCAATTTGATTTTAATTGGTGCAACAACGAACAGAAGCTAACAAATCACGTTTTATCCTAAAAAAATGTCTAATCATATCATGTTACCGTTTCAGATGAAGTAAGTTAAATTTGCACTGCACCATACACTGAAGTGCTGAAACAACGGTAACTATCAGTGTTTAACATGGCAAACTGAATTTTGCAATCGACCCCGTTAACTCGAATCCCCGCTAAAGTAACTGTTCTTCCCTTCAGAGTTCGAGCTAAAGGGTTCTACTGTATGAATCCGATCTGAACACCTGCAGTCCTCTTATCAGGCTCAAAATGATCCTTGTCTCTCGCCGGTTCTGTTCAAAACTGGGGAGATGAGGGGAGATGATGGAGGGATAGGGTACAGAAGTGTCTCGAACATTCCTATGAGGTTACTATTCAAATGAAACCTCTTTGGTAGAGCTTTTGAATAAAACTAAATTGATTTGTGTGTAAATTATTTCCTTGGCCACTATACAGTACTAGGAGCGTATAAGGGTGAAGCTTTTAGAGTTTGTTAACAGTATAGCGGAAGTTAAATTTGAGAAGAGGCTATTATCTAAAGCTGAATTCCGAGTTTTCCCAATTAGTTACACGGCTGTGTGCAGGGCTTCAACGAGCCGTCTCGTTGTGAATTCGTGCACAATACCCTAAACTTGATAATAAATGGTGTTTTTTTTTTGTAGTCGAACTACGAAATGGAAGTTGAATTTAACGACGACGCAGAAGCCCGTCGCAGATTTGAGTCCAGTCTTCCGGAAAACTGGGTCTTATGCTCCTCAAAGAAACACAGGAGCCGGTTATACTACTTTAACTCGGTAACTGGGGAGAGCCGATGGGAGCACCCCCTTATACCACCGGATATGGATCCTCCGGTGAGTTAACCCTCTTGCAATAGACCTTGTGAGGGTATTACAAGCCATCTTGACCAGTAGGCAACCGCTTGAGAAATTAAAGTGTTTGTATGAGAATCTTCATCCTCGGAGACCCAGGAGCAGATAGTGGGGACGAGGAAAAGTCTAAACGGGCGGAAAAATATATGGCACGAAGAAAAGTAAAGAACAGCGAGAAGAGCCCCTGGGGACAATGTCTTACCAGACCAGTTCTAAACGGTCGCCGCCGTTCTGGCTTCTGATTGGTGCCAGAAAACACAAACTGGTCTGGTAAGACATTGTCCCCAGGGGCTCTTCTCGCCGTTCTTTACTTTTCTTCGTGCCACATATTTTTCCGCCCGTTTAGACTTTTCTTCGTCCCCACTATCTGCCCCTGGGTCTCCGAGGATGGAGAATCTTTAATGTCTAAATAATTTCCTTATAACGGCTGTTTTGAAAAAAAAAAAATGAATTGTAAACTAGGATTTTACTAACACATTTTGGGGACTTTTCCAGATATTTGTCTGCAATTTGACAAAAGTATAGAAAATTTGAAAAAGTGGTTCTAGCGCATGTACTGCGTGTATCGCCCTCAAATTTTTTCAGTAGAAGCGTAGGAGTAAAGCTTTAGTTTACAATTCATCGTCATTAAATATGTGGATATTGTTCATCGTGGTGTCAGATAGGAATGAACGTTTATTCGTTTGTCTCACGATAGAATCGCTTTGAGATATTGATCGCGACGTTTCGACTGCAACACTGCTAGTCTTCATCAGGCGATGAGGTCGATTGTTTACGTGTAGCTATTTATGCACGTTGGTTCGCTGTAAATGGTGTATTTCGATCCTCATTATTCCGACTAGCAGATGATGTTCCCTCAGGGGTCCGCTTTGTAGTTGAACGGCTGTTATGCTTTCTGATCGTAGGCATCCATGCTTCAGGAATTTCGATTCCGTTGTCTCTATTGATGTTATTAGAATGAAGTCTTATTTGGATAGCCTCTTTGACCCTACGTGTGTATCGGTGAGGGTCACGATCGATAAACTTGACTTGATCCATAAAGGAAGATGCCCCGTTTCGTTTGCGTGCTCCGAAACTGCGGAGGTTTGTGTATGAGCAAGCCGTATATCTCTGTCATTTCGATATGGAAATTATTTTTCATCCGATCACGCGGTTGCCTATTCGTCAAGATGGTTTCCAAAACCATGACAAGGTCTATTACAATACTTGTTACTATCATTTTCGGTTTTCTCATTACAACATAAATATTGTGGAGACGAGAAATTTTCCTTTTGACAAAATTGCTTAGGCACTGTCTTTAAATGGAGCATGGTTCGGAAATTAAATAAAATATACAAAGTAATCTGGACCCTCCTCGTGAGAGATCATCTTCCCCCTCAACCACCTTGGAAATCTAAGAAAGAGCTTTTTCAAATTTGTAAAATATGCCAATTTGAGAAAACTTTAAGAAAAAACACAAACCTGCTTAACTTGTCCATGTCAAAAGTTGACTGAACAAAACGAAGCAAATTCCACTAGCGGTTAGGGCAAAGCTCGGGGGCCAGGATTACAAGTCCAGTGTCTGACAGCTTGGTCACACTGCCTCTTCTCTGACAGCTGAGTGGTCACTTAAGAGAACTCGAAAGTACAGAAAAAGACCGGCGGGTAATTAAAAAAAGTGGTGGCGGTCGCTTATAAAGGTAGCGGTCACTCACGTGAATTTTTTAAAGGGGTTTCCAGGTAGTTGGGATGGTTGCTTACGATGGTGGTCGCAAGGAAGAGCTTCCACTATATTTTATCGTTTTGCGCAAAGTATCAAGAAATTAAGTAAGTATAAGTTATTAAGTATCAATGGAATTATTGAGCAATTTCTTCCCGGCTTAGAATAAATCACCGTGTAATTATAAGTCGTGTGTGTGATGAACTGAGATTACGCTTGCAGTAAAGCTGGAGAGGTCACGCGATGACTGAAACACTCAATCGCTGGTACGTCGGTCTATATTTGTGATGGCTCATTGATTGCCCAAGTAGCGGATACATTCCACACCTGCACCGCTATGTTAAGATATCTTTGTTATTTCCGTCACTTTCATCACGGAGGAAAGGAAAAGAAAATCCCTTTTAGGGATGTAAATAAACAACAGTTATCCGATTTAGTTTCAACTTTGAAACGAAGGAGGACCGTACACGGAAGAAAACTAAAAATGGGGAAAAGAAGAAGAAGAAGAAGAAGAATTTTTTTAAATTTTTTTTTCTTTCTATTAAACCGGGCAACTATTAGTAACAGCTACAAAGAAATCTCATTTCCTGATTTCACAGTTGATCCAAGTAATTAACTCGAAAATGACTCAATGAGGAAAAAGAGGAACGTACTTAGTGGTGCGAGAATTTCAGTCAGTTTAATTATCTTTCGATCCTTGCATAACCTCTTACATGGTTAGCAGCTATCGTCTGCAGCTCTTTCACATTTTTGTCGAAAGCTAGTGGAATTGACAATAATTTCGGCTACGCTGTGGGCATCAACAACAAATTGCAGCGGTACTCACGGCTCGGTAACCAACGCAAGCGGATATCAAAGCTACCCACCCGTAACTTGCTTCAAATATTTCTAATAACTTACTATGATCGAGCGATTTTGTTAAATACCATTGAAGTTGTTCATGAATGTAAAAATTTGGAGTTCTAGATGCAGAACGGAGGAATTTGCTGAGCCGAGGCATTTTAGAAAACCCTGATTTAACCAAGTCAAAGCAAATACGCCGCGGTGACAGAACAAATCGTCCAGCGGTTGTCGGATAAATTTATCGATCCCTCCAAAAAATATTCAAAACGCAAAAAGGTTGTTTGGTAAAAATGTCTTAGAAGTCGCTTGGTTTTCCAATCGTTGGTTTTATTTTACAATGCCTGGAAAGGTAAGAACGCACCTAAAGAAAGGTTAACATAACTTTTTGTATTTAAAACATTATTTCTTATAAAGTTTCATTGCAATTCTTCGAACATGTCGTCATATCGATGGTCAAGAGGGATCGACCACTGTCATTTGAACTATTCGTAAGCTAGTTCATTGTAAATGTTCATTCTGGTAGCGTGATATCATAACTATGTTATAATTTAAGAGGTGCTAAAGAATTAGCGCCCCAGCGGGTTAAATAAACTTAATCTAATCCCTTGCAGAGTGTTCATGCATCGCTCGCTCCCTAAATCAGCAGCTCCTTTGGCGAAAAGTTGTGTCAACACTGTTCTATTCTACCACTTGAGGACTCGACCAAGTTTTGACCGCAGAGTTTATGTAATCTTAAAGCCCTTTCAATATAAACAATTTCTTCTACAAAACGATCTCCATCTGAAAGTGTTAAACACACACGAGACATCTATTAGAGAAAAATCCTATTGTTTTCTTTGTGTAAACAAACTTGCTCGAGGCGAAACGGTTGATGATTTTGTGTTGATATTTTCAGGAAAGGGCGCCCAACTCCTCTTCAGGTTTTATAGTGACCGATTTTATTATGCCAGCTCGTGAAAAGCCTGTCTCCCACCCGCCTTGCGATCCTCCTTTGTGTGAAAATGTAAGTTGGTATTAAGTGTTTCAATGTTCTAGTTGGAAAGGTACGTTTTAAACTTAGGCTAATTTTTGAAGCTTATTAATTTTCCTTTCCTTCTTGAAGTCTTTGTTCAGGTTTTCGTTAATAATTTATGAGTAATCAATTCCACAAGAGAAGATTCCTCTTTTCCAATTAGCCCAATAAAACTTAAATTACAAGAAAATAATAGTTGTCATAATCACTGAATAACGCCCCTACACTGAAATGATGTAGATTGTTTCAACCTCCAAATGCAAGTGTCCAAATTCTTTATTGAAGCGCATGTATAATTAACTTTGTGATTTAAATGTGATTTTATAAACGTTTTATTTCTCAGATGATCATTGCAAGGATTCTAAGTCTCACCAACACTCACAGAATGTTATTGTATTTCAAATTTTCTTTCAGTGTAGAAAATTAGAACTGACATTTTTTGATCCAAACTGCCCTGGCTGTCAAGATATTCTTTTGGAGTAAGTTCTATTAAAGTAAATGTCCAAATAGAGTTTGGAAATGTAGTTTATGTTCATTCAGATTGATGATCACCTAGAGAGAGAAGTTTGAGCAACAAGGGCTCTTTGCAAAATGCAAGATATGGCATGCTCTTTATTTGAGACATGAGAAGGCAACAAAGTATTTTGATGAAATGAAGGTATGATCGTCGCAGTGAAACGCAATTTAAGCAATTGCGTAAAGAAGCCTGAAAAAAAAATTCAGGACTTCAACGGGGTTTGAACCCGTGACCTCGCGATACCGGTGCGATGCTCTACCAACTGAGCTATGAAGCCACTGACGTTGGGAGCAGGTCAATTGTGGGTTCATATGTTCCCGTGAAAGAAATGAGTGTTAATGATATATGAAATGAATCATATGAACTGCGGAAATGAAATGAAATGAAGGTATGATCGTCGCAGTGAAATGCAATTTAAGCAATTGCGTAAAGAAGCCTGAAAAAAAAAATTCAGGACCGGTATCACGAGGTCACGGGTTCAAACCCCGTTGAAGTCCTGAATTTTTTTTCAGGCTTCTTTACGCAATTGCTTAAATTGCGTTTCACTGCGACGATCATACCTTCATTTCATTTCATTTCCGCAGTTCATATATGATTCATTTCATATATCATTAACACTCATTTCTTTCACGGGAACATATGAACCCACAATTGACCTGCTCCCAACGTCAGTGGCTTCATAGCTCAGTTGGTAGAGCATCGCACCGGTATCGCGAGGTCACGGGTTCAAACCCCGTTGAAGTCCTGAATTTTTTTTTTTCAGGCTTCTTTACGCAATTGCTTAAATTGCGTTTCACTGCGACGATCATACCTTCATTTCATTTCATTTCCGCAGTTCATATATGATTCATTTCATATATCATTAACAAAGTATTTTGAGTTACTCTCATGCGCTAGCTACTCTTATGCACGTCTACCAGCTTATTGAGAAAAACCGACACTCATTGATCATCGTACATGTATCTTTAGCAGCATTCCTGATGTGTTAAAATTAATTATTGTTTAGTGTATCTATAAAAGTTAAAGTGTTCAAATTAGCAGACACATTTTCAGTAACATGCAAAAATCTTGAGCAGGTTCTGGTAGAAGAATGATCTCTGAGTTCAAGTCCCACCCTGACTGCTAGCTGGACTTTTTTTCAATAGTCCCAAGTTCAAATCAATCAAATTTACAAGTCTTGTAAAAATGCCAACTGGTTTGCCTCCTACCAGTTGGGATTTATAATAGCAATGTTATATGTACATTGTATCTTCCAGTTAAATAATTATTATGTGTTTACTTAACAGTTAGTCGCCAAAGGCGACGTGAATATCGGCGAATAGTCACCGAGACGAAGTCAAGGTGACTATTTGCCAATATTCACGTCGCCTGAGGCGACTAATTGTTTTAGTATAATTACATTGATGATTATTCGAGAAACTAAAATTACTGATCAATTTCCGACCCCGAAACATCAAAAAATAGCTGGCTCCCATTTTGAAAACTGCTAGCCTTCGATGTTATAATCACCGCGCGGTGATTATAGCGGGATAAAGTGAAGCTCCTAGCCAATCACAGCGCTCTATTTTCGATAATCATCGATGTAATTATACTAAATGTAATTATCCCTGAAAAGCCCCGTAAGAGGAGAGGAATATTATTATAATCATAACTATAACAAAATTGTCGAATCTGATTGGCTATCAACTGCCCTGATTTCAGCCTTAATTGGACAGTATACGTCATGCCTAAGTAATTGGACAGTACGCGCCATCAAGCGCGCGCTTAAGTGGCTTTTTTTCAATGCTAGCAAAACAAAATGTCAAATTTCTTGTGTTTTGATGCAAAAAATAGCCTATAATATCACAAATTTTGTTAAAGTTATGATTAATTAGTAACAGAACTTTGTGTCATCCAATTCGGTCTGTAATCGTAACTCCTGATTAAGCAAATCAGACTCCCGCTATGCGGTCGTCCGATTTTCGTCCGATTTTGTTAATCACTCGTATGATTACAGACCGAATTGGACTCCACTCAGTCCTGTTACCATTACTTATTGTAAAAATTTGTAAAATTTTGAATTTTTAGGCCAAAAACAACTATTGCAGAAATTTTTGCTATTATGCGTCAATGGGTTCCACAAGTACAGCAAAACATTGAAATGTTAATTAGAGAGGTGAGTTCAAGCCATTTTAGTAAGTAAGTACTGTAACTGAGTATGTAACAACTATATTTAGAACTGACAAACTCTCTGGCCCTCTATGCTAATCAGGAGCCCATAACCTTTGGCTAGCGAATTCAAAATTAAGCCTGCATGTATTTCAAGGCATTTTCAAGGATCCTTTTTTACCTTTATATTCATTTTAGAGCACCTTTCCCCCCTGCAATTGGGAGTTTCCCTCTGGCTGTGAGCACCTTCAAAGAATAAGATTAAAAAAGGACAACTAAACATCATTAAAAAGTCACAAATGCCATGTGTTAGGCCTGTAAATTCTATTGACTGGTTTGTGGGACTTAATAAAGATATTCAGACTAATTTCTCACAATTATTGTTCTAAAAATAATCTGGGCAATGAAAATGCTGGTGACATGAGTACATGAAAGTTGCTCTCTCTGAGTTATGGGCTCCTGCAGACATCAACCCCTTGCTTTCATTAGATGGCTCTACCTAAGTATTTTTAGACCAATATTGCATGTACATGCAACTATTGCAGAAATTGTTTTCATATTATGCATTATTGGTTCCCAGCAGTTGAAGAGAAATCAATTATTGAGACTCAAAAGTTATTTTGGAAAAAAGTTGGCCATTGTGGTGCCTAGCTTAGGTTTTAAAGTTAGGAGAACATCAGCGTTGTCAAAAAGTTTTGAAGTAGGTGGCTGAGTTGTCAAAGTAAGCAGGGATATTTTATGTAAAAAATGCCTTCCATAAAGAAATGCCAAGCAGAGTAGCTGGCCGATACTAACCGAGTAGGTGGCGATTTTCGCCGGCATCCAGCTACTTTTGACAACCCTGAGAACATGTGATTTTATTAGTAATGTGTTAAGCATTGATTGCTTGCACAGCACATGTATAACAAACTTGACTTTTTATTGTCACGTCTTTAATACCAGCGGGTCCAAATACACACACTGTGGCCAAATTGCATTTACTTTCCTGTAAGCTGATTCTGGGGTTGTCTTTTACTTTTTTCTTTCCACGTGGCCTCATGGTGACATGACTGCACATATAACCTTATGCTGTATT
The DNA here is from genome assembly GCA_038088405.1 of Porites divaricata. Classification (NCBI taxonomy): domain Eukaryota; kingdom Metazoa; phylum Cnidaria; class Anthozoa; order Scleractinia; family Poritidae; genus Porites; species Porites divaricata. The sequence goes on from JBBMOI010000003.1 coordinate 5,659,136, forward strand.
TTCTCTTCCTTCCATTTTTGTTGTAGTGAATGTATAATGTGAGCAATGATATTATCTGACCGACCAAATGATTAAAATAATGATAGAAAGTCAATAATTGAAACTGTTGAGTGCATAAATGTGGTTTGAATGATAGGTGTTAAGGCGGGGTGCACATGTTGACGATCGAGACGGACTTACAGACATGACACTTCTTCATTATGCATGCAAAGCAGGGGCAGGTAATGTTACTGTACCTTACAAATTAACACAGCAAGCAGTAAGGTCAATTAATAAACCTGAATAATTGGAGAGGACTTGTTGGGAGTTGCCCTGTCATTTTTGGGGGGAAAGGTACATGTAGGGGCTTGTGACATGTGAAATTTTAGGGTTTTTCCCACCAACTTCCAATAGTTTTATCAGTTGATTAATAATTAATATACTGTCATTTACTTTAAAAGAATGACTACAGACTGCCTTAAATTTAAATTTAATGCTACATGCAGTTAAGTGAACAGATGCACCATAATTGAATTGACATGGACTCTGCTTAAAACTCTTGACTTCTCAAAAATAAATATTATTGATTCTTATGCTTGTGAGAATAAGGCTTTTTTAGTTAACATTTTCTCTGCATTTGCCAATGGTCTCTTTTGATTTAACAGTCTGGCGTCATTTTTTATAAATAGCTTTTACCCCAGGGATGTAGCTGAGGGAAAGATAAGCAGGCTTTTTGATCAGTCAAGCTGGCTTTTTTACTCAACTGCATCTCTAAAATCCCCCATGTTTTTGTTTGCAATTTGAGCTGGTGGTTAGCTCTTTTTCAGTGGGTCAAATTAACTGGAAGCTGGCTCTTAGCAACATACCTTGTACCCCATGCGGCGTTCTACAATGTTGGGACACTTTATGCAGGGCTTCTGGTAGGTCGCAGAGAAAAAAGTCAAATTTTGCGGGATTTTTAGGGAAAAATTCGCAGAAAAATTGGCCGATTTTGTGGGAAATTTCAGGGCAAACTTCGCCAAAAAGCAATCAGTATTTTGTGCTGATCAGACCAGTGTTTTTCACGTTTTTCCAACAGAGTTTATCATTTGCTCTTTCAACAACAGTATGCTCAAGAAATGAACCAATGGCAAAGCCTGTAACATCATGGCTAGTGCCCAGTTTTTTGCAACTTAATCAACACCTGGTAGTTTTGGGACGTTGTTAGCATGTTTCAGTAACGAAGTTTCAAGAAAAATTTGCAAGTTTACAGCAAGTAGATAGCCCCAATAGCTGAAATAAGTTTCAAATATGTTGTACAGACATGTATTTGATAAGATTTTTACCGAATTTCGCGTATTTTGGGTGTTTTTGCAAATTTCGCGAAATTTGGCAGCTCTGCGACCCCGCAAAATATCAGAAGCCCTGTCTATGTTATAATAGTAATACAGACTGGCTACCTGAGCCCACTCCCATCCCTAAGAATGTTGAATTTCAAACAAAATTGGTACAAATAAGTCTCTTTCAGTACATCATTGCTGGAGGAGTCAGGGAATCAAGCAAAGAACCTGTATGGCTTCCCAGAATCTCCTGCCAACTTGTAATGGATAATTCAAGTACTTATGTAATGTTACTGTTAACAATATTTGAATTTTTTTTTGCTAATATAAGTGTCCTCTATTTTTATTGAAGTTGGTGTTGGTGATGTCTCTGTTGCAAGTAATGTCGTTAGCTCATTAATCTCAAAGGTACAGTGTAAGAACAAAATCATCACGTGGAAATTTTTGAGAATCAAACTATTATAAAACTATTGTGAATTTCACTTTGACTACAACAGTACGCACACATGTAAATATTAAGTTATTTCGTATTGATATTTTTCTGGTTCTTATGATCATCTTGTAGGGTAGTGATGTCAGCCAGAAGTGTCGTTGGACTGACATGCTGCCATTACATTATGCAGCCTTCTTTGATGCTGCTCCTATTCTGAGAGTTTTACTCAAGGCATCCAGTGCAAGAGGTACAGAAACTTGTGGAATATTAAGCCTTTCATTAGGGTTTGAATAAAAGAGGGCTATCTTTCACTTAACCCTTAAGTCCCAATAGTCTCCAAGAACAATCTTCTCCTTACAATTATCCATACACGTTAAAGAGATAAGTTATGAGAATCAATAAAATGATCACCCAAGAGAAAATACTTTGATCTTTGAACATATTCTCTCAACTAATTCTTTAAGGAAATGTATGGAGATCAGTTTGGAGAATTTGTATGTGGATACTGGGGCTTAAAGGGTTAATATTCATGCATATTATGTTATTTCATATCAGATGTTGATATCCAATGTAAGGAATTTGATAATGGTACTTCTCTGCATATTGCATCAAGTAATCTTTGCCTGGAAGGAGCCAAGTGCTTGGTAAGTGATTTTGTTGAATTAAAAAAAATGTCTTCAGAGACAGAGCGCTGTGGTCAAATGGCTAGTTTTTCCAAATTCCTACGAGCCAGTGAGCTATTTCTGTTGGCTTTACTAGTGGCCAGATGACCACAGTTATTGAAAGTGTAAAATACACGATATACTTTGCAATTATTTGGTGTTGAATGATAAAGTTATTTCCTGATTTTTTTTTAAATGGCAATAGCTTCAACATGGGGCTGATGCTTCACTGAGAGACAAGCTTAACAGACTAGCTTTACACTGTATTCCCGATGGTAAGGCAAAAAATAAATAACTGTAAAAATTTGCATAAAACTTAACAATAAAAATATATACATTTTCGTTTTAAAAATTAATAGTTATTCTGTTTACGTTTGTTTTTGTGAATGAAATTTGCCTTTGAATGATGAGTCTATGAATTTAAATTAAGATCTGAAATAGAGTTACTTGTAGAAGAATATTATATGTATGACATGAGGACATTTCTTCAGTTCAGTTTGATTCGATTCATAAGCCTGGTGCAAATGGATGCAACATTGTTGGCCAGCAAATTCCCAACATTGTTGGATGTTACATGTTGCGTCCGTATGCACGCCCTGTTGCATGTTGTTGTGTGTTGCTGGGAGTAGTTGTGCATAGTTTGAAACTGGTCAAATTTCTAGCTATGTGGAAATGGATTCAACAACTTCCAAACCTTTTGTGTCCGTTTGCACCAGGCTATAGTCTCCAAGAGTTACTCAGTCATGCAACCCATTTATTTAGGAATCCACACATGACTATCCCCAATTTCTGTCATTTCTGGCTAAATTCAGTTACTGAATATCAATCTTACCCAGATCTCTTTCGCTTAGCATTAGGGAACTTAAGCAATTGACTACGGCGAGGGCAACAAGAACGCCAAAAAGCAGTAGTTTTAGATTTGCAAAATAACAACTTTGCACATGCATTACGCTTTTCTGTATATTTCTTTGCCATCAATGCATGACTACGACGTAAAAGTACCTAATTTCATGTTTTCTGGAGACATGAACACAAGACAAGGAATTTCTTCTGCTTTTTTAACTTCAACTCAGTCTTTTAGGATTTAAATCCAGAAAAATGTGCCATCATTTGACGAATTGAAAGAGATGTAATAAGTGCGATTAAGTTTGAAACAGCGCAAATTCACTTTTTTAAGTGACTGACAGTGATGTTGTCATACTCTTAATTAAAAAGCTCCAGCTAGCTCCCTAATGTTCCACCCCAACTTAACACAAGAAAAACAGATAGTCAAAGTGGCAGTCATATCCTTTACCTCTTTTCACTCTTATCGACTTGAAAATGACATCAAAATTATCAAAACTCTAGTGGAAACACAAGCCGCAGGCAAGCGGCGAGTGCAAGTTTCCGGCACTGCAAAGTTTTGAACATTTTTACGTCATTTCTATGGTTGAAAAGAATATAGACTATTGGGAATTGTTTTCAGTTTGGTTTTTCAGTTTTTGATATGGCGATGTCTAGTTTATCATGGAAAATCGTGTTCGAGGGGTAGACAAACACAGCTGTTGCACCATCATATGTAACTTCAAAATTGCTCTGTTACTGTGAAAAAAAAATCTTTCCCTCACATGCTCGCAAATTTAAAATTGTCAGGACAATATTGTCTAGTTGTAACAGTTGTGCTGTCAGTTCAATTCAATTTTTATTCACACTTTTATAAAATATTTACATCATGTATAGTAAAGTAGGAGTACACTTATAAAGGAGAGTTATTTGTATTGTTTTTTTCTTTTCTTTCAGTAACTTCTTTTGAGCAAGATTCTGAGCCAGCAATTGTTGCTGAAAAGATGACAAGACTTCTTTCAGAAGCAGAGCCACCCATGAGGACAGCACAAGATCAAGAGGTTGGGTTGTTGTTTTTGTCATCTTTTTATCTTTACTATTGTGCAAAATGTCATGCTCTGCATATGTAAATAGAGTTACGGATACAACTGCGAAGTCTGTCCAGAGGGTCCAAAGGAAGTGCACAATTTGCTGTGAGGCACAGTTAAGCTAAATCATGATGATGATGATGATTGTTAATGTTATTATTATTATTAATAATTATTATTATCTTCTTTAACTTAATTTATACCAAAATAATAGTAATATTAATAATTATAATATTAATTATTATTATTATTATTTTGATTGTTAGAATGAAGTGCCAGCAACTTTGGCTTCTATGGGTCTTAAAATTGGTGATCAAGTATGCATTGGAGGGAATAAGGTATGTCAACTGGATTTTACCCTTGGAAAAACTTGCTCGTTACAAGTTACACCTGGACTGAATCCACAGTAGAATTTTTACAACTTACATGTAACTAGATGTTTCTAAAAAGACGGAACTTTGGTTATTGGTCAATTGGTTATTGGATAAAAAGACAATAAGACATCCTTTTTTCATCTTCTAAGCGACCACTGGATACCATGGTCAGGTCTTTGTGTTTGCTATATGTACTACGCTGCTCAGAGTACATACATGTAGATTTACATATATAATTTTGTAACTCAAAACATTGCATGCAGCAAATTCTCTCCGAAAAGTAGATGTGTCCGCACTTCTCCTCATACAAGTCCTCCTGCAGTTCTACTCTCGTAAGCCACCATAAGCGATAATTAACTCTTCACGTTTTGGTTGGCTTGACCGTATGCATCAGGAGTTGTACATGGCAGTATAAAGGACTTTAAGTAGAAAAAGGGGGATAATTTGCGTTGGTCCATTATAAGTCAAAAATTATACAGCATGAACCAGTGAGCTAGTCGGAATGAGGCCAGATTGTTGTGAATGTTTTGGTTTCAGTTTGGAGTCCTTCGATTCTGTGGTTCAACTGACTTTGCCTCAGGGGTATGGGCTGGAGTGGAACTGGAAACACCTATTGGGAAAAATGACGGCTCAGTTGGAGGAGTCTCTTACTTTGAGTGTTTTCCCAAACATGGTAAGCTAACAATGAGAAGCAACTCACAATCATTCAAAATTCAAAAACTTAGTAAGTTGACCGTTAATGCGAAACTTGGTAAGTTTCTACAGAACCTTTGGTACTGTATCAGTGGAAGAGTGAAATTCTATCCGCAGAGATTAAAGGCTGAATTGGCCACCGTTATTGAGGTTTACAACTAGCCCTCTTAACCCTTCGGCAGACCTTGTCGAAGAGTGGAGTGTTCGGTGTTGTGTGTGGTGTATTTTATTTAGTGATAAAGCTATGCTATACTGTGTTTTAGGAATTTTGGTGTTGGCCTGTGAAAAGGCTCTGGCTGGAGAGCGTGGCTGACCGGTAACAGGTCAAGTCGCCCGAAAGTCATCTCGCGTCGCCCCAAGTCGGCTTGTTGCGAAGTTACCATAAATCCTCTATTAGCTTCCCCCTCTCAAACTAGCCCCCTCCCTCTAATAAGCCCCCCCCCCCCTTTTCAGGGGAAGAAATTTAATAAGCCCCCCTCCCCGCCTCTAAATATT
>JBBMOI010000003.1:5670000-5675000 GCA_038088405.1 Porites divaricata
GTCCAAAAGGTGAAAAGCGCGACTGAATCTAGTGAGCTTTACCAACTAACTCACGCGATGATTCACTCATTCATAATTCACGTTATTCTTCAGGGTTGGAGACCAGTCACATCGTGGCGATCAAAATGGTTTTGCCGTCCCATCAGCCCCTGCTGGTAAGATCAGATCTAGCTCCCAGAGCTCCTTGCAAGCCTCGGGATCTCATGGCTCCCTAAGTGACTTATCACAAACCGATTCCAACCCTGACCTTAACGGCAGTGCCAGGAAATTGTCGTCCCATTCTTCTCCGGACCATTCATTGAGACGAGGCAGCGCGTCATCTGATAGGTACATTGTTATAGAAGTTGTGGTATCGACAGAGCACAATCTGAATCTAATTGACGAGTTTATGAATGCCGTCGGTTGCATCTAAGCGTGTACACGTGAGGAAAAACATGTTCAAATTAAGTGCAAACATGACATGTTTTGCCTCCAAACATTCGAAGGTTGGAGTAGTAGGCGGCCGTTGTCGACTTGATTTGTTTTCGCTCAACAATACTGGCTACCTTTAGAATCGGGATTTAGAAGCTATAGAGAACTGTAGAATCTGATATCTTAATATAAAGAGAATAGTTTTGTGTGCACTTTACGCTGAAAGCTTAAAGGGGCTGTGTCACGGCAGTCCACTTCATTTTGTTTAATTTTGCTAATTACTCGCCCTCAATCGCTATTTGTTGCTTTTGGCAATTTTTACTCTCAGAAGCGCCTCAACATTGCGTAGGGGAAGTTTGCCTCAACAGAAAGGAAAGTCCTCAGCAGAATTTCAGCTTACAGAGGTTGGTATAAAGGCTTCGCAGACTGAAGTTTATCATTATGGCGTAATCAGAGATCCAAAATAGGCAGCCAGCGAACAAGTTCTCCATTTCTGGCAAGCGAAGCGAGAGAACGCGCGAGACAACGACTCGCGCCTCTTTTCGCGTGCTGCTGTCGCGTGACTTCTCCAATATCGCGACTCTCTCAAATGGAAATCTTGCTCGCAGGCTAGAAAAGGGTTTAGCTCGTTTACTAGAAGGCTTTTTGGGAACTGAGCCCGCGGTCCTTTCCCCTAGTGCGGACTTGAGAGTCCGGCTGAAATTTAGCCTGTTTACAGAACCCCCTTCCCTCAGGAAAAATCGGAGGACCATCTCCGATTTTTCCTGAGGGGATAGGGGTCTGTACACAGGCTAGCCTAAAAGCTAAAAAACTTTAAATAGTCCCGTCTGTTTTTCCGGGACAAGTTGTGACTGTTCATACTCACTTGCGTATTGACAATGGCCCATAATTCGTCGTTTAACTTAATCATCAAAAAGTAAACTAAGAAAACGTGTAACTGCCCTTGTCAAGCAAAGTCTGAGAGCTGTTATAAAATACTGTTAATAAAATACTCTATGTTTTAGTGTTTATTTCCTTTCCACAAAGAATTTAGTATTGTTAGATACGCAAACCGTCCACGTCATGAGTATCATGGAAAACTTAACGTGTCTCTCTTTACGATTTTTCGTCCGTTACCTGTCACGATTACATAAACTATTGAGTAAAAGTTACTCAGTGTTGAGTAATTGTTCTATATTACTGTGTATTAAATATTTGTCGCTTTGTGCCAACAGGGCCTCAGCGTGCTTGTAAATAGTGAGCTTGGCGTTATTCGGTACATTGGATTAACGGAATTCGCAGAAGGAATCTGGTTGGGCGTAGAAATGAGAAAACCAGGTAAAAGACTGAAATAGACTACGAGCAGTCTGTTATTTTTTTCTATCACGTGACAGACACAGCCTGATTTCTCCAAACCTTCAATAATTCGAACCAAACCTTGCTTCTCTTGACCAGTAACACTCTGTAATTTTAACCCCGATTTTTCGAACATCCCGATAATTTACTAGCAGTTCAATTTGCTTTTTCAAATTTGGTTTTGAAAAATTGAGATCCCATTGTAGTAAAGAACGACCTCTTCATCCCGCGATTCGATCTTCTCGGGGCACGGCACGGGTACCTTGTAATGCTGATCCAAAAGTTGGTAAATGAGAAAAGAGACAGTGCCTCTATCACAGTTAATCAGCAAAATGAGACGCAAATGTAATTTGATTTAACTCTGTGTACGGGACTTTCTTCCTGTCGTAGTCCACTTAACATACGACGACGCAGGTTCTGGATTTTGCCACACCCATACCCGCGAACTCAGAAATTTGTCAGCTTACCAGTCTCAACTGACCCTATAATCCCCAATATTAACATGCATATTCTCCTCACTGTTTGTTATACATTCCTTATGGTATTGCTGGAGAGAACAAGCTCAAACATCAAGACATTTCACTCTTGGTGATCACTTCCTTCATTCTCATGACCTGAATGTTTGACGAGGCAGTGCTATTATCGGGAAAAATTGGATGATGACAAGAGCCATTGAGTCAGTACTTGATATCGGAATTAGTGCAGTATGCTAACAATCCTGAGACCGGCTCGGTAATGCGCGCGCACTGTTAGCGATCTCGTATGAATGCTGTAATGTAGCTAACTGAAAGTTGTTGTTTTTACAGTTGGGAAAAACGATGGATCTGTTAACGGCAAAAAGTACTTTCACTGGTGAGTAGCTCTCGCATAATTCTTTTTATGTTGTTAATGCTGTTCCCTTACTTTTCCGTTCTTTGGCTCATTTGATGTTACTCTTACTGATACACGGTGGCCTAATGGTCAGTGTTTTGGAATCCGGATCGAGACTAGAGCTGTGTGTTCGGACCTGACCGGTACCATTGTGTTGAGTTATCATGGGCAAAACACTTTACCAGGTCTCGCAATACCTCACTGCAACCAGATTCAATATAAACGGGCACCGATGGATTAAATACTTGGGAACGGGGGGTAGGGGGATCCTGCGATGACCGTGCATCCTATCCTGGGGGGAGGGGTAGAATTTTTCCAGTATATGCCACAAAATCCGTGTCAAGCTTCGTCCTGATTGGCCACTTTACTCCGGTGCCCAATTTACCGCTCTGTCATTGGCCAAGCCAGTTGTTTTATTTGCGCGCGCAGTCGTCAACTGACGTTCCCGTTCTGTTATTAAATCAGCCCAATATCGTTAAATTTTTTTCCAGCAAACCTCAACACGGCCTCATGGTTCGACCAAGTCGAGTCACTTGTAGAGGAATTAATTGCGCCAAGTTAATAAACGGAGTGGAATCGTAATTTAATCAATAATATCACTGGAAAGAGGTACGTGCTATTACCGGGAAATCCCGAGAGGTCCTGAAGATCATCCCTGTTGTCCCGAAAGATTGATAACATGCGTCTTTAAAGTTGGCAACAACTGGAGAACCACTGTGCTGGGTAAACTTCTCCCTCGACAGCAAACATCCAGTCGAATTTAAGCTTGGACAGTATCTCCAAAACAAGCAATTGGGCGGTGATAGATGACAGCGAAAGAATTGGCTTGGAGTATTCAAGAAAGCAGCGTCAAAAAAATCAGAGTCATCTTTTTGTCCTCCATGTCGTTTTACAGTCTTTTTATTTACATTTAGTTATAAGAACAGTTAGTTCTCTTAACAGACAGGAGCTCAATGTTCGAAGGTACCATCTCTTTTTACCATTAGGACACTATCAACATTCTCGAAATTTTATTTTTTATCTGTTCTTTTTTTTGGCCTAAATCAAAATTTTAGCTACCCTAACCTTTTGCTCGCTTTCCACTAAATGAGGAACGAAGTGGGCGACGAGGACTTTCTTAGCCAGCGTAGCTAGCTGGCGGGTTTTGTGGTGTTTTTTTTTTTTTTGTGATACCGCCGTGCGAAAGCTGAACCGAAGTCGAGGCAGAAAACGACGAAGCAAAAACGAAAATCATACCAAAACCGCCAGCTACGCAGGCTGCGTCTCTCTGTGCAATTTTTTGCCTCCGAAATTAGCCACTCAAGAACGTTTAATCATTCCGATGTTGTGATTTCGTCAAGACACAATTGATAGAACAGACCATGGAGTGATAGTGCGCTGTTATACTGCAGACATTTCGCGGGCCCACACACTTGTGTCAATTTAAAACTATAGAGCATCTGCAGCGCAATTTCATTGACCTTTGAAAACCTTAGAGTGCCACTTTTATACGTAGAAAAAAAAGGGAATGGAGGGGTTCCGAGACCCCAAGACACCCTCCCTGGGTGCGTCCTTGTAAGAGTGTAACAGTGTAACAGTCGGTGAGAGTATACCAAAGTATACCAGGGTTCGTTCACGTCTTGAAAACCCGTGAATTATAGCAGTCAGTACTTGAAATTGGTGTTTAGTCCTTAAAAGTTCTTGATTATTTTACCAAAGAACAAATCGATTATGATCACTTTAGTTAGTTTAAAGTAGAGAGTGCAAGTGCAGACAGAATAAATGCTGTAAGTGCTCTGTCCCTCGCACATGTACACTGACATAGAGCCACAAGAGAACCGTGTTGTCCGTGTTTTCATAGTACGAGCTCTCGCTTTCAGCGTTTCCGCATTAACTCTCCAAAAAATAACCGCAGAAACGTCAAATAAAAGTCCCGGCCTGACAAAAAAGTTCACGAACCCTGTATATATATATAGGTTGTAACGACACTGTAAGTAATTTTCTTTGCACGATGCTATTTTTAAGTGTAAATTTGAAAACGTAAACTTATTATCAGATGTAAAGGAAGCTCTCGTGTACCTGTTTCTGATGAGACAAGACAGAGATGAATATTTTAAAAAAGTAATATTGTTAAATAACTTTTCAAAGGAACAGAGAACTATATTTCTATTATGTATGAGCCGCGATATCTGCCTGGTGTCAGCCACATATTTATTATGTAAGTAAATAAACTACGTGAAAAGAACTTATGAATATTTATTTTAACAAAAATAAACCAACCGTTCTGAACAGCACTTTCGGGTGACGTAGATATTCTCAAATCACCTGAAAGTGTTAACATGCAAAGTCATAAAATACCGTAAATCCCCTGTTAATCCCCCAGGGTTGCTTTATGACACCCTCGT
>JBBMOI010000003.1:5680000-5732500 GCA_038088405.1 Porites divaricata
ATTATTTATGTTTGCAAAGTGCGTATTTAAAAAGTTGCCCACATTGTGGTGAGGTTTTTCCTGTTTAAAGGGCAGATGTCAGGTGGATATAATAATTATTTATTCAGCTAAACTATGACATGACCGGAGTTTTGGAATGGCTGAAAATACAAAAAATTAATCTTAAGTATTGTAAATACAGTTGAAAAATCACTGACTCGCACCTCAGATTTCGACTTGTAGGCTTTAGTTTAGATGGTCGAGCTAATTGTTCAAGACAGAGCAACCATGCGGTTCTTGATTATAAAATTTGACAAAGAACAACGGAAAAATAAATTTATACCTATTGATCAAATAGATAATTTTTAAAAATAGTAAATTATTTTGCGCAATAACTGTACAAAAAGAGATTTGTATTGCTGTGGGAGATATGAGGTGAAATGACCGAAGTCAGTTAAACAATCATAAAAAAATAATTGCCGTCTTATTCTTTTATGTTGCATTATGTATGCGACAACAGCGACCTCCTCAGAACCTCGAGAGATTCGCTGTTACTTTAAACGTTTTGCTACGCGGAGTGTACAGGGCAGTTTACAGGGCGATCAGGGAGCTTATACAGTGACGGCAAGGAGAAAGGAATATTGATCGTGAGAAAATCACCCGCAAAGCAATAAATCCGCCTGTCCATCGCGCTTTTGGCATATTTCAATCACTTCTATGGCGACACCGTAGTGTACTGGCAATTTCACGATTTATTGAGAACGGGAAGATTGTATTTTTTATTTTTCTTATCTTGGCTACGGTCAGTAAGAATTCATCTCCGTGCAGAATAATAATTTCATCTACTTCCACTAAGCTTCTGTTACTCCTATTAAACGAAATGGAATAATCGCGAATAAAATTGAAGTGGTGCGAACATAAGCAACGTTATCGCTGTTGTCGCCGTCGAAAGGTTAGGCCGCTGTATTCAAAAGCATATCGCACTACGGCGTTTCCTCAATCACGGTAAATGATCCTCAACTAGTTAGTTAATTTTATGTCGCTTTCAGGTACTTCGATCTAAATGTTTGACCGGTGTTTCAGAGCGCCACTTTATGAACTCATTCCCCGACAGGGTTCTTCAATCCGTAACTGGACCTCGTCTGCAGGGCTTTCAGTCCCGTCAAACAGAAAAAAAAGTGTCCTCGATTCCTCAATCCCGATTATTTATTTATTCATTTGTTTTTTGAAAAATCCCCAAATCAGTCCTTTCCCAGTTCTCGTAATACCGAATGAGGCCGCTCTAAGCCATTGGACATGTAGACCCTGTAGTTCAACGACAGTACTTGTGGCCCCATAAAACCTGTTGGAAGTTAAACCCTTGAACAAAAAGCGATTTTGTTTGAAACAAGCTACAATGAATGAGTCCGTCACCGTTTTTGGGAAAACGAGGTTAGGGTCAGCCTTTGATGTAGAAATGATTTTTCATTCTCCAGTCATGCAAATAAAACTCATTTTCACAGCTCAGAACGGTTGTGCACTTGGCCTCATTTTGAGGGTTTTTGGAACTAGGAAGTAGCCTATTCGCGTGGCAGTTTCAGACCAACGCTTGTTCTGTGAATGAAGGGCTGTGAATTCCTTTTCATATTTCTGATTTGTCCTAGGCAAAGGGTACAGTTCGCGTTTTGACAGGATTTACGGCATAATTGCTTCAGTTGCTGTGAGGCTGACATCTCTGTACGGCGGTCGCTGCTGTATCCAAAGAAGAAACAATATCACTTCCAGCCATAATTTGCCATTATCGTGGGACTATCGTCTGCAAGATGAAAAGTTCATTTTCTGTTGTCCAGAATAAACAAACTCTACCGCGATTTCTTGCATCAGCCATTTTTGGACTATTTTGCCCCTGAGAAACCACATGATATTGCTTTTATCCCATCATTCTTTAAGCGCGTGCAAAAATGGCGGATATGGTTGAATGAGGAGATCATACGCCGTTTCAAGTGGTGTACTAGCCTACTAGGAGGGATTGTTTACCAGTGGCTTTGTCCGTAATTGTGGCTACACCTTTGCTTACCCCTTCGATACCAGTAGGCAGACTTCAATGTACCCTTAACAGGCTGGTGCGACTACTGTAGTAACCGGAGCCAGCTAAACAAACGGCCGCGGTTACAGAAGTCGCCTTGTAAGTTAAAAGATGAGAATTCTGGCTCGCTGCTGAGTATTGCAATGAGACATGCAGTCTTCAACCTTATTAGCGATAAATACTATACTGGGTAACTACTGATCGACACCTCTCACTAAAGAATATTAAATATGTTTTTCCTCGGAAGTCTTGCCTTGTGAAGAGATAATTAGGAGAGAAACCTAGGTCTCGAGAGATGGAGTATATAATGCAATAAATTGTCTCGGAGATGCTCCATACTTAATGCAGTGTTTGGAACCATGGTTAATGCTCCTCCCGGGCTGTTTGGAACTGATATGAGACATTTTTAATGCCCGTTCAATTCCCCAGGGGTTTGATTGGGAAATCTGGATTTTGATTTGAATGTCGGCAAATATATCCTTGGATTTCCTTTCTTTTCGTTTTATTGGGAAATCCGAAAAAGGATTTAAAGATCTCTTCTCAAGACCTGCAGTTTCGCACGCGCACACGTAATTAGCAGAAAAAGGGCCAGACAAACTCGGATTTAAAGATTAAAAGGTAAAGAAGAAAAACCCATCAAATCTAGATTAAGATTTCTTTATTGAAATACATCTGAAATCTGTTTTCAGATTTTGCGTTTTATTACACAATCCTTAATCCGTACTTCCAATAAGTCCAGTTTTCTTAATCGGCACTCATAATATTTTACTGCGCAGGAGAAAGAGCCAGTGGAAGATTTTGAAGAGCTGGCGTATGTTTTCACACCATTGCTTTTTGGGCGATCGATTATATAGTGGTGTATGTGTCTTATCCCGCTGTTTAATTTGTTTTTGTTGTTTTTGTTTGAAAAATGCACGGAGAGTAATTTTAAAAACCTGAAACAAAAAGTAATGTTTGTGAGTACCTAACACAAACAGGGGTCGAATAAAAGCCAAAAGTCCTGAAGACAGTGTCAGTAAATGGAAGACACACTTCTCAAACCTGCTAGGTCAACCACCCAGTGTCACAATAAAACCAACTGCTTCCATAATACATGAACCTCTTCCCATCAACACGGATAACAAACCATGGAAGAACTGGTTAAAAGTATCAAAGGTTTCAAAAATAACAAAGCACATGGTCTCGACAACATACCAATTGAAGTCTGGAAAACTGGTGCCTTAAATCAACAATTGCTTGACATCTGGAACAAAACATTCAATGGTGACCGACCGAATTTATGGGTTAAAAGTGGAATAATACCCCTACCGAAGAAAGGTGACTTGGGTGACACAGGAAACTATCGTGGTATATCCCTAACTGTCACAGCCGCAAAAATCCATAACAAGATTATATTAAATCGAATAAGACCTCATCTGGATCCTCTGCTCATAGTGAACCAAAATGGATTTCGTACGGGTAGATCTACACTACCGCAAATTTAAACTCTGCGTAGGCTCATAGAAGGAATAAAAGAAAAACAGCTACCTGCAATATTGACTTTCGTAGACTTCAGTACAGCCTGTGATTCAATGCATCGTGGGAAATTGATGGAAATCTTGAAGGCATATGGAATTCCAACAAAGATATTTGATGCCATCAGCATACTCTACAAGGACACCGAAGCACACGGTGATAACTCCTGATGGTTATACGGAATTCTTTGAAATTCTTGCTGGAGTTCTGCAAGGAGACACAGCACTCTGTCCTTTCCTATTTATCATAGCCCTGGATTATGCCCTTAGAGAAGCTACTAGAGAAACACACACTGGGTTCACGCTCACGCCACGGCAGAGCTCCTGTCAAGTAGCAACATACATCACCGACACTGATTTCGCGGATGATCTTGCCCTAATTTCTGACTATCTTGAAGAGGCACAACTTCTTTCATTAAGACTGGAGGTTGCTGCGAAAACAGTGAGTTTGCATGTTAACTACAAGAAAACGGAATACATGCTGTACAATCAGCCTGTAGGAGATCTTGTAACACTGGGAGGGAACAAATTGAAGCAAGTAGTAAGATAACTTCAATAATAAGAATTGGGCAAGCACTCAACAAAATGATGAAAGTGTGGAAATCAAACCTAAAAAATCATCTCAAAATAGGTTTCTTTCGGGCCACAGACGAAAGTGTACTGCTTTATGGTGCTGAATGCTGGATGATTACTGGAAAGACGAGGAATAGACTAGATGGTACGTACACAAGAATGCTCAGAGCAGTTCTTGGAGTTTCCTGGAAGGAGCATAAAACCAACAAAGAACTGTACGTCAACCTTCCTAAGATAACAGATACACTGATGATCAGGAGGCTGCGGTTTATAGGACACTGTTGGAAAAAAAAGGATGAGATGATAAGCGATCTACTACTCTGGGAACCAAAGCACGGCGCAAGAAAGAGAGGAAGACCAGCAACAACATATGTAGACCAGCTGCGAAATGATACTGGTTTGAGCATTGCTGAACTAAAGAGCGTCATGGGAAACCGGAAGGAATGGATGAAGCTAGTTAATGGAGTTCGAGTTCGCTCGAAATAAGCAAGTAAGCAAGCAAGCAACGCTACTGTTAGATGATTATGTATTAAGTTTTTTTGGCCGAACTACCCGACCTGCCATCACATGATCACATGATCATCAGTACCACAAGCAATGCGTAAGTAAGGCCCTTCTCGGCGTATAAAGCGTAATAGGCAAAGCAAAGTGCGTCCAGTGGGTACGTGTATCCCCCCCAAGAAACTAAGCTCCCCTCATAACAGCAAGAAGCAACGTCCGGAGTAGCGTGCGAACACAGACATATTTCCGACGGTGATACGTCTGTACGTGCTTGCAGGATACGGCCAAAACCCTTTCTATAGTTGTTATGGCGACTGAAATACCCCAAGAGATTAAGCCTGGGCATGAGCCATACGTTCGCACCGCATTGGTGGATTCAGAATAACCATGGTAACTGGTGCGACGTTCTTGTGAGGTGATAACACAAACTGAACGAGCATCCTGGCTTATAACCATCAAAGCACTAGGAGTCTGGTTTCGTACGCTCGGTTTGTTGGCGGGGTTTATATAATTTGGATGCTAAGAACTTTGGTAACTAACGACCAAACTTGAAGAGTTTATTCTGCAACACAAAGACAACTGTTGTTGGAATAAAGGTTAGTAATTGCCAACTTTTCTGCAACAGGAGGGCTTTAAAAGACTGTGCGTGGTATTGACTGAAATAGGTAGGCTGAAGTGTACCAGTCATAGGAAGAAACCTCGACCTAACGTTTTGGAAATTTCTAAAGTAGGGATTGATTTAATTAATCCACGTTATATGCCAGCAACATGTGAATCCGCGGACAGCGCAGTAGGACTGGATATAAGTTTAACAGTGCGAGTTTCGAATTCTCAAGGCATTTAAAGGAAAGCGATTTTTAGCACAAATTCCACATTACATTCTTTTCTCATAGTTCCTGCTTAAATCACTTCAACAGTACATGTGGTTATGTATAAGAAAGTTCCAATCTTACAAGCTTTTTCTGATTTTTTTTTATTGCTCCATGATCTTTTGGCCAACTTGACTAAATTTGGGTTTCGGATAATTTAGAAAAAAGGTGGATTTGTTCTTTCCACATCTTATTTATTATGGTGCTAGCTTGTCATTGAGAATGTAAGGTTTTTTATGCCACTTTGACTAAAGATTTGTGTCCTTGTGTTTTAGTAAAAGTTTCCAGATGTGTCTAAAAGATAGATTTTTACCTGTAGACGAAAAAAGCGTACTGCATTTTAAAAAGTTATAGAAATTTTACTGTAATGTGCTAATGACTCCAGGAAAATCACTGTAAAAGAAATTTCATTTAATGGTAAAACCACTGGTTTTGTTCATAGACTCAAGTGGTAGAACAACATCACATCGCCCCGTAAGAGCAAAAGAGTTAATGGCAGGAAGCAAATTACAGACAATTTAAATTTCAATGGGAAAACTACGCAAAACTAAATCGAACCCGTTATGATGCAAAACAGCTATAATCTGTGATGGACAAATATCTTTTGAACCGAGTTAATGGATCACAACAGCGTTATATTTGACAAGAAAGCTTTTGTCTTTGAATCAAAGCATACTTCCATCTAAGCAGTTTCAATTTGCAGCTGTTTTAAAGGAAGGCCTTGATCGTTACAAGAAAGTGCGCGCGTTATATGGTACTCCGGTCGGATGTGTCTGAGCAATTTGTTAACAATGATTGAAGTTTCCTATGGAGATATTTTAGGATGTTTTCCACCAAGGCGGAGGGGCATACGTCTTCATATCATACGAAAGTCTAATTCACTAATAATTATTTTACTATTCATTCAAAATACTTCTTAGACGTTAACCACCTCACTGCCTCGTATAAGACTATCCTCAAACATTTGCCCGTTTCTCGCACTGTTTAAGGACTGATATAAACAGCATTTGATGCAGAAACACCTTAAAAAGTAGATGACATCTATCGAGTAATATTTTTTTGCGTATTATTGCATTTCGACCGTTAGCAGTTTTAGTCAGAAATTCAGCTATTCCGTCTTATGAACGCTAATTTTCCCTATCTTCACTCAGGGATGCCGGGTTCTAAATCTCTGCTCAACTAAAGCGGTTGTTGCCTGAAAACGAGGCTGCTAGATGTAAATCCTTTGAATCGATGGGTTATTGCATACATTTTCCAAATATTGAAAACGCCTGGTGGTAAAAATGAATAAGCTAAGGAATTTTTTTTTTCTTTTCCTACAGATGTTTCGCAAAAAGTAGATTGCATCCATTAAGCAATTTGTTTTGCGTATTCTTGCATTTTTTTAGTCCAGTTTTAGACAGAAATTCGAGAAATTCTGCTTGAATACGGAACTTAAACAGCAAGCTCACGAAATTTGTAGGGTCAGTAAGCGACAGAGTTGTGAAACTGGGCTTTTTTTTACTTTCTTAGGAAATGAATAAGGCAAAGCGTGTTTGTGTGATTGGTGCAGGGCCCAGTGGAATGTCCGCTTTGTATCAATTCAAGCAACTGGAAATGAAGGGCCAGGAAATTCCTGAGATAGTTTGCTTTGAAAAGCACTCCGATTGGGGCGGTCTCTGGCAATATTCTTGGCGTACAGGTAAGCTACAATAGGTGTTGTTGAATTTTACGTTGGCTATAACTTTCGATCACCCTGGGTGCCTACAGAGACTTTTTCATACAAGTGTCTCAAATATCGACTCTATCACACAGTCTTCATACGCGGTTTCTGTTCGTTCGGTCAAGTCCTTCTATCTAATAATCCGCGCGAAAGGTCTTTTTATTTCGGCTACGAAGATCATAGTTTTTTGAATACCGAAGCCGTCCCGCCGCACTAGAGTAGAAAACCTCTAGTACCCAGAGAATGTTTGTTCAACACTTTCTGAAAACGCCGCCTCTTAAAATGATCGGTACAACATCACTCGAACCGGGCACTTGGAGAAAAGTTATCCAATCATATCTTTTTTTGAAAACAAAAGATTATCAAACTTTTTTGCAAAAGGACTGATAAAATTCAAGGTTCAACTATGCCACCGTTGAAAACTTTTTAAAGTTTTAAGATTAAATGGTTTAATAACCATTTGATCTTACCTGACCTCTCAGGAAAAGCGAGTTAATGACTGTGAGGACGCAAGTTTTTATCACTAAGTATATTCAAGCCCTGTCCGTCCAATTTTCAACATTTGCCGGTTCTTTATGATGGACAGACGATTGCGCTGGTCTGACCACTTGAATTTACGCTCATGATATGAATGCGATTGTGAAATTTAAGCCTGGTTAATACCTTGTTGGTGCTTTATTTCGCGATTTTGGCGCCGAGACGAGACAGTATTTCGCGGGGGATCTTAGTGATTTGAATAGGAACACATGAAATTGAAAAGGGGCATTGAATTTTGCGAGGATTATTTTTTCTTCGCGGGTCTTTATTTTTCCGATTTTTCTAACAATCATGAAAAACGAAAAATTAAAGACTCGTGAAATTAAGCTCCATTGAAAAAAAATCCAGTTCTTCAAACAGGGGACAAACCGATGACTTTCATTTAAATGATAAAACCTCTATAACGCAGCCTTATACCAGAGGCAAGAAGGCATTTATCATGGCATTTTGTAATTCTGTGCCTACGTCAAATACCTGTCTAAGTGTATCTCGTCCCTAAGGAACTTATCGTTTGACTTTAATTTTTTGTCAGATACCGATGAATACGGAGAACCTGTGCATGGAAGCATGTACCAGGGTCTGTGGACAAATGCTCCAAAGGAATGTTATGAATTACCAGACTATACCTTTGAGGATCATTTTGGAAAACCTATTCCATCGTATCCACCAAGGGAGGTTTTTTACGATTACCTGACAGGTAAGAATGTGCTCGAAAATTGATCCTATTTGGGTGAAACGTAGCCAGTGCTAGGGTGCAGTTTTTCTAAACCTCGGTATTGCTGGTGACCTCTCTCTTTCGGCCCAAACTTAAAAACGCTTGGTCGCCTTGGTATCCGAAAACCTAGTCAACAAAATCACCTCCTTTACAAAATCAGATTCTACGGGGGCGGGGGATTTAAAAACCTGAGGCCAACATAAAAAGGAAGTAAAATTGGTCTTTTTTCCTCTTTTCCTATTTGCGTAAAAAAGCCGTGAGTATACCTGTAACTCAAGCTACCTTAAAACGGGCAACAAAAAACGTGCATTTTGTTTTGCAATGTTGCTGCAAAACGAGTTGAATAGCGGTGTTGCACGTTTTAGCACCCACGTTGGGACCTGCCCAGCAGCAAATAATGTTGCAAGTTTTTTTTTCGGGGTGGTTGAACATGCAACATCGCAAATCAATCGTTCAATCGTAAAACAAGTTGTACTTTTTTTGTTGCCCGTTTATTAGCGTACCTTTCGGTAGTGGAAGCAGATGTATGGGGCAGTAAAACTGATGCAGCTCTTGTGGAAGTGAGAATTTGACCTAACCTTAACCCCTTCCAGTAGTCGCTATCCCACGCATCGTAGCTTTTCTAATGTACTCTAATATCTTTGTAATTTATCTGCACAAAGTAAGAAAAACCTGTACGGACGTACAACTGAAATGGCAGTGGCTCAGAGTCATGGTGTGTTTCTTACAGGACGTTTACGTCCACATTGCTGAGATTGAATGCTTATTCATTACTTTACTTCAAATTTTAGCAAACGTTTTCTTTCCCAGGTCGATGGTCTAACAGCAACCTTCGCCCTTGGATTCACTTCAGCCATGTTGTTCGTCATGTGACCTACAACGATTCTACCAATGACTTTACTGTAGTCGTCAAAAACCTTTCAGAAGACAAGCTCCTGCCGGCTGAGAGATTTGACTACGTCATTGTAGCAACTGGGCATTACTCCACTCCCAACATCCCTTTCTTCACTGGAATTGAGAGGTTCCCTGGTCGAGTTATTCACTCACACAGCTTCAGAAATGCCTCTCACTTCAAAGGCAAAAGAGTTCTTGTCATTGGTTCCAGTTACTCAGCAGAAGACATCGCTGTCCAGTGTCTTAAGTACGGCGCTGAAAATATCATTTGCTGCTGGCGAACACTACCGATGGGATACAAATGGCCCCCACAGGTAACAGAAAAGCCACTGCTCACCAAGCTGGAAGGACGCATAGTCCATTTTAAGGATGGTAGCACGGCAGAGGTTGATGACATCATACTCTGCACTGGCTACCACTACTTCTTTCCTTTTTTGGAAGACCGTCTGCGCCTGAAATCCCGCAATGTTTGGTACCCTGAGGGACTTTACAAGTCGATTCTCTGGACCAGGGGTGGAAATAACAAGGTTCTGTACATAGGGGTACTGAATCAAATATACAGTTTCACCATGTTTGATGTTCAAGCAAAGTGGGCAGTGAATTATATCATGGGGGAACTAAAACTTCCTGATAAACAAGAAATGGAAAGTGATAGCAGGAAGTGGATTACCAGGTACTTATTCGATTTAGGTGACTCACTACCGATAGTCCTTAATCTTGGAGATCAACAATCCCGGACAAAACTACTTGAGATTGTTCTTTCGTTAATGCGCACCAGGTGATCTGTGACGTCACTGCGGGGGCCTGGGGAAAGAAATTTTAATGCCGTATTCCATAAACCAAAGCTGACGGGAACAGATTGAATCGAATTGAATTGGTGCGCGCGTTTGTTTATGGGATACGACATTAAAATTTCTTTCCCCGGGCCCCCGCAATGACGTCACAGATCACCTGGCACTACCTAACACAACAAAACTATTTCCAAATCAGCGGCTTTGCGTAAAAAAAAATTCCCTCTCCCAGTTCCAAGCTGCTTCCTACAAACGTCTAAGTTTATTTTGAAGACACACCAACACTGCTTCTAGGGGAGGGGAAAGGAAGAACCGCTATGGCTACGATGTTTAGAAAAATACTCTCCAAGTATGCAGTTTTTATCAAGTGTTTTGTCCAAGATTTTACAACAATTTCACTATATATTTATAGCAAAATAAATGGGCTATTTTACAAAATGACCAGTATACTCTTATAGGTAGAGAGTACACTCTTTTAGATAGGAATGTGATTTTTAAGTCTTGAGCAGTGCTGAGCACATTAGCAACACTCGATGTGAAACCAAGATGTAAGTACCAGGGGGGCGGATGCAGCACCCGAGAGGAGGTTAACGCCACGGGCTAAGTGATATAACCGCCTTTCCTTCTCCATTGCATTCCTGGCCTTTCATCGGAAAGTCTTGTGCTAATTTTGGACTTTCTGATGGTTTGCCTCACCCCTTTATTGCCTTCCTTTAAGATTCTGCTTGCAGCCCATGCAAGGACGGCATTGCTTCCTTTTGCCATCTTCGCGTGCGTTTGTCACTCGTCAAATGAAAGGTCTACCAGCCGAGCTTGGACTTCATCAGCATTGCCTCAATAATTGTTGCTTGGTATTGGGCATTAACGTTGGGGACATGGTCCTGTTATCAGATGCCCCTCTATTATTTTATCGATGTCTTTTTGTCTATATAATAAAAAGAACATTACACGGCGGCTTGAAGATATGAATTTTATTTTCTCGTGCGAAAATAAAATTCATATCTTCGTGCCATCGTGTAATATCCTCTATTTATTTACCTTATTTACTTTTTCATTCATTTTTCACTGGTAGTATGACGAATTGTTACCTTACAGTATTGCAATCTGTTTACCCACGGAGCACTTAGTAGTTCATAAGGACCAGTTGAAACGTGTCCGTGCGTTCCAGATCGAATTAGAATTTGAAAGTGTTGGTTTCAGTTAGAGAGAGGGAAGAAATGGAGTACCCGGAGATAATCCTCTTGGAGCAAAGGAGAGAACCAACAACAAACTTAGCCCACATGGTGTCGACACCAGGATTTGAACCCAGGCCACATTGGTCGGAGGCAAGTGCTCTAACCACTGCGCCACTCTTACTCCCAAGAAAGGCCCAGTCGGGCCTATCCCCACCTACGCCTCCCCTGGGCCACTATTAACACTTACCTCTCACTTAGGGCAAAATGTTGGTTTAGTGGAGGGGTAGGTGGGCAGATTCCCAGAAATATAGAATAATCCTGCAAATTTCGGGACGGTTATTACGGGTTATTTTGTTTTCTGGATCAATTTTCATTGTTATGTGATTTTTATCAACAGGATGGGCGACATCAAAAGTGTAGACGACACTATCGACTACCAGACAGCTTATGTAGCGGAAATTGCCAATGAGTCAAACTACGGCTACGATATAGACGTATCAGAGATGCTGCATGCCTGGAACAATTACAAACAGGATCACATTACCACCTACAGAAACCAAAGTTTTACAAGCAAGTATACTGGAAACAAGGCCCCGCTTCCGTTCACTCCATTTATGGAAGAGTTTGATGATTCCATGAAGCACTTTCTTAACTCTGAGTAGTGAATTGTCAGCTCCAATACAAAAGCTATAGATATCAGCTATATTTATTACCACTTTATAACAGTATATTTAACAATTATTCCTCGAGCCCGAATGGGCTCTGAGTCAATAGCCCATGAGGCCGAAGGCCGAATGGGCTATTGACTCAGAGGCCATGAGGGCGAGAGGAATAATTGTTTTAGTAAAATCCATCTAGTTGGTCAAAAATATCGAGAATAAAATAAACTTTAGCTAGTTAAAGCTAGACTATAATCCTTTTTTGCCGCCAAAAAGCCCGCGCTTTTCGCTACTAGTAGGCTATAACATATAGCCTAGTAGTAGCTCAACCAATCAGAACGCAGCATTGATGATAGACCACTAGCTGGATTTTACTAATTATCGAAAGTACAATCAAGATGTACTGAGACGTGGCAGACAGTCACACCATGCAATCCTGAATTTGTATCTTCGTCTGTAGATGTTTATGACATTTCTTTTCGAGGAATAGGGAATAAAAAGGGCCCATATGAAACTCAAGGGGTACAAATAGTCTTTAATTGAATTTTGCGACCACGCCCCTTTCGGCGCCTCACTAAAATCGGGTGCGATTTTCGGATATTTTATCGTCGTGCTCATTCTGTATACTAAAAGTACTCAATGTACCACTGGAATATTTAACTATGATATCATGGCTCTCCATTTTGCTAATTTTCTGACTCCAAAGTAAAATTTCACCCTCGTCATTTTTCAATTTTCCCGAGCGGTTCGATCAAAATTAACAAGGCGTTTGTGATCAAAACACGACCGAGCGAGGGATCTTGGGCGATAACTCTTTTACGCAAGCGCGAATTGAAAATGTACCGCCAAAATCAAAGAGAGGAACGAATTTCCTTTGTTTTGATATGTAAAATGTCTAACAAAGAGCAGATTTGAGCCCGTCAAATGGCCTCTCAAAACAGCTACATCCTGCTCCTTGTGATTTTTGCCAGTTTTCCAAGCGTGAAAGGGTACCAAAGCAATTGGCAATGCGGATGGTACGGGAAGCAACGGTTCCTTCATTCCGACACGAAATGAACAAGTAATGCATCAGTCAATTCCACCTGCGCCCAGCCCCCCCCCCGGGCAACCGCGGGGCATTTGCCAGCCTTGTCAGTCCCGGGGGAGGGGCTTTAGCTAATTTAGCGCGACCCGGGGGCCGGGCATTGGCCAACCCCGGGGGCACCCCCGGGCTTTTGACACGCACGTTGTTAACTTTAAAACGTGGTCGACATGGAGAATTTCCGAGATAAAGATCAGCAGTTTGTGGCGGATTGGCTTGTCCAGCAAGGGCTAGAAAAACTTGTCGACGTTTTTAAAGATATGTTTTTTTTAATTTCAATATGTACTGTAATCTAAAAAGCCATAATTTCAAAGCAAATAGCAAGAGCGTGAATGAATTGTCGCGTTTTTCGCAACAGGCTGCATTTGATTCATTCTATATGGTAATTAATAAAATTCCGGCTTTTGGAAATATTAAAAGCTTGCAAATTTGAAATCAAGGACTACAATATGTATAATTAAAAACGTCTGTGTTAGAAAATATTTACGCGTTTCACATCAGGCCACAATTTTAGCGGTGTTTTTGTGCCTGAATGGTTTTTTATCATCGGTTGGCAACTGCTGCCAACTCATTCAGCTCATTTTGCGACCTTCGAATTCCAGAAAACGTGAATTGAGCCTCAAAACACGCTTCATTTCTTTGCTAGAACAACTTTGCGATCTATTGCAGCGTACGAAAATGAAAACTGGGATTAAAACGATCCCGGGGGCGGGGCATTCGCCCTCTACTTTCGTCCCCACCGCCGGGCATTTGACAGCTTAAGTGCTCCAGCCCCCGGGAATTTGCCATCCATGAGAAAAAAAAGGCTAATTCCCGGGGGTTAGCCCGGGGGGGGGGGGGGGGCTGGGCGCAGGTGGAATTGACTGATGCATAAGTGTGCCTATTCAATATTATCGTACTTTTCTGAGCCCTTTATCTCCGTTTGAAGGGTTTGGCTCAGATACTGAGGCCTAGGATGTGGATTGATACAAAAGTACTATAAGTCCAGCCGTGAAAATATTGTCAGGTTAAAATCAGATTTGCGTTTTGAGTCAATAATTTCCTATAATATTAACTTTCCGGGGTCTACATTTTATTTCTTTCAGCTTTCTCATTTATACATTATGGCAAGAAGAATAAAAACGCAGAAATCGGTTACGAGTCCGCCACAGTCGCTGTCGTGAAAATAATTTTTGAAGAATCTGGTGTTAGCGATGTTGTTGTTAACAGCCGTATTCTAAACGTCTTCAAAAAGAAGATTTCAGTACTGCAAACGGCTTAAAGACGTGCGAGCAAGGCAGGAGGAAAATCACTAGCAAAGTTGTTGAATGGATGGAAAACCGGACCGAAATATCAATTCGAAATTTACTACAGCGTGAAATCCTTCGAGGTCAAATAAAGAATCGTAGTCACGCCACTCATCTGTATCTTCGCGAAAACCTTTGTAGTGAATTTTGATCCTTTTCTTCTCGTTATCGACCTCGTGAATTTCAATTTCACACAGTTGGTTATCCTTTCTCATTTTATTTTTGTTCTTAGCTTTAAACACTGGTAAGTACTCGTCAATATACCTCAATACCTCACTCCGCCATTTCAAATTTAGCAATGCTGCCTTGAACTACGCATACGCAGTGAACGAGTGCTTGATGTATGATCACTGAATATCAAATGTTCATCGATGTATGACAAGAGTTTGATATGATAAACGTAAAAAGACCGTTGTCTTTTTATTCATGCAAATGTTTTCAGGTGGGTTCTAGGATTCATTCTGAGTGAATCACGATAGGGTGCGGACCACAAATTATTCACCCCAGGCACACGTTTCTCTAATTGTTCCGCGTTTTAACACTTGCTACATAAAAGACTCCGTCGCGTATAGGGGTTGAGTCCGGTCAGTATAAAACATGGACTGCGGACTGCGGACTACGGACTGCGGACTGGGTATAAAACACGGACTAGGTATAAAACGCGGACTGCAGACTGCGTACTGGGTATAAAATAGAAATTCTTGGTGGAAGTTCCTTGAATCAAGAGCCTGACAAAAACGCTATCTTCTTCACCCATTTTAGACATGGTCTCGGTCTCTAACAACTATGAAAGGGGTCAGGACCCGGGAGGTACTCTCTTATTTAAGCCATATACGTATTTGCCGCCCTAAAGGGTAGGGTATATGGGCCGTTTTAGTGGTCTGAAAACAGTTTGCCTATTTTGATTTGGAATCGGGTGTGGTTTTCGAGGAAACTACGGGAGCGTACATGTGCGAATGTATTTATCGTTTTCAATTCTAGATGAATAAGAACGAAATAGAAATATGCGAATTTGAAATGCATTTTAAGAAGTTTTTATTTGCGCTCTAGAGAGAATGATCTACTGTTGCGCTCTAATCTATAAATTTATAACGATGACATAATTTCTGCCTAATTAGGCCTAGCCTGTTCCAGGCTCCGAGATAGTTGGGTCCGCTAAATTGAGAAGGTGCGAAAATACAACGAGAGTAAACTGGGTAGTCTCCTCTTTATTTGGGAGCCTGGAACAGGCTAAATTAGGCCAGTTCTGAAAATGGGTATGGATTTTAGAGATCAGGTCTGAAAACGGGTGTGGAAAATGACATTTTTTATTCTGAAATAGGGTAAGGACTTAGAGAACCAGGGGGCGTAACCCCACCAAAACATTCCTAGCACTACCCCCTCCCGGGGTTCAGGAGCAGGGTGTAAATCACGTCATCATAATCATCGCGTAGAATATAACGTTGGGTTGGATGATTCATTTCGGTTATTATTCACGTATAGGTGAGTAATCCCTCCCGCCTAAATACTGCTTTTTACCTCGCGGAATGCCCCTATATTGACCTTCTCGTCTGAGTTTTTCATTTCCTCATATTCCCAAGGATTTGTTTGAAACGGAATAGAGGCATCTTTAGAAATTTTACTCTGACTCGGCTAACACCAAATACTATTCCTTTTATTCGGTGCTTCTCTGATTCGTTCAGAGTTTAATTTCAGGTGCCTTGCACGGGAAAGGAAGGTTATGCCGCTATTCAGTATGCTTTCCTTCTCCACATGAGGAGAACATAGACTGCGTGACCGGCTTACGGGATGTTTCTGTGTGAGGCAAGGAGCTGGAACTACTGTTTTATGCAAGCCCGCTTTCCGTTTCTCTCATTTTTACCTTTCTAAGGCTGTTAATTTTTATATACATAGTTCGTAGTCAGCCCTTTTTACCTAGTCCGTGTTTTATACTCAGTCCGTAGTCCGCATTTTATACCTAGTCCGTATTTTATACCCAGTCCGCAGTCCGTGGTCCGCAGTCCGCAGTCCGTGTTTTATACTGACCGGGGTTGAGTCCTATGGAACACAGTATTAAACCGGCGATGCGAGAAATTAGGTTATGACGTGAGCGTAGCCCACCCATACCGACTGACAGGGAAGGACACAAGTATTCTGCAAGGGAGGGGACGGGGGAGTCCAAGACATGCAGCTTGTGTTTGTCTTGGAGAAAAGATAACCAGTTCATTTAAAAGCATTGAAGTTTCTTTTGTTTGAGTAACGACAAAAAACCGTCAAGAATATATTTAGCTTGGCCACGCTCTAGGACCAATCTACTCTCAGATTGGTCAGTAGTTCATGTATGACCCCATGAAATGTCCGGAGACACCAGTGCTATGTCCTGCCTCTAGGCGCAAACGTGTGACCCCATGTAGCTCTAGTAAGTGTAGTAAGTGTAGTAGCTGTAGTAGCTGTAGTATATGTAGTAAGTGTAGTACGTGTAGTAGCAGTAGTAGCTGTAGTACGTGTACTGTAGTAGCTGTAGTAGCTGTAGTATTTGTAGTAAGTGTAGTACGTGTAGTAGCTGTTGTATCTGTAGCAAGTCACGGTAGTACGTGTAGTAGCTGTAGTAAGTGTAGCACCTGTAGTAGCTGTAGTAAGTGTAGCAAGTGTAGTAGCTTTAGTACGTGTAGTAGCTGTAGTATCTGTAGTAAGGGTAGTACATGTAGTAGCTGTAGTAATTGTAGTATCTGTAGTATGTGTAGTAGCTGTAGAAGCTGTAGTACGTGTATTAGTTGTACTAGCTGTAGTATCTGTAGTAAGTGTAGTACCTGTAGTAGCTGTAGTGGCAGTAGTACGTTTAGTAGCTGGAGTAGCTGTAGTACGTGTAGTATCTGTAGTATTTGTAGTAACTGTAGTGCGTGTAGTAGCTGTAGTAAGTGTAGTACGTGTTGTGGCTGTAGTAGCTTACTACAGCTACTACAGCTACTACACATACTACACTTACTACAGATACTACGGCTACTACAGCTACTACATGCACTACACTTAGTACAGATACTACAGCTACTACACATACTACCCTTACTACAGATACTACAGCCACTACACGTACTAAAGCTACTAGAGCTACCACACTCACTACACTTACTAGAGCTACATGGGGTCACACTTTTGCGCCTAGAGGCAGGACATAGCACTGGTGTCTCAGGACATTTCATGGGGTCATACATGAACTACTGATTGGTCAACGTCAACGTCATGCATAAAAAAGTATGCAACATCTAAAAGACCTAAAAGTTTGTTGACACGGTGTATTTCCTGTTGTTTGATGAAGAACAGTTGCACTGTCATTTAGTCAATTATGTCCAGAAATGCATGAAATGGCTAAAAATCGCCAGAGGGCTGACGATTCAAATTGGATGCCAAAAGTGGCCCCTTGGAGAGAGGCGATTTTGGCGAAATTGGCAAAATTTGGCAAAAATGGCGAATATGGCACAAATGGCGAAAAATTGCAAAAGGCCTGCCGATATCCAGAATGTGGCAAATATTCAAATTGGATACCAAAAGTTGCCCCTTTAGATTATATAACTAAAGAGGTCCCTGTGAGGCAACATTTATCAAATACAACTAGATCAACTCCTGATCAAATCTATCAGAACACGCCTTTACTTAACTGTGAGGCAACATTTATCAAATACAACTGAATCAAATGCATCTGAAAACAATGAATGGAAGTCCTTTCGGTTAAGCTTATGTATCTTAACTTAATTTAGGTCGACCCAAATTAGAATTTCGTTCGTCTCACGAAAGTTCGACGTACGGCTGGTCCTAAAAAAGACTGCAAAGATTTCTCCCAAGACAAATTTTCTTTGAAGTGTCTCAGTCGGCGATCACTTGCTCACAGGATAGCTTTCTTTCAAATGCTATTCAGTGTTTGTTTCCACTGGGTTCTTTTCCACTCCATGATAATTGGCCAAAAACTAACAGCTCAATCAACTAACTGCAAACTCTTCCCTTTTTCCTTCCCCTACCTCAGAGCCCCCCTACCATGCGTAGCAAGCGCTTGGAAGTAATGGGCACATGAGAGAACAAGGCGCGCGAGGGAGACACGAGAGGAAAGGGAGCGTATCTCCCTCGTGTGCCCTGTTTTTCCTTGTGCCCATTGCTTCAAAGCACCTGCTGCCCACGCTAACACCCCCCCTCCCCCCCCCCCCCCCGAGAGGTTTCTCACAGGCTACAAATGTTGCAGTAACTCTTAACCCTAATGACTCCAAAGAAAATTCCTTTTAATGACAATTGTCCTTTAATTCAATTACACTGAATTCTAGCTTTCTTTGTATATTCATTATAGTGTCAAAGCCACTGACTGCCTATTTTCTACTTAAATTCTAATCCTTCAATTGAATATTAATTTTTCAGGAAAGTTTATTGTGTTGTGTTAGCAATCATAACAAAGTTCAGGACACATGAGCAAGCCACAACACCATACCAGTACGAACACCTTTCTGATGTGACTCTCCGCTTTAGGGCCTGTTTACATGGAAGTGGGGGGCCCCAGGTAGGTGAGGTAACCCAAAGCAGGTCACCCCACTTATCATGTACAAAGTGATCAAATTACAATGAGAGATTATATGGACAGGCGGTTTACCCTATCTAAGCGGGTTACCTCACCTACCTGGGGTCCCCCGCCTCTATGTAAACAGACCCTAAAAAAAATTGGCAATATGGTATAGCTTCGCTCTGTTACAGAAATCACGCCGAATTACGGAAATACGGAAAGGTGACGGCATTGCGCAGACGTTCCTTTTCCTCATGAAACAAAGGAAATGGAGACATCTTCACCCAGGCTAATAATTGGCTTTTACCTGGAAACACTATAAAATCCCAGAAATAGTAATTATAATGTTCACAGTTCTCTGAGTTTCACAGTACAAGTAACACTCATGCTAATTGCTTGTGTTCTAACTTCTCAGAAATTCCTGCTAGTTTATGAAAACAGTACTTTTACCCACTGAGTAGGTCCTTCAGTTATTATTGAAGTAGATACGTTTTGTCAGTGTGAAAACTGGGGCTGGGCACTGCTTGTATCCAGCTCTTGTATAGGCCTCAGACACCCCCTCATTGACTTTTACCATCATGGATAGCACGTCCAATTCCTCGCAGTACTTTTCAAAAACTTCACACAGCTTAGAGATATACCAAGAGCCATAAAATCGACTTCGCCAGCTGACATAACCTGAGACGAGACGTAACAATCAACTTTCTGATGTTTCTCTCAATGACTGTAAAAGTATAGACTATTAGGTAATGTTTATAGCTGCAGCACTATTCATAATAAGGCAGTTTAGTAAAATCCAAGTAGTGGTCTATTATCAATGCTGCGTTCTGATTGGTTGAGCTTACTACTAGGCTATATGTTATAGCCTACTAGTAGCGAAAAGCACTGACTTGTTGGCCGCAAAAAATGCCTGATTTTTAAACTAGCTAAAGTTGTTTTGTCTCGATATTTTTGACCAACTAGTTGGATTTTACTAAAACAATCATTATTTTTTAAATTTTTTTTATTTTATTATTCAAGACATTTATTACTATACTGTAATTACAAAGAACTAATTAAAAAGAAACTAATAACAATGTTCTGAACAACTGCAATAACAGACATACTTACAATTATCTACATTTCACAATTATATACATTACAGCCACAAAATAGCCGCGCAATTGCTGAAAGAGGTTTATTTTACAAATAATTAATTAATACTTAATTATGTAGATAAAAGGAAGATTAACACTTTTATGTTTTACAGTACACTCTGAAATAAAGCAAAAACACAAACACACATAAAAGATTACAATGTTAATTACAAACTCACGAAATTAATTAAAGGGGGGAAATGTCTTTTGGCCATTTTTCATAAAAGGTTTCTAATTTGTTATTCTTAGTGGAAATATATTTTTCAACTTGGTATTTACTTCTTTCTTTAAATTTGAAACCTTCGATGTTTGGAAGTACTTGTTTCTTTCTGCAATCCCATAAATACAATTTACCAATTAATATCAGTTTCCTGTTCAGTCCTGCAAAAAGTACATTTGTCATGCTGGAGATATCCAATTTTAAAAAGTTTTTCATTAGTGTAAAGTATTGAATTTAAAACTTTATATTGAAAGGATTTGACGCAAGGCTCCTGTGCTGTCAGGTGGGGAAGGTTGTAAGCAATTCTTAAGTCTTCTTCCTCTCGCCCTCATGGCCTCTGAGTCAATAGCCCATTCGGCCTTCGGCCTCATGGGCTATTGACTCAGAGCCTATTCGGGCTCAAGGAATAATGGTTAAATATACACCTTATTCAAAAATACATGACAAATTTTATTCATTACTACCCTTTGCATAGCGCGTAAAGCGCGAATGAAAACACAGCGACATATATGGAGTGTGACTCTTGCTGGGTGCCTAATGGACACAATGGACCAGCGCGTGCTGACAAGATATCTAAGCAATACAGTTCAACAATACAAATGATCTTAAAAGTAATATAAAAAATTACAGAAATAATATAATTTCTACATAAACGAACATTTAAATAATATGGAACGTGACAGAAAGTAGAATCAAAGGAATGATACACTATACCCGGTACTATAACCCGGAATAAAAAACCCAGTGGGACAAAAAAAACCGGGTACGTACTCCTCGATCGAATGCAGCGTATCGAGCTCCGAGGATTAGAGCTTTAGACTAACTTAGGAACCAATAATAAGTTTGGTCACCGACAACGGCTGTCCAAAAGGCGAGATAGCCAAAAAAGCCTCTACGTCGATATTTATACAAATATTCATAGAGTATAATCAAATGTAGTTACGTAACCTCTATTAAAAGACTGACTGAAAAGGTTGACACAAATGTGACAAAAATGCTACGAACCGTAATGAAACAGCTTTTCAAATACACGGTGTTACGTTGAAAAACATTTATTCTTTTGTCTTGATGATAATTGGCCCTGAATGCATTTCTTTTTGTGACTTTTTCAGTTATGACTGTTTTTCAGTAGTTCATGGGATTTTCATTATTTCTGAGTTGTAATATACCTGATGGTGGAATGAATAGAAATATATCAAATGATTCATATTTTGAACTGCAGATAAAGATATGAAAGTGGAAATTATCCTCGCAGTAAAGTAAGAAAGTAGTATTGTCACCAATTTCGAATAAGGTGTAATGTACCTTTTGGTGCAGTCGTTGTAGACCATGTACCAGTGTACACTGTACAATGTAATTGCAGCAAAAAGTCCTCCCTCTACTCCAGTGAACAAAGGTACCAACTAGAGGTTTGGGTGGTTTGTATGACTCTGTCCACCCAACATTGATCTCACTTTGTGTGTGCACATATAAGTGAAATAGCGCAAAGATAAAAGGTTACTAATCTAAAATCTTAAATTATTTTTTAGCTTTCAGTTTCTTTTGTTTCTCAAATCTGATTGGTCACACACACAGTCAAAACACATATTTTTTTAGTCTTCACAGAGTAATAAAATTCTAAGCAAAATACCTGGTGGTGTGGCATAGCCAAGGAGAAAATGACTTTCATTAGGTTCAGCATTAGGCCACTTCATTGCCTCCTTAGAGCTTGTTTCTGATGTATCAGCCTGTAACTGTGCGCCTTCATCATACTTCTTGCCTCTGCAAGCTTGGATAAAGAACAGTTTGGGTTTACTGGCAAGGGTAGGGCATTCGGCGCCCCTGAACAAGGCTGTTATATCTTGAATTTTGACAAGCTTACCGTCTGTACCATAAATTCCATCATTTTTACCATGACTGAGAAGGCAACACACAAAACAGTCATATTGACTGTGATCTAATTCGGCTGAAAATTTTTTCAGAACTTTGTGCATGACTTCTGACTTAAGATCCTCTTGTAAATCCACTTCAAAATGTAAAAGCTTCCACATCTCTTTAAGATGCTGAACATCTTGCATACTTCCTGGCCTGTCCGGCAAGGTCGAGGGATTCTCAAAGTGCTCATTGCTAATGATCAGAGCAATTCCACGAGGACGCCGTTTCATGGGATAGGAAGGCATTGTCTCCTCCTCGTCAAGTCCAAACCCCTGCAATTGCTCAACTAAACCTTCTTGACTTGGCATTGCTTGGACAGGGAAGCGTGGCTCAGAATTTTCAGGCAGTCGAGGTTTGGTAGATGTAGCTGGAGGTGCTCTTGACTCATGCATGACAGGCTGATTTTCTGTCACTGTCATTGAACTGTTCCCACCTCCTAAAGTCACATAAAAAAGTCATTTACCAAGATCTAGCAATATAAAACACAGTCATCAACTCAACAAGATGATGGGGTGGCGGCGTAATATATAGGCGGGGTCCAGTAAGCAGTGTCACCTTTTTGTACAGGAAGGTTTTTTTGTCCTCTTAGCTGTGTATACCTGAACTTGAGATACTACAACTTGGCATAAACAACAAAAGCCAGTGTAGTGTTACATTGCAGTAAACTTGTAAACAACATCCTCTTTTTTTCTTTATGCCAGATACTGACCAGAATACAGTGTTGAGAAAATCTCCAGGGGCAAATGGGTTAATGTTCATGTACTTAAAAAATACTGGTAATTTACCATCTGCTTGAAATTTTCTGACTTTCTCTGCTAAATCTCTGCAATGAATGTCCCGAAGCACATGTGTACATTGATCGGCCGTTAAGACCGACAGTGAATAAACACAGAAAAAATGCGAAATGGCTTTCAAATACTCATTGAAGCTAATTTTCCTCAAATGCATTTTTGAATTCATGATAAATACAGCTTCAAACAGCGTCTAAGATAGAGAAAAATGCTTTAACTGTATTAATTTTGAAGGGTGAATAGTGCAGTGGCAGTGTGGCCCAGTCGCGTGAGAGCTGACTTCTCGCACAGGTGGTATTCATAGTGTAGGTTCGAATCTCGGCTTGGCTATATTCGTTTTCTTTGTACATTTTTTTAATCAAATTTTTCCCTTTGGCTTGTTTCCCTTTATTCCCATTGCTGACCCTTTAAAGCTTTGCAAGATTTTGCGATTTATTTTCAGTTTTCAATACAAATCTTCACAAACATGGAATCGCATCGCGTACAGAAAATACCTTATATATTGTTCAGATGTTTATAATTTAGCTCAGAAATGGATAACTCCTTTCAAATTGTCAAGATAACTGGTCACGCATGATGGAGGAAAGTTGTCCCAGGTAGGCGAGCTTGAATTATCCCAGCAGAGCGTTACAAGGCAGGTAGGGTAACCCTCTTGCTAGGGTAACCCTAGCAATCAAGCAGGGTTATACCCTAGCGCTATGTTAACCTACCTGCCTTGTTAACATGTCGCGTAAAATAAAGAACAAATGTGAGAGTAATAATAGGGTAACCCTAGCACCAGGGTAAACCTCCCTCCTTGTAAAAGGGTCTTAGAGAACAATCCAATTTTTTAATCAGTTGGGTATGATTTGCACAAACATCAACAATAACCACAACACCAATCATCAAGCTTGCAACAATGTACCACACGAAAATATCATGATGAACACAATATCAGGGGCGTAGCTACCTGTACGCACGGTACGCACGTGCGTACCTGAAAAAGTCATGCACAAAAAAGATATAAAATGAATAAATAATAAAAAAATAAAAGGTTAATTCTAAAAAGAAAGGAAAATATCTAAAGGTAATTATTTTAAGAGCACAGTTTGCCCTCAATTCATTCAACTCTGCTTGTTTCTTTGAAATATATATTTTTTCTTGAACAAAGGACTTTTTTTCCTCTCTACCCAAATGCCGGTTTCCAGAGAAACGAGGTAATTCACTAATGGACCAAATCTTGAATGACATATATATCTAGTGAAAAGGTGGCAGGCGTTTTTACCAAAAATGTGATCGGATTCCTAACCGTTTATACACATCGATAAATCCGGGGTGCAACGACGAACGGGCAACGGCAACGGCGGCGGCAATGGCGACATCAACGGCAACAAGAACGTCAAAGGAAACGAGCCTAATAAGTAAATAAAAAACAACAAATTTTGAACGTGTAGCGCGCTTTTCGTTACAACCTGTATGAACACGACCGACGCTAAATTTCCTTTTGCGATGTTGTTTGCCGGGACGTAAATACATAGGGACAAATTCAGTTTCTTCTCTGAGTCCGAACTTGGGTGCGGTCCCCAAGACTCGGTAAGGAAGTTCACCTGTATTTGCCACTTTGAGAGGGTTGAAATAAAAGCGAAAGCGTTAAAACAAAAAACGAGCATTCATTTTGATAGCTAGGGGCGTTTTCATTGCCCTCGCCGTCGTCGTTGCTAGGGCGCCCTATATTTATGAAAGTGACAGTTCCATTTTGGTTTTACTGCAAACTCGTATGATCAAATGCGAAAAAGTATCCGAATTCGTTGGACAAATTTTTTACACTACAAAACATTTCATCGGGTTCACTTTAGATTTCGGATTCAAAATCTATTGAGACTTGACTAAATCGGATTCATGCGCTGCATCTGCTTAAAAATGACAAAACGACCCAGTAACAAAATTATCCGGATTCCTTTCGAATCTGAAAAATTGTGTAGCCTTATTGTATGATGGATCCAAACACGCGACACTAGAAGTATTATACAAGTTGCTAATATCATTTCATATGCAGAAAAAAACGCTTAGGCTTACAACGTAACCAAATCTTTAATCAAGGAATTTTTTTTTGGTAGGGGGTGGAGGGGGGGGGGAGGGAGGGGGAGCAAAGGTGTTTGGAGAATTGTGTGTGCCTCTCAAAAAAAGCTGGCTACGCCCCTGAATATATTGTTTGCTTGTTTCCATCTAGTCCTGCACTTACAATATTTATTTGTCGTTAGCTACAACTGTAATTCAGCTGACTCAACACCTTTGAACAGCAAATTTTCAGGATGAGTTGTAAATCTTTGTGTGTTTGCTCACACTATGGTGTGAAACACAAGAGAACCCGACCTTGTGGTAAAAATTACCCAACACCACCTTACATGCTTGCTAAAAAATTACCAGAGACTACCGTGCATGCCTAGTTTCATCAAATAATTTGTCATTCTTCGCATACGACAAACTAGAAATATAGTGTTCAGTAATTCGCTGCGCCCGCTTCAGATTCCATGTTTGTGAAGAACTCTATTGTAAACAACTAGAAATCAGTTTTAGTTTTTTCAAGACCCTTCCCAGCTGCCAGACGTACGGCCACAGTAAAAGAAACAGTTCTAGAGAGATATATATGTCTCGTGCTTGAGATGCTTGTTTTGGGAAAACAAAATATAAAAGTTAAAGACGTTTCTTCCTGTAATATTTCAGGGTAGTAGCAAGGTATATGGGATCAGGGATCAAAGGTCTGAAACAGGGTGGGATCAGGGATCACATCCTTAGGATCAGGGATCACGGCCTTGGGATCGGGATCAGCGCCGTTGTTCATAGAATCAGGGATCAGACTGATAGTATGATAATGATTAAAATCACAAAAAAATTGGGATTTTGGATTTTTTTAATTTTTTGTTGTTTTGCATCTAGAACGGCTTATTACATGTTATTAGCGCTATCCTCCGTTCTCGAATTTCCGGCATTCGATTTCATAATTGTCTCTGTTGTCTCGTCTGTGCCCTGGATAACATCATTTGTACCATGGCACACATAGTGATCACGTTGGTCCATTTATAGATGTTGACCTTTTGTCTCACCGTTTTCGGCCGTCGAGAACATTGTGGCAACTTGTTCGCTATACTTGTGTGTATTTCGTTGACAAACCATGGGGAAAAAGAAAAAGAAGGACGATCGCTCACGTCGAAGGTAAAGTGATTTTAATTTTGACTTACCGCTTTGGTACTTGCTGAAATCTGCAGCATTTTTCGCTAAATTTAATTTCACGAACTTTAAGTCACCCTACCAACGAAGTTCGAGGAGGTCATCAAGTAGGTTAGTACAATACTTTACTTTTCCTTAGTATCGATTTTTTTCTTTTTGACAATATTACAATATTAAGACACAAGTACGCAGAGGATCGCTCGAGAATATCTGAAGAGACTGGCCATAGCTCTGCATACTCTGGCATACTAGTTCATACTGAGAACAGATCCTAACAATCATAGGGGACACAGAGACTTTTTACTGTAAGTACAATCTCACGCAGAGAAGTTTTCTTCGCGGGCAGCTAATCCGACTTAATCCCATTTAATATGTCGCGCTCCTCGAAAGTGCGAAAATTTTCTTGTTGTGTATTAGATTTCAGATACATTTTCTTAATCTTCATTTCGCGCCAGAATAAATTAGTTTGCGCGCAAAGGGCTCCTAGAAAAATCACAAGATTCGTCCCACTTCGAGTCACCTTCTGGAGATACGCCGGCTTGGTAGCTGGAATACATTGCCGAGGCGAAGATCTGGCATGTTTTCCCCCTCGTCGCACATTCCCCACGAGAAATATTTATTTTTGTAGCGAGAATGCAGTGCATATCGGTGGATTTTACTTCAAGCGGCTTCGTGCAGCATGCTACTTTTGAAAGAAGAGTGCTGGATTTCATCGCTTTGTTCGCGTTTACTAGTGTTGGCGAATGTAAGGTAAAAGAACCGACTACTGCAAGGTAAGAATTGAAGTTTTTAACTTGTTACTCGGCGAAAAATCGCGCATAGAACTCGTGAAACCCGTGCGTATTACCTCTGTTACCTAATGTCATGCGATGACTCCTCGCTTTTTCGGTGCGTGACACGGATACAAGAGATAAACTTGATTTTCAAAGTTACGTATAATGTAGTTATCGAGACCATTTGAAGACGATTTCTAGATATATGCTTTATTTACTTGGCTTATTCCGGCTACGTGCCAGGGGTTAGATGACAATGCTTGTCTGCTATAATTATGCTGATAATTTTTTGCACCTTTGTATTAACCCTAGCAAAATACTCTTCTATTACGGAGGAACGTTTGATGTCTTTCGGGACCCAATATGCTTTCAAAATTTTAAGAAAGAAAAGCGTGATTTTTGGCGCAACGGACTATAGCATTTTTTCTTTGAAGAGAGCGCAAGGCAAACGCTCTTAAGTACAGTGTAATCCAGACAAACGTAGGCTGCACTTTAGGTGACGCATCCATGAGTGCAGTGTAACCCAGTGATTATTTAGGTAGAGCTGACAAAAATAGGCTGTACTTTAGGTGGCACACCCATGGGTGCAGTGTAACCTAGTGATTCTTTAGGCAGAGCTAACAAACTTAGGCTGCACTTTAGCTAACGCATCCATGAGTGCAGTATAACGTTAACCCAGTGATTCTTTAGGCAGAGCTAACAAACTTAGGCTGCACTTTAGGTGGCACACCCATGGGTGCAGTGTAACCCAATGATTCTTTAGGCAGAGCTAAGAAACATAGGCTGCACTTTAGGTAGCACACCCATGGGTGCAGTGTAACCCAGTGATTATTTAGGCAGAGCTAACAAACATAGGCTGCACTTTAGGTGGCACACCCATGGGTGCAGTGTAACCCAGTGATTCTTTAGGTAAAGCTAACAAACTTAGGCTGCACTTTAGGTGGCACACCCATGGGTGCAGTGTAACCCAGTGATTCTTTAGGTAGAGCTAACAAACATAGGCTGCACTTTGGGTGGCACACCCATGGGTGCAGTGTAACCCAGTGATTATTTAGGCAGAGCTTGCAAACATAGACTATAGAGGTGTACCCGTACTCAGATGACAACAAGTTTTCCAGTTAAAACTGTCATAAATTGCTACACCATGGCACTTCGACTATTTCTTTATCGCGTGTTTGATATATTGTTTTGACACACAATTGATGGTCAAGGGAAGTCGTATTGCCTACAAACCATAGCAAGACAAATTTAGGTACACCACAGAGATTAGGTAAGGTAACGTTTTTCATAAACGGTATTTTTTTAAGGTACATTTACATTCAAGTATAGGAAATAATTACCTAACTCAACTAGAATCTAAGACGAAAACAAATGATTAAGGTACCAATAATAAAATAACCTGTTTTACAAGGAGGCCTTTTGTAAAGGCTACATATATCTAAATTAATTTTTTTTTAATTGTCCTTTTTAATTTTCAATTGCCGCACTTTCAGAGACAAGCTGTTCCACAACGCACTTCCGTTATAAGAAAGGCTTCTTTTTTAAAAAAATTCAGTGCGGGGTTGTGGACGAACAAAACGCGAAGCCGTCAGATATTCTATAACCGTGTTATTTAGGGACGGACCATGAGAAAAGTTATCGGGGGTGGGGAGTTTTCGAGCCGCAGGAATTTTTTTCGTTAACATATTCCTTGTATGAATTTTTTTAGGCCATAGCATGAATATTTTTTAGGGTCAATTGGCGTGATTGATTTTTTTCATTTAATTTTCTCTTGCGTGATTTATTTTAGACTTCGCCCGCCTCCTCATAAGTTTTCTAATGGTCCGTCTCTTACAATGATACGCATATTGCTTAACTAAGTAACTACGCGCTGATGGACAATGATTTTCGACTGTGGAGCGGAAAGTTAGCACTACGCGAACAGAGCGATTCTCTGTCGTTTTCTGCAATGTATAAGATATTACGGCAATGAGGCTTCCAAGGTCCATTCTCGAAATCATCACTACTACGATGAAATGTATTCTGCGTGCAGATGTCTCCTTTTCCAGGTTTATATGTTAAATAACCCTACCCACGGTTTGTTTGACAAAGCTTCCGAGACGGCTTTTTGGTGGTATTTTTGATCCAATTTTTTTTCATCTTTATTTTCGCGGCCTTTGCGATGACGGCTTTGGACCGTACTGCGCTTCGTGATTTCGCAAAATTAATTGCTTTGGAAATTAAACATTTTTTTTTGGCTATAAAGAAAGCGCTTTCTTAATTCACTTTCAGTATAATAATAATAATAATAATAGTAATAAAAAGCATAGTTAACAAGGAGGCCGTATAAAAATATTACATCTCCAAATAAGGGTTTTGAATTTTTCTTGAAAAACATAAGGGATGTCAATTGCCGCACCTCCACAGCCAAGCTGTTTCAAAACACATTTCCGCTATGAGAGAGGTTTCTTTTATAAAATTCGGTACGGGTTTTGGAACAGCGATCTTGTATTTATTCAGGGGCACCCAGCGACTGTTTTCTCGATCTGAAATATTTGAATTTTCTATAGCATGAGGAAGGCTAGAAATTTCTATATGATCGTTCCAGTTGTGTACAATTTTCGAAGCTCATCTAATAAAATCCCCACGACTCTCCCAAGATGCCGTCTTGGCGGCTTTTGATGATTTCATATATTTTTTCGATCCGGTTTTGATTTACATTTTTATTTTCGCGACTTAATTCGCAGCGAGCGATAAAAACTTATTCGTTGAAAGGAATAATTAAGTCCTTTTTTTTGCGATATAAACTTAATTTATTTTAGTTGTGACGGCATTGACAGCTTTGGAAGAAACTAAAGGTATCCGTATTGCGCCTCGCGTTTTCGCAAAACGGTTGCGGGAGGCATAATATTTTCTTCCAACTAGAGTCATTATCGAGGCAAATAATTTTAAATTATCTCATTTCCCAAAGTGCGTGCTGCTGAGGACCAGTCGGCAGTAAATAAACACTAGCCTCATTGTTCTGGCGAAAATTGAGATGCATTTGTTGCAACTTGATGACAAGTATAGAGCGGTAATTGCATCTGTATAGAGGAAATTAATTACCAAATCCGTGTCATAAGAAAAGGATTATAACGCCTCGCTCGGATACTGCTTGAGGTGCTCCAAAAGTCCCATTCAATTTACTGTAACGTCGTTACAGTAAATTGTATGGGACTCTCCAGGATACTTACAGTTCAGGCGATTTGTGTCCCCTCATCGGATCGCATCGGGAGTGATGCATTATCTCTTTGACCTATCGTTAAACAGTACCCTTTCTTCAAAGAATATAAACTATACAGATTTTTTAAATACAGGTGAATACTGCGGCGGTTAGGATTGCTTCGAAATGACGATTTTAACGTCCAGGGCTGAGTTGCTCAAAGCATGGTTATCAAAACCAATACGTTGTCAAGGCATTAAACGCTGGTTAACGCTAACCATGCTTCGAGCAACTGAGCCCTGGCATACTGGCGAACCACGCTAAACTCAAACCCCCAAGGGAGGATAAAAAACATTTCGGACCAGTAGGGGAACTGGAGGGAATTCCAGTTATCAGGGTAAAAATTACTGAAATATGGACAGAAGGCAAATTAAATTTAGTTCGAATTAGCGTGGATTTAGAGTCAAGCGAGTTAGAGTTATGGAAGTACTAATCGAAATGCTTCAATAATAGTTCACAGTTCAAACCAAATGTTAACCGGGTCACGTGTCATGTTTGGTGTCGTTCCGAGCTGATTTATCTGTGACTTAGGCGTCATTTTGCGAGATGATTTCTCGAGTTTAAGCAGGCCGTCGAGAAAGGCAATTATGACCTCGCGAAAGAAGATGGATACAGCAATTGAATTTGGCTTTGTAAAACACCAAATCCGCGTCGAATTCCAGAATTTTACACCCTCACTAAGATACACAAGCCGACCCCAGTTGGCAGACCGATAGTATCAGGGTGTGATGGCCCAACAGAGAAATTGTCATCATTCGTCGACAAACTCCTTCAGGCTATAGTACAACAAAGTCCCAGAGGACGTCGTACTTGTTTCAATGGACGTAACGAGCCTTTATACAAACATACCTCAAGAGGAGGGAATACACACGGTATGCAGAGCATACGAAACATTCTACATAAACAAACCTCCTATCCCTACACAATTACTAGAACAATCGCTAAGGCTAATTCTTGAAGAAAACTCATTCCAGTTTTATGGAAAAACTACCTTCAAACACATGGTACAGCCATAGGCACGAAAATGGCAGTCGCCTTTTCTAATTATATTGATTCATGAATAAGGCAGAGAGCGAAATCCTAAGCCAAAGCGAACTAAAACCGCTCGTTTGGAAACGTTTTATAGACGACATATTCTCGCTCTGAACTATAAACAGAGACAGAATAGAGCAGTTCATTGAACATGCGAACAATCATCATCCTACGATCAAATTTACGGCTGAAATTTCCGATAAGGAGACAACATTCCTGGTCACCTGCATCTACAAAGGCGCAAGATCCGAAAGAGACGCAATCCTTGATGTGCGGATTCATTTTAAACCAACTGAGACATTTCAATATTAATACGCATTTTAAATCCTGCCCCTCAAGGAAATAAAAAAGGCTTCATTAGTTCATTATTATTCATTGAGGCCCTAAGACTTCTCAGAACAAAACTCTTCTAAAATAATGTTTGAAGAGAAAATTACAAACTTCAAATCACATCTGCTACAGAGAGGTTACCCAGAGGATCTCATTAACACAATCCTTTCAGAGGTTAATTTCAAAGACAGGAAACTAGCCCTTCAACAGAAACAAAAGAGAAACCTACGAATCTTGCCTTCTGTCACACAATATCAACCACCAGTGCTTGACTTAAAGCAAATTCTCATGAAAAACTGGCATTTAATAGAACAACAACCATTACTGAGCGAAATCTACAAAAATCCGCCCCTCATATCGTACAAAAGAGGGAGGCGCTCAAAGACACACTCATGAGAGCCAAACTATGAAAAAGGATATTTTAAACACGCGCTGGGGAGTTGTGTAGGTCTGTCAACCCCATTTTACGCAAAATTGTATAGGGAAACTTGTGGGATCAAGTATTTTTACGGGATCAGGGATCAAAATGTACAGCAATTTTGGGATCAGGGATAAAAAAATTAGGTCAAAAAACGGGATCAGTTTGAAAAAAATATACCTTGCTACTACCCTGAATATTTCAGATGTTATTGAGGTAGCATTATGAGCTGATGAGTTCCACAGTTCTTTTGTCGAAGATGAATTATCTAAGTTTAAGTGAAAGAGTGAAGCGACTTAATCTCTAGTGTCATGGTCCTTCACTCAAAAAATAATTAACTAAAGGGTTTTAAAAGAACCGCTACCACAGTCCCAAAGGCCCGTTTGTAGTTAGCCTGTACACAGACGTTGTTTTATTTTTATTTTTGATAACAGGCGAGCACGTGAGCAAAGAGAGCACACGAGAGTGAGTGCGGGGTGCGCAAAAGAAAAATAAAGAACAGTGAATAAAGAACGTCTATTTTCTTTTTCCCCACCCCCTAATCTATCCTTAAAAAAACGGAAACCTTCCAGTACACACATTTTTAAAACCTCTTGTCACCCGCTGA
Source organism: Porites divaricata (assembly GCA_038088405.1). NCBI lineage: Eukaryota > Metazoa > Cnidaria > Anthozoa > Scleractinia > Poritidae > Porites > Porites divaricata. The sequence goes on from JBBMOI010000003.1 coordinate 5,712,530, forward strand.
GTGTTAAAAAAGTGTCAAAGGAGAAGTTTTGAGAATCCTACGAACAAACTCCTCAAAAACTACGTTTGAGGAAAATATTTTAAATTTCAAAAAACGCTTAATTGACAGAGGCTACCTACAAACTTTGATAGAAAACCTTCTATCAGATATGAAGTTCCCAGAGAGGGAGTCTGCACTCCTGAAACACAACAACAAAGAGGAAAAAGAAATATTGCCTTTCGTGACACAGTACCAGTAATCAGTGTCTACTTTAATGAAAAACTGAAATTTTATACAAAACCAACTGTTACTTCGCCAAATTTTTAAAGAACCACCTATCATTTCCTAAAAGAAAGGAAAATCCCTAAAGGACATGCTAGTTAGAGCTAAAATATAAAAGGTTAACACAAGGTTTCACGCCGGTATGATGTGCGGCCTGTCACCCCTTGCATTTTCTCATGCGCTAGCAGTCAATAAATCCCCCGTTGTTTTTATTTTTATCAAGCACGCTCGATGGACTATTAAGAGAAAATAGAGGGTCTGTGAACAGGCTAGTTTGTATAGTCCTCAGTGAGTTCTGTACTCATAAAATCAGGGCTTCTGATATTTCGCGCGGTCGCAGAGTCACGAAATTCAGGTAAGTCCGCCAAATCCAGCGAAATTCACAAAAACACACGAAACACCACGAAATTTGCTTCAAATCACATCATATACATGTCTGTACAACATATTTGAAAATTATCTCGGCTATTGGGGCTGTTTGTTTACTTGCCGTAAAATTTATCTTGAAACTTTGTCACAGAAACGAACAAACAACATCTCAAAACTACCAGGCGTAGATTATATTGCAAAAAACTGGGCTCTAGCCATGACATAAAAAGCTCTGCCATTGACTCATTTCTCAATGGTATTGTAGTTGAAAGAACGAATGATTATCTCTGTTACAAAAACGTTAAAAACGATGGTCAGATTATCTCAAAACCGATCAATTTTTAGCGATATTTGCCCAGATGTTTAGCGAAGTTTATCCTGAAAATTTCCAAGAAAATCCCGCGAAATCGGCTGATTTTTCCGCGAATTTGTCTCTCAAAATCCCGTGAAATTTGACTTTTTTCTCAGCGACGTATTGGAAGCCCTGTAGAATAGGTACCCCTGATTGCCACCAGAAGGGTGACCGTGACACCGCAAAGAAAGTAGACTATGCATGGGAGAGCGTCTACGGTTGTGCTTTGATTTCAGCTTCGGTGTATTTATTGGTTGTCATGCTCTCAGAGTTGGGGACAGTGAGACCAGTTTTTTATTTGAGCATGCAGTGATCAAGCTAGTATTCTAACCGAAACAACAGATGAGGATTACAATAGAACAAGTATTACAACATAAACAAAGATAAAGGAATTCCACATTCAAGTCATTTCACTACAGCTTCCCAACTACAGACCCAAATCCATTTTAACTTGTTTTTCAAAGAATTTGGAAAAGCGTGTGTGATCACAAGTGCGATTTTTTATTAGAAGTGTGCAAAGTGTGATTTTAATACCTTTTAATTAAGTAATTATATACATTAAATTTTTGAGTGTTATTAAAATGCGGGGGACATTGCTTGAGGATTGTGCTGCTAAATTTTACCAGAAATACAGCCACAAAAATGTTAAACTTTGGTGCAATTTAATACATTTTAAAATATTTTTTTATTAATCAATTTAACCGCTGTCATAGTAAAGTTTAACAAATCCTGTGTCCTTTGCCAATGTCAAAATGTAATGTTAGTTACAATCAGTGCTGGAAATAATTTTTCTTACTTGAAAGGACATGTGTCCTTTCAAACCTTCATTTTGAAAGGACATATTCGAAAATTGGTCGGACATAAATTAGCATATCATTTTAACTCGAATAAGCGCCGACGCACTCATGGCGTTTATTTGAAACTGAGTTGGACAAGATAAAGAACTGTTATAACTATGATATTGTTATTTGTCCGTATTAAGCTAACAAAATTAACGTCTTTTGATTTTCATTATAATAAGGCATGGCTCTTGGTGGCGCTTATTTAAGGCCAGCGCTAATTTGAGTAACCTAGTTTGCCTCAAATCTCTTGATGGTACATGAAAAGAAAACCCAATCAATGATTCTGGGTAACCCTTTCAAGAACCTGTTCTTCACATTGGCGACTTTGTTATTTTTTTAAAAGAAATAATCTTTCCTTCGAAATTCTCATGATTCTAGACACAATTTGCACAAATCTCAAGCTTTGAAAAAGAAACCAGTAGAACGCAAATGACCGCTTCCCGCCATTTGGCAAGTTTATTAAATTTTGCTTGAATGTGATTTTTACTCAGATGCTGGAAGCTGGCGTAATTCAGGGAAATGAAATATTGGTTTAAAACGTTTTTCAAATTTAATTGATGTTTGTTGATTGCTTTCTGCATTTTGCTACATCACTCTTATTTGTATTTGTTATATTACATTACTGAACATGCTCATAAACAAATTCACCACTTATTTTTCTGGAGAAAAAGTGCCCAGGACACCGGTGGTTTTGAAAATGGCAATTCAGTTCAGAAAAAAAATGGCGCACATATTTTACGTGTACGACAAGCTTCAGATGTATAAAGCGAAAAAAAAAATGTTCGAATGTTCGAATACTAAAGCATATGCACATACATGAAACCATTGAAATTAATGTTGTAATGCAACTGTACAAGTACTGAATCCACTTAAATATATTTTGATCAGCTTTGGACAAATCTTTTCTTTGACTGTTGTACATGTAATTATTTATTACTGAATGGAACGATTAAAAATGAGCAGTTAAGTACTAAAATGCACCCATCCTAAAGTGCATAGCACCAATTTAATTTTTCATTTAAATCGTTAGTTTCATGGGAATTCCAGTGTGATTTCTTTTCACCACTGCCTGTGAAATCACACTTCTGAATCACACTTCTTTATCACACTTCTCAAACATGAATTCTAAGAAATCACACAGGTGAAGTGTGCTTAAAAGTGTGATTCCATGAATTCTATCACACTTTCAAAATGTGTGAACACATTGTTTTTTTCATGGGTGGTTCAGAAATTATCTTTCTGTTAGGCAGCAAATTGTTAAATACAATTCCACGTATTCTGAAAACATATCAAAAAAATGTGGAGTGTCTCAAGGCTCTTTGCTAGGACCACTGCTGCTCCTGTTATATATCGATGATTTGATCATACATACTCAAGTTTGTTACTATTTGCCAATGATACTAATCTCTTTATTTCTGGTAAGAATATTGAAGACTTGACTGTTGTAAACAGGGAAATGAAATGTGTACAAGTATGGCTTGAAGACAATCAGTTGACAAAGAACTGAAGATTACGCTGAATGAATATGAAATAAAAAAGGTAAACATGCAACGCTAAGTCCTTTTTGAGTAATGATTGATGAGCATCTGACGTGGAAAAATAATATTAACTACTCGGGCAAGTTAAGGCATGGGTTGAAAGGCTAAAAAGACCCCCCACAGAGAATGCAAAGATCTTTTTACTGACGCAGAAGGATCCAAGTAAAGGGTTCCACAAAGATATTAGCCTGAGATCATGCCCTCTCCCTATTAGCCCTTTATGTCTCTCACGGGAAGAGGGCATGATACATTTGTTTGTCGGATCACATGTAAAAATGCCAGAATCTGGACTTTTTCCTGATTGGATAGGAAACAATACGAATGATTTGCGCCGTTTCGATTGGCCAAAATGCCGCCATCCGTTAGTTGTTGTTAATTGATTTCAGTCTGCATTTTTGCTTGCGTAATGCGGCAGTGAATACACACGCGAGTTCGTTATGAAATTTCTGCCGGCTCAGTTTTCTTGAATTTGAAGAATGCCTAAATAGAAATTTCATCCATTGAAATATTTTCCATCGTATACTAAAAATTCACCGATCATTTGAATGCAATTTGATACCGGCTATAAGTTACAGAAGCGACAAACGGGTTCACTTTTCAAATAATCAATTCATGAACGGAATCTTGACCTGGCTTGACTGTAATTCTTCCTCCAGAAACCTGCGAATTATTCTGAGCGATCTTCGCTTTCACACCACCTGTCAGTTCGTGAAATATGGTGCTTCAGCCTAATTCTTTTTTCACTGCTTTCGGTACAGAACAAAGTAAACGAGCTTTAACCAGTAAATTCTTTATTATTTGTAGCTGTTAAATAAAGGTACGGCATCTCCAGCTACTGAGCAAGCAGTATTTCATCACAAAAACAACACATTTAAATTTCTTTTTTAGGAAGCGCCATCTGAACATGGGCGAACTTAAAAATTTTCTTTTCCCTAAAATTGATTTCAAAAGAGACAAAATTTGATTCCCTTATGGTAAACGCTTATTGTCTAATAACATGACAGGTCAAGCAGACGTTACATTATGTAAATTAGGGAGCGGTTGACGGCTTGTTAAATAAATGTATCAGGCGTTATTTTTTCCCTCTCGAGCCAAAGAAGCGAGGAAGCAAAAACAAAAAGAAAAAAAAATAACGCCTGATCTCAGGTTACAAAGATATGATAAGATATATCTCACTAAAATAGTTTTGAAAAATTCATCCCAGGCATAACATGACATTCCTTGGACCATGTCACAAAACCTGTTTTCTCAAACGGGGCAATTAGGGCTGTTAAACTTCAGGCTAAAAGTACTTGTCATCAAATTGTCAGCCAAACTGTCTGGATTGTCAATTACCCTTGCAGGGTAGATTAAAGCATTTTTATTAAGAGTTATTAAAGTCTTTTATAAGTCACGTGACCTGTTTTTTTTATTTCGTAATTATTGCTCCACTTAGGCATACTTGCAGGGCTATTTAACAATTATTCCTCGAGCCCCAATGGGCTCTGAGTCAATAGCCCATGAGGCCGAAGGCCTCATGGGCTATTGACTCAGAGGCCATGAGGGCCAGAGGAATAATTGTATTAGTAAAATCCAACTAGTTGGTCAAAAACTTCGAGAATAAAAAAATTTAGCTAGTTAAATCTAGACTTTAATCCTTTTTTGCCGCCAAAAAGCCCGTGCTTTCCGCTACTAGTGGGCTATAACATATAGCCTATTAGTAGCTAAACCAATCAGAATGCAGCATTGATAATAGACCACTAGTTGGATTTTACTAATTCATAATATCCAGGCCATGGGAAAAACACTGCTGCCTAAGAATATTTGCTGCTCTTTCATTTCCTTCCCCCCGTTTTAATTTGAACACTTTGACCGTTAACAATCATTTGCAGGTCATGTGACTAATATTTCAACAATGAATATGTCACATATTGTTCAGGCTACCGAGTTAACACTGTTTGCCAAGTTTCATGACGACTGATCAAAGCAATCCGTTTCAAATGCCAAATTATGCAAATTATGAGGTGACTCAAGCCTTAAATGCCTGAGCACTGTAACATGCAAAATGGCAAAAACAGCAGGAATTTTATGCAAGGCTCGCCATTTATAACGGAGGATTTATTATTAAGTCTGTACCCTCACCTTACTTACGGTGATGTTGTTTGGGGTAGTAATTACATGACAAGACTGGATAGTCTAATCAAAATGCAAAAGGAAGTAGTGCGTGTGATAACTCTTTCCTCGTACACTCAATGATCAAAGCTGCTCTTTCAAAAATTGGAGATCCTTAATGTTGATCAAATAAATAATCAGCAAACTATCCTTTTTATGATTGACCTATTTAATAATATATATTATAATTTAAAAACATATACTATAATGTTAGAGATATTTACATTTTGAATAGTAAACTTCATTTTTATGCAACACGGCGAAGTAATAATAGAGAGCTTTAGCAACAACGACGGCAACAGCAACGAGGAAGTCAAAAAAGCAATAGCTTTATTACGCAAAACAACAACTTTGCACGTGCATCACGCTTTTTTGTACATTTCTTTACCGTCCTTGCACAACTACGACGTGAAAATGTCTATTTGCAAGTTTTATAGAGGACGTAAACAAGCGACAACGAATTTCTTTTCCTCTCTCTACAACTGAGTGCGCTCCTCAATAAATCATCTCCAGGGAAATTCGCCTTCATTTGCCATTTTCAGCAAATTAGAATAAACGTGACAAAGTTTGAGAAAACACGAATTTATTTTCAAAGCGACGTTTTCGCTGCCGTTGTCGTCGTCGATGCTTAAGCTCCCTAATATTTAAAGCAGCTTTACAGAACAAACTATGGCTATTATCAGAAACTCATAAGGGGTTGCAACCCCTTATGGGTTTCTGCTATTATTCAATACAGTGTAAAGGAGGGGACATTGGGGGTACCCAATACCACAATACCGTACGAAAAATTGGCTAATACCGAAATACCGTGTCGAAAATGCTCGAAATACCGATAACGCATCTGTGATCGGTGACGCTTACTTGACGTTGTATCCATCTCGCGTGTTTTTTATCTCAAGCATATATACACCAGAAATCAACCTCAGCCTTCACGAGAAAACGTGAGAAGATCTCGAATTGATCGGTACAAAGATCGAAAAGCCAGGTCATTGGATGTCCTACCAATTTTATCATAGAGTAACTGTCAGAAATTGTGTATTCATTTACCGTTAAGTCTAAAGTCTTCCAAATATTGGCCTACATTATATACCGAATACCGTTAGCCATAAGGATGAAAAACCGCATACTGCAGGGCTGGATGATACCGCAACACAGCACATTAAAATCAAAATTACCGAAATACCGCTTCAAAAAAAGCTCAATACCGTAAACCCCCATGTCCCCTTCGTAAAGGGACGAAGTTGTGGAACTCTCTCTTGTTAGCTTTATAGTTAGATTACGCTACATATGGCGTCCAGACCCGATCAGAAAAAAATAATAAACAGTGTAATAAATAATAGGGGAACCTTGTAAAAGCCTTTAAGGGTTTCCTAGTTCCCCATATTGGTGTTATTATAATATATCTGTTCAATATAAGATTAATAAAGTTAATGTTGTTTGTGACCACATCATCCCGAGCAACTAAAGTCGTTGTAAGACTAAATAATTATACTTGTCTTACCATCCTTCTTGACTCTCTCAGCGAGCTTAACATTGCCTACTTTAATCAGTAGATCTACCAAACACGTCACTTCTCCCGGTCTGATCTTACCGCTACTGCTAAGGAAATTTAACAGATCCCTTGGCTTCGTGATTGGGTCAAGTTTTCCTCTCGGTAAACCATATCCTTCGCATAGAAATTTCATGTCGGTCAATTCTTCGTTTGTTATTTCATTGGCTATTTTGAGCAAGAAGAAATTGAAATCTGCCATCAATTACTTACAGCAGCAGACGATTCAACAGAGATTGAAGGACTGCAAACAAACTAAGAGACTTTTATAATTATGACGGTATCCAAATCTTGCTGTTTTAACAAAGACCCAGGTTTTACCCATGAACCTTTGTGGGTCGTGACGCACAACGCCTGACAAAGACCAGTGAACTGTAATAACAAAACGGGGCAAGTAGTTCATGGCTGAATGCCATATACACGTACGACAAGCCCACAATGCCCTGCGACAATGCCCTCGACGGTACCAGTACGTGTACTACCAATAGAAGGTGTAGTAGGTGTAGAAGGTGTAGTAGCTGTGGTAAGTGTAGTAGCAGTAGTTAGAGTAGTAGCTGTGGTAGCTGTAGTAGCTGCAGTAGCTGTGTTAGCTGTAGTAATAGTAATAGTAATAAATTGCTTTATTTGCATGACCGCATCATTTGTACAGTATTACAAAAGCATGTGGTAGGTGTAGTAGGTGTAGTAGGTGTAGTAGCTGTAGTACTACGAGTAGAAGGTGTACTGGGTGTCGCGTTCTCACGGGTGGAGTTCGCTGTGATCAACCACACGCTCCGTACTCAATTAAAGTTTGTTTATTGCAGTATCAACAAAGCATATGGTGAGAACTGAAAATACATAGACACGCGTTACGCAAGAAAATATAACTAAAATTAAAAGGAAATCTAGTATAAAACACACCTAAAATGAAAGACAAAAATGAAACAGAACTTACGTTATAAGCTGTTATAGTTCCTCCAAGCGTATTAATGAAAAGAACGACAAAATAGGAAAATATTGAAATGAAATAACTCCGTAAAAAACTCCTAGTACTCTCCGATTAGATCTGGTAAAAACCCCGAGGCTAGACAACTGTGATAATAATGATAAATGTCAAAACTGGTAAAAAAAATTAACGAATTAAACAAAAATACAAACGAGCGTAACGCGATGTACGAATTCATAACACTGGGTGTAGTAGCCGAAATGGGTGTAGTAGGTGTAGTAGCCGTAGTAGGTGTAGTAGCTGTAGTAGGTGTGGTAGCTGTAGTAGCTGTAGTAATAGTAATAGTAATAAATTGCTTTATTTGCATGACCGCATCATTTGTACAGTATTGCAAAAGCACGTGGTAGCTGTAGTAAGTGCAGTAGCTGTAGTAGCTGTGATAGCTGTAGTAATAGTAATAGTAATAAATTGCTTTATTTGCATGACCGCAAAAAAATAAATAAAAAAATAAATTAACGGATTAAACAAAAACACAAACAAGCGTAACGCAATGTACGAATTCAGAACACTCCTCGCCCAAGGATTGAAAATCCTTGCTTAATTTCGTCAACATTATATCAATCAAGTCCGTGGAATCAAATTGTATTGTCCGCAAAATTAGGCTTCGTCTTCCCGTTTCAGTAGAATGACGAAACTGGAAATTGGAGGTTCGTAGGTCTTTGCGTTTCCCGCTCGACATGAAGTCACTTTGGCCCTCCACACTTTGCCGTCGGTGCTCCGCGTTACTTCCGAAATCCCTCCGAGCGAACAGTCGTTTCTGGTTGTGTTTTCCTCCTAACCAGGACTATGTCACCGACAGAGGGGTTGCGTTCGCGTTTCTGCCACTTCGATCTGTTCTGAAGGTTCTGCAGATACTCTCTTTTCCATCTGGCCCAGAACTGATCTGCCAGGTATTGTGCCCTCCTCCACCAGTTAGGGGCATACAGGTCCTGTGGCACGAAGTTACCAGGGTGAGGTGCTAGAGGGCGAGTCTTCATCGTAAGCAGCATGGTGGGGGTTAGTGGTTGCGGTTCGTGGATGTTAGAGAGTACTGCTGAAATAGGGCGACTGTTGACGATTCCAGTAACTTCTGCCATGAAAGCCACTAGTAGTTCATGGGTTAGCTGTGCGCGTCCAATCCCCAGTAACATTCCTTCCAATACGCTTCGCACAGTGCCAATCTGTCGCTCCCATACGCCTCCAAAATGCGATGCGTGTGAAGGGTTAAATATCCACTCGCAACCTCGTTCTGCTACAAACTTCTGAACTCGTCTTTGGTCCATCTCCGAAAGTGCTTGTTCCAACTGTGATTTTCCTCCAACAAAGTTAGTGCCACGATCACATCTGAGTTTCATCACTGATTCACGAATGGCGAAAAACCGTCGCAGTGCTCAGATGAACGAGTTGGCGCCATAGTTTCTAGTACCTCGATATGAATGGCAGGACTACTCAGACAGGTGAAGATGAGACCCCAGCGTTTTGCGTTTGCTGCACCACCTCTGAGTCTTCTCATCGAGATTTTCCAGGGGCCAAAGACATCAAAACCGACATTTGTGAAGGGCGGGCTGGTCTCCGTTCGATCTGGTGGTAAGTTTGCCATGTGTTGCGTTAAGGTTGCTCCTCTCAACTTCTTGCAATTTACACAGGATTCAATAAGGCTGGATATCATTCGATAATATGCAACAACCCAGTAGCCAGCCTCGCGAACTGCCCCGCTTGTGATGAGGCGTCCTTGGTGATGGACGCTTTCGTGGAAGTGGCGGATGATCAACTCCGATACATGATGACCCTTTTGGCAAAGTGACTGGGTGTTTCTCTTGATATTCGAGCGTCAAGTTTTCGAGACGGCCTCCGACGAGGAGTAGTCCATTAGAATCTACCAAGGGATCAAGGTGCAACAGGTTTGAATGCTTTGGAACTGATTTCTCTATTTTAGCTGATGACAACACCTTCAGCTCTGCGGGGAAAACTTCTTTCTGTACTGCCTTGATTACAGCCTGGCCAGCTTGTTCGAGTTCGGCTGCAGACGGAGAAGGCCGGGGGATGACTGGCTTGTTTGAGAGTGCTTGATTTCTCTCCTTGAACTTTCTTATGAACGCAATAAGACTTGCCACTGCGCGCCTCAGGAAGGACCAGCTGGAAAAGCGCTTGAATCTCTCGCAGCCAAGACTCTGGGGTAAGTGTGTTGCAGTGGCACAGGTGATGACCTCTGGGTCGCTTTCACTGAGGGGTACCTTCAGGAGTGAAGCTTGAGGCTGGAGCTGCGGATTCCTTAGAAATTCAGGTCTAAGTGTCCATGGTAATTCTACCAGTTTCTCTGGGGTAACGCAGCTAGTTGCGAGGTCAGCAGGATTTCTTGCAGTGTCGATGTATCTCCATTGACTTGGTGCAGTTACGTTACGGATATGTTGGACACGGATCGCGACGTAGACGTAGAATCTTCTACTTTCGTTCTGAATGTAGCCAAGTACAACCTTCGAGTCTGAGTAGTAGATTTCTTCATCAATTTGAACGTCAAGCTCCCTGCGAATCATCATTATGGCTTGTGTTGCAAGTACTGCGCTGCACAACTCTAATCTAGGAATGCTCGTCGTGCGAGTTGGTGCCATCTTAGACCGTCCGAACAGAAGAGAAACGCTTACGACTCCATCATTGTTGAATTCGCGCAGGTGCACGGCAGCTCCGATGGCCTCCTTCTTTCGTCAGAAAACGCGTCTATCTCCCTCCTTGTAACAGTGCCGAATCCTTTAGGGTGATGGCAACCAGGAATCAAAACTTCTTCCAGTTTGGGGAGTGCGTCTCTCCATCGACTCTAGCGGTGTTTCATCTTCTCCGGAAGTGGATCGTCCCAACCAAGAGGATCGTTGCCGTTCACCTTCTTCCCCATGATGACGAGTTGCTGTAGTATTAGTTTCCCTTCCAGGATGACTGGGGATACAAATTTCTGAGGGTCGTACACCGAGTTTATTACAGACAGAACTCCTCTCCGTGTGAAGGGCTTTTCTGGCAGGGAGACATGGAAGGTAAAATGGTCCTTTTCGATGTTCCAGTGGACCCCAAGAGAGCGTTGCGATGGTAGTACATCGCGTCGTAGGTCTAGATCTTTGATTTTCTTGGCGCGATCTTCTGCTGGGAAGGCTTCCATGACGAGGACCGAGTTGGAGACTACTTTGTGTAGGCGTAAATTCGCGGTCGCTACCATGGCTTGGGCGTTTCTGATGAGGGTAATAGCTTCGTTCTTCGTGGGGCGTGAGGTCAGCCCGTCGTCTACATAAACGTTTCTGTGGAGCAACTCTCTTATTTCTTTCCCGTATTTCTCCTCGGCGTCTTTTCTGTTTTTCGTAGCCCAAAGGTGGCTATAGCAGAACTGGGCCCGTTGCCGAACAGGTGCACTGTCATCTTGTTCTGTTTGATTCGCTTGGACGGATCGTTATCTTTAAACCAAAGGAATCGAAGAAAGGTCCGGTGCTTTGGGTCCACGTGAAACGAGTGGAACATTAAATTTTGTTCACTGTCGCACATCACGGCGATGTTATCCTTACGAAAGCGGATTAACACTACAACAAGGCTATTCCTAAGGTCAGGACCTGGAAGAAGTTCTTTATTGAAGGAGAACCCTTGGAACTAGGCTGACGAATCGAACACCACGCGGATCTGATCCGGTTTCTTTGGATGGTACACCCCAAAGTGAGGTAAGTACCATGTGCGTCCCTCGCCTCTGACTCCTGCCACCTGCTCGCGCTCCGATTCGGTGAGTTTCAATGGTTCTTTCCTATTGGGATGGTCGTTTGATGTTAACAACTCGTACTGTGGCACTGGAACCGCATGACCGCGTTCGAAGACTTTGCCCATGAACTGGAAGTAATCTTCTTTCATCTTGGGTTTTCTATGGAGGGTGCGAGGCAGGCCGTTAAGGCGGTTGACAGCCAAAGGTCGGCTGTTAGGCATCGAGGCGATAGGTGAGCGAAACGGCAGCGGCATCTCCCAGTTTCCCCGTTGGTTCTTGCGAGACCCCGTCTCCATTATTTTCCGGAAGCGTTTGTCTTCTTGCGACATGCTGAACAAATTGTCACCGGGTGTCGATTGAAAAGGGTTGTCTCCGATTTCTCCTTTCTCTGCATATCTTTCTTTGACCTCGAAATGGTTTGGGCAGGGCACGATTTCACTTTCTTCAGCGTGATGATGTGAAGCTTGCAGGTTGCGGGGGGTAACTGGTAACAAGCCTGTCTAAACGCTCCAATGATGTGCAGTGTGCTGAGATGTGGACTGGACCACCGACTCGATCTAAACACATTTTGCCCGAGATGGTCGAGCCTCAGTCTGGTTTCGGGGCCCATGGCGCTCCTTTAGGTCCGTTTCTGCTAGCTCTTATCTTCAACAATTCCGGTGTGTCTCTTCCGATAAGGATCTCGACACTCGCCTTAGGGTCGTAAGGTGGGATTTCATCGGCAATCTCCTTGAGGTGAGAAAACTGTCTGGTCATCCCTGGCGTTGCGATTTCGCGCTTGTCCTCAGGGATGTTTGCGCACTCGACGATTTGGGGTAGCCTCGCCATTATGCCGGTCAGGGGGCGTAGCACAACACCGAAAATTCGCCGTCCAGAGTTTTCTTCTCTTCCACCGCTGCAGGTCGTCAGGATGTACTTCACAATTGGTCCGGTTGCGCCCAACCTATTCGCTAGGTTTGGAGTTATCATGCATATGGAAGCATTGCTCTGGTCGTCTATGATTCCGTATGTGCGATGGGACTGCTGAGGGCGATTCTCACAGAGAACGTCAATGAGAACAATCTTGCTACAAGACACTGCGCCGCTGAAGGGGTTGTGGCAAACCGAAGTGCAGGCCGTTTTAAGCTCCTCGCCGTGCTCCGTACGTGCCTTGCCAGGCTTCTCTTTGTCAAGTGCCGTGGGATGACGGTCGTCCCCGCATTTGGCGCATTTCAGGATTGCATTGCATTTGCTCGATCTATGTCCCGCTGATAAACAGCGAAAACACAGTCCTGCTTTGAGAACAAATTCGTTTCTGACTTCTAGCGCTTGTTTTTCGACGGCTTTGCATTCAGCTAAAAGGTGTCCTTTTCGCTGGTGATAATGACAGTACTTCTCTCCTCCAAGCTCGGGTTCCTTCTTTTGCTCGTTTTTTGCGTCCAAGCCTTTCTTGAGGACTCTCCTGTTTGGGTCAGCATCTGTTTCGGGAAGTCGTGGTCTGTATAAAAAATCGCGGCCTTTCGGTTTACGATTACTAGGCTGAGCTGCTGCCAAAACGTTCGGGTGATTCTTTAATCGAACTTGTTCTTGGACCATTGCGGCAAAGTCTTTGAAGCTAGGGTAGGCATCGTCGTATTTGTCTGCATACTGGACTACCCGCTTCTCCCATTTCGAGCGAAGAGAGTGGGGTAAGTTCTCGACAATAGGGCCTCTCGCGGTTAGGTAGTTCAGGCACCCGAGTCCTGGAAGAAAATCCAATTGGCTGTCCACGTCAGCACATACGTCGGCGAAAGCCTGAAGCGTGTCGCTGTCTTCTTCCCCAAATTTGGCCGCTGTCTGAAGTCGTACTAAGAGAACGTTAGTGATGGCAGCGGTATTCCCGAAGGGTCTCTCCAGCTCCTTCCACACGTCGCGCAAGGCGTCGGCCGGATTCCTATATTAGGGACCTTAAGATCCGACGACGGCGACGGCAGAGAAAACATAGCTGAAAAAGTGAATTCGCGTTCTTTCAATCTTCATCGCGATTACTCCAAGTCTCTAACTTTGTCAAATGCAGGCGAACCGTCCTAAAGTTGAATTCCTAAGAACCATATCCAAGTTTAGAAATAGAGAAGAAATTTCGTCGTCGCTTGTGTACTTTCTCTGTGAAACGTGAAATTAGGCATTTTCACGTCGTAGACGTGCAGTGACGGCAAAGAAATGTACAAAAAAGCGTGATGAACATGCAAAATTGTTGTGTTGCTAATTAAACCTGTTGCTTTTGTGGCGTTCCCGTTGCCGTCGCCGTCGTCAGATCTTAAGGTCCCTATTGTCTTTGACGGTAGTTATTAATTACTTTTTGTGCATCTCCTTTTGTATAGCTTCTTAAGTAGTTGATCTCCTGATCCGGTGACACGTTTGCATCTTTTATCATGGCACGGAAAGCACTTTTCCATGGGTGGAAGAGTGTCACGTCTCCTGTGAATATCTCCAGGTGGCACTTAGGAAGGTTCTGTCGCGCTAAAGTTGCAACTAGCCTGTGGTTTACTATCGTGAGATCATTTGTGGGAGTCGACGCGAGGGGATTTGTTCCTCGGAGGCCGAAAAGGGGCGTGTTTCCTGTAACACTGTCCCTGGCGGTGACTTTTCCAAGCTGGCAGCGTTTGTGCTGGGTAAAAGCTCTTTTTTTGCGCATGAGCGAGCATTCGTTAGTTCGCTTTGAAGCTTAGAGTGTGTTACCTTTCGCGAGTCGTGATGGGAGCTTGGGTACCCTGTGCAATGCAGTGTCTCCATAGTCCCTTGAGCATTAATTCAGGCTCGCGTTATCTCTTATCTGTCGATAGGGTTGTCCAAACCTGGGATAGTAACCATACTGGCTTTCTCTTCTTCCTCCTCGTTAGGCTGCTCAATAGCGTTTAGTTTGGCCTCGGCGATTGCCAGCTTCTTACTAGCTGTTAATACAGCTTTGTCGCACCCGAATCTTGCTCTCTGAGACTGACGTCTTCTCTCTTCTTCGGCTTCCATTTCGATTCTCTCCCTTTCTTTCTCGGCCAGTAATTGGTCATATTCCGCTTCTTGTCTCGCTGCAGCGGCTTCGGCCAAGGCTTTCCTTTGTGCCGAGCTAGACGAGGTAGACGCGCGAGACGAGAGAGTTGAACGCGTTCGCGAATGTTTCCGAGAAACATTTTTTTGCTTAAAAGTGCCTCCATGGGATTTAGTAGGTGTAGTAGGTGTAGTAGCTGTAGTACTACGAGTAGAAGGTGTACTGGGCGTCGCGTTCCCACGGTTGGAGTCCGCTGTGATCAACCACACGCTCCGTACTCGATTAAAGTTTGTTTATTGCAGTATCAACGAAGCATATGGTGAGAACTGAAAATACATAGACACGCGTTACGCAAGAAAATATAACTAAAATTAAAAGGAAATCTAGTATAAAACACACCTAAAATGAAAGACAAAAATGAAACAGAACTTACGTTATAGTTCCTCCGAGCGTATTAAAGAAAAGAACGACAAAATAGAAAAAATTGAAATGAAATAACTCCATGAAAAACTCCTAGTACTCTCCGATTAGATCTGGTAAAAACCCCGAGGCTAGACAACTGTGATAATAATGATAAATGTCAAAACTGGTAAAAAAAATTAACGACTTAAACGAAAATACAAACGAGCGTAACGCGATGTACGAATTCACAACACTGAGTAGCCGTAGTAGGTGTAGTAGCTGTGGTAGGTGTGTTAGCTGTGGTAGCTGTAGTAGCTGTAGTAGCTGTAGTAATAGTAATAGTAATAAATTGCTTTATTTGCATGACCGCATCATTTGTACAGTATTACAAAAGCATGTGGTAGCTGTAGTAGGTGTAGCAGCTGTAGTAGGTGTAGTTAGTGTCTACAGCTACGACAGCTATTACACCTTCTACAGATACTACACCTACTACACCTACTACACCGACTACAGCTACTACACGTACTACAGCTACTACACCGACTGCAGCTACTACAGCTACTACAGCTACTACACCTACTACAGCTACCACACCTACCACAGCTACTACAGCTAGTACACGTACTGGTACCGTTGAGGGCATGGTCGCAGGGCATTGTGGGCTTGTCGTGTAGTGGCATTCAGCCACGAAGTACTTGCCCAAAACGGGCGTCGATAAAACCAGGAGCGCGGAACATTCCGGAACATTCTGAAACAGCCAGCAACATCTCGCAACATCCTAGCCTGCGAACGGCAGACGTATTTCCGGTCGTCGCTTGTCTCCCTCCGAAAAATAATTTATTTATTTTCATTTATTTTTCGGAGAGAGAGATGCGACGACCGGGAATACGTCTGTCGTTCGCAGGCTAGCAACATCCCGGAACATTAAAAATAAAAATAACTTTCATGAAAAAGAACTTGATAAATAAAATAATAATAATAATAAAATATTTTTTGTAAAAATTAATAATAACAAAATAACATAAAACAACATAAAAACGAAAAACAGGAGCCCATGGGCTCCTGCGAAAAATAAATAAAAATAAACTGGTGTCTTCTCCGAATATGAGAAAACAAGGTTTTGTGGCAATTAATGGGGGTCCATGCAAATGACAGTAATGAGTGAAAGCTTGCCTCTAAATTCAAAATATATTAAAATTGGACTTGAGGAGGAGGTTTTCAAGCTTTCCTCACACAAACACAGCCACCTCTTGTAATTCAGCTTGCCTTGCGGTTATTTCATTTGACGGTTATCCATTTACGGCTCTACGAACGTAAGAAGAGCTTAGCGGCTCGTGGCTTTGGACTTTAGTGGACAAATTCGCAGTGAATAGTTTCAGTGGTAGTGGTAGCGCAGTGGTAGATCGTAACTGTTGTCAATTAGTTTGAATTTCAGCCGTGTCCCGGAATTGCAAGTGAAGTTTAAGACTCGAGGAGATGGCTGAAATTCAAGATAGTTCACAGTCATCTATTTTCTCCCGCCTAGTTGAAGATGGCGATCGCCGCTGTCAAAGTGATTAGGTCATTACCGTGTTTTGGGTATAAAAAAAAACTCATGGAAAACATTTATAAGAGGTGGCTGTGTTTGTGTGAGGGAAGCTTGAAAATCCCCTCCTCGCGACCCATTTTTGCCAACGAGCGGCCTCGCGATCAAAGACTCGAGGCTGCGAGGCGGCAGCCCAACAGAGGCGTGCGCGAAATCTCGAATCGATGTAACGTATAGTTAACAATTATTCCTCGAGCCCGAATGGGCTCTGAGTCAATAGCCCATGAGGCCGAAGGCCGAATGGGCTATTGACTCAGAGGCCATGAGGGCGAGAGGAATAATTGTTTTAGGAAAATCCAACTATTTGGTCAAAAATATCGAGAATAAAACAAGTTTAGCTAGTTAAAGCTAGTCTTTAATCCTTTTTTGCCGCCAAAAAGCCCGCGCTTTTCGCCACTAGTGGGCTATAACATATAGCCGAGTAGTAGCTCAACCAATCAGAACGCAGCATTGATAATAGACCACTAGTTGGATTTTACTAATAATGTATAGCCTGCGTAGTAGGCGCTTGGGAGCAGTGGGCGAAAGAAAGAACGGGCGCGTGCGAGGGAGACACGCATGTCTCCTTCTCGCGCGCCCGTTTTTTCTTGTGCCCACTACCTCCAAGCGCCTGCTATGCAGGCTAAGTAATGTAAGGTAACAAATAAAAAAGAACCAAGAATGCATTGTTTTCGAGGGAACACGTGATACAGAACAGAAAATTCACGAGCCGTGTGCGTGCTTGTGAGTCCCGTGTCCATCCTGTCTTCAACCAATCGTCAGGTGGATTTAGGTTGCATTCCTTTTTAGCCAAACTTTTTTCGGATTTGGACAATCCAGATTGTTTGGATTTTCGTGCTAGCCGGAACAAGTTTCTGAAATAAGATTGATCCATACAGAAGCTGCCCGCCGCTCCGACCTTCTTCTCAATTGTAACGTATCGTCTTTAAAGTCTTCCTGCTAAATTAAGCATCTTCTCGTGGAAAAAGGAAAAACATTTGCTCTTTAATTAGTGGTGTTTCATGCTGGGACTCCGGCGTCCACTTAAAATTACCTGGAATTTGATTCAATAAAATTTAGAAGACAGTTACGAACTCTCAAGCACTGAGAAGCGAGCTCTTGACACACAGACATTGGCCAGTATAGTTTTGCGGTGAGAAAATCTAAGCGTTTTCACTTCCTAACGGATTTAGAGTGACAGTGGAACTTGAGTTTAGTATAATACAATTCTTTAGCGGCATAGAACAACGAAGGAGTAGAAAATGACTTTTGCCTGAACTAACCTTGACCTGCCGTGTTTATTGATGAACGAGCACGTTTTTGTGATCGAAAAGCAGTTTCATTAAATGGAACAAAGATCTGAAACCAGATTGAGATACCAATCTGAACGATCCACGTTCAGAGGTAGTTCGTTCGGATTGCAATCTTAGATTGGTCTAGTCCTTAAAGGAACAAAAAAACGAATTTTCGATCGCAAAATCCAGATTTAGATTGGCTAAAAGGAATGCAACCTTATTTGCATCATACGCGTATGGCTGCGCATTTGCCCGCTGGAATTTTTTATTGCCTGCCACTGAGAAAAATAATAACGCTGCAAAATTTTTTGTGTCTTTGAAGCAAAATAATTCGGAGGGCTTCACCGGCGCGCCATAATTTTTTTAACTTTTAAGAGACCAAATATAAGTCTGTCAATGAATATTCGCGGACTTTAAGATGATTTTTCGTGGATTCTCAGTTTGCTTATAAGACCACTAAATTTCACGCAAAATGACATGTGCGCAACTTCGGACAAAAACACGATTTTTAATATCTCGAAAAATTTGCTGTTTAGTCTGGATTTCAAATTTTTTATGCAGTAGAACAGTTTAGTTCACTATTTTTAAAAGGCAGACCTAAAGCAAGGGGCACACATACACCAACCCATGATCCACCTTT
This sequence comes from Porites divaricata, assembly GCA_038088405.1. Classification (NCBI taxonomy): domain Eukaryota; kingdom Metazoa; phylum Cnidaria; class Anthozoa; order Scleractinia; family Poritidae; genus Porites; species Porites divaricata. The sequence goes on from JBBMOI010000003.1 coordinate 5,731,185, forward strand.
CCCGCGCAAGTCGTGGGAGAACTGCAGTGCAGTTCCCAGCGAACAGCTACCACATTTGTTGTGTGGAGCTGGCGCTTAAAGGAGTACTTCGCCTTTGCAAAAGACCCTTGAGCCACGGGTTATCCCCGGTTTTTGACCCAACAGCTATGCTGTGCCGATGAGCTCCCGTGAGGTACTGGCAAGGCCATGGGTGGGTGTCTGTGTGCCCCTTTTATTTCTTTAAGTTTGCACTTTTTTCAAGGTATTTTCGTTTAAGCAATTTTTCGTAAATTACTGTAATTCATGACATTTCTAAACAGATTTGAACAGCGCGGGCGTATGGGTAAAATCTTTGCTTGTTGACACTTAGCGATATAGCTATAACTAGTGATATATTTTAAATTTTGGGCCTGTTTGCATGAAGGTGGGGGACCTCGGGTAGGTGAGGTAACATGTGGCAAGTTACCCCGCCTAACATGTAAACGTGATCACATTAAAATGAGAGATTATATTATATGGGTTATCCCACCTGGGCGGGTTACCTCACCTACCTGGGGTCCCCCACCTCCATGTAAACAGGCCCTTAGAGGCAAACCTTCACTCACTACTATTCTCACTGCATACATAATTAGCTCGTAACACGGGAAGGTTTAACTCAGTTAAATTCCGTCCTGCCTGGCCTGCGTGCTGCCGGGCATGATGCCTTGCGGCCCTTGCTTCAAATAGCACGGTTTTAGCCTCTCCCTGGCCAGTTCTACGGAGTTCGGTTAAAGTGGCGTTTAAGTTTCTTCGAGCTAAACAACCGCCACCAGCTGCGTTTGCTATGGCTGAGCACGAAGAACCGGTTTTGCCTCCGCCGCCCGCTGCTGCGCCAGCAGCTCCGAATCCAGCAGCTCCTGCACCAGTTGTGGAGCCTTTACACGTTCCCGCTCCTGTGGCCGAGCCCGAGGTAATTTTCGTAGTCACGTTGTCAATTTTACTTTGTGTGGGGTAGGTTTCGCGTCTTTCAGTCACGCGTGTTTGGGTCTTCCTCCCTCCCCAGTTTCTTTATTAGTTTGTACCGCTTTTGCATCCTTTAGTTTTGGTCGTATTGCGGAGTGTTTCGCCGTTTTCCGCATGTATTTTGCTTTTTTGGCTAGTTTGCGTCTCATTGTTTCTTGGTTCATTATCGTGTTCCTTAGCCTTTGTTTTCCGTTTCCATATCCCTTTTATTTGGGGCTGTTTATTTGGTTGTTATGCACGCAAAGTTTCTTAGACAAAGGTTTTTTCGCTTGTTTGCGATTGAATTCTTTTAGTAGCTTGCTAATTGTGCACTCTTGGGAGTTGGCCATCATTAC
>JBBMOI010000003.1:5737500-5872500 GCA_038088405.1 Porites divaricata
AACTAAAAAACTATCCATCCTACCGAGATTTTACTTTCACGATGCATTAGAGCAGCTGAAAACTAATTGTCAAACAAATTTTCGCTTCAAAAGGGTTCTTAGTTTTGTGATAGAGTACGCTTGAATTTCTAAGCTTCTGCGTGACGCGGCATTTACAAGACGGCCAAGAGAGCTGCCATGTAGGTTAAAAAAATGACTTATTTCAGGAACTTTTGCCATCTAAACAGTTCATATACTGGAAAAACTATTATTTTAATGTCTATGAGTTTCTCGAAGAACAAATTCACGCTTTTGTAGCCAAACTCGGTAACAGATCTTTCTTTTGGTTTCCGTCCGCCATGTTGGAGCTCATCCAGGTGAGCACCAGCATGGCGTCTCCATACAAATCTCTATAAATTTGGGTAAAACATTTCTTCGGATATCTCGTATACGAAATATTCCTCTGACCTGAATCTTGACGAGGGTCTTTGGAAATGTACCTCCTTTCATTTCCCAGATTCTGGACTTTATCTATTGAACGGTTTTAATTTTTATTTTCATCTATTTTGAATGGCGTGACACTGAAAACCAGCAATAAATTTGTACAAAATTTATCTTATTAGTTTTTACAAATATGTTTTATTATTATTATTATTATTGTAATAACTGTTTTTTTTTTTTAATTTATTTTGATTTTTTAATGTTCCGAGATTTTCCGGATATTCCGTGTTCCGGGTTTTATCGACGGCCGTTCTTCTTCGAGGGATTCAAACTAAGACCCGTTCATCCATGGCAGCTAATCGAACGTTCGGTAATCGAATCCAATCGAACGCGATTGACTTCGATTGGGTTTGCTAATCGAACTTAATCAAACTCACCCAGAAAATTTTGCCAATCAAACACAATCGAGCATTAGGAAATCCAACACTTAAGGCAATCGATTATAATCGAACACTGCAACAATCGAACATAAAACCAGTTTAATCTTCACAAAAGGGGCAACCCCTGCTCGCGTAACTTTAGATTGAAAGGGATTGATGTTCGAAAATGTGCCAACAATATTCTCTTCAACATGTTTACCGTCCCTTACCCTCCCCAGGTCCTTTCCAGACCTAAGTACATTTGTAAATCATTGGCATTAACACTGTCAGCAAATCATTTAACTGCGTTTGATTGAGGATGCCTATATACCTAGCCAGGACTCGACAATTTTTCGTTTTCCCGCCATTTTCACGTCCTGCAAGTCCCGCCCATGACCGTTAGGAGGAGGGTTTTCGTGACAACCATGGAAGGAAAGCTCGAGTTAGGGTTAGGTTAGGATTAGGTTAGGGTTAGGGTTAGGATTAGGAGGTTACGAATTAAGTTACGAGTCCTTTTATTTATTTATTTTTTAACTTTCGTTTATTTGTTTATTAATTATTTTTACTAATTTATTTTTATTTTAACATCAAAGCCAGGATTCCAGCCTGGACTCGAGCCAGGACTCCAGTTAGGACTTTTCTAATCTTTCTGTAAGCACAAAAATAAATAAATAAACATAATAATAAACAGAAGTAAAATAAAAGCAACAAAAAGGACTCCTAACTTAACTCGTAACGTCGTAACCCGAAACTTACACTAACCTAACCCTAACCGTAACTTAACCCTAACCCCAACTCTAACCTAACCCTAACCTAATCCTAACCTAACCCTAACTTGAGCTTTCCTTCCATGATTGCCACGAAAACTCTCCTCTTAATGGTCATGTGACTGGCAGGACGTAAAAATGAAGGGAAAGCGAAGAAATTGTCGAATCCTGGCTCGGCATCCTCCCGACACTTCACTCTCAAACTACACAAACAAAACTAGACGAATGTGGTGTGTTTGTAACCAACCAATAAAAGCGTTTGCTTTTCTGTGCCGCACGTTAAGAGAATTTTGGGTAGTATTTAACTGTTTGTATATGGAGTTAATATGAATGTACGCCGAAAGTTTAGAGAATGAGTGGCCCCTCGTTTAGACTGTTTATCTCATCAGAGGTGATCTCGGGAAAGTAAAAATTCCTAGAAGGCAATTTTCTCACTTCCCGCTCATTTTTAAAACTCAAAATGGCGGAAAAGATGGTGATTATGGTCTCCATTTTGAAGCGACATAATTTAAGTAATCTAATTGAAGTATTTCAAAAGGAAAAGGTCACACCTGATGTAGTTCCACTGTTGTCTGTATTCGAAATGAATCAGTTGGGTATAAATAACCGTTCTGACATTATGAATTTGCCAATGGAATGTACTACCTACGGCAAGCAGAAGCCAGAGAGGAAGTGTGTAGGATCTGGAGCTCCAGAGTTCAACATTCCAAAGTTAGTACTCGAGAATCATTAGAAAAAGGTCAAAGATCAAAGAAATTGCCTCTATGTTGTCTGTCTCAGAGAGCACAGTCTATCGCACAATGCAAAACTATATACACCTATTTCAATTAAGGTTGCTCCCGTGAACCATGTTTCATAGCCTGCAGTGCACTATGGTAAACCCTTTTGTAGCAGGAAGTTTTAATTAGTCTTATTCACGTTCATTGAAATAACGGAGACCATTTGTGAAAAGGCAATAGAAGCATCAGCAGCGTTTGCTTTCTAGGTTTTTAGTTGGTTTTTAGGCTTGCTGTGGGCACATAATTTATAATAATAATAATGCACCGCGGGCTATGAAACATGGATCATGCATCATTCTTCTCTGAAGCAACCTTAATTGAAATAGGTGTGTATATGCTACAACCCAGGTTACCTTTGGCTCATCTCAGGTGTAATATAATTTATTACTCACAGCTGACGTAAAACAAAGAAAACAAAACATCCTTAACAATGAACCTAACCCTGATAATAGTAAAAAAAACAAAGAATACGAATGAATTATATTACACCAGGGATGACCCCCAAATCGCGAGCATCGCAAGAAACGAATCCCATAGGAATAGGTTAAAAAGGGATAATAAAAAGTCTAGGCTATTCTAAAAATATCCGATGTGCATTTGCAACTCATTAAGCCGCAATTAACCTTCTTTCCACTGGAATAAACAAACTATGGAGGTATTGTCGCGATTTTGAATTTGGCAATGTCACGTGGTCGCACGACGACCAATCAGACATTTTTCGCCGGTGAAGTGTTTAGTTGCAAATAATATTCTGCTCATGCGTAAAAGAAACCACACTTTTCCCCTTCTTGCAATCGCTCTTTCGTGAAAATGAGAGATCGCTTCGCTTCCCGAGGATACTTAACCATTATTCGCTGAAGGCGAAGTTGATATTGTTGAATAATCCCCTCACTTCGTCTCGGGGATTATTCGACAATATTAACTGAGCCTGAGGTGAATAATTGTTTTAGTATATTCACATGAAGTGATCTTAACAGAATCAGAAAGGAAACCATTAAAAAATCGATTAGTTTGATTGACGGGTGAATTCATGCGCAAAAGTTAGATCTTTACAGCATCTTCAAACATGACAAATGATAGTTTTAATCTTCTTGTATCGATTTTTGTAAGCTTTAGCATCAACGGTTTAAAAGAAAACGGCGAAAATTTAAATTACTACCCAATTCCGAGAAGAAAAGTAGAGATTTATTTGTTTCTGTCAACTCACCGTGAATGAGAAAGTTTTTTTCGTCGCTTCTTCCAATGCTGTCAACAGCGGCTACGATCAAGGTGAGTGTTGTTTGTCTACAGTGTTCTTTGCCTTGTTATGTTGCTGGCACGTACAATTTGCGAAAATATTTGCCTTCCTTTTTTCTCAATAAATTGACTTCTATTTATTGGCAAAATTGGTCTTGCGAGAAAATCCTGAAATCACAAAACAATGACAAATCGCCTCTGTAGTGGTAAACATAGCTTCGAGCGTACAAAAAGTCAGCTACAGTAAACCACTTCCCAATTAATCACGCTGTTTAAACACCATGAAGTCTTTTCTTACCTTCAAAGTCAACAACACTGAGATATTATTCGATATTATTGTATTTCAAAAAGTTCTTACTATGAAACTTCAGTGGCAAAACACCCAGTTAGCGACAGCGATTTTGTTCTGCTTTATATTCACCACCTAGCGCGGTGAATATTCAACAATTATTCCTCGAGCCTGGCCTTCCGCCTCATGGGCTATTGACTCAGAGGCCATGAGGGCAAGAGGAATAATTGTTTTAGTAAAATCCAACTAGTTGGTCAAAAATATCGACAAAACAACTTTAGTTAGCAAAACGCGATTCAGCCGCCATTGTTTTGGTTTTCGAAGCCGGCGCTTTTCGCTACTAGTGGGCTATGACATATAGCCTAGTAGTAGCTCAACCAATCAGAACGCAGCATTGATAATAGAGCACTAGTTGGATTTTACTAAAACGTCATAGTCCGAGATAGTGAACCAATCAGATTGCTTGAATCACCAAGATCAATGAGTGTGTATAATTTGTGTGTATATACTTCACATTATTAGTAAAAATTGATTGACGTCATCTGTATGGAATTTCTGTCGCCGAGTTGCAGACGTTCCTCCTTGCGAAACGTCCCTTAGCGGCGATGAGCGACGAGAAACGTCTGCCATTCGCAGGCTACTAAATAATGAGAAGAGAAGGAGGACAGGGAGCGTGTCTCCCTCGTGCGCCCTGTTTTTTTGTGCCCATTACTTCCAAGCACCTGCTACCCATGCTAACATCCCCCCAGAGAGCTTTCTCATGGGCTACAAATGTTGCAATAAGTCTTAACCCACTCTTACTCCAAAGAAAATCATGATAAAAAACTCCTATTAATGACAATTGTCTTTTAATTCAATTACACTGTATTCTAACTTTCTTTGTATATTCATTATAGTGCCAAAGCCACTAACTGCCTATTTTCTACTTAAAATCTATTCCTTCAATTGAATATTAATTTTTCAGGAAAGTTTATTGTGTTGTATTGGCAATCATAACAAAGTTCAGGACACACGAGCAAGCCACAACACCATACCAGACAGCTTTTTGGTGCCGACACAAAAAGCTCTCTGATAAAGTACGAACACCTTTCTGATATGTGACTCTCCGCTTTAGGGCCTGTTTACATGGAGGTGGGGGGCCCCAGGTAGGTGAGGTAACCCAAAGCAGGTCACCCCACTTATCATGTACAAAGTGATCAAATTACAATGAGAGATTATATGGACAGGCGGTTTACCCTATCTAAGCGGGTTACCTCACCTACCTGGGGTCCCCCACCACTCTGTAAACAGACCCTAAGAAATTGGCATGGTGTATGTAGCTTCGCTCTGTTACAGAAATCACGCCTAATTAAATAATTCTTACGTGTGAACAGAAGCCCTATCCAGTATGGTTTTCGTGCAAATGTAGAAGTCATCTGGTACAATAGGGCCATATATGTAAGACGCGTCTTAAATAATGCACCTATCAATGTTAAGCCCCAGGGTGGGGGGGGGGGGGGGGCAGACCCAGGGAAATTTGACATTTTAATGGCAGCCAGAGTCAAATTCCCCACCCCCAGGCACCTACTAAATGTCAATTTCCCGCCCCTCTGGGGTAACTTTTTCTAACAGAGTCAGGACTTAATACAGGGTTCGTCAATTCAAAAAGAGCCTTAATTCTATGTCTTTTTTTATTTCTTCCACAACATAGGTAATTTTATCTCGAAGGTTTCTCTGTGTTTGCTCCTTTTCCTTTGGAGTTCTATTTACATTATAAAGTTCGCACCGAAATTCAAGGACTTTCCAGCACCGACCGCAATTTTCAAAGACTTTCAAGGCCTTGAACTTGAACTTAAAATTCAAGGATTTTTAAGGACTTTCAAGGTGTGTGCGAACCCTGTTAATAATTGACAGGTTGGAAAGGATATGTCGTTTACAACCTCACATAGAAACAGAAACAGAAGGAACGAAGACTCTTCTATTTATAAACATTCGATCATACAATGAAAGAAGTGATGGTTCATATATATACCGAAAAATAAAACAGATTTCCTCACCTTTCTTTCACTCATGTTGTCTTGTTACTTTCAAGAAAAGCAGAGGTCATTTACCTCTGGTGACTTCTGGGTATTACCAAGATGGCAGGCCAATCATTTCCAGTTTCTCTCGGTCTTCCAAGATGGCGGCCATGTCAAATTCCGAACCCTAAACGCTTAAATGTCAAAATCCCTACCCAGGGGAAGGCATGCTCAGTCAATTTCCCGTGGGTAGCCCGCCCCCCCCCACCCTGGGGCTTAACATTGATAGGTGCATAAGACGTGAACTGTACCATTTATACGAGCATGTCTTATCTAAGACGAAAACAGCTCACGTAAATGGTTCGCGTCTTATTTCTGTTCTTGACTCGAAAAGGAAAACGAAACGAAAACGCGTTGTAATTTGTAAACAACTTTTCCCTGCCAGTAGCCTGCCAGTCCACCTTGGGGCAAGCAAAAAATTCCCGCCAAAATTAACGCATGCGTACTTTGCGTTCGCGTCTTATGTAAGACCCGAAGGCGAAGATCATTTATAAGAAGTTTTTCTCGTCTTAGCTAAGACGCGTCTTATCTAAGAACAGGTGTTAAGGGCTGTTCTAAAATAAGACGCGTCTTATGTAAGATGCATCTTATTTTTCCTCGTATAAATGGTCCTAATGTGAACATAGCCTCTGCACAGAATTCCCTGTTATCTTTGCTGCATATGGAAAAGTGACAACATTGCGCAGACGCTCCTTTTCCTCGTGAAACAAAGGAAATGGAGACATCTTCACGCAGGCCAATAATTGGCTTTAACCTTGCAACACCATAACATCTGAGAAATAGTAATAAAGTGTTCACAGTTTTCAGGACCACCCAACGACAATTTTCGGAAAATATCTGTTCGGAAGACGATTTGAGATCTAGAATTTTTGGAACATTTGTTGTAAAATTTCTTGCTTGCCTGCTTCTCCTAGGATTTTCGAACATCTAAAATATGGTATTATTGCCCATTTTTAACGGATTTTTACCCATAAAAGGTCACCTAGAATTTTCGGGAGCCTTTTTTCTGGCTGAAATTTTCGAAAAGGTAAGTTTCGATCCCTATAATTTTCGGATCACTAGACTTTCAGCTAGGATATCCGAACAGATGAAAAATTTTTAGGGGATAAAAAAATGCCTATATCTACCGTTTAAACATTAAAATACGTTCAACGATGCTATGTTTAAGTGGTTTTGAAGTATATTCTCGTTGGGTGCCCCTGAGTTTTCTGAGTTTCACAGTACAAGAGACACTCACGCTCATTACTTGTGTTCTAACTTCTAAGAAATTCCTGCTAGTTTATAAGAACAGTACTTTTACCCATTTAGTAGGTCCTTCAGTTATTATTAAAGTAGATACGTCGTCTCAGTGTGACAACTGGGGCTGGGCACTGCTTGTATCCAGCTCTTGTATAGGCCTCAGACACCTCATCATTAACTTTTACCATCATGGATGTCACGTCAAATCTCTCGCAGTACTTTCTGAAAACTTCACACAGTTTAGAAATATACCAGGAGCCGTGAACTTGGCTTCGCCAGCTAACATAACCTGAGATGAGACATAACAATCAATTTTCCGATGTTTCTCTCCATGACTCTTAAAGTAAGGTAATTATGGCTGCAACACTATTCATAGTAAGGCGGTACATACACCTTATTCCAAAATCGTAAATTTTTTTATTCTTTTGTCTTCATGATAATTGGCCCTGAATGCATCTCTTGAAGTGACTTTTTCAGTCATGACAGTTATTCCGTAGTTCATGGCATTTACATTTCATCTTTTTGCCCTTTCATATTTTGTTCGTCCTTCATAAACAATAGCTTAAAGAATAAACTTACTGTCGACTAATCAGCACTCTTTGACTAGTGGATTCCTGAGAAATTGATGTCATCAGTATGCAATTTTGGGGGCTAAATTAGCAGATGACTCTACTGCGAAACATTGCTAGCAGCCAGGAGAAAGGAGAAACAACTGCATTTGCAAGCTAGGGTCTAATTATCATAAATTTAAAAAGAAAGTAGTACAGTCAAATCTGTATTAAGCGGAGCTCCATTAAGCAGTCACCCTCTTTTTTTAAGTGGCACTTACCAAAGTCCTGAAAATCATTTCCCTTAATTACTGTAAAACTGACCTGTATTAAGCGGTCACCTGTATTACCGGTAAGTGGTCATGGTCACCTTTTCCGAGGTCCCAACGACTTTTTTTTATTGTCTTCACCTCTATTAAACGGTCACTTTGAAAAGATGTACCATACTAGTGCAACAGGTCACACTGTGTATCGCGACAAGTGGTCTTTAACTTTTTTCTTTTGGCCCAAGAAGAGGTAGAAACGTAGGGGTCAGTTTGTCGTGGGACAGATATTTTGCTCTTTGACTACCTTCATTTTCTTGAATAACTCTCATGTTTGTCAAACTCGTATTAAACAGCCAACCACCATTAAGTGGTCAGTAAGCCAATCCTAAAAAGAGACCGCTTAATACAGGTTTGACTGTATTATGAAAGTGGAAATGATCCTCGCAGTTGAATAAACAACCTAAGCTGCTGAAAATTCAGGCTTGAATGGGAATTGAACCCTGACCTGACCCTGACCTGTGATAAACAGGATGCAATGCTCTATTCATTGAGCTAATCAAGCCATCTGGAAATCAAGTTGTTGTGAGTTCATAATATACTGATAGTGGAAATGACATGAATGGAAATCTAATGACTCATATTTTGAACTGCAAATAAAGATATGAAAGTGGAAATTATCCTCGCAGTAAAGTAAGAAAGTAGTATTGTCACCAATTTGGAATAAGGTGTATTGATTGTATCTTTTAGTGCAGCCGTTCTTCTGCTCCAGTGAACAAAGGCCCAACTAGAGGTCTAGGTGACAAACTACAGTGGTTTGTGGTTTGTTTGACTCTGTCCACCCAACATTGATCTCACTTCATGGTGTGTGCACACTTAAGTGGAATGGCGGGAAGACCTTAAAAGGTTACTAATCTAAAATCTTTAATTATTTTTTAGCTTCCAGTTTCTTGTTTCTTAAATCTGATTGGTCACACTTTGACATTCATTCTTTTAGTCTTTACAGAGTAATAAAATTCTAACCAAATACCTGGAGGTGTGGCATAGCCAAAGAGGAAATGACTTTCATTAGGTTCAGCATTATGCCTCATTGCCTCCTCAGAGCTTATTTCTGCTGCATCAGCCTGTAACTGTGCCCCTCTATCAAAATTCGTGCCTCTGCAAGCTTGGATAAAGAACAGCTTGGGTTTACTGGCAAGGGAAGGGCATGCAACTCCCTTAAAAAGGGCTGTTATATCTTGAATTTCGACGAGCTCACAGTCTGAACCAAAAATTCCACCATTTTCACCATGACTGAGGAGGCAACACACAAAACAGTCATATTGACTATGATCTTTGGCTGAAATTTCTCTCAGAACATTGTACATGTCTTGTGACTCAAGATCTCGTTGTAAAATCACTTCAAAATTCAAAAACTGCCACAGCTCTTGAAGGTGTTGAACATCTTGCTCATTGCCTTGCCTGTCCCGCAAGCGTGGATTCTCCACAAAGTGCTCATTGCTAATGATCAGAGCAATTCCACGTGGACGCCGTGTCATGGGATAGGAAGGCATTGCCTCCACCTCGTCAACTCCAAACCCCTGCAATTGCTCAACTAGATCTGCTTGATTTGGCATTGCTTGGACAGGGAAGCGGGGCTCCAAATTTTCAGGCCTAGGTTTGGTAAATGAAGCTGGAGACAGCAAAGGAATATTTGGTGCTCTTGACTCATGCATAACTGGCTGCTTTTCTGTTGTTAATCTGGGAAGCCGTGATGGAGCTGGCCTGTTCAGTACAGGCAGTTGAGTGATGCCACTTGCACTAGTCACACCCTCTAAAGTCATAAAGAAATAAAAAATAAAAACTTCCATATATCACAGATCTAACAGTGTAAAACACAGTCATCAAATCAGCAAGATCACAGGGTACAGCGCAGGTGTAAATGGGCAGGTTCTAGTGGGCAGTGTCCTCTTTTTGTACAAAACTAACTTTAACAGTTATTTTCCCCTCTGTGCATGCCCAAACTAAACTTTGACATAAGCAAAAAAAGCTAGTTTGTAAGCTTGTAAACTACATTTTTGTTAGTTTCTGCTCTTTATGCCAGACACTGACCAGAAAACAGAGTTGAGAAAATCTCCAAGGGCAAACGGGTTTGTGTTCAAAGTATATTAAAAAGATTTTTTTTCATGTACTTTTAATAATATTAGTAATTTACCAACTGCTTGAAATTTTCTGACTTTCTCTGCTAAATCTCTGCGATGAATTTCCTGAAGCATATCTGCCAGATGGTTCAGATTGTTTGACCCAAGAGTTCCAACTTGAATCAAATGTTTAAACAGATCTTTTCCATTCTGAACCTTTTCATCAATTCCATCTGCCAAAAAAAAAAAGTGTAGTAGTTTAAAATGAAATTTGAGGTCAGGTGGTTTCAACCTAGTTTAATTTTCAGTTTCCTTTGCCACCTACACCCAATTACCGAAGATTATGAATAATGTCATCAATTTCCTTTGTCTACTAACCTTATTATTCAAGATTGTAAATAATTAGGGTGGTTAGAAGAATGGACAGGCTTAGCTTGCTCCCGGATGAGGATTCAAACTTAAAATCACATTAGATTGAAACCATTTTCACTTGAATTTCTACATACACTGTAAACAGTGTAAATAATCAAGGAGGAGAACTATTTACTATCAATTTACTGAATGTTTTGGTAAATTAATTACAGTAACAACTACAGTGCGTTTCATAATACTTTTGACAAAAGGTTTTCAAAGTTCATATGAAATTCCTGAAGTTCGCTATGAACTTGGCAATTTCATTATGCAGTTGTCAATCAAATTGCAAAATTTGAACCACAGTTGTAAATTTCCCACCGAACTTCACTGAGAAGTGGAAGTTCACGCTATCGCTAATTCAGTTGGTTTGGTAATTATTTTTAAAATGAATCCATTCACAGCGCAAGGAAAAGCAACCCCGAGTTCTGTTTGGGAGAAAATTATTGAAAGCTGGTTAGCAGGGAAGGACCACCAAAAAATAAGAAAAGAGCTACAACTACAGAAACAAACCATTGTCAACATCGCTGACAATCATTTGTAGAGGGAATTCAGATGCCGAAATAGAAGGAAATAAAACTCAGTTAGCACGTACTGACGATGTTTATAATGTTTACATTGAGTACTGTAAAAAATCAAAGCCCAGCATTTACAGAAGTGAAATCCAAAACAAATTGGTGGAAGACAATATGTGTTTGCCTAAAAACGTCCAGTAGCGTTCATCGATAAGCAGGCTATATGATCCGAGGTAAGATCAGATTTAACAATCTTTTAGAATGGACTGACATAAAGCAACACATGCTCATATTTGTAAACTGCAAATGGAAATTAAATAAGAGATAAAATCTTACATGTTTTGTTTTATTCTTGAATCTGCTGTGGTGCAAAGTGAAATAGAAGTTGTTTTAAGATGCAAAAACTATGTTCAAGTTGAGGCTTTAACCGTTGTTGATTTCACAATGCTTTACGTGGTTTGGTTCTTATTTCACTGTTGGTGTCATGTGCCGGCTGCTATTATTGTCTTGCATTTCATTGTTGGTCATTAATTTATTAACAATTTAAAAGAGACAAGGGATGAAATTAATATGAGGACCAATTTATTTTCAAGCTGAACTGAAGTATTACGATCGGTTTTTTCACAAAGTTCATTCCAACAACAGTTTAAGGGATAAAATGTACAGTGGCCTCTTTTTTCTATTTAAAATAAAACTCTCCGTCTTCAAAATGATCAGAAATTGATTACTGACTTTTTGATTTATGAATGCCTCCACTTGACTGGACTGGAAATTAACTTTTCTGCTTGGTTCTGATATATTGTTTCAAGTTCGATTGCATATATACATGTATTCAGATATTGAGACGATAGTAACAACCAGCCTGTGACCACATAAAGCATTGTGAAATCAACAACAGTTAATCAGTGACAGCTGACTCTGTTGCAGCTGGCCTAAGCAAGATCAGTACGTCTAGAGCAGGGGGGCCTGACGACCTGCCAAACTGGGTGCTGAAAAAGTTCTCTGATATACTAGCTCCAGTATTAACTGAGGCGTTAAATCAATCATTTCGAGAATCTAAAGTCCCACGTATATGGAAGCTAGCGGATGTTCCACCTGTTCCCAAGGGTGCCTCTATTGAAGACTTTAACAAGGACTTGAGACCCATATCCCTAACATCTACACTGTCCAAAGTTGCGGAGGGGTTTGTTATCGACCGAGAACTCAAACCCTTGATGCTCGAGTGTATGGACCCAAACCAGTTTGGTTTTACACCAGATTCCTGCACTATGTTCACACTCATCTCCATGCTACATAATAATAATAATAATAATAATAATAATAATAGACATTTATATAGCGCGATATCCACTAATTGCTCAAAGCGCTGTACAGTGATATGGTAAAAAACTAGAGTTAAAAACAATAATAAGATAAAATAAAAATTAAAAATTAAATAAAGCTATTAAAATCAAACATCGTAGGCTAATTTAAATAAGTATGTCTTCAACTGCGACCTGAACTGGTCGACAGATGTAACACTCCTGAGTTCAGGGGGCAATTGGTTCCATAACCTAGGAGCAGCTGCAGAAAAAGCCCTATCACCATACGTCTTTAACCTAGTCCTAGGCACGGCTAGAAAATTCTGGGAACTAGAACGAAGCAATCGTGGACCATTAGTGTAGCTTAAAAGTTCGGATAGGTAAGTTGGTGCCAAGCCATTTAGACATTAATTTTGTAAACTAAGAGTAAAATTTTATAATGTATGTGATAACCCAGTGGCAACCAATGAAGTTTGAACAGGATAGGAGTGATATCGTCAAACCGTTTAGATAATGTAACAATGCGTGCAGCAGTGTTTTCTATCAGTCTTAACCTGTTTAACAGGTGTTTAGGAAGACCATATAACAAAGAGTTACAGTTATCAAGTTTAGAGCCAATAAATGCATGCACTAAAATTTGAAAGGTATGTTCATTTAAGTTCTTCCTAATCTTAGCTATGTTCCTTAAATGATACTGACAGGCAACACAGATTTTGTTAACATGGTCGGTTAAATCAAGACACTGATCTACAATCACCCCCAGATTTCGGGTGGAGGGTTTGGGTTGGATCTTCTCATCAACCACTTGGATAAACTCTAGAGAAGGCCTGCAATGAAATTTTGAGCTGATGAGAACAAGTTCAGTTTTATCCTGGTTGAGTTTAAGACCATTGTTCACCATCCAATAATCAATATCGTTTACACAGCATTCGACACGACGCTTAGCCAAAGAGAGATCATAGCTACAGTCAGTTCTAAACGATATATACAGCTGGGTGTCATCAGCGTATAAATGATACTGTAACTTGTAGAACTTTATTATATCAGCAATGGGTGATGTATAGAGTAGATAAAGAAGAGGGCTCAGAACAGATCCTTGGGGTACACCGCGTTCTAGAGAGCGCTGTGTTGACCTACAGTCAATGACCCGGACAAACTGCATGCGCGACGTCAGGTATGACTCAAACCATGCAGCTGCGGTACCTTTTACTCTGAAGCGGTCATGCAATCTTGATAACAGTATCGAGTGATCAACCGTGTCGAAGGCAGCTGACAAATCCAATACAAAAAGTATAACAGACTCATTGTTGTCAATAGCACACAGGATGTCATTCTGGACCCTTACTAAAGCTGTCTCGGTGGAGTGAAAGTTCTTATATGCAGACTGAAACATCTCATCTAAGTGGGGCGCCATGACGTAATCTGTGAGTTGTATGGCAACTGCCTTTTCAACAAGCTTCGATACTACTTTTAAGTTCGAGATACGATGAAAGTTTTGGAATTGTTCAAAGTCAGCATCAGATTTTTTCAATGTGGGCAATAGTGTAGCAACCTTCAGAGCATTGGGCACAACACCAGTCTACATCACTGGTTTGAAGCCACTGACGGGACTGGCGCCCATGTTAGAGCAGCACTGCTGGACTACAAGAAAGCCTTTGATCTTGTTGACCACAACTTGCTGATCGCCAAGCTCTATAGTCTACGAGTAAGACCCATCGTTGTCAACTGGGTGGCGGACTTTTTACGAGACAGATATCAACGGGTCAAACTTAATTCTGATTGCTTCTCGGATTCTAAACCAGTCCCTGCTGGAATTCCACAGGGAACCCGGATTGGCCCATGGCTCTTTTTGGTTATGATCAATGACCTCACAATGAGTAACACCCTCTCTTCCATATGGAAATTCGCAGACGACACCACGGTCTCGGAAATTGTTCCCAAGTTTGGTGCATCAACGCTCCAAGATACAATACATGATGTCCTTCGTTGCTCTAATGACAATAGATTCAAACTGAACTCACTTAAGTGCAAGGAACTCAGAATAGACTTTTGAAGGGAAAGTAACTTGGACACTGTTTCTCTTAAGGCTAATGGTAATGCTTTTGAAATTGTGAAATCAGCTAAAACATTACGTGCCACTGTAAGGAGTGACCTTAAATGGAACGATCGTGTTGATAATATTACTGCGAAAGCGTCTCGACAGATTTAGTTGCTTAAGCAACTTAAGCATGCTGGCATAGACTGTAAGTGCTTAATTCAATTTTATTGCGCTAGCATTCGTTCCGTCGTAGAATATGCATGCCAGGCTTTCCATTCCAGCTTGCCAGCCTATTTGTCCGACCAAATAGAGAGGGTTCAGAAAAGAGTCTTAAGGATTCTACTCCCAGAGGTCTCGTATAGCAAGGCCCTGGAAGATGCAGGTTTAAAAACACTCTTTCATAGACGTGAGGAATTATGTAGCACTCTGTTTGAACAAATTGTAGAGAGCGATGGCCAGCATAAACTACCTGGCCTGCTGCCCGCGCGAAACGACAATGAAAGATATCACCTTAGGAATAGGGGTATGTTTTCACTCCCACGTTTAAAAAGAAAGAGGTTTAGAAATTCCTTTATAATGCACTATGCAGATAAGCAACAATTGTAAATAGAACTTTTATACCAGATTTGATGTAATTTTAGCATTGTATGATTGTTTTTTTTTATCAACATGTATATAACACAAGTAATTCAGCTTATGGCTGCTAGTTGTGATTTTCAATAAACGAGTTATCTATCTATCTGTCCATCTAGCATCATGGCTAACTTGAAGACAGAATTTCATAAACTCTTGAAACTTTTTGACTTGCCCAGGCTATAAACATGACGAAGAGACCAGCAATTGCTCTTCGACTCTAAGCTCATAATTCTGCCGTGACTCTCACAATTTTTTAACTTTTCTCACAACAAGACTCCCAATCCCACCATTTTTAGAGAAATAGCATTCTGAAATGAAATATTTCTTTGTTGAATAAAAATGGATTAACGTTTACTGCTGCTGAATCATAATTGATTCTACTCATGTACGTAAATGCAGAAAATTGTAAGCTTTACAATGCCATCAGCAACAGACTTCGCAATGGTTTTGCGAGACATTTAATATTGCTTTGCCGGCCATATGTTCTTCAATGCGACGAAATGAGTTTAAGTACGGCTTTTACTGTCAAAACCCTGCTTATTTTCCTTGAATTCATCTTTCAATTCTTCATAAATAAAGCCTAACAGATTCAAGCAGAGTCCACCGGCAGAATTTCATGGGCAAAAACGTTCAACATAGTTAATTAAACACCAAATAATGAACATGGTGTCGTGGCGCAATAGATAATGCGATGACCTTACACTCAAATGGTCTGGGGTTCAACTGCCAGAAGAATCTTGTTTTTGTCTTTTTTTGTTTAGTTTTTTTAAACATATTTTCCTTTTCTGACAGAATTAAATCATACTGGTATAGTTATTGAAAGTTCATTATCATCTTTCATTTCTACAATAATCCGTGAGTTAGCCATATATAGGCACCCTTTGATTTAGACAAATGGTCGAAGGAAGTTGTTTTGTGTTGCTTTTGCATTCTGTAAATATCTTTTTTGATGTTGTGTGTCAATAAATCCAAAATCGATCTCACATCAGATCCTTACAAAGTATGTCGACTTTTATCGATTTCCAATACAATCAATTGATTGTAGTAGATTTTTTATTGAAAACTATCGATTATCTGTTTTATCGCTTAAACATACCAGGGTTAGAATGATTCCTCCTTTAAATGGAGTGACCAACAGATCTCTTTCGCAATCAGTCAATGTAAACTTCATGTACAAGTGAACAGTCTGAACGATCATATTTTCAGGCTATTCAAATCACAATTTTCCCTTGGTCGTTGGATAGAGAGCTTTCTAATAAGCAAGCACGTCCCATTTAAAGATACATACCCGGTAGATTAGCTACAAATTTCAGCGATTCGACGTTATCCTTTGTCAATTCATCAGAAAGCTTCATCAAGAAACCTCTGTAATTTACTTGCATTGGACCACTTGTTGCAACGGGCACCATCGCACTCTCCGTTTGCATAGTAGCATCTCCACTCGTGTTGATTTTCGCAGCTAAATCAGCTCTTCCAATCCTATTCAGCATGTTCACCAAGGCGCTCAGATTCCCTGGCTTAATCAGCCGCTTCTGTAACATAGATCGAAATAAGTCGTTCGAAGTTTGAACTTTTTCAAGTTCCCCGAGGGGTATTTGTCCATGGCATAAATGCTTTAAATTTTGAAGGTCGTGATCCCTCATTTCGTTAGATATTCTGTATAGGAGAAGATTTGTTTCTCCTTCATTGGCCATTTTTCGCTGAGAAGACAGCAAGGGAGCAAAAATCGTTGAGCAGCTTCACCACACTACTCCATACTCCGCCATCTTTTTGGTGCCAGCGGAAGTATGGAGTGGCGACTGGGTACTAGGAAAGCTCCCAGGATTACGTCATGGGTTACGTCATTGGTGTAAACTCCCTTAATTTCTGCCCTTTTGCTCATCAGCTGATGAAAAGGAAGTAACCTCCCATTAAACAGTTGACGTCCTCTGATTTTAGCATGGTGGTTAACTGAAGAGCCCTTCTGGATGATGACGTCAGACTTGATAGTTTTACTAGGGCTCGTTTTTCAACAACATTCTTTACCTTTGTGCTGTTAGCCTGTTCCAAGCGTTCAGATAGTGGATCGAGAGCGGTGCGAAGTAAAGAAAGCTTTGAAAAGTAGAGGGGGACTGGGGAGAAAGGTGCGGGAACCCTCTCTCACCTCTCCTTCTCCCTCGCTTTTATTTTTCGCGCTGTTTTTTACTTCGCACCGCTCCCCACTATCTGAACGCCTGGAACAGGCTATTGCGCTGTTTGTGTGAAAGTTTTCTTATCAAATTTGACTTCTTAAAACTGCCATTCCAAAATGATATTTGGTGGGCCAGGGGTAATTTGTCGGTCTGACGTAAGCAACTTGAGCAGCCAATTTAATCTTTTAACACCCGAAATTTATGAGGAAGTGTAAACAATCGACTAAAGAGAAAATACCTATGGTACTTACTCTGCTTTATCTCCCCAGAAACACGGGTGAAAGCCTGCGCGCCAGAGTTAGATGCTCTCTGCATTTCATGCCTTCTATTGTTGGTTTTCACATGACGTCACTAAAATTCAAACTAAAATACTATCGATCCTACCGAGATTTTACTTTCACGATGCATTAGAGCAGCTGAAAAGTAATTTTGATACAAATTTTCGCTTCAAAAGGGTTCTTAGTTTTGTGATAGAGTACGCTTGAATTTCTAAGCTTTTTGCGTGACGCGGCATTTAAATGACGGCCAAGAGGGCTGTAATGTAGGTTAAAAAAATTACTTATTTCAGGAAATTTTGTTATCTAAACAGTTCATGTATTAGAAAAAGTATTACTTTAATGTTTATGAGTTTCTCGAAGAATAAATTCACGCTTTTGTAGCAAAACTCGGTAACAGATGTTTCTGTTGGTTTCCGTCCGCCATGTTGGAGCTCATCCAGGTGAGCACCAGCATGGCGTCTCCATACAAATCTCTATAAGTTTGGGTAAAACATTTCTTCGGATATCTCGTATACGAAATACTCCTCTGACCTGAGTCTTGGCGAGGGTCTTTGTATATGTACCTCCTTTCATTTCCCAGATTCTGGACTTTATCTATTGAACGGTTTCGATTTTATTTTGATCTACAATATTGTCTTTGCGTGTGAAGGGCGTGGATGGGTAACGTAAACGTATGAAGAGTAATTATTGTTGCCTACAGGGATTACGTGAGAGGTGTTCTTGTTTTGACTGTTCTAGAGATGAAGTAGGAGTTATATAAAGAATCTGCGCAGACGTTTGGGTATAGTGATTTTCAGGTACTTTTGTGCTAAAACAGTTTTGTGCAACGGCTCTGCCTATTAGGAAATTGCGATGGTGTTTAAAGGTGTCATCGATAGCGTTACTTGTGCCCGAGCGTATTATCTATGTCGGGTTAAAGGCCTATCTGTACGAACAGTTGCCAGCATGTGCAAAATTTCTGCTACTAGTGTTTATAGAATTGCACATGAGAAAAGTTATAAGAGACGCACTTCGGAGGAGACGTGTAAAAGAGGTCGCAAGAACAAGCTAAGTGACCGCAACAAAAGAGGACTGATACGATGCATCACAGTTTTGAGGAAAAGAGAGGGGAACTTTACCTGTAAAGCACTGATGGAGGAAGCCGGAATTCAACAAAAGGACGTATCTGTAAGAACAGTTTCTCGTTTTCTCAATTCACATAATTACTACTATTTGCAGACTCGCAGAAAGGGGCTCATGACAGCGGAAGACCACATTAAAAGGGTTAAGTTTGCAAAGTACATGAAAGCCAACTACAGCCAGGAGGTTTGGACAGAAGGAATTGCCTTTTATCTGGATGGAACAGGATTTACGTACAAAAGAAATCCACTAGATCAGGCTCGTGCACCAAAAGCTCGTGTGTGGAGAAAGAAATCAGAGGGTTTGGCTCCGGGATGCATAGCAAAGGGCCGCAAAGAGGGAACTGGGGGTAAAGTGTTACGACTAATGGTGGCAATTTCTTACAATAAAGGAGTTATCTGCTGTGAACCATACGAGAAACTGAATGGACGTTCTTTCGCTGCGTTTATAGATAACCATTTTGATCGCCTATTCGCAGCTGCTGACAAAGGATGTAGCCGAACGTTTTTACAAGATGGGGATCCCTCTCAAAATTCGGCTTTAGCACGGGCAGCGATGCAACGCACCAACAGTATATTGAGCAAACTCTGTCCAAGATCTCCGGATCTGGCGGTCATTGAAAATCTGTTTCCCATGGTGAGTAGGATGTTAAAAAGACAAGCATTACAGCAGCAACTACGCCGAGAAACATTTCAACAGTTTACGAATCGTGTTATCAGTACATTTAATTCTATATCTGTTGAGACTGTGAACAATTTAATACGCTCTATGCCGAAACGAATTGATATGGTGATTAGAAATAAGGGAAGGCGTATAAAATATTAAAGAAGTACCACTTATTGCATTCTCTGGATAATAGCGTAAGATTTCTTGTGGCAAAATAGAAACGTTCAGAGACAATATAACTGTCGCACTATTCGGCAAAAATAAGGGGGGAGGGGTGGTGTGGCATTTCTCAAAACTGAAGGACGTGAAAATTGCTCCGATGGCCGTGAAGGCGACGTTTAGCGATGTTTTCATAGCAAACTGATTTTTTGCGCTCATTTTATCAAATGTATTCACTATTCAGTGAGACATGATTTGTGTTTGAGCTGCAGGGAAAGAATAGAGAAGTATATTGCCACTTAGTCGTTATCTCAAATAAGTACACAACGGTGTCAAATGAAGACGGAACCTTTTCCTTCTTTTGCTATGATCTTAACAGTTCTATTTACAAAAATAAGCTAACTTTGTAGGAAATGACATTATAAAAACAGTTCATTTGTTGTAACGGTCTGTAGACCTTCTCTGCGCTAAAACTCAACGATTCACAACTGTGTCCTGAAGTAAAGTAATTATAGTACCATAGACTTTAAGAACTATCGGTTCACCATGGTGAAACCCTTCAAATAGCGTTATTCAATACCTTAATGAAGAAAATTACCCCTAAAGTGTATGTTCCGTGATCTGCTCTATCACTTAAAATACTTGTAGATGCAGTAGCGTTGCTTTTTGGTTCGTAAAAAAGGCAAAGACTTTTCCAAACACCATGGTGAATCGTGTAACACTTAAGCCTCAGCAAAGATTACAAAATGTAAACAAACTCGCCGATATTTACATAAGAACAGTGATAACTGAATTAGTCGTCTTGGGGAAAAATAAGTCGACTAAAACATTTTGCACACGGGGGAACTGACTTCTGCTGTTCTTCTTGTATTTGAAAGAAGAGATTGAAGACCCGCCATCTCACCTTCTTCATCTGAGTCTCCCTGTCATCAACAACACCGCCTCGTACATAACTAAGTTCATCCTTACTGTTACAAAATTCCTCGTTTCTTGAACATGAAAGAACGTTTAGCAACAGACGTGCCCTCACTTATCGCTCTGAGAAAATCTAATTAAGTTAAGCAAATATTATTTCCCCTTTTGAAAAGTTTAGTCAGCTCCCTCACATTTTCCCCACATGTCTTAATTAGCGTCTGTATGTTTAATTCACTGCTTTCAATTCTCATATTTTTATCTTTCTTTTTGTTTCTTTTTCATATATGTAACAAACAATCGAACAAATGTAAATTTTCCTTTCACATCTATACACGAACCAAGCGGGTATACTCCATCGACGATTCATAAAGTCAACTTGAACAGAAAATGTTACTCTTTCCTCCCTTCAGACTGTGACAATACTCGTCATAAATCTTGAAACACTTGTGCGATTTCCCCCTCCCCAATGTTGATTTGGGATTTGCAGTCATCTCAGTTCTCCAAAATACGCGTGGCTCAACATTGGGGATGGAGAAGGGACACTTCAGTAAGAAAACGTGCGTGAGGAGTAAACCTCGGGATTTTTCCCGAAAATTCGGGAGAAACGGTGTCTGTTTCAACGATTTGTGACGAGTATTGTAGTTTTGAATCGCGTGACACTGAAAACCAGCAATATAAAAACTTCATGCTTCCTAAAAACAAACTTCCGGTGAACAAATCGTGACGTAGTCATAATCCCATGAAGCCCCGCGCCCTACCTTGTTTCTTTCTCTCCGAAGTTTTTGTCAACCTCCAGCCGAAGCTACCTGGAGTGTCCTAATATTTCCCGTTCGAAAGCCGAGAAATGGTGAGAGTCAAATAAAAATGATACTGACTATTCTTTTCTAATATTCGTAAGATCATGTGGTAGAATTTTTGCGTTTGATTATGTTGAGATGACCAGGATATTTGAAGATGAAACTCGTTCTTTTAGGGAACTGCTATCTGATGGATTCTCGATTTGTTCGAACAGGCATTTGTCAAAGTAATCAAGAACAAAGCGTATTTCAAGCGTTTCCAAGTCAAATTTAAAAGACGACGAGGTCAGTTCACGTCTAATTTAAAGGCTATTTTTTAAGCATTTGCGCGGTCGCTTTGGCGAAAGAAAAAATTGTTTGTACAAAGTTGGAAAGAAAAGTCACATGGCTGTTTTCCTGTTGTTATTTTCAGAGGGCAAAACTGATTATTTTGCCCGCAAGCGTCTGGTGACTCAAGATAAGAACAAATACAATACGCCAAAGTACCGCTTTGTTGTTCGCTTCACAAACAAGGACATCACTTGCCAGGTTGGTATATCCAAGTTCTCTCCCACGAAAGCTCGATATGATATAAAATCTGAAATTACTTCGGGGAACATGTTGTTTGCTTGCTCCCAGTGTTCTGGCCGCTCAGCAAAGTCTTTCCCTTGGTATGTGGAACAGTTTCTGGGATTTTCCTTACGGTAGTTGAGTCATAAGCAGTGTTGTAAGGGCTCTTATAACCTAGTGAAACTAAAAAAAATCATACTCATGAGCTGTGGTGTCATAAGTACAAGAAAATTGGAGCCGTTAGAATCGGAACATTTCCAATTCCTTTGGACTTTGGTGAAAACCAGATTGTCATAGTCGCAAGCGGAGGGGGAAAAATATACCAATTCCAATGCTTGTTCCTGTGCATTGTGATTTGCTAAGTTCTTCTGCTTCTGCTTGCGACTCAGTCAACCTCGTTTTCATCAGAATGTTAGTGACAGAAACATTTAGTTACAAGTAGAAAAGAAAACAGGCAGATTGGGGTATAGAGTTTTGCATTGAACAGTAGAAAAATAAACTTTTTTTTCAGTGTATAATCTTCATTTGACGGAAAACAGTATGTCTGTAAAACATGTCAGTTAATACAGACATTTTCTATCAACAGAGTTTGACTCTTTTACCAACATCCAATGAGAATAACCCCTTGTAGAAACCCAGCAACTACCTCACAAACTACGCCCATCATCTTAGTAATCAACACGTCTCAACTAACCCCTCAAAAATAGAATACCACTGCACTACCCACATATCTCTCATAAAGATAACAAACTTCACATATGCTTAGTACAACCACGCCCAAATATACGCTACCACAGCGTCTTGTTAATCTAATCTCAATGTTACTAGTTTCTGAAAGTTCCCTTTATATCTCCTTTTCTTTAGCAAAGTGAACTCCAGCCCTAGAAATGCCTCTAGAATCCCACTAAATTAAGAGTACAAAATTGAATGGCAGCCTTGTGCAAAATTTCATTGTGAAGTTCTTCTTTTTCTGTTTTGTTGTCTTTAAGTCTGCCTAATATCTAATGGCTATTTTGTTTGTATACTTCTCTGGTGAGTGGTTCTGTACACTTTAGGTTGCTCACTTGCTTAGTATGTAGTGATCCCAAGATTTCAAAAAAAAACTTGTAGTATTCAGGAGAAGGAATCAAACTGACTTCTTAGGGTAAAAGAAGTTTCCAAAGCCTGGTGATAATTTGCTCTTTTCTCCTATTACAGGTAGCGTATGCCAAAATTGAAGGGGATGTAATCATCTGTGCTGCTTATGCGCATGAACTTCCCCGTTATGGCATCAAGGTCGGGTTGACCAATTATGCAGCAGCTTATTGCACTGGCCTTCTGCTGGCGCGTCGTGTAAGTCAAAGTCTTACAATAAAAATTATTTTATTTGTCATTATAAGGTGCTACTGTAGAGGTAAAGAGATGCTCATTTTGCCTCCAAGGGCCGCGTAGTTTAATTACCTTAATTTTAAAATTGATACATTTTCTTACCATTGCGTATTAAAAAGAGGCCTCTTCTATGACTAGCTGTGTGACATTGGTATTTTTGAAAGTTATTCTGTGAAATTATAGTAAATCTGTGACTCATAAAAAATTTATAAAGTTGGTTGAATTGATTGGCTGGGGTAAGGGACCTGAAGTTGTTGTTTCAGGTACTGACCTGTCTTATTATGTTATGTGTGGTGAATGAAAATGTAGCCTGTGAATACAGCTGTTTCTCTTCACTCCTTCACCAGGAGGAATGTCTGCGCCTCAGCGACAGAAATTCCATACTGATTACATTAATAATTATTTATGTTTACATAATAAATCCAGTAGTCATGGGGTTCCAAATGTAAATTTGTTCGATTTTATGTTTTTCCTGGTTGATTATGTTAAAGTTTTGTGTTTTACTGTGAACAAGCCCCAGCACAACTCAGATGCTTTTGTTAAAGGAGAATATATTCCAGGAATATTGAATGTTTTGTAGTAGATTCATCACATTTATGACTGTATATACATTTGACCTTTGTGGCCTTTTGTCTTTTGTCTTTTGTCTATCGTTCGTAAACAATAGGTAAAACAATATAACTAATGTACAGATTTAGCCAAGGCCAAAAGCCAAGCTCTTGAGGGATCTTTTAAGAAATGTCTTTCTCAAGCAACTCAAATTTTGCCACAAGCAGAAAGCAAACTGAATTCCTTAATCCACCTTAAAAAAATAAACCTGAACCCTGATCGACTGAAAACCAGAAACTGGTCATGGTTAGGGTATACATCACCCCAATGAGTTGTATACCTCAGCCCGTGATACTGGTCAGCGGATAGCCTTTTTGGATAGCCGTCACTTGACCATAACGTGGATGTCCAACACCAGTTTTAAATGCCTTGGACCCCTAGTTAGTAGGTGTGCCGTTTCAGATCCGCTAACATGAAGGGGTAGACGTACGGATGACGTATGTCATTCAGATGATGTTGTTCGAACCAAAATTTCTTGGACGCTTAGATAACCACATTTCATTACACATGGTGCTGCTCTGCTTGCTCTTCATATGCAAGAGCTCCGTTATTACATGTATGTCAACCAATCAGAGCTCCTGACCAGATTCTGGACAGATTTTATGTCATCAGTATGGAATTTCTGATGCTGAGGTGCAGACGTTCCTCCTGGCGAAACCTCCTTAGCAGTGAGGAGCCAGGGGAAACAGCTGTATTCAGCAGCCAGTGAAAATTTAGGTTGCTAGAATTGCATTACTACCGCAAGTTTTTTTTAAGGTAGCCAAGTGCTGGGTTTAGAAAAGTGTGAAATCCATCTTGTCCTGAGAAAAAGCAGGGCTCAAAGTTTGCTTGCCCAGGGCTGTTGCATCCTTGTCCAAGTTTCTGAATTTGAATTTAAAAAGCAGTAAGAAAAAGACTCGCCTGTTCCTTTGGCCATCAGGCAAGTGAGCCAGTGAAAAGTTAAGTGCTTAATAGGAAAATCTTTTCTTGAGGATAACTGGATATGGACTTTTAATCCATGCCCTGAAAGTAAAAAGCCATTTACAGTAGAATCAGTTTAAATTGCCTACAGACAAAACTTTTTCTTGATTTTTCTTTTTCAAAGGGTTGGCAAGAGTGTTAAGATAAATCAACTTAAAAAGACCAACACAAAAATTATGTAAATTGCATTTAGTAGATTTACATTTTTTGGAGGAGAAAATTGGTTATTAGTGAGAGTGAGGATTGGAAGTGGTGCTTTTCTACTTTCCAGTCTAATGGTTATGTTCTTTTTTTTTCTCTTTTAGTTGCTAACCAAATTGGATCTTAATGAGATTTACACTGGGACAGAAGAGGTCAATGGTGATGAATACAATGTTGAAAGTGTAGAAGGCTCTCCTGGTGCCTTCAGGGCCTTCTTGGATGTGGGCTTGGCCAGAACAACTACTGGAGCCCGTGTGTTTGGTGCCCTTAAAGGAGCTGTTGATGGTGGCCTGGATATCCCGCACAGGTAAGGATTATTAAATTACGATTTGCTTGTATTCATGGTAATATTACCTAGGCTGGGGGTGAGTTTTACATTCAAGATCTTGGTTTAAGTCAAACTGTTTAGCCACACAATTAATGCCTGTACAAGCCATGAACAAAATTAATGATAACTGCTAAGTTACTTACATTTTCACTTGAACAAATTCTATTTTTGTCCAAGACTATTTTCTATTTTATCCTATCTTAATGATTATTTTCTATGTTCAAAACAAATTTTGCATACTTATAGTTAAATTGCCGATGTCAGTATTGTAATTATTAATTAGATAACATAATCTTAAAAGGTGGTCCTATTCATAAGCCTTATTGGCTTTCTTGGGCTTCCTTGCCTCATCTTTTTTTTTTAAACTTTACATGTATATTTTGTGTGTATGGCAAAAATGATAATAAGCAATAAACAAAGACATTATTCGAACTAGTTGCTTCTCCTTTGGGGAAAAAGTAGCTGGCTTCTCCGAGCAATGTAGTCGACGTGTTTCTTCAGTCGTCGGTGCTCATTGAAACTCCTGCTTAATCTTTTGTCTACAGCATGAAACGATTCCCTGGCTATGACAGTGAGTCCAAGGAGTTTAATGCTGAGGTCCACCGCAATCACATCTTTGGACAGCATGTTGCCAACTACATGAAGGAGTTGAGGGATGAAGATGAAGAGGCCTACAAGAAGCAGTTCTCTCAGTACATCAAGAATGGAGTTGAACCAGATCAGGTGACCATCCATTGGATAATATAATCACTGCATTACTTTTGAAGGCTTCAGTTAGGTTATTCTTCAATGAGGAGTGGAGCTACTAGTCTGGTCTTGAGTGATACCAATGTAATTTTTAAGTCTCCTACCATTAGTCTTGCGTTATGTGTCTGCAATAGTGATGGTTTAAATGAAGACATGATCGTCGCAGTGGTAATTGCAATTTAAGCAATTGCAAATTGACCCGGAAAAAAATTGTAAAATTCTGGACTTTAACAGGATACGAACCCATGGCCTCTGTGTTAGTTTGTCTTAGTAAGAGTGTAACCACTTATTAAGTCTGGTGTTGTGATGCTGTTTTAGATGGAGGAGATGTACAAGAAAGCCCATGCTGCTATTCGTGAAAGCCCTGAGGCCAAACCTGCCCCCAAGAAGGAAGTTCAACCCAAGAGGTAAGGGTCTTCCTAAAGATTTTAGCAGTAGTCTAGAGGGCAGTTTTAGATATCGGGTACTGGTATATGCAATTAATAGGTGGGAAATTGAGCAGCTAGGAAGTTCTTTTGTGTAATGGGTTGTTATTTTACACAAAGTTAATTAGCAACTGAAGACACAACAGTCGAGCACATGCTCAACAACTTTTTTAACAATCCCGGCATACTCTGTGTGTCACATCACACGTGTTTTAAACATTACATTTTGGTTCTGTTAATTAAATCATTTTTTCTTTCATTTTCTTATGAAAGTAGGCAGAGGCCATGCTTTAGTAGGCAGGGCAAAATTCCTGGCCTTTTGCCTTTTATGACATGCTTGAGCCACTTACTGGTTTTGATGCTGCAGCTGTAGTTGTCTGTACCACATGTTACTTCACTGAGAGACGGTGATAGGGAATTTTAAGAACATTACAGGACAATACTTATTAATTTTATGTATTTAAACAAAAGAACTTCCTTTAACTATGCTTGGTTAAGATTATTGATGATAGCATTTAACATGATGTTATCTCCTTTTTCAGGTTCAACCGCAAGAAGATGTCCCTGCAGCAACGCAAGGCTCGTGTTGCTCAGAAGAAGGCGTACTTCCTGAAGCAGCAGGGAGACGATGCAGCTGATGAGGAAGAGGATGATGAAGAATAAGCCAGTGCTTCTACTAAATAAATAAATAACGAACTTGAAAGAATAGTTTTGTTGATTTCATTTTTTCAGCAGCCTGCTAACAGCGCTTCCAGTTAAGGGTATAAATTATGGGGGAGAGCCACAAGTGATGTGTCCTCAGTTTGGGAGACTTTTGCCCTTTGTAGCTGGCGAGATTAGTGGGCGAGTACTGTACTTTTTTGGCTGCATAGCCGCGAGAAGATTGGGAGCATGTACGGACATAAATGTATTTATTAAACACATCCTCATCTGGGGTTTTCAGTAAACAAACAGGAATATATGCAATACTAATTATTTATCTTTAAAATTAAATCAATATCAATTTAAAAATTCATTCAGAAGTTGAAGGAAGCGCAATTCTTGCATAATTTGAGGCTTGAATCTAGCTTATTCCAGATAGATACACTTCTACAATAAAACGTTTTCTGACCTGTTGCAGTTTTAAAAAGAGGAATATTTAGCCGTTGAAAGTTCCTGGTTATACGTCCAGATACGCTACCTCTTGTAATAAACATAGATGTTAAGTATTCAGGCGCTCGACCCGTCATACATTTAAGTGTTGAGGTAGCATCTCGACAATACAGTTGTGTTTTTACGAGGAGCCAGGGATTGCATTTTAGTCTGCGTTGCTGACGGTATTGGTTTTGCATGTGAAAGAGGTTTGGCGGCGGCACGGCTTTGCAGCTCGCCTGCCAAAACTTTGCTTGCGGAAACGATCCCGCCCGCTACCTAGCTAATTGCGTCTTGGACGCTCTCCCTGCAATCGCCGTCTTCATTCATCCCCTTGACTGATTATTATTACTATTTTTCCTGAACTTTCTTGCCCGCAGGCTTCGGGCGTTTGAAGGATTGTGCCTTGGCCTTAAATCCCCGCTGACGACAAAAGAAAATGTTTGACTGCCGACCCAGCTCTCTCGCCCCTCCTTTTCTGCTCGGCCTAATTGTTGTACGGGTTTTCCCTTGAACGGAAGAAGTGTGACGATTATGAACTTCATTTAAGTGTCAAGGCCTGCTAATAAGGGGACACAGTTCTTAGAGCCCTGTGTTAGTAGGGACCCCGTAACTACGACGACGACGGCAAAAATGAATTTGCGTCTAATTCGTCAAATGTGGGCGACTTTTCCTAGAGTTGAATTCGTAAGGGATTTCTCCATGTTGAAATAGAGGAAGGAAAATTTATCGTCGTATGTCTACGTCCTCCATATGACGTCGCATTGGGAGGCTTCACGCCGTAGTCGTGCAGTGGACGTCAAAGAAATATACTAAAAAGTGTGATGTACGTACAGAGCTGGTGTTTTGGTCATAAAACCAATTGTTTTTTGACGCTGAGCAACGGCGACGTCAACGAGAACGGCAAAAAGCAATACGGTAGGTTTGGATTGGCACAACAACTGCACGTGCTTCGCGCCTTTTTTTTACCACTTCTTTGCCGGCACTGCACGAGTGCGACGTGAAAATGTCTTATTTCGCGTTTCGTGAAGGACGTGAACACAAGACAATGACTTTCTGTTCCTGGGCTTCGATGGCAGTCTTCAACTCCAGAAAAAATTGCCAACGTTTGACGCATTTAACGAGATGGAATACGCGCGATAAAGTTTCAGAAGTTTGAAGAAGCGCGAATTCACTTTTCAAGTGACGTTTTTCGTTGTTGCTTAAGCTCCCTATCAAATGTTGGAGGTCTACCTCGCGGATTTTTTCTTAAAGGCGTAAATTGATTCGGTCTCTTTGACATACTCTACTAAAGTAAGTAACCATAAACAGCAACAGAAGGCACATAAACTATGGTGGCAATTTATCTGCTTTTATTTGATAAATCATTATAATCTAATTCTACCTTTTATCTCCAAGTCTAATGCAATCCTTACCGATCATAGAAATCGCACGAAAATCGTCTGTATCAAATATGAAAATATATTAGATCTCTTTGTTTCCTTCACCAATACATATCTGACGGGTACCAACACTAAAAAGAATGTTAATGTGTGACGCGAATGTTCCACGTGACTGCCTGTGTAGGTGCGAGTCGTGTATTGCATGAAACAGCATTCAGTTTATGAAACTCTCGTCGTATGCAGTGATAAATGAGGCGAGTAAATGTATTTTTATGTAAACGGCTAAGTTCTCCTACTACATTGGCAAGAGCATATCTATTTTCCAGCGTGACGATCCTTGTATCTTCAGCACGTTAAGGGGCTTTTATTGTACTTAATAACATTTTCGCTTCAATGTTGTTTAAATAACCTTTTTTAAAAGAGTATGATTCGCGGTTAATGGCAGTTGATACGATGTATTTACAGTGAACAAACGTATGCTAACTCAGTTTAACTAATTGGCTTAATGAATCATCCTAACATATTCCACGGTCTTGATTGTAGATTGAAATTCTGCTGCAGGCTTTGTGAATACAACAAAGGCAATCCTCAGAGAATTGCTCGCTTCGACGATGTGCAGTGTAGAATATTTCTCTAGCATTTGCAATGGACACGTTGGTGCTGGTACCCCTCTGGGCATATGTCTTATGATACAGTGCTTTGTTGCATCTCCAATAACTGTTTATCAATGTTTTTCCTCCTCGCCTCATTTAGAGCCAAGCGTTGCTGTAAGCTTGCACGACTACGAGATAAACAATGCTAAAGTAAGTCACAGAAAACATTGGCCATGCTGCCTTGTTTCCTTCAAAGTTTACCAATTTGTGTGTAAAACAATTTATTATCATTCGAGGAAAAACCATTTAAGACAAGGCCAAGGGGTCTATTCGAGACCTAAGAAGGGGGTGCCACGCCCCTACACGTTTCTGACTCTAAGGAGAAAGAGAAAGTATCCTGAGAGAAAGAGCTTGAGCGGAGAAACGTCCTTTTGGGGGAAGAAAGTTATTTAGCCCACCCTCTCTTTTAAGCTCCCCCCTTCTCGCCTCCACCCATATTCTTTAGTCAAAACCAAATTATCAAATGATAAACTGGCTTAATTAATCACGACTATAGCTCTTCACGTGGACTGATCCGGTATGATTTATTCACGTGCTAGAACTATTCGGATTTGTTTTTGATCGTCGGCTGAATGACTTCCAACTTCATGTGCTTAAGCTTTTCCACTTACTGTTGTAGTTCTTACCATCCTCTGGTTGTTATAAAAGAGTGTAGCGCCCTGCTTCACTGAATTAAATCATGATAAGCCCACCCCCCCCCCCCCCTCCCAGAGGGCTTAATAGAGGATTGAATGACCGTAAAATAAATAGAACTTGAAGCGCAGTGGAGAGGTTTCTAAACGCTTTGCGCTCGCCTTTCAATGGAAATTGGTAGATTACCACTTGAAAACGCATCTACAACCACAACCTACCATTTGTCAGGATCTAACGAATCAGCATCTACCACTTTCTCGCGTGACATTCCTAGAGAAGCTTTCTTTTTCTCAAGTTGTTCATGAAGGTTCTCATATAAACCGCTGACGGACTCGTCCTTTTCCCCAACGCCATCATTCACGATTTCTGGCATCTTCTCGCGCTCTTCCTTTTGGGGTGGTGACGGCTGCGTGCTGTTAAGGTCAGCGGCAGAAAGTGTGACGTCAACAGCTTGCGAAGTAGAGGAATTTAGAAGCATGGGTAAACTATCTCGTGCCATCTCCATGTTAGCCTGCTTCAAGAGTTCCTCGAGAGTTTCTAGGCTGGTCTGAACGCTTCTAGTACGGTCTTGAGGATGCGAATATAAACTGTGACTGTGTACTGAGTGTTCATGATCCTGGCTTACAAGTATAGAGGGCATTGGAGGATACGAGTGGCTCTCAGTCATGTCGTGAGTACTGACATGACTGAAGGAAACAAGCGGGCCATTACTAGTCAAATTTTGAAGGTTCTGATCTGAACTGCTTTTCTTCATGCCGCTGGCAGACGTTTTGGTGACAGTTCTCGGTGAGGTTACCCGTCGGATATGTGTTGCTGGACGCGCCCCCCGCGGAGTAGTAACACGGCTTGCTGTACCAAATGTCGCTCGTTCGTAGCCAGACACCTTAGCCTCCAGACGAGCAATCTAGAGTAATAAATGGCACATGGACATAAGTTGAACAAAACGCCTATTACACTGCCTCTCCCTGAACAGAAGCCCCTGGGGCGTACAACTACCATGCGTACGTAGTAGGCAGATTTAGCAAAGAAAACGTGATGAAGTCCCGAGAAGAACCAAAACAGTCTTAAAACTTACCTGGCCAATAGCAGAACGGCAAATTGCACACCGGAAGTCGCTTTCAGTCTTTCCCGCGCGCTTTCGCGTTCATTTGATGCTGTGCACAGTGTCTTTGCTAAATCTGCCTAGTATTCGAATTATGACGCTTCCACTGACTGCTTCGTTGATGGGCTTGCCCTACATTTTAGACCATCGCGTAGGAATATGACAAACAACAATGGTATACAGTCCAGTAAATGTTAAAAATTAGGTAATAACATTTAGCTTTTTGCCTTTTTTTCTTGTTCATATCTCAGTACTATGGATGTACAAATGCACGGACCTTCCCTTTACGCTGAGAAAAATGTATCTTAAATGAACTGGTCTGTGAAAGGGCAAGGTATGCGAGTTGGGCACTCTACGTACTAATGGGGATACCTCTGCGTCTTTGATCACAAGCGTCTCACTCATCGCTTTAGCGTCCTCTTGATACATGACTAGTTCAGACGCCAGGCTTCTGTTGTCCTCTATCAAGGTCTTATTTTGCTCCTGCGCACGCGCAAAGTCTTGTCCTAAGCGTCTTTCCTGCTCTTGTAGTCGCGTGATCTCCAAGCGATGATTTGCATCGCTTTCGTCTTTTTGTGCCAACACTTTAACGTGATCTTCTTGTAACCGTTGGACCTGAGGAAAACGAACAACGACGTCATTTAAAGTAATATCCGCATCTTTGAGATTGACAACGAATGAGAGTTTACTGTAGCTTTGAATAAATCTATCCTTTATCTATCACAAAGCCATTTGCTTTATTTTATACCATTCATTGTTACGTTGTCTATTTTGACGTTAATTATCATAGTGAAATCCGTTTTGAAAAATTTGCTGATGATTTATTGTTACAGTAGCCAACGCTTCTGGGTCGACTAGACGACAATTTTCGCCGATCACCGAAGAGCTTCCGGAGAACGTTGCCTATCTAGTACTTAACAGCGTACCTAGTAGTTGGAGCTCGCTTACCTCATGTTCCTGGGTGGCCTGTTTGAGCTCATGTTGTTGCTGAGCCTTCCTTACTTCATGCACGCATTTCGCCTCAGCTTGAGCCTCTCGTACTTGTGTAGCCCCAAGCTCCTTTGCAAGCCTCGTGCAGTCTGCTTCCTTTGTGGATAACAGCGCATGTGCATCGTCAAGTTCCCGGATTAGCTCTTGTTCAGTTCTTTGACATTTCAAGAGATCACGGCGGGCTTCCATCAGCTCCGCGTGCTGCGTATGGAAGTTATTAAAACCAAGGTTAAACAAGAGGTAGAATAAATGGAGCACAACAGATTGGGCAGGCTACAGAAGAAAGGATCCATGAGATTTTTATCAAACTTTTAAGATTTGAGCCAGATAAAAGTACCGTACAGGAGAATTGAAAACAGTGAAATAGGTTTACGATCAACAACAGCAAGGCAAACGAACAAAAAAAGGCCGACGAACGCCTTCGAGCATGTCAACGTTCTTAGTCGTAACAAGATAAAAACGGATAATCCGAAACATTAACTAACTGATTAAATGTGCAGCGAATAACTATGAGGATGCACAAAAATTTACCGTGTTTTGAAGTTGTTCACGCGCCAAACGTAACTCCTGACTGGTCTCCTCAGACTCTTCACGTCTCCTCTGTAACTTGTTTATCTCCTGAAAAGCAGGGCGAAAGGGAACAGCATGTTAAATTCATTTAGCCTGCTAATAATTCTCTCTAGTCTAGTGAGCGGGGACGGGGCGAAGAGATGGTCAGAAAGTGCACGTGGACTTGGTCCCTGGTCTTCTCTCCTCACGGGGCAAATATGCGGTAATGGTTCAGTTTTGTTCCTAAACGTTAGAAAAAGAATGGTGAGGGAGTAAACAAGAAAGGTACTGACTTTGTAAATTAACAAGAACAGTTATAACTTGTCATAAAAAACTTATAAGGGGTTGAAAAGTGTAAATCTCATGTTTGCATTGTCCAATGCTCGTGAATTTTCATTCTCGCAAGTATCATATCTGGAACGAGAAGAAAAGATAAAGTTAGGAATGAACGTTTATTCGTTTGTCTCACGATAGAATCGCTTTGAGATATTGATCGCGACGTTTCGACTGCAATGCTGCTAGTCTTCATTCCTATCTGACACCACGATGAACAATATTCACATCTTTAATGACAAAGATAAAGTTGTTGTTAAACCGTTTGCTTTTTGGAGGCCACAGCAAGGGTTTCCATATATGGTACTTAGAAAAAATGAACATTCACGAGCATTGAACGCGAGTTACACGTTTCAAAGCCTTATGAGTTTCTGTTGTCATTCATTGTGTTTGCAACACCGTGAATTACCTACTCCACAAGGACGATTAAAAAAAGCAAACAAAGCAAAAACAACAACAACAAACAACTCGTTTACAATGGTTTGCTTACTCTTTCTAGCTCGGACACTTGCGAAGTTCTCTTCTTCAGTTCTTGTTGTTGGTGTTTCACCGTTTTCTCCAAATGCTCAATCCTGGATTTCTTTTGCTTCTCCTGCTCTTGATTCTGATCTCGCTTGGCTTTTATTTCAGAGATCTTAAGGAAAAAATATAACGAACTTCTTAGAGAGCAGTTTTGCTAAAAAAAATTAGAGTGACAAGTTGAAAGGTTTCTTCTCTGGGAGGAACAAAGACTGAACTCAAGAGAGCGGCAGAAACTAATGAGCCCATACGAAGGCCTCATGACCCGTCCAAGTGTCACCCCATGTAATGGAATCTGGAATCCAAGTTCTTCTGTCAAAGGATCCAGGGCCCGGTTCCCCGAAAAGATAGTTAAGCTTAACCCAAGATTTAGCCACATTTTAAGCACGGTTTTCCTGTCTACGAACATGTAACTGAAACTTACAAAATGTTGTTGAGCCTTTACTCTGAGATACAGTAATGAAGACACAAAATGTTCCTACAAGCTACGTATAGGCAAGTAAATATAAAAAGTTGAACAAAATTTTAATCCTGGATTAGCGCTAATCAGCCTTTCAGAACCGGGCCCAGTATCTGGAATCTGGAATCTACGACGTGAAATCCAGAATCAAAGACTGTTGAATTTCTTTACATTTGGCGACAAGTGTTTTTGTTGTTGTTGCTGAATGCCTCCCTATTCTTTTCAGTGTGAATACCTTTTCCTCATAGTTGGACTTACGGTTTGCAAACAAAGCGCACATAAAAAACAAAATAATAACAACAGCAAACGACAACAACACAGAAAAAGGCTCTAGAATTTCTCACCTCCACTGCTCTCTCGCTGAGTTCATAGCGAGCCTGGTTAAGCGCATGCTCTAACGTGATGACCTTTTGCTGCAATTCACTCTTATGTTCCTTCATGGTCATGTCCAGCTGGGTAACCTGGCAAAAAAGATACCAACGTCAAATAAGAATTTAATAAAAATCCTTATTACATTCCCTTGCATTTCCTTTAAATTCAAACACCACAACCGTCACTCTGTTTGTGTGGGTCCCCTGTGGTTAAAAGACAACGATTTTTCAACTCCAGGATTCAGTATTAGTCCTATTCCTCAATTTTAAGTACGGAAATATGGTCTTTGGAAAACAAAAATTGGACGGCATCAATGATTGACTGAAGTGATTGCAGGATTTCGCTAATTTTATTTACATATGCTCGCGTCAAATCACGAATGCAAACTCATTCAAGGCAAAGAGGACAAACGCGCTTAAGGTGGCTCGACTGGATTTTTTAGGGGGGATACCTCCCAAGTTTGAGCATTAATAACGTCGCCATGAGTAAAGATATGGAAAAAAGGTTACCACAACTGTATTATATAAAGATGAAAATTTCTTATGATCTGGGTTTTATCGCAATCGGAGTCGCCATGGCAACGTAACGACGCCATTACGTTTTATATTTATCTTTGTGTTTCTCTGTACCAGGAGTTTTTTTAGAAAATCGCTTAAGGGAGTTTGTACCTGCCATAATTGCCTCAATTATGGCAAAGTTTGAACAAATTCTATGAGAGCGTTTTCGAAATATTTTGAAACAAAGTTTTAAGCATCATAAAAACAGTGAAATAGCATGTTATCCACACAAGTAGCTAATTTTTTGAGAAAATGATAAGCTTTGGAAACGCGGCTTCATCTCATAGTAGTTTGATTCCATTGAAAACCCCCTACAAAAAAAGAGGGGAATTGCTCTACGCGATCGTGAGTAAGAAGAGTTTTATTAACTTGCATTCAGCTGCTTTTGTTACAGTTTTTGAACGTAATTTGGTCCATGCCTACAAATTTCGCATTTTTCAAAAAACTGCTCGATAAATTTTTTTATAAATTTGAAAATCCCCAGATCAATTGTTAATAAATATACCCTGCAAGTTTCAAGAACATTGAAAACTGGGAAGTCTTTTAAATAGGGCCTCAAATATAACCAATTTTTTCCCCAGATTTTGTGTTTACAAGTGAGCGTCCACATTATTCACTGGCATTGTTTTCAAGTTTCATATGCACGTGCAAATTTAGCAAAAAGATAGAATTTGCATCAAAAAGGACCCTCGGTTAAATCTCCGGAATATGCTAATAACCGGGTAAAGAAATTAGTGATATATTATAACATCACAGAAACTCTTTGTAAGAGTTTCTGTGATGTTATAACCCGAGTAAGATAAGTAAGTGTTAAATCCTACAAGATGAGCCGTGACGTTCACCGTCTCGGCCCTCACTGTTATCTGTGACACAAGCCAATTATTAGCATATTCGGGATATTTCTTCCGAAAGTAATCGAGAGTTCTTCTTGATGCAAATTTACTACTTTTTGCTAAATGTGCACGTGCATATGAAACTTGAAAACAATGCCAGTGAATAATGAGGACTCTCGCTTGTAAACACAAAATCTGGAGGAAAAATTGGTCATATTTGAGGTCCTATTTGAAAGCCTTCCCTGTTTTCAATGTTCTTGAAACTTGCAGGGTATATTTAGTGACAATTGATCTGGGGATTATCAAATTTATAAAAAAATTTATCGAGCGGTTTTTTGAAAAATGCGAAATTTGTAGGCGTGGACCAAATTAAGTGCAAAAGCTGTAACAAAAGCAGCTGAATGCAAGTTAATAAAATTCTTCTTACTCGCGATCGCCCAGAGCAATTCCCCTCTTTTTTTGTAGGAGGTTTTCAATGGAATCAAACCACTATGAGATGAAGCTGCGTTTCCAAAGCTTATCATTTTCTCAAAAAATTAGCTAATTGTGTGGACAACATGCTATTTCACTGTTTTTATGATGCTTAAAACTTTGTTTCAAAAAATTTCGAAAACGCTCTCATAGAATTTGTTCAAACTTTGCAATGATTGATGCAATTATGGCAGGTACATACTCCCTTAAGCGATTTATCAAAAAAACTCCTGGTACAGAGAAACACAAAGATAAATAAAAAACGTAATGGCCTCGTTACGTTGCCATGGCGACTCCGATTGCGATAAAACCCAGATCATAAGAAATTTTCATCTTTATATAATACAGTTGTGATAACCTTTTTTCCCTATCTTTACTCATGGCGACGTAGTGAATACTCAAACTTGGGAGGTATCCCCCCTAAAAAATCCAGTCGAGCCACCTTCAAATTAAAGCATTTGAATCGTCAATTTGAATTTCTACTACATAACTACCACTTTTTCATTAACCTTATACAACCGGTATATAAACAAAACTAATATCGAAAACGAGAATATTCAGGGTCATAACACTGCCTTTATAGAGGGTTTGAATCAAACAGTAAAGTCCCCAGTAGGTCGAATGTGATCGTCCAGGTCAGTAAAGTACAGACTACGAATGCAGGTCACACAGTGACTGACGTTTTAACAGCTTGTGCGCAAGTCATAATCAGGGTTAAGGTAAGTTTTCCATCATCGGCTCATAGTTAGTAGAGAAGATTAGCTATGAAAGCAAACAAAAAATCAACGGCGAAAAAAAGGGCTGCAGTTTGTATTGGCAGATCTCCGCCGGGCCATGCATGTTCCTTTGTTTTTAGTTCACACATGTCATGGAATAACTTCACGGAAACAGGTCTGTTGGCTATTTTGTCCCACATGGTTGGAATGCTTCTGAAACTTGTACATGGTCTAGGCCACAAAAGATAACTTAAAAAAAATATTAAAAAGTCTTTCGGGCTTCATAATCATTACACTTTACTACCTACAGTCAGCTGATCATTTTAAACCCTAGTTATTCACCTGACGAGTCAAATAAACGAGTGCGAAATTATTGAGTTTCTGTCAGTTAAGCCGTGATGTTAACCCTAACACGAGTGGCGCATTTTATAAGAAAACTACTTATCCTCCATTTCGTTATAGTTATACATCAGCTTGACCCAGTTCCTCCTTACCTGTGCAGCCTTTTGTTTTAATTCCCACTGTCTTTCCTTAAGAGCTTTGTCAAGCTCAACAACTTTGCTTTCCTTCTCCTTTAAGTTTTTATCCTTCTGCTGCAGTTCCTCCATACTTTCGTTCAACATTTTATCGAGTTCCTCGACTTTCTTTTCTTTCTCTTGTACCTCTTTCTGGCTCGTCTGTAATACATCTTGGAGAGATTTTAGCTGCGTGATGGTATCTTGTAACTCCGTCTGGATTTTATTCACCTAAACGACAATATTAGATTTAAGACAGCCCAAGAAAAAAGCCGACATTCCGCGACGCTATCAAAAGTTTCCCCGCAAATAGACGCCTAAGAAAACAACGCAAGAAATTTCCTACTGATGACGCGTTACTACCCAAGGCCCAGTTGTTCGAAGGCCGATTAGCGCTTAACCCCGGGTTAAATTTAACCCAGGTTTCTCTTTCTTGTGTTCAAAAGCATTTTCTCGGATAATTTTCTCTGTTGTATTTAGAGCTTTCAATCATCAACTTGTAGACAAAAAGAATTAAAACTGAAATGCTTTGTAAGCTTTGAAATCTGAATTCAAATCTCGCACTAACCCTGGGTTATCTTAACCCGGCTTTGAACAACTCGGCCCAGATGTGGATAGGGATTTTGATTGGTTAAAAAATTTTCAACCAATCAGAAGAACTATCCAGATCGAGGAAGTGACGCGTTATCGTTATGGAAAAACAAGTTTACAATTACCACCACAACTAGTTGCCAAAATATCTGAGACACTGTAAGCTTTTACGCCTAAAACGGTGTCTGTGAGGCTTCGCACGATTCCTGTCCTTCTTCCGTTATCACAGTTGTAAGAATTCCTTTGTATTCTAAACTTACAGTGACAACTATGAAATGACGAGGAGTGGGGGTGGGGGATTCCTTCGATCCTATGTGACGCACTTAAGTAAGAAAACCAGTTGGCTTATTTCTAGTTCATACATGGTTGATAATTCGCACTTGGAACTACCGAGAAGCAAATAGAGACGAGTGAGAACGGCGCAATTAAAGGGGTAAATACCATCTATATGGGAAAACCGGAAATTCTGGTTGGAAAAACAAATGGTTCGCGCCATTCCTTTTGGAAAACTTTATAATATATATTTACTTCGCAGCCGCTCGGGCCGGATCCACGCAATGCTCCCAACTCTCACTGGGGGACTTGGGGGACTCTACCCAAGGCACCCGGCCACACCAGTAACGACACTAAATTGTCAAAATTGGAAAAAAATAAAACATAAAACAAAAGGGGGGGGGGGGGGGGGGGGGCGGCGGCGGCGGCAATATCAGTACCTCGGTATCCAGCTGCGCATTCTGTTCCGTAGTTTCTGCAAATTCATCCTCCATCTGTCGTAACCTCTCCTCCAGTTCCCCGTTTTTCTTTGTCATCGCAGACAACTGTTGCTGCGTTTCCTTGAGGGCCTGGTCAAGAGTCTGCGCTTGTGCAGTTTTCTTGTCGCACTGGGACCGAGACTGTTGCAGCAGCTGCTCTAATTCAACAATACTGGCTGAACTTTGTTTTATGTCCTTGTGGACCCCTCTAAGGGTTGAGTTAAGTTCGTTAATTTGTCGCGTTCTCTCGTCAATATCGTCTTTGGCGTCCTGCAGTCTTTGTTGCAGATCACTGGACTCTAATTGTGATGTGTTTCGTTCACGGTTGATTTCTTCTTCTAGATTGGCAACTTGTTGTTGAAGGTGAGTGCGCGTTTCCTCCAACTCACGCATCCTTTCTTGTTCTTTTTTGAGGGAATTTTGTAGGTCCGCAACGATGCCTTCTAGATGAACAATCTGTTCGTTTTTCCTATGTAAGTCAGTTAAAGTCTGTTGTAGCGCTTTTTCCAACTTGGATATCTGAAAACAAGCAACGAAATAAACGGACAAAGACATGAAAGGGTAGTTGTTGCTTTCTCTTTCCAACCAAAACAAAAACAAGTTAAGCATGGAGTTTTGTAAAGCCAAACAGGTGGATTTGCAAGAAGATGCGCGCCCTTCTATCATAATGCTTATGCAAGTGAACAACAATGAACACGACGAAAACGAAGCCGAATAAATTAACCTGGAAGGCTACCATTGTCAAAATTGTAAAAAGTGAGGTCCTAA
This sequence comes from Porites divaricata, assembly GCA_038088405.1. Taxonomy (NCBI): domain Eukaryota; kingdom Metazoa; phylum Cnidaria; class Anthozoa; order Scleractinia; family Poritidae; genus Porites; species Porites divaricata. The sequence continues at coordinate 5,777,158 of JBBMOI010000003.1, forward strand.
TTCATCGGAACTAGTGATGGTGGCACGCCTGTCAGTTACACAAGGAAGAAACTCATTCCTCCAAGTATGAAAACTGGTGCCTATTTTTTCCTACGGAGGTGAAAGCGTTAACTTAAAAGACCTAAACTGCACGAAACTCCCTCAATATGTTAACCCGATCTGCTAGGCAGCGTATCCACTTAAGACCTTACAACTCACCTCCAGTCGTTTTTCTTCGAGTTGCTGCTCATGCGCACTGCGTACTTGCTTCAGTTGTTCCACGTACATCTCAATCTCCTTGTGGCACTCCGCTAATGATACCTCCATCTTTCTAACCTGCTGCGTGGCTTTATCAGCCTGTTCTTCCAGTTTTTCCAGTTTCTTACCGTGCTGAACTGACTGCGAATCACGTGATTCGATTTCTTGTTTCTGCTCTTGCAGGGCGCGTTCCATTTGGTCAGCGATTGATTTCTTTAGATTTAACTCCTGCCGCGAGGCTGCCAGAGACGTTTCAAGCTGAGATATGACCGCGTTTTTCTCTTCGAAAGATCTTTGTAACTGAAAAAAAAAAAAATTAAAATGTTTAGTACTATCAGTTGGCACTTGGCAAAGTTGTAAAACAGATTAAATGGATATATGGTGGTGTCAAAAGCCATTCTGGTGCTGTGTTGGCAGGGTAATGAGTGTCAGGCATCATTAACGGACCTTGTAAAGGAGAAACAAACTTTGAGGGTCCAAATGGTTCAAGACCCTTTTAGCTGTGCCAATCTATGGGCACTGGCTGAGAGCAATGTAACCTGGTTATGGTTAAGCTTCAGTGTCTTAATGAGAGCTATATGCCGGCTGATCAATAGGTTCTACCATGATGGATTGGTCACAGAGAAGAGACCTTTACAATTGAAGGCCAAGGACGACTATAGGCAGTGCTCGACCTTAGCGGTAGTCCACTAGTCCTGGACTAGTGCAAAATTCTTCTGGACTAGTAAGTATTTATTAAATTGTGGGTTAGCCTGGTCAGTGCCTGTCACTCTTCTTTGACTCGCTGGCAGTGGTATTATGAAGTTTCATGATGACATCAATGAAACTCAATTGTAAAAAGCGGATATTGCAAATAATATTGTCATGCTGCCATCATCAGGAAGGACTACCACAGATTTACTCAGGACTAGTAAATTTTCAGTTCAACTAGTCCCAGGACCAGTGATTTAAAAAGTTAAGGTCGAGCACTGATAGGGACGAGATTTTCAGTGACGTTCATTTGCGTATTCTAAAGAAAAAGACACCCCGGAAAGCTTCATTTTAACACGGTTATTTTCATTGAAGGAAATTTAAAAGCCCTTTCTGATCGCGAAATGATTTGATAACTTGTATCCACCACTACGACATATTCTCGCCAAAACCCGTAGTAGAATGACCACGGCTGTCACGTTTTCCCGCCAAAATGACGCTGGTTCACGCACGCGCACTGCTTAGTGCTGAGAAAACCTCGTTCTCATGGTCGTCCTCGTCTTAAAATCTGAAGGCCTCAAATGATGTCAGAAACAAGTTTGAGAAACTTCCCACCTACCCCTCCCTTAAACTAACATTAACACTTACTTCTTATCTAGTGCAAAATGTTAGCTTAGGGGAGGGGTAGGTGCTAAAACCGCTGGACGCCACAACCTGGTTGAGGTCATTATTACCTAAGGTCTTCTCGTTAATTGCCTACCTCTTCTATCTGTCGTTGCAATTCGTGGCATTGTTCACTGTGCAAGGCCTTTACTCTGTCCACTAGTGCAGCAGATTCCTTAAGTTCAATATCTTTAGCTTCCAGTGTTCCCTCTAGTTCTCGGATTCGCCGGATCCTGGTTTCTACTTCTTCTTGAACTTCTTGTAATTTTGCTGAGTGTAATCCTGACTGTGACGTCTTCTCATTCAGCTGTTTCTCTAAGCTACTTAAATGTGACGTTGCTTGACGGACCTTAGGAAGGGGAAATACAAAATTTGTCTTTGTCAACTGAGTTGATGAAGTAGGTTTACCGCATAACCTTAAAAAGATTGAAAAGCTGATGTTTCGAGCGCTAGGCATTTGTCAGAAGGAATCCAGCGCACGAAAAGGAGATAATCCTTTTAAATATTTTGAATACAAAACAACACACGAGGTACAGCTTTTCTACAATTAAAGAAAATAGTTATGCTGTTTAAGCTTACTTCTTATTGTCAGTTCCAAAAACTGATGATTCCTCGTAGGACTAACTTACAGACAACTGTCTGATCTTGCCTGGTTAGTCTGAGAGGATGCAGTTAATCGATTCAAGCTCTTATTTTGAGTGATAAGTACTTAAGGACGGTGCCCACTAATGGGAAGTATTTTTTCCCAGATAATGACTATGTGAGACAAGTAGATCATATCAGGGGCTATTGAAATCCAAAAAGAAAACTGGGGGTAGCCACGCATTTTTCCGAGATAACTGCGCTTCAATATGGAGAAAAACGCTGAATAGGCATTTTTTTAGAAAAATGAGAAAAAGTTATTTTTCCCAAAATTTCAGAATGTACACGTGAACTGGCACAAATGCAATGATAATTGTAACAAGGTTTTAAAATAAGCAACAAACCATAACATAACAACGGCTCTTTATACGTCTTTTTTTGAAATATCAGCACAACTGGGAACTTATCAGCAAGTACCCCTCTCCACGCGTTTGCCTTAAAAATAGTGTAAACGACATTTTCCCCAGACTAAAAATTGATCGTTTGCTGAGTAGGCTTATTACCTTCATTTGGTGAGATAAAAAGTAGAGGTTACCACGCGTTTTTAGAAGTTAAATTGGTTGGTTTCAACCTTAACTTAATCGCTTTGGGGGTTATTTACTATTTTTCCCATCCCCTCCCCGGTCAGTTTCACTGTTGCTTCACTCCACGCGGAGAACTCTGGGATATCCACAATGGCTAACAGTCAGAGAGAACAACAACCCACGGAGGAGAGCAAAGCAGACGGTGAAGCAGGACATTTCATGGACTCTAAGGAAAACAAAGTATACTATTTCACTCAACTGGAGCTTCTCCGTCTCAAAAATTGAACAGAAATTTTTGGAGAAGAGCAATCTCCAAGGTATTAAAGATTACTTCCAGCGCACATAGAGTAGTATGGCGAGCTCAAGATCCAGGGCTAGTGCTGTAAACAAACTACTGCACTGTAGTGGAAAATAGTCGACAGGGACTCTTAGACAGGTACTCCTTTAATCGTTTGCTTACCTGTACAGTCATGTCCTCAAGATTTTTTGAACTGTAGATGTAATATGGATTGTAAACCTTCTATCGTTTTTTATGATTTTACTGGATACCTCGATCGAACATGTTATTAAACTTGCGTACATTCAATGAGCTTATATCTGTGCTTTTTAATACGCTATCTCTTTCGGGCTTTGCCACAAGTGTCATATGATTTGCATAAACTCAAGTTTCATACATGAACTCTGTTTTAAAAAAGCTGAATACTGCGAAAGTAGTTGCACCGAATGCGTTTATGTACCCTCATAAATAAACTGGGCTATAAGGATCATTTTATATATTTCGTTTTGATTTTTTTTACTGTAGCACTCTGTGTCATGATCATTCACTATTTTTGGTTCCTAAATGTTGATTATAGACTTAACAGTGTCTGTTAAACCTAAGAAAGTCTTAGAATGGAAATACTTTATTTTATCTTCCATCTTTAGTTTGTAAACAGCCAAATGGCCGCTATGTCTAAATGTCCAGATTATGTGTGGCGTTAATTGAACCTTAAGAAAATTAATACTATCTACACGACAAGCTGCCCAATGAGTCAATTATTTCAATGCTTAATAAGTAATGCCAAAATGCTTAAATAACAATGATAATAGTAAAAAGCATAATAAAATTTTTACGATTTTTTTTCCACGATGAAAGCGTTTCCTTTGCGGTCCGTAACTGTTTGTGAAGCTGCGATCACCCGCAGCAATCCAAGCAATCTTGTGACAGTTTTTTTGTTGTTTGTTCACAAAAAAAGCCTCGGACTCTCAATAAAAGGGACATCTGTATGTACTCGAACGCTTTAACTCTATTTTCTGGGGAAAATTAACAATCTGCTATTTAACAATTAGTCGCCGAAGGCGACTAATTGCTTTAGTATAATTACATTGATGATTATTCGAGAAAATAAAATTATTGATCAATTTCCGACCCCGAAACATCAAAAAATCTGGCTGCCATTTTGAAAACTGCTAGCCTTCAATGCTATAATCACCGCGTGGTGATTATAGCGGGATAGAGCGAAGCTCCTAGCCAATCACAGCGCTCTATTTTCGATAGTCATCAATGTAATTATACTAAAGCCGATTAGCCGATGAAACGCGAAGGACGCGAGTGAAAGGTAAACTTGCAGTTTCTCGATTAAGCGGAGGACTTGGAGCTATTTTCAATCTGATTTACTGGATTTTTTAATACCAAAGCTCCAAGTGTAACATCTTGAAGCAATAACTTTTGATGTTTTAGAATTGACTTTTGTTTGACTATAAAGTGTTTGGTCAAATCGATCATACGGCAGAAATAGCAACATGCGCATACTTCTTCGGTTTTCAGAGAACTGACAAGATAAATGGAAATTATTTTTCGTCTGTTGAAAAACGACGCATGTTTTCCACAAGAAATAAGCAGAACCTCCCAGACTTACAGGAGACAAAACCACTTCGCGTGTCCTGCGTGTTGCGCATTTCTTTCGCGTCGCGCGCGACTACCTTGGCATGCGCAGAAAATGTGCGCAGTAACAATAGTGGGCACCGTCTTTAAAGCTTAAAAAACCCGTAAACTCAAATCAGATGAAAGGGAAAACCGGACTTGAGTACAAATGGAATGCAAAGTAAACGGCTACAAATTCCAAAGTATAGGCGACGATCAATCGACGGGTGCCGGCTTCTATTGAGAATACTTATAAATATATTGCAAAACGGTTGATATTAACAGGTGATGGTTTGTGTACAACGACCCACTATGTCAAGTAAACGATCATAACTCGCTTGCCAAAAGGTTTGGAACTTATTTGATACCATTACTATGATCTATGCACTTATGAGTGCCGGAATGGTCTGCAAGCCTCGTAATAACATTTACAGAAACATCGATGAAAAGATCGTTCCTGACCATGGCCTGTCTAATGGATTTTTTTCTCACCTCTCGCTGTAGTACGTTATTTTCAGTGATTTTTTCCTCCAGTTCGTTCTGTAAATCAACCACCTTTAGATTTCGTTGTCCCAGCTTGCTTTCCAGGGACGCAATTTGCGCCATCTTGTCAGCCAGCCGTTCTTCTAGCTGTATGGTCTGTGTTGAGTAGCGCGATACTTCATCCTCCAGTCCCGTTATAACCTGCTCTAGTTCCTGCTGTTTACGATCACCAATTCGACTTCGCTCGACAATAGCGGACAGCTCCGTTCTTAAACCATCCATAACACCGCCATCACCGGCTAAACCTAAAGGAAAAACACAAGACAATTTCCATTTTGTGGGCCTAAAACTAGTTTCCTGGCTTTGCAAAAGAGGGTTTAGACAGAACAGAAAGACGATCGTTCATTGACATTTTAAAACATGAGCTCGTTCTAAGGAAAAATGGAACGAATAAAACACACTCAATTCCTTCGCCTGCTTTGTCAAAGTAAGGAGGGAATGACCTTTTATAAGACTCAGACACCTCCGCAATGAGAGCGGTTAAACTCCGTGAAAAAATCTCTAGCATGTTTGAACGCTTAGCAAATCTCATTTACCGGCAACATCGATTTCAAAAAGCTTATCTTATCAAAAGATTCGCAGGTATTTTAAAAAAGACAGCTCAATGTGTAAGCTGGCGTTCAACGTTCACCATCTTTGGCAGTCGCTGTCCCAGCCGCACAGGTGCTATTTCATGAGACTTCCCTGTCACCTAAATCTTTTGGAAATATATTTCACGCTTTGGTAGATTCGGTAAAACACATGACTGCATGGCTGCTACAATAATGTCGGAAAAGACCAGGTGAGCCCGTCGCGCGAGAACATGGATTATTAATAAAGATAAGGAAAGGAATAACAAGGATTATTAAGATATAATAAGAGAAATACTGCTGGAAATTGCCTTTTAACGCCGTGCTTCGCGTTTACATTTCATGGGAAGTGCCATACCGGTAGTTTATTTCGTACTCCAAATGAAGCAGACTGAGACACAAACGTAGTTTTCTTTTTTCCCGCGGGAAAAGGGTCGAAGTAATATCCTAGCATACCTGCAATGTGCTTTTGCTGCGCTGCTGGCCTTGCTACAGCGGTGGCCTGTAGTTTCTGTATCTCAGCTTCTTTCACGGCCAGTTTAAGCTTAAGATCTGCAATCACTGCCCGCGCTGATCCTCCGCTGCCCGTCACGTGATCACGGTCGTGTTCATCATCTATATAGCTGTTGCCCATATTACGCGGACTGATGCTGTGGTAGCCATTCATGGTCTGGGTACTACTACAGATACCGCTGTCACTTGTCTGAAAGTTAATCATCATGCTATTGGTTATTTCGAGACAGAGCACGTGCGTGTTCCTCGAACTGCAGCATGGGACTGTTTTGGGAGACCGCACCCCCGGATAGTACGCAACTCTAAAACTTCAATTTTCACTGATTCTCCATATCACGTAGTAACATTGTTTTAGGGATAGGGTCATTGCTATATTTCTGTCTATTGTTTTAACAGCCAGACCGCACTATAGCATCTTCCTTTGGCAATCTGTCTGTCGTATAGGGTCCAGCGCAGTCAAATTAAACGTCTAAGGCGTTTAGTTTCGTTTTTTATTTAATCCCGATTTCATGTATCAGGAAGTGGAACATAGGTAAAGATGTATAAGTTAATAGGCTGATGTAGCTGTCTTTGCATTTTGCTTAAAATAGTGAGCTACTTTTCATTGAAAACGCATGAAACCCATTGACAAATGGCGCTAACAGTAACATCAAATTTAGTTTTTAAACACAATTTTTCTTGTAAATTTCTACACGTTCAGTAAATTTACAGCTTATTGGTAATTAAGTTTAGACAGTAAAGGTTACAATCCCAGCATTCAAATGCTCTGCTTAGTTTTGCAAATTTGTCTCGTTTGACTGCGGTGATCCCATCCTGTGGGGCAATCCGTCACAATGCCTTCCCATCGCAACATCCGAATGGCCAAAATTGTGAAATTTTGAAGGACTTAGTCCGCCCCGCCGGGGCGGGGCATGCAGGTGATCACTCACTTGATAAACGGAGAGACTAACGTCTCATAAATCCCTGGGTATTCGATCATACTAACCGAAGGCGTGGCTGTCACGTGCTCCTTCATACTCTGTTCCTGAACCTGATGCACAAGTTCTTCTAGTCGCGCCATATGCAGCTTGGTTTCCTCAATCTCCCGTTGATATTGCACGATTTTTTCTCTCTGTTTCTCCACAGTACTCTGCAAGTCTCCTTGATCTTTCAACAACAACTCGTTTTTCCTCAACTCGTTCTCAATTCTACCAATTTTCTGACTCTGACGAGAGATAGTGGCTCGTAAGCTGGTGTTCTCGTGATGCATGGATGTTTGGCTGTCTTCTTTAGCGCTACTCTCCGCCTGGAGAAGTCTGCAGTGATTGAAATAAAGCAGAAACTCATTCTAAATACAATCAAACTCCGTTAACACGGACACTAAGGGGGCTGGTTGAATTAAGATAAAATGAGAGGGCTCTCTTTCCCCAGCGACAAAGCGAAATCTCCGTAATACTGAGGTGTCTGTATAAAGCGGGGTTTGACTGTAACTTTTTTTACAAGACTCACTCAAAGTGCATTTTGAAGGAAATACGCGATTGCCTTGATTCAGCATCGCTTCGCAGGCTTCGTGATAAACCACAAATCAGGCTCCATTTTCATCTGAGAAAATAGAAGTTGTCTTTTGGTCTTCCAAGTTTCGACGTCAAAACAATTATTATTGAATCAGTACCACAATTTTGCTAGTCTTCTTGGCTTTAACTACAACGTAAGTTATAGAAACTAAAAGAACGGTAAGACTATGGAGATACTTCATAGCGTCAAAAGAAATATTGAGTTGAAACTAAAGACACAGAAAGGATGATCAGTGAGGCCTACCAAGACGTTTCCATTCAGCGCTGGCCCGCCAACTGGACGCATAATGGGGGCTACTGAAAATTCAGACTATGAATGAACAATCGCTTAAGTAGTTGTTGTAACAAAGCAATTTACTAACCTTATCTCTTCTTGAAGGTCAGATACCTGTGCTTGTAACATGGACTCTCTCTCCAAAAGCTCTTCTCTCTCACGTTGAGATTGGGAATGAGTGTCTCTCCAGTGTTTTTCACGGTCAGAATGCTTTGACAAAGAAGCAGTCAGTCAGACAGTCAATCAATCAACCGATCGTATTATTTATACACATTAAGTTCAATAAGCAAAAAGCTCGCTCAAAATACTTAAATATAACAAAACAAATAAGCTTAGTCGGATCAATAACTGGCCATGACATTATTTTGTTTTCAAGCACAATTTTCTACAGAAAAAGAGTAGATGAAGATACAGTCATTTAACTCACCTGTTTCCTAAGCGATTTGATTGTTGTCTCCAGTTCAGCAAGTTTGTCTGATAACTCTTCAACATTTCTCAACGATTCTTCAAGATGATCTTCCGCTCTATTTAAAAAAATGCCACTGATGAAACACAGATCTTATTTAATACACTATGGCTATACGAAGAATTTTTTACATGTAAAAATGGGATTCTACAGCCTACTGTCTCTTAGTCTGGCATTAGGGACTTTAAGATCCAACGACGCGACGGCCACGAGAACGTCGCTTAAAAAGGTGTATTTGCGTTCTTTCAGTCTTCATAGCGATTACTCGTACCCAATTACTTTGTCAAATGTAGCCGAACCCTCCTGAAGCTGAATTTCAAGGGACCATATCCAAGCTCAGAAAGAGAAATAAAATTTCGTCGTTGCTTGTTTACGTCCTCCATAAAACACGAAATTAGGCATTTTCACGTCGTAGTCGTGCAAAAACGGGAAAGAAATGTACAAAAAAAGTGTGATGCACTTGCAAAGCTGTTGTTTTGATTATAAAACCTATTGCTTTTTGGACGTTCTCGTCGCCGTCCGCGTCGTTGGATCTTAAAGTCGATCCCTATTGTTTTTTAGGGTGTCCCTTTTCAAGCACCCTGTCGTCCCATTTAAGAGAATTTCGACTAAACTTTATGTTAAATGTTTGTTCTAAAAAGAACTAAGCGAGAGGAGCCTTTAGAATAGAATAAAACAGAAACGTTATTTAACACAGAATTCAAACAGTTGAGCACTGATTTACATTGAAGCTGTGTAAATTAAAAACTTAAAACAATATATATATACAGTATATAAAATAAATTCAGTACAATGTCTATATCTAATTATACTTCTAATTAAAAATATACTGAAGTAACATACATGTCACGTAAAAAAATTAGAAAATGATTTACTCCAATAATTCTTCACAAAATTATTAATAGAATAAAAGTTTTTGATTGAAATGTAGAGATTATTATACAGTTTGGCAGCTGAATAAGAAAATGATCTCAAACCAGAACAAGATAAAAAGCCCTCAACAATCAACATAATTTATTAAATAATGTATGGTATCTTTCACGGGCAAACAGTCACTAACTGTCAGTTTGACTACTGACAGTGTGAAGTGCCTGTTTGTAAGAAGCACATTATACAGTTTGTAGGCTCAAATATAATAACCTGGCCTTTTTTGCACTGAGATATGAAGAACTGTTTGATATGAAGGACATTTCAGATTATATTGTTGCCCTATAAAAGTATCAAGGCTTTGAGATATTTTTTTAGTCGGAGTTATTGCTAAGTAATACCGTTTTCTAAGCTTGGCTTCCTCTCTCAGCTCATTTTCAGCTATTGTGGATGATTCCAGAACACTTCTAAGTTCTTCTGTTTTGGACTGAAGCTCTTCCTGGCAGTCTCGCATATTCTGCTCTGCATATCTGCAAAGCCAAGAAACACAACATGACAAGTAGCAAGGAGGTTTGTGTGTTAATTCAGAGCCAAAACACCCATTAGTTACATGCCCCAGGGCTTTTGCAGGATCAAGTTAGCTGTCCGGTAATAAAATATATCTCTACAGTCAAACCTGTATTAAGCAGACCTGAATTAAGTAGCCCTTCACCAGCCTGTCACAGTCACCTTTTCCATGGTCCCAATGAGTTACTTTGTATTATCTTCACCTCTGTTAAACAATCACTTTGACAAGTTGTACAAGTGCAATAGATACATTGTGTATTGCATTCAGGGGTCATTGTTCCCTTTCTTTTGGCACAAGAAGAGGTAGAATAACTCTTAGGGTTGTCAAACCTGTATTAAACAACCAACCTTTATTATATAAAACACCAATGAAATACCAGGTGAGCTTTTGCTGAAAACATGATATCTTCACACGTGAAAAATAATACCATGTTATTTTCACATGTGAAAAGATCACCATTGCTATGGCTATACATAATAAATCGTGCCTTTCACAGCAAAAAAATATTTAAGTGAAATGGTTTGGCATTTCATTGGTGTTTATAGAACAAATAGAACATTACATGGCTGCTTGGAGATACAAATTTTCTCTCCTTGTGCTGAAAAATATTTCACTCATTCGCTGTGCTCACTCAAGAAACATTTTTCAACACTCGAAGAGAAATTTTGTATCTCCGCGTGGCCACGTAATATCCTCTATATATTAATTGGTCAGTTAGCCATTCCTGGCCATGCATGGGTGACTGTATTATGTAAGTCTGATTGTAGTTACCTGACAGCATCCTCTTGTGTGGCTAAGTTGGACTCTAAACTCACTATCCTGTCTTCCAAAGGTGGTAACCTTTTCCTCTCGACTTCAAGCTCTTGACTTAGAATTTTCACCTTTATGGCAAGAGAAATGTAGTTAAATACATGTACATTGCACGAATTAATCAAACTAACAGAAAATAACCATACTTCTGCTCACTTCCAGCAAAGTGAGGGTCAAAGGTTCAAATAATGTTATACGCTTAAGTTTCGTAGGTAAATGCTGCATTACATAAGCTGGAGCAGTCTCTGCTTTGATTGGAAAGGTCAGTTCAAAGGCTTTGAGGGGTCTGAAGGGCGAGATGTACTGTTAGAAAGAGTTTAATATATTGACACTCAAACTAACCACCAGGTCTGCCTTAGGCCTGCAATGTTTACTTGAAGAGGAAATCAGGACTATAATCCTAAACGTTTTTCCAAAACTTTTCCAATAATAGAAACGAAGCCCAGCAAAGGAAACAAAGCAAAGGTAGGTGAAAGAAGAGGACAGGAGAGAAAGCAAAAGGTAAAGTCAAGGGGAGATCTTGAAATTTTGCTATAGATCTGTGCATGCTCAAACTTTGGAAGCTGATATTTTGCATCATGAAACACAAGGCTTCAAAGTACTCTACTTTGCAAAATATTCCTTTGGATTACTTAATACCATGTGTAATTATATAGATCGGGGTCGGGTTGTTCGAAGCTGGGTTAAGATAACCCAGGGTAAGTGTGAAATTTGAACTCAACTATGGTAGTTAAAAAGCAAATTCAGTTTAATTCTCTTTGCCTACAATTTGATGATTGGATACTCTAAAAAGAATATTAGAAAATTATCCCAGAAAGTGCTTTTGATAATAAGAATTTAAAGAAACCTGGGTTAAAATTCAACCCCAGGTTAGCGCTAACTGGTGTTCGAACAACTGGGCCCTGAAGATTAACTGAAAGGAGAATAAGAGGGGCTGTTTCACAGCAGTTGATTGTTAACATACATACTTAGTAACTGTTTTTACTTCATGAATCCACCCAGCCTATTTTTTTTACTAACCTTGTTTCTAGCTTGATGTAGGTCATAACTAAGATTCTCCAGTTCTGTCATTAACTTGTGATTCTGATTGACAAGCTGGGAATTTTCTTCACGTTGCCTGGAAAGTTTTTTAATCATTGTGTCATGATCATAGTCACTAGCACTTCCAAACGACCGGCTATCCAGCTAAAATAAAATAAAAAAACCAACAAAGAGGATGACAACAAATCAAACTGTACATGGTCATGATTAAGGTATCAGCCACCCTTCAGGACCGTCCGCGCGCGAATCGCTGTAGCGTTAGTTGTTTTTATAAAAACCCATATAAACCATATATATTTTTAAAAGCTTAATAATTCCAGATTATGGATTTGAACTAACAAAAAGGATTTACTTAAATGTGTTCCGAAATTGGAAAGCTTTGTGTAAAAGTACACGTCTCTATAAATCATGTTCCACTCCTGCTGGAAATAAACGGAACAAAACAATTAACACCGCATTCGCTTCTCCACACGATTAGTCACCACTCCCTGTGGAAAAAAAGCTATAGCTTTAAAATGAAAAGGAGTATTAAAATTCGCAGACACGGTTTTGTAGAAGAGATAATTATGGCATCACTCTGGCCAAATTTTGGCCAAATTGTTTGAAGGGCTGCCGACTTGGAGTTCAAAACATACGAGTCGATCGGCAAAATTTGTGTTCAGAGATAAAATAGAAAATACATTTTTGGCGGCATCCTACCTGGAGTGAGATTATAACACCTAAATGTTTATTCTGATTGATATCAGAGAGGGATCAATTTTCTCTAACAATAGGACTTTGACAGGTAACATGTAACAGGAACAAACTTTCGCGGCAAGCAGCGGGAAATAACTATTTTGTGCATATAACAATAAAAATATATTGTGTTTATTTCTTGAAATGTTGGCTAGGTTGGTAAAGATGCCGAAAACCAGTGCGAAATCAACAGCAGACCCCGCAGAAACTGCAAGTGAAGTTCCAGTTGTTGATATGAAGTGCGAAAGAAAATTCTGCCTTTTGTTACCACGTACCACCCTGCTTTGCCAAACCTTAAAAACATTTTAATGAGCAAATGGCACTTAATTCAAGATCAACCACTACTGAAAGAAATATACAACGAGCCTCCTATCATTTCATATAAAAGAGCAAAATCGCTGGGAGATATCCTCGTTAGAGCAAAACTATGAGGTCACGTATCACACTATCACGAGCTAATGAGTCGTGTTTGGCCTGTCAACACTTTCCACCTATGACAGATCTTGCCAACGATCAATTAAGATAATTAACGAGAAAAAATCTTTTACCCCTGATATCTTTTGACAGAAATAATATTTTCTTCTGATTTTTAAAAAAAAAAAAAAAACTCTCAAGCATATCTATTTGAAAACGTTGAAACCTCAAATATGGAAAAATGGCAATTTTAAGGGTGGCTGATACCTTAAGTTGTACAGTAAAACCCTGCGTATAACAGCCTGGATTTTTTATTATTTTAGCCTTAACAGCTTTTTATATACCGGTAAATGGTACTTAAAGCAAGTTTAGACTACACAGGTTCTTAAAATAGGTTCTTATATTTTCATATGAACTTTATTTAAGTATATTATAAATATCATCTCATAATACAATATAAATAATTTACACCATACAGTAATGCCCAAAGGCAGCTAGTACAGTGCAGGTATGTCCTTAACAAAACATAACAAACAAACTCACAGTCAGTTCTCTGAAATGCCATTTCAAAGTTGATACACTTTTACAGCAACTCCACTGATAAGAACCTAACTTAAAATTTTAGCCTTACAGGTTCTTAAAACCCAGGTTCTTATACGTGGGGTTTTACTGTATTTGTAACAGGATTTTCAATGAAATATATAAAACAATACTCATGTCTAGCCGTAGCACTTAATTCATGTTAGGGTCCCACAGCTATGTAGGATGAAATTCAAGTATTACCTGTTACAGGTTAAAATTAAATATAGTGTGAAATTTTTTAACCTTTATTATTCACGAATCAGAGCTGGGAGTTTCTAGTGTAGTTTTAAATAGTTTTTAACTAAGTACATGATGTTTGCTTTTTTAATATGTATTTTATATTACCGGTATATATATATACACATTGTATCATTTGGTAATTCTTATTTATTAGTTCTTAATTCTAAGTCAGGACCCCACTGATAACAGTACTTTGTACTGAAGGGTTATCCTAGTAGATAAATAAATTATTTGATTATTATTAGTATTATTAGACAAAGGGAATTGAGAATAAAATAATAATTTAACCTGAATTTAATTTTGACCAATAACATACATTCACAGACAGGAAATCTAAAAACAGACCATATTAAAATAATAAATGTGACCTATGATAAGCATGAGGTGTACCTCCTGGTCCCTTGGTGACAAGTGTGTGGATCCATTCCTGAGGTCTGTATATGATGATCTAAGGGGCTGAGAAGAACTGATAAGTGGGGTACTTATGCGAACCTTAGAAGACAGGTTTGGCTCTGAGCCTGCTGGAGTCAAGTCAGCTAATGTCAACACCTGACCAGCGGCACTTTCTGGGGATGATGAGTAACTCCTTCTTGGACCATGGCCATTTAAACTGTAAAAGTCCAAAAAATAGAATAAATCCTCTATTAAATTCCCGATGGCAATTGAGGTATTTTTCGGCACTATGTGAGGGGTGGGATCGAGTTACAAGAGGTAGAAGTACTGAGATTAAGCAGAAAATCACAACATAAAATAGACCACAATTTTTTGTTTTAGATAAACATAATATTATTTTATGTATAATTATTACTCCATAATTGGTTTGTGCCCATGGAGTATTGTGCAAATTAATTAAGTGATTGATAATCAACTCAGACTAACACTTTTTACCATAAATCCTCTATTAAGCCCCCCCTTTTCGGAGGAGGAAAGTTAATAAGCCCCCCCTCTCTATTAAGCCCTATTTCTAAAAAGCTTTTGTTCAGTAAATGCAAACATAGGAAACAAATTTAAAAGTAAAGCAAATGGGGACAAACAAAAGCAACGTCCTTGTAGCTATAAACTACTACTACTTCCCTGGTGGCTCAACATACACTGGGATGCACTATTAAATTAAAGGCTGTAACTTTACAATACTACCGTGCGGCACAAGAATTTTGCGGGTTCTAATTTTTGCGATTTTTCCAGCGATCCTCAAAAATAAGTTCCCACAAATAAAAATTACCACAAACATTTTTCCCACAAAAATTTACCCCAGAAAAATATTCTCTACACAAAAGTTCCCCACACAAAAATACGGTACTAAGCAATCGTGTCAATTCAATCACAACTTGTCCCTTTCATTCAAACACAAAACGGTATACAACGAAATACTGGTTTATTGTTTGAAAATAAGTATTTCTATTGCATGTACTCAATAAAAACAAAAATATCATCAATGCTGCATACAGGGTACTTTCTGAAAATTGCAAAAATTAATTCCCAGCAAGAAAAACCAATCTGTAAAAACAGTTCCCGCAAATTAAACACACAAAAAAAATCACCACTCCATAAAAATTAGTAAACTCCCGCAAAATTCTTGTGGCACACGGCATCAATTAATAAATTGCGATATTAATGCTGTGATAGTGATGGATCGACAATAAAAATGAAACAGATAACAATCGCGATAGTGTAGTGAACTATCAATAGATTCTATAGTCAAGCTTCTAACATTTTAACTTCTTTGGACAATTAATTAAAAGATACCCTTCTTACGCATCTTTGATTCTCAACGTCACATTATCGTATGAAGGTAAGAAAGAAACTAAAAACAATTTACTGTCCTACTACACCTGCATCTAAAATGTTTTAATGTCTCATTGTGATTCTTGAACTGCTTTGGGTCTAATGTTAGAGAGGGGTTTATACAAACTACTAAGGTTCGTTCAAACATGGCGGCCAATTTTGTATCATTGCAAACAACAAAAAACAAAAGGCTGAAAACTATCACAACACCCGTGTGACCTAATGCAATAAAACTTACTGCAATAGTTAAAATTTTCCCAATAGTCATCCCTAGAATGTACTTTTCAGAGCCCCAGGAAAGCCATCAGACTCCCTCAATGGAAGGGGGGATGACCCCTTCCCATACCGACCCCTACGGATGGAGGCACTCTGTGCCATTTTAATTGTATCTACTGCCACCTACAAAAATTATTTTCACCTTCTACTTTAAATTTTCTGGAGAGCTCTGCTTTTGATTTTACCTTAAATTGGCAGCATTTGGACGAAAACCATCAGCTTCCATAACTCCCACCACAGTGGATGCATCACGTGAAAGGCATGCGCCATTCAATCATTTCTACTGCCACCTAAATAAAATTTTCTCCTTCTACTTTTATATTTTCTTGAGAGCTTTGCTTGTGCACTAACCTTAAATCCTCAGCACTTGGACGAAAAGCGTCAGCTCTGGTACCATGGGAAGGGTGCTTTAGAGTTGGCCTTGTTTTGCTTTAGTAAAGATAACGAGAAGATATAAAACTTTACAATACTGAACATTTAATAAAAAACTGCAATAACAAATTACTGAAGGGTTAGTGAAAAGCTGTGCTGAGCAACAGAGAGAAGAATGAATAACAAAAACATAAATAAAAGTAAAATCTGAGGTTAGTGGAAAAATTACAACAAAGACATGCACAAGATTGAAACTTATGTAAGACACAAATTATATTATTGTGTGCACACCTAAGTAGTGGAGGATGCAAGATGAATCTATAAACCTGCAAGAACAGGGCCTGGCTCACTTGTGCGATTTTGGGTAAAGTTTTGACGATGGAGCTGCCAGCATGAGAAGAAAAAGGTGATGGAAAGTGAGCCTGCAAGTGGACCATTGCTTTTTTAATTTCACCACTTTTGAGATGTATCCAATAAAAAAAGCAAATATAAACAAAAATGACAAAAAGTTGCATGTGGAAGGTTAAGACCTTTGAGAAACAAAAACACAAGAAATGACCTCTCAATCAGACAATGTGGGACAAGCAGCAAAAATAACTTTTGCAGCTTTAAGTCAAAATCAAGCATTCTGCATAGCATTCTCTACCTATTGGAACATGCAGCATTTCAACATAAGGCAAAATTAAGTCACGTAGGCCTACCTATGCTTCCTGGCCAGTGTTCACCTTATCAGGCGGTACAACCAGTAAAATTTACAGTATGCAGCAACACTTAATTACTACCACCTGGAGCTACTTAAGGGCCTCACTAAAATATACAAGTTGTTTTAAAAAATATGCAAATTATGATCTTCTCTCTTATATGGGCCACACATTATGGAAAGAGAAAATGACGATAAAATTATTATTGTTGTCGAAAGATTTAAACTATCAATTTGAAGGGAAAAAGATATACTGCCGACTTCATATAATAAGAGATCTTTAAGCCCAGTGGCTCTTTAAAAAGTAAATTTTTAAATTTGTTGTACGTTTTTAACCTTAGATCAGAACGCAGATAACTTACAACATGCCCAGCGGATTACCCTCAAATGGGTCTTAAAATAACAAAATGATATCGCTGTTTCAGAGAAATTAGTTTCTTTAGCTCAGATCATTTAGGACAAAGGCCAATAACTTACAAGAGTGGATTAGCCTTCTGCTGAGCTAAAATTTAAGGAGAACACTGGCTTCCACTCTCTAAGTGTGATGTGTGGATGTAATATGTTGTTTGCGCCCAGTGTCCGTGGTTTTTGTTATAGTTATGTAGCCTTTTAACCTAGACTGCTGCATTCTTTGGTGAATGCAAGGAATTCATAAAATCAAAAGCCCGCTTGCAAGCTGATTTATTCTTGCTGGCTTGCACCTTCTCGAAATCATCCACCAGTGAACCTGCTCACAGGCTATTAAGATGAATTGGCGGCACATTAGGTAAGGGAAGGAATGAGCCAATGTTGTTGAGTGTTAATCAGGTAAAAGAGAGAGGTCCACCCCAATTAAAATAATGCCAGGAAGATCCAATTCTCTGCCATTTTAAATTTGAAGAGGGTTTCTGAGACTTAGCTTAATCCTGATTAAACTGCAAACAGAACATATGGGTTGCCATGGTAACTAATCCTAGATGTGCACTGATGTGTGCCAAGTGGGGTTCCACTACAATAAAGCTTTGACTCAGTGGGTGAACTTTTTTAAACAGACTATGACAGTGTATTCCATGTCCATCTTAAATTGTAGGAACAGAGAAACTAGCAGAAATTCAATATCATACCCTTTTCAATTTGTACTTCAGTTTTTAGAAACTACGAAATTATTGAAACATTGTTTTTATTCAACAAGACGCCACATCAAAGAAAATGCAAACATTTTACGATTACCGCTAAAGTATGTTTAAATGTCTAAACGTGTTAACTAAACAATTCACCCTGTGTGTTAGGTAGCCTGTCTACAAAGATAATCTATAACCTTGTAACTCGAGATTACGGGAAATTCTTTTGTAAATCAGGGTAATTGCGGAAATAAGAACAATCAATATCAGTGAAACTAAACCGGCGTACTAGCATCAACCGAAGAAAAATCAACATTAACAAAATTTCGCGTATACATTTAGTTAGGCCCTTAGTTACGACACACGAACTTCGGAACGCGACAAAAACAATAACATCATATTGAGAAATTTTTATCCTTACTACTTCCAACAATATTCTTAACCGTCTTTTTTTAATAAATTAAGGAGACACATCTTCAAAAACGGTATTGATTGTCTTAGGCTAAAGCAAACTTCGCGTACAGTGAGAAATGTTTACCTTGTACTGATTACGCATAGAAACGTCTAACGCTCTCGAAAATCAATCAATCCTGTCGTTCACGAAGGCTGCACTCGAACGGCTACTTTCAGAAGAGGAGTGTATTGAATCCGCTCCTTACGAAAGGAAATTTAAAAGCGAAATTTACTTGATTGAATGATGGAGCATTTTATATTATTAATGAGTATTTAATTTTAACACAAAAGTAATTCCCATAATGTGATTACTGTATACAATCAGAACTACGCGATCAAAACGCCACTGAATCATAATAATTGCGTCCGATCTATTGGCAGGACGTCCGAAATAATACAAAAATGTAACAAAAGCGATTGTAATCTTACTAAAATTATAAACTACTTTACAATTGTATACATGGTTTTGTTCTAAAGATGTACGACGTTTCAGAATTATTACCTGTTCGTTGCATGAGGTGGATTCAAACTTTGAAGTGATTGTTCTGTCTGAAGTAACCTTCGTCGAAGATCGTAGCAATCTCGCATCAACGGGTCATCTTCAACGCCAGATTTGAGGCTAGTACTTACACTGCTGCTTACACTTGATCTCCGACTCATCTTTCAAAACATGCTCTCCGCAGCAACATGATATAAATTGAAAATTTGCTCTTTTGAAGACAGTATTCAAAGGTGACAAGATCGCGAGGAGTGACGCGCTGGCGATAGGAGTTCCAACAACGCGATACCAACTTGCGTACTACGGCTTTGGCATTTCGCAGTAAATAACGATGTTACAAGATTCTCAGACAGTGTTATAACACTAGCTTCGCTGCTACACTAGCATAGATCCCTGAAAGAGTCAAAATTTAGCCTCTGATCAGGCAAAATTTGAAATTCGTTCCGAGTCACTGTTGACACATGCAACGAAAACCGCCGCGGCAGTTGAATGGTTTACAAGTCCCCGTGATTTTCATTAACCAATAGGAACGCTGTGTTCTTAATGAATGAACCAATCACATAAGAGCGCTCACAAAACTTTGTTTCGTTTTACGCTTCATCGCCTCGGGCAGAACGACGGTCGTCGTTCATCGAGAAAATCCAAGAGAGGATCTTGAAAAAATCCTATTGGATGTAATCCGGAGTACTCAAAACTCTGAAGTTGATGGAAAATACTAATTCCATTTAATAAATCACTCATAGTTATCTGACTCTTTGCAAAGGCTCTCGGAAGATTTTACACTAAGTTTTGCTACAAATTTTGAGGGAATTACTTTCAAAGATATAATGGTCGTTTTGTCCCACCAAAATCTGATCAAAGTTTTTTGTTCCAAACAAAGGATCTGCTAATTTACTTTCTATTAAAAAAAGAAGTCCTGAAGGACGAGGTGTCAAAATTGAATGACAGGGAAATTTTAAAGACAGCTGCGTTGGCACTTAGAACAGACTAGAAAAGGAAACATTTGTTTTATTGACTTTTTGGATCTTTCGAAATAGAAGAAACCCCGGTTTCGTCCTTTGGAAAGGCTCCTATTATGTCAAATTTAAAAGTAGTTATTCTTTGACAAAAGAAAGAACTTCTTAAGTTATTTCTTAATTGAAAGGAAAACTTAGATAAAATCTTACACAGAGTTGCCAACCCCCAAATAACAAAAAATGTGAGATTCTGACCCGGCTAGAGCTGGGAAAAATGGTGGGAAATGGGTAAAAAGTCGTGAGATGTCCCAAATCTCCTAGTGAAAGAACTTTCAGTGGAGATTATGGGTATGTGAAGTCACTATATCACTCTTAAGTTTGAGCAGTAAACATCATGATCAACGTTACGATATTTTAGGTTTGGTAATATCTATGTCATGTTGGAGCCATCTTGAAGCAAGAGAAATAAGTCCTGCGCATTTGGTAGCAGCGGCGAGTCGCGGTAGGCTAAAAGAATGTACTGTCGATTCCCGAGTTATCGGGAGTGTGAAGCAAATAACCAGAAGTAGGAAGTGGGATGAGGGAGGAATGCAAGAATCATGTTCACTTATCTTCAAGGGCAGTAAAAGATATATTGATATTTCGAAAATGAAATTGAGCAACAAAGCCTTAATTAGTTAGTAGAGCGCTAAACGTTGTATTTAAATAGGACTGACAGAAAAGTAAAGAATCTTAAAGAGAAAGAATACATGATTGTTTTGAGAGAAATTGAATTTTTTGGACTGCAGTTCACTGCGTTTTTTCGACTTTTCACGCGCTTGCAACATGGTTCGAGGTATCCAGGGTCAAATTGTCTGGAAATCATCTGAAGGGAAACAAAAATTACTTCGAGTTCGCGGGAGGTTCGAGTTATCGAGGGTTCGAGTTACCGAGGGTAAAATTACAGTAAATGTATGAAGAAAAACCAAGGGAAATCGATTTTGGTTGAGTTAGTGCGAGGTTCGAGTTAGCGGGAGTTTGCGATGGTTCCAGTTCTCGGGAGTCGACTGTAATCAAACACGACCGCTAAGCGTTTTCTTTGGATTGAGCTGGCTTTCTTATTGATATCTTTTTTGTTGGAGTTTGACTTTTCGAGAAAGCGTGAGAAATCAGTTGCCAACTCGTGAGAGCGTGGGACAGGTCCAAAACTCGTAAGACTCGAGACAAAGTCGTGAGACTTGACAAGTCTGTTAACTGAATGTAACGGAAAACAATGGCTTTATAAATATTGATATTCAGTGCAAAATAAACATTTGAAAAACAACTTCGCACTAAATTGTTAGTACTTTGAACTTAAGAGCTAAACATTCAAGTTAGAAGAAAAAGGAGAATAAAAAATAGAATTCATTTGGTTTAATAAAAAAAATCCTGACAGGGTCCAACCCACTTCCCCGCCGAAAAGACTTTACAAATTGCACGAAAGAAACAAACGTGCGACATATAAATTAATTTTATATAGAACTCTCGTATACAAGATATATTCCTCAATTTAAAATATTACAATTTTCTCAATTACTAATCTTTACTACCAATATTTCTTATTTCAACTTATTTTGACGTAAATATAGCCATGAATTTCTATTTAGAAAAGTTAAATTTAAAAAATAGGCCGGTAAGAATTTTCAAAGATATGTCTATTAGTAGCTCGTTGACTTGCCTGCGTGCAGACGTCTCCTATTTCCTTTATTGCGCGCGGAAAAGGGACGTCGTCCCTTTTCCGTGTGCAATAAAGGAAATAGGAGACGTCTGCACGCAGGCAACTCGTTGACGGGCATCTTCAGCCTTTAAATTTAGGGTGAAAATACAGGTAAAATGAAGGTCGTGGGTTCAATTTCCATCTGGAACTCGGAGTTTTTTCTAAGCTTTCCTCTCCAAAAATATCATTCCATAAAATAAAAATAATGTAACCAGCTCCGCTCGCCGAAAGTTTCCGCCCTAAATTTTGCCGTTGGAACCCTGTTTACGTTAAAATTTCCTTTGAAGTTCGAACGTCGAATTATGGATGCATAATTAACTATAACAATTACAGCCTCCAGATTTCCTGACCAACGCCTGATACAACTCGTTTAATACTCTGCGTGCGTTTCTTCGGAACCCGCGGAAAACAGCTAGTATCAGACGTAGCAGGCGCTTGAATCGAGCACCAAGAACGTGATGCGCCCATTAGACCGCAAAACAGCCAGTAACTTATATTTTGCGTAGGTCAAGAACGCGGGAGCGATCAAACAAAAGCCCTGGAGCGAAGATGAAAACAAAGTATAAGACTGTGGAGGGTGTGTGAGGCTCGCCATGCGGGCGCCCTGAAATAACCGATTTTGACCTTTTGAGGGAAAAACCGACTGTTTTGAAGTCTATTCGTCCACCTTCAAGTTGTCGGGCGTTCAACCGCCACTTCGAAGTCCACTGTCTGGTGAACTGCAGCGTTTTAACCGCAAATTTACCACCTCAACTTAGATTAAATTTCTCAGCTTAGGTTTCAAGACACACGAACTGAATCTGGATATGTGTAGCCTTGAGCCAGCGCACGATACATGTCAGCTAGATTTTTTAATTTTAGTCCTTTATCGTTACTTTCCATTTCTTCTTGTAAAAGCCTTCAAACATTAGGCATGAATATCAAAACTCTTGAAAGTGTTGATATGATCTCTTAAAAGTAGAAAAGGCTCTGAACAGACAATAATTTCGCTAAACACCTTTTTCGGTAATAAATGTAAAAGGAACTCAACGTGTTACCATTATAAGGTACTACTTCTCATAAAGTTATTCATTTGTAAAATATAATTCTTCGACAAGGACTTCAAATGATAAAGTTCAAATATTCGTTAAGTGAACCTCGAAAGGTCTCAGTCTTTTCAGATCTCAGAGGTATTTGTATTTCAATTGTTGTATTTCAATTTTGATAAGCGCAAATCAGTATTCACTATCTAAATCTACATCTTTTGCCCGGTGTTTCACAATGCATTCGACACTGAGCGATATTTTTTCAACAGTATTCTAGAAGAAAAGTCGCAACGAGATCCAACATACTAGGAAAAAAAGAGTGGTAAAAAGTATTTAAAGATCTAAAAATTACGTGCTGCAAAGCAATCAACGTGCACATGTTTGCTTATTTTTCACTCAAAACCTTCCCATTCATCACCCCAACCACTTTCTACCTGAAAGACAAAAAGAGCAAAGAAAAAACAATAATTAAAAAGATGTTGATTTATATCTACAACTAAACCGAATTGTTTCAGCTCAGCCGCGCAAGAAACAAATGTCGTGGACGAAAATATTGCTTCTCTGACAAGTGAAACTGGAAAATTGAGGAATTCTTTACTTTCAAAACAAATATTTTCTAGAACGCTGACCATCTGTATGGAAAAACCGGAAATTTTGCTTTTTTTATCTCAAATGGTACACTTTATTCCGGAGAAATACGCCGGGGTTTTTCCTCTTGTTCAACGCAAGTTAACTTTCTGTATACAAAATAATATTATCACTCCGTTGGGCACTATTGCAGGCAAAAGAATTTAACGGGCTAAAATGTATCTTAGCCTGCTAAAATAGACCAATGAAAAGTGAGCCACAATCAGTGAATCGCACGATTCAAGCAGCCAATCAAAACCGAGAAGCCATTGCAACAGGTTTGCGACAATTTTTGCCTCATCCTCGGTGTAAGAACCTGTTAAACTCACCGGTGAGGTAAAACAAAGAAAACAAAGAAGTCAACACAATAAAACCTAGAAAAACAAAAGGTACAAAACAAAGAAAAAGTTCACAGGTTCTTACACCGAGGTAAACCCCAATTTTTGCACTGTTTGTGAAAGTACCACGGTGCCGTTTTCGAAGCCCAAATCACGGCTGAAAACACTAAAACAACGAAGAATTTGTAAATTCTCAATCTCCTCAGCTGGAGGAAGAAGAACTACAAACAATAAGATTTATCGAACTTTCCTTTCTTGTCTTATTACAATTTTTGAAAACTCAAAAGGCAAGTGGTTTAATTGAAACATTTCCGCCTGCAGTTTACTTTTTATTTACCTGTGACATATCGTCCACCATTGCAAGCTTAGAGCTTAGTTGTTCAGAATATGAATGCACAGGTATAACTTTGGAATCCTTGGCTTTAAAGCTTACTGCCGGTTCCATATCAGCAAAATAATCAGGTTCAGGGGAGCGAATAGGAATCCCTGTTATTTCAAACTCGCTCCCCGGCAGCTTGTTTCTCTGTTGCCTTGCCTTGGAAGGTTTATCATCTTTACTCGAAGTTTTCTTGGAACCAAGTTTCAGCGCAGAGCCATGAGTTCCTGTTGTCGTAATTTTCGCAGCAGAAGTATTCTTGTCAAGAGACGTTAAACTAGTCCTGTTAAACTTGTCGGTGCGTGTAGAAGGAGAGCAAAAATCCACATTGTTAATGTCATGCTTGTCTTGATCATTGGTGAAGCTCTGCTCGTCACTCCAGTAGTTTATGGCTTCAGCGGTGACTTGACTTGATCGACTACTCTGAAAAACAACAAAGAAAAGTAGTTTGTGCGACTTGGGCAAGTTATTGGGAGTATAATATAAAAATATAAAAAATTTCCGGAAATTGCAACACGACTTCTTGAGTTGCTCCAGCGGAAATTCTCCGTTGTGAAACGGCTACCGAAACAGGTGCGCGAATTGAAAGAACGGTACGCGTGACATTTGATTTTGACGGCAAACTTAGAAGGCTTTATTTGTTAAAAAAAAGGTGAACTCACGGGGTCACATTCCTGAGCTTGAACACGAAATCACCAATGAAAAAGGAATGTGACCACGTACGTTCACCTTGTTGGTTTGATATTCAAAGCCACGTGACCTAAGACGTAAAGTCTGGCGCCAAAATCAACTGTTAAAAGTATCTACAGTTGGAAGGACTTTCACCCTAAAACCCACTTTACTCACCGTCACGTCTGACCGAGGGGAGCTCTGGGTTTCTTCAACGTCTTCCCAGGGTTCAAAGTCCTCGCGGTCAGATCCTTCATCCGGGATAACAGATGTTTCTGGAATCCGTTTAGGTGATGATAGCTTTGTGGCTTTCTCGGTTTTCTCTCTTTCCCTTTCTAATCTGCGCCTTTCCATTTCTTTTCTTCTCTCTTCTTTTCGTTTCTCCATCTCCTGACGACGTTTCTCCTTATCCTGTTTTTTCGTCTTATTCTCATTGTTTCCAAAACGTTTTTTTGAGTCTTTTGTGTCTGTACTCAGTCTATTTTCAACGTCGATAACACTGCTTAGGTTTGTGGGGCCGATGTTGCTGATCTTCTTCTCCGATATAGAACCCGAGGAAACTTAAAAGAAAACACACACAAGTGCAAAATTTTAGCTCGGTCAAGTTTTTACCGGTTATGCTGTCAAAACTATTGAAAATATATTATAACAATGTTTTAAACCAGGAGCTTTAAAAGATATAGGGGAGGCATATTTGAAACTGAGAACTTAGAATAAACACATTCAAATCCATTTACAGTTCCATTTAAAGTGTATAGTACGTGTACGGTCACTTTCACGTGGTAGTCATTCAACAACGGCAAAGAAATGTACAAAAAAATGTGATGCACGTGCAAAGTTGTTCTTTTGCCAATCTAAACCTGTTGCTTTTTTGCCGTTATCGTTGCCGACGCCGTCGTCGTTGCTTAGGCTCCCTAATTACTAGGCTGATTTAGCAACAGGACGGGAACGTCAGTTGATGACGGGAAAGCGCGCGGAAAGCACTAGACACGACTTTCGGTGCTCAATTTGCCGCTCTGCCATTGGTTAAGCCAGTTGTTTAATTTGCGCGCGCCGTCGTCAACTGACGTTCCCGTTTTGTTCCTAGTTCAGCCTAATGTCTACCCTGGGTGCCAGAGGGGTTTTTTTTCCTGTTGTTTGCGGTGAAAAACAACAGCAAAAAAATACCCTCTGGCACCCAGGGTACCTAATGTCCCTATTTGTACGGAGAACCTCAGCTAGATCCATACAGTCTGAGACAATTTTAACACTTACTTGGTTGGATACTTGTAGATGACTTAAACTGAAAAGAAAAGCAAGTTTTATATCAAGTCATATAGGAAATAACCCTATCATATGAACAGCAGGGCCCAGTTGTTCGAACGCCGGTTAGCGCTAACCCAGGGTTAAATTTTAACCCGGGCTTCTTTTTCTGTTCCATATTTTTTTTAGAGTATCCAATCATCAAATTGTAGGCAAAAAGAATTAAACTGAATTTGTTTTTTAAGCTCTCATATCTGAGCTAAAATTTCGCACTAACCCTGGGTTATTTAAACCCAGCTTCGAACAACCCGGCCCAGGGTTTGAAATAAAAGAGCGTCAACTTCAAAATGGAACCAGTGGTCTTTCTGAATCGGCTTAACCTGGTTGTGGTATAAGTCATCGAATTGATGGTATATTGTATACATCTTCTAAATCTGGCAAACGCCAGAAGATTATAAAGAATTGACGGGGGCTTAGAGCCGATTAAAAACGGAGAAATATTTTTAGCCTGCGAACGGCAGAAGTTTCTACTCGCTCATCGCCACTGAGGGACGTTTTGTGGCGATGAGCGAGGAGAAACGTCTGCCGTTCGCGTGCTAAAATATTTTGAAAAAATAGTAATGTTGGATAGCCTTGGAATAAAGCCGCCTTAGTTCAGGCTAACTGTTAACTGACCACATTCAACCTCACCTTGGGTCTTCCTTCGATGAAAAGCTTTCTTCTTTCCCCGCCAACAACAACACTTGCACCTAAAATGGGCACCATGACGGCCAAGGCAGAGAAAGTAGCAGACACAATTCTGTCATCTGTTTCCCGCAGACCAAGCAACATCTGATAAAAACAAATTTACATTTTACACATCTATTTCCAAGAAATAAACAGCACCACTTTGCATTTCAACATTTTTCTAGATCTTAGACATACACGTATCATGGGTCTTTCGCAATGCATCCAAAAAAAAGCATCTTGCAGTCAAGGACAACATTTGGGCCAATACTGAGTTTCCGCCTAAGACAATCAAAGAAACTAACTGAAGGACAGCGAGACTAGACGAACCTCTCGCCATATTTCTTATACGTCCAAAGAAACGAAAAAGCTGGATAGCGCTCTCCACTAGATAAATTATTATCCAGGAGATAAATATTAAGCAAACCAATTGCATTATTCTCTGGACATTCAGTGGATGGTGCAATCCAGCTTTTAAAAAACTGGAGTCAGTTCTCTCAACCCTTGCTAAAAACTAAAAGTAACAAATCAAACCTGAGGAAGGATAAAATTCTCCAGCACATCTTTCTTGATGGAAAAGGCATAGAGACCAAAGTATTTGAGGAGAATCAGCCTGACATGACAATCTCGTATGGACCACAGTGTCATTAGAATGGGAATACAATATTCTCTGAAAAGTTAATAACAAATACACATCAGTTTACAATATACCGTAAAATTCCGAAAATAAGCCCCGGGGCTCATATTTTTCAAAGGCCCTTTTTGAGGGGCTTATTTTTGGAGAGGCTTATATTCGGCGGGGCTTATCTACGGAGGGAAATTTGCGTTTCAAAATCGATTGGGCTAGTCTTATAGTTGGAAGTAAATTTACCGTTTTTGCTTTGTTTTACTTTGTCTTTGAGGGTTGTCCAATACTCCGACAAATTTATGCATGGCATTGTATTGTATTGTCTTCACATTACAATACTGTACAAAAGCATAACAATAAAGAACGAAGCAAAACAATGAGAAATTTAACAAACGCATGCATAAATTTGTCGGAGTATTGGACAAGTATGATGCGTTGAGTAGACAGTATTCCTGAAGACCGCTGTTTATACTTCCCCCGCTAGAGACGAGACTACTACGAGGTCAGTCATAGGAGCCACAAACGTCTAGCCCATTGCAGAGAAAAGGTGGTACTTTCTTACCAAGGCTTACCATCTGAGATTTAGGGCTTGTTTATATGGAGGTGGGGGCGGTAGGTGAGGTAACCCGCGGCAGGCCACCCCACCCATCATGTAAACGCGATCAAATTAAATTGAGATATTATATGGACAGGCGGGATCCCCCACCTCAGCGGGTTACCTCACCTACCTGGGATCGCCCACCTCCATGTAAACAGGCCCTTAGTCTGGTACTGGGGATAAAACGTAACCGCAGATTTTGCGAGCTCTGTCGTTACGCCAAATATGCCAGGCGTGTGACCCAGGTGATCTGTGACGTCACTGCGGGGGCCTGGGGAAAGAAATTTTAATGCCGTATCCCATAAACCAAAGCTGACGGGAACAGATTAAATTGAATTGAATTGGCGCGCGCGTTGGTTTATGGGATACGGCATTAAAATTTCTTTCCCCAGGCCCCCGCAATGACGTCACAGATCACCTGGACTAGACGCAGAGTAGCGAGCTTCCTGTTGTGTGCTTAAAGCAAAACTTGGAAGTGCAAAGTTGGCGTCTCACCTATTTCCCTTTTACCTTGCACAGAAACGCTAACTAACCCTAACCCGAGTTCCAATACTCATAAAAAAAACAGCTTCTGAATCACCTGAACAATTCATCCGGAAGAACTGGAGTAAGGCCACTCAACTGATAATCAGTTTCACTATCATCTGAAAAAGACGGAGGTTTAAAGCAAGAATTGTCAGAATATCGTTCAACAAACGTTTAATCATCATTAGACGTAGCAACAACACTTTTTTGTGAGTTTGTTTAGACCTTTCAGGCAAAACAAGGTTTGCTCTCATGATCAAATTGTTGCAGATTGGGGGTAGAAAAGAAACAGTTAAATTATTGTAGTGTGTTCCTGTTGCTCGCTCTTGAAATAGGATGAATTTGACGGGGTGAAATAATCCTACTTGACTAAAAGTGATACCTTGCATTGGAGTCAAAAGATGCGGCAGGAAGTTCATCTCTGCACTGGGTTCCGCTAGAACAAATCTTGACATTAACCTGGGAAGCATGCGCCTCGCAACAACCTTGGTTGGTATTGTAGTCAGTTTGTAAGCTAGTGAGCTAAAATGGGCAACCATGAAAACATTAGCTAAACTGTATCGCAAAAACAAAAAAGAAAATAACATAAGCGAGCGACTTCAAGCGGCATGCAAAGCGAGTTTTCTTAATTCGATCTGCAAACTGCTAATTGTCAGTTGTACCCTGGCACTGGTGAATCCTCTCGCCTCTTGCCTTTGAGTACCCAAATGGGGAGTTAACTGGCAAACTGCATATCAGTATTAAACGTTTAAGGTAATGTTACTTTAGACGGTTTGATTACAGGAGACGGTTATTAGTAAAGGGCAACAATGCATGCTAGAACAGGGTTGTAACAACTCAAAACAATGTCGTAACAATGTTGCAACATTGTGAAGCCTTGCTGAAAACCAAGGTTGCGAATCATCCCGTAAAGCATCGGCGAATGTAGCGTGCAAGCACATACTTAAAAATAACATGAGTTTCAAGCCTCCCTTAGGGGGTAGGGCTCCCCTCTCCCGTAGAAAAGCCTGATACTGTACTTAGACGGCCATTTTGAAAGCTTCCACTGACTGCTCTTCAATGACTCTATTTAGTAAAGAGTTCTAGTCTCTGATTGTACGTGCAATAGAACTGAGTTGGTAATTGTTAGATTTGGCACTAACTTGAACGAAATTTCTTAGAATGGAATTGCCTAGTGCCCCGTTGCCTTTTACATAATATATGACTGACAGACTAAAAAACCCCTCTCCTTTTACATGCAGACACATGTACAACGTACATGAACTTTTCCTTCTCATTTCGAGGACTTCTTGAAAGATTCTTTTTTAATACTTTCTAGCATTCTATGCAAGAAGAGGCTTGTCACAAACTGAACTCAACCCCGAAGGATGGCCGAAAACTCAGGTAAATCGATTTTCCCAACAGACAGTTCACTGAAACGGAAAATACATCTTCTTGATGTGTGAATGACAGTATTGTCACAAGCTTCACCCTGCTCTAACCATGATAACACACATTACACAAACCTGAAGAATTTCTCTTTCTCTACCTCTGTTTTAATTGTTATCTGGTTCAGGAAAGTCATTATTTCCAAAAAGTTGCTTCTGCAGAAACGATAAGGAAAAGAAGAAGTTTCGAATCATAAATGGCATGCAGGTAGACTAAGTGGACAAAAGTCCTGCAAGTGCAGTGATGTTTGAAAATGTAAAAATTATTTCATCCTTAAGTTCCTTTTTTATATGTCCATCCCATTGATTGCTTTTCAATGCATATTCTCACCAACCACAACAAGCCTATCCTCTTTTGGCAAGTGGTCAGATTGCAAAATACTAAATTATCTAAGACTAGTTGCAGTCTGCTCTGTCTATAAAGATGTTGAGTGAAACACGCATATCATATCAATATTGGAAATTATACATGACTAAAAAGTTGTACCTACAGGAGTAATCATAAGGAATTAGAGAGGCATGTACAACTGTGCTGTCGCAAACATAGTCAAGATGTTACTGATGGAAGATAAAAGAAGTTATATGACAGAGGCTCAGATATTAGGCATTTGAGAATCTGTGTTGGATGAGCAAAAATTTCAAGAACTCATTCCACTAAATTTTTAAGGACTTTTCAGGCACCGAATTTAAATTGTAACTCAAGAACATTCAAGGAACTTCCAAGTATAGATCAGTATACTACCCAGCGAGCGGAGGTTTCTCGCAGAGGTTTCTCTCTTGCGTGACTTTAGCATTTACGAAGTCATTCGCGTGGCTTTTCTGTCACGTAAACAAACCAACTTCACAACTGACAAGCCATGTGAATGACTTCCTTAACGCCAAAAGTAATGCAAGAGAGAATACTCTGCTCGCAGGGTATAGACTAAAGGCAAAAAAGGGCCAGAGAGTGAAAAAGGATAAAAATCAAATGTCCGTAGGTAACTGTAGATCTACACACCCCAGATAGAGAGCAGTCTAAGAACTATTATAGTGTTGTGCATCTTGTAGTGTGGTAAGGAATATGACAAATTGACAATGAGATCTAGTCTACAACAGAAAATACAAAGTTAATTACAAACCTGAAAAAGTCATCATTGAGGAGACTGCGAAGTTGAGGCCTCATCTGGGAAAGATATCAATAAAGACAAGTAATTAATAATTGGGTTATAACTTACTTTTAGTCAATATACCATGGCTACAAAACATACAATGTACATGTAGCTTGTTCGAACAACAAAGGTGAATATTTGATTCTTTTTAGACCAGTCCACTAAGAATTTACTTAAACAACGTCAAGACCAAAGGGGGAAGAAAAATAGAAAAAAAATTCAACAATGAAAGGTGCTTGAGAATTAACTCTCCCTTAATGTGCTAGCTTTAAGTGTGTAATTAATATTGTCTATAGATATTAATCATACATTATAGCAAAAAAGTACACTCAAGGCCGGTGGATTGGAATTTCCCCTGGCTTATAGGAGCATGGTCCCCAGATACTCTTACAGGAAACAAGAGGAAAATAAAAGCAAAAGAACTTCCTTGTTCAATGTTGTTCAATTCCCCACCTTCTAGTACGTGTAATTTGAAATCTTAGTGACAGCCCAGCAAGTTAAGGCCATAGAACATACTAGTACAGGTAATTTGAGCTTTATGTTATACTCAAACTTGAAGTTCCAGTAACTTTAAGAAAACAAAGTATTTACCTGAGGATTTTCATGAAGGAATAAACTCTGCATTTTTTCTCCAAACGTTTCACCAATATCACCTGGCATAAAGAACAGATTCAATTTTCCCTAAAACTCTAAGGACTGGTCGTCATGAAAGAAACTTACTTCATGAAACCCAAACTTTTTTTGGTGCAAAAAGAAGGTACATAATAATAATAAAATAATCATTATTATTAAAGGTTTCATAATTTAAGATCTTACCTAACTTAGTTACATACTGATTTCTTTGCTGTAACACTAACAGCAAATTTTGTGCCTGGCTACACAAGGCTTTTTTAGGCAAGATTTCTCTTGAATTGGGGTGAATATCATGAGCTTTGAAAGTGAAAAGATCATAGAGCTGACAACACATACCATACATACATACGTACAATACTTTATTCAAAGAATCATACAAATAAAAAATACCAAAATAAAACCCTGAAAAGGGAGTTAAAGAGGTGGACCCTATATGAATTAACTTCCCTAAAATAATGCTTGAGGTACATGTACATAGCACTAGTGTGGTCTGCAGGGCATGCTACTTGGGAAAATTTGTAGTGATTGCCTGTCAGGAAACATTTTGCATTCTTTGGATGAAGCATCATATTAGGGCCATTTATACAAGGAAAAATAAGATGTGTCTTTCATTAGACGCATTCTAAATAACACACAAACTATCCCTTATAAACCACACATTAAGAAGCGACTTGGATCAGATGGACTTAGCTAAATTTTAAACTAAATGTGTGCCGTCTATACAGGATAGTTTGAGTCTTATTTAGGACATGTCCTATGTAAGAAGTGTCTTATTTTTCCTCGTTTAAATGGCCTTATTGTGCACTGACAGTAGGAGAACCTGGCTTACATTATACTGGAAGGTGAGAAGTGACACATACAATGGTTCTAAATAATATTGCAAGTCTTTCATGCAGGACTTGTACGTTTTAATTTGGAGATCATTTCAGTCCATAGTTAAATTCAAAAGTTTTACGTCTTTTATATGTATTTACCTAAATCTGCTCTTGTGTCCAGGATGTCACTAACAAACATGCCAAAGGCATATGCATCAATAGAATGGCCAGTTTTAGGAGTGATGTTAACTTGACCTTCCTATCAAACAAATAACTTTCTAGTTACTCATTCTTTCAAAATACATGTAATTATGCCAAACGTTTTTGGGGAGCTTGCCAATAACAAGGTGGTGGTCTGTCTATTCAAAATTGCACAAAAAAAAAAGATGATTGGAATAATCATTAGTGACACCGGATCCATGGAAAAACAACAAGATTAAAGTTTTTCCAACAGGAGTCAAAGCCATGTCTCTCCAGCTGGGAAATCTTGAAAAAAAAATTATCTTTTTTATAATAAGTAGCCTTTTTTGTGGGAAAATCAGTTTCCAGTCCTCAAGAATGATTTATTTAGTGCTGTTAACGGTAACTAACAGGCATTTAATGTCCATCTCTAACAGCATAATACTCTGATGTCGTTTTATACCATGGTTCTAAAGTGAGCACAGAATAAAGACAAAAAATGTCCAAAAACATACCTTCTCTTCAGGGGAAATGGATTTGGAATCTCTAAGTGCCTTTGTCCCTGATAGAAACTGTAATATTAATAAAGCAAATATAAATTATGCAAAATTAATATAATTTTTACATAAAGTAATTCTGAATGAGTCAGTCTTCTATTGTTGACCTTTAAAGCCCCAATATTTAAATACAATTTCTCCAGACTGGTGTCCATACATTTCCTTATAGAATTATTTGAGAGAATTTGATAAAAGATCAAGGCATTTTTCCTTCGGTGATTATTTCACTGATTCTCATTAGCTTTTCTCTTGATTATGAATTGATCAGCAGTGATTTTGTTACAAATAGTTATGGTGATTCCTGGGACTCATTTTATTGAAAATCATGGGTCCCAGTCCAGAACCAGTGAGTCCCAGTTAAAAAATGCTTGGGCCTTTATGTAACCAGACAAGTAATCTGAAGACAGACTCCAAAAAGCTGCATTACAGTATAATAGTGAAATTAAAATATAGTTCTTCTATTAATTTAAAGCACATTACAAAGGCTAAAAGGAATATGCATTGTTAAACAACCCCAGCCATAATAACCGCCACAGAAAATTACGCAAAACGGGCCAGATATTTCTAGAAATAAATGTGTTCAGATCAGTCGATCGATCTTTGCATCCTACGGGACGTATGCCATCAATTATTTTGCACCTTTGGGGATTTTTATATGTCAGGGACGCAGGATGCAGAGGAATCAAAATCACTGGATCAGCATTGTTCAGAAAAAATTGAAGTTGATCACTCTTGAGACTGGATAAAATAAGTCACAACTCACCTCATTGGTTAACTCAGAACATTTGCAGACATATTCCATCCCACCAAGTCTCCATCCCCAGTCATTATCACTTATATACACAGAAGACAGACAAAGGTTGTTATGAGACAGGCCACCCTAAAAATTCATAATAAAATGTACATGTAAGATTTGAAAATATTAATATGACTTCTATGGTGCCCATTTTCAGTACGGCCTTAAAAATATATAGAGGATATTACATGGCCGCGCGGAGAATACAAAATTTGTCTTTGAGTGTTGAAAAATATAGAATAACAAGAGAAGAGAAATTCTGTATCTCCAAGCGGCCATGTAATGTTCTTTTTATTATATAAACACCAATGAAATACCAAACCATTTCACTTTAATAGTTTTTTGGTATGAATGGCACAATTTATTGTGTAGCCATAGCAAAGGTGATATTTTCACATGTGAAGATATCAAGTATTTGAGTGAAAGCTCCCCTGGTATTTCATTGCTGTTTATATATTAAATAAAATTATTATATAGACACGAGTGTTTTACTGGAAAATATACCACTCGTAAAATTCATAACAACTTCATCCTGGACCCGAGTGGTTTATTTTCCATAATCTTCACACGTGAGTTTATCGATGACGTAATTTTGGTAATTTCCCTGTATTATTTTATCAACGTCTTTTAGTCTATTATAATAAAAAGAACATTACACGGCGGCTTGAAGATATGAATTTTATTTTCTCGTGGCAAAAACAATATTTTACTCACTCGCTGCGCTCGTTCGTAAAATATTGTTTTACCACTCGAAAATAAAATTCATATCTTCGCGCCACCGTGTAATATCCTCTATAATATACAATACATCTATTTAAAAAACTCATTAATAATAATCTATTTTATTCATAAGGAAAAAACAAAAGAACTTTATGTTTAATGAGTGTCTTTTTATCTGATAAAGACACACTAAACTTTACATCCAATGGTTTAGACTAAAATAACCCCAAATCTAAATATTAGTGCAAGAATCAGTTGATCTATATCTATTCAGAGATTTTGAAGCCTTTATGTCATGCCAGTCTTGTCTTGTCTTGTCATGTATCATCAGGTTTAATTAAAAACTCTTAATTTCACCTCAAGCTTTTAAACTTGATAATACTACACTCCTGCTTGTTTTTCAAACAGTACTTAAAAGCAAAAAGGAAGATAATTGTGTTTCCTAATTTTTGAACACTCTTAATAAAATTACCCATAAATTTGCTAATGGAGATTTTGAAAAAAAAGTGTAAAATGTGTCAAATTATTTTCTGGTAGACCTCTTTCTAAATAAATAGAGGCAACAACTGCCCAGAGATTGTATACAATTTGTGAGGCTTAATTTTGGGTTTCAGGTAGAATTAAAAGCAATAACTTCTAAATGTGAAACCTGCAGAAAGGCAGGGTTGTCAGAAAGTTTTGAAGTAAACGACTAAGTTGTCAAGGTAAGCAGCCAGTCCAGGGATATTTTATTTAAAAAACAACATTTGTAAAGAAATGCCAAGCAGAGTAGCCAGCCAATACTAATCGAGTAGGCGGCGATTTTCACCAGCAACTGGCTTTTTTTGACAACCCTGAAAAGGTCACAAAAGTTGTGGTCCATGGGACATGGTTTCACATGATCTGTTTCTGCATGTACAAAATTAATGTTTGAGGAGCGAATGGGTTGAAGTAAATTATTAAACCATTCTATTTTATTTGAACTCCAAGCAAGTAAAGTGGTTCAAATTTTTGAGTGTGTAAACAATGATTAAACTCAAAGCCAATTAAGTATAGTGGAGGGTAGGTGCCATTACGGTACAGTATAAGAAGCAAGGAAGGTAGCAATCATCCCAGCAGGTATAAGGTCTCCATGGCAACCTCCACAGACCACCTCCAGGCACCCGACAATGTGCTTTGAAAGTTATACTTACCTATGACACTTGCAATGGCAGGGAAGGGAAAACAAACTGTGCAGGCGATGCAAGCCTCAGTAAAGCAGAAAGCACATACATGTATAAGCACCTTTTGAACCCCCTTCCTCCCCCTACAAATTTAGTGAAACTGCTACCTAGCATTGGATGGATTTTAACTTTACCTAAATTGCATTTAGCCACATATAAAACTTCATAAACAATACTGTACATATACCGTATAGTTCTTTTTTTTTTTCAGCATTTTACAAAATAAAGTTTGGAAATTAACTTTGGCCACTTCTGGCATTACACAGGTTAGGATGAGCAGGTCAATAGTTACCACAATTTTGACCCAGAAAAATCTGAAGTAAACAACATAATCAAATAAACAACAGAAAAAATTCTGGTGAGCTGCTTGGAACTTTAATGTTCAAGGAAATGAGTGTTTTGTATAGAGTTACTTTCCAAACATTTTGGCCTGGTCCTTCACCAGTGGAATTACAAGTACATTGGAACTAGTGCAAGGTTTTCATACAACAAAAATTAAACATTAAAAACTTAGTGGGCATGCAGGCATCTTCTCTATGTGGCCTATGGAAGTCAGATTTTTATCTGCATGGATAACTAGTGCGAAGTTTAAAAATAAAGTCAAAAGGTAAACAACATACCTTGTCATGTAGGAAAGCTAATGCATCTACAACATTGTACAATCCAGCAATAATCTCTAATGTGTCTAGAGTCTGTATCACAGACTCTAATGGTCGGACTGGCTCTGTAACCATACAGAACTCCTCTGAGTTGTCATAAGACCAGACCTGTTTTAGGATGGCTGGATGTTTCAGAATCTTCAAATACTTAAGGAAGAAAGGAATGGCTTTTTAGTCACTATGAACAATGTTCAAAACATTGCGTTATGGCATATGGGAGGCAAGGGGGGCAGGTTAGTGCCTTAGCTAAATCAATACATCACCATAACTTTTATCATACTGAAGTGCTTATCTTACAAGCAGTTATAATACAACCCTGGCCCACTGTTTAAAAAACTTTATTAAAATATAAAACAGTGGAACCCCACTTCTACAAACAACCACTTAACTAGTCTCCTTTGCAGCCGTTTTTAGGCTCGTCAAAAACGGCTGCGAAGGAGACTAGTGGGGAGGAGGGTTGCGTGACATGACGAGCCTAAAAACGGCTGCGAAGGAGACTACCGCTTAACAGGGGTTTCGATAAAAATTGAAGTAGCCACCAGGTTTGAATAGAGTAACCGAATGTATCAACAAGGCCCAGCCATTAGCCCTCTTTTTCTAGGGGGGAGGGGGGGAGGAGGAGGGGGTCTGGGCAAGTTCTGCCCTAGAAAATTTTAAAACTTCAAAACCCTAAAATGTTATTTTCAGGGTTGTGAGGACAGAAGTGTGTCTTTTTCATTCAAGAAAATGTAGATTTCAATATTTATCAGTCACACAATCAATGAATCAGATATTACTGCAAGCAATGAACAAATGAGTGAAAACTAAATTACGTATTTTTGCACATAAACAAATTCTGCATAAACCTATAAAGAAACTTGTGAAAAAATGACTGAAATATAGCATTCTCATAACTAAAGCATAATGTAAAACCAGTGGGCCTTTATGAAAACACATTGCAATTATGTTTTCATTCAGATTTTATGATATTTTTTTGTTTACAACGTTATTCAAACTTGTTGCTTCTTCTTTCTAGAACAAAGTAGCCAACCTCTATGAGCAACATAGCAGACGCATTTCGTCGGCTGTCAGTGCTTATTGATACCCCTGGCTTAATATGGACACCCACATTATAATGGACAGTTTTGTTTGTCCCAATAGTGAAAAGTCTCGTATATCATTTTTTCTCTAAAATCAATATCATCCCACTAAATACGGCCACCCAGATAACAGGGACACTACTCTCTCCTCCGCAGAGGCTCCTGCTGGGTATCCCTGCCCCACACTCTCTCTTTTTCTTTCTCCCCAGCCTCCCCACAACACAAAGAGGTCTCTGTGGAGGACAGAGAGGACACTATGGTATGTCCCCTTGGTGACTGCATTAACCGCATCCCACTGTAAAATGAAACATGGAGGATGAGAGGGTATCGAACATGTCAGCATACAATAGTGCCACTGGCAGCCACCATCATCCTTTTATGAGCTTACTTTTATCCACCCGGCCATGATGTGAATGATGTTTGCAGTGGGGAAGACCACATCACAAGGGCTTCCTTGACTCTTTTTTATCAGTAGTGGCTGTGTTCTTTTAATTCCCCCTTCTAAAAATTGATGTGTGATGACAAAGGTCTTAAGGAGACAAGGCCAATGGCTTAACATCATCTCCCAATGAAGCCATCATTTGGACTTAGACAAGATTTTTAATGCAAGCATCACGGAATTAACTTCAAGGTCATTCCATTTAATATCCACTTCACTCTAGTGATGAGGTGTTCTTGGCTGGACCCAAAGAAAATGTTTCCCATGTAAAAATGGACGTTAATGGCCCTCCAATGTAAATAAGCTTAAGCTTAACTTAAATATAATTTCTAAAAAAATTAAACAAGGTTAAGCCTGAAAGTCAAAGGATAAGTAGCTATAATTACCTGAGCAGCTTTAGCAATCCTCTCCTCTTTCTTGGGTTTTTCTTTTCTGTTTTTCTCATAAATAAATACGGTCGCTTTGAAATCATCTTGTTTTCTCCTTGCAGCTATTAATCGCCATTCTTTGCTACTGCATTCCACAGGTTCCTCTAGCTCGTAATCCTTTTCAACACTGCACTCAGATCCCATTACACCATCAATAGAAGACACTTTTATGAACGAATGTAAGCTTTACATATTTTACGGAGCTTATGTTAACACGTACACGTGACGGAACAAAATGGCGGAGTTTTCCAATCTTTGTTGACTCTCTTCACAATCGACAAGAAATTGCGTTTGTTCAAAAAATCAACTACAGTTCTTCCTCTCGTCGAAAAGTTAAAAACACCCAGAGACTCACATTTCACTTCTCCACAAACACCACGGAGACACTGATAGGCAATCCTGCAATCTGGAGATTTCCCAAGGATTGCTACACTCAGCGGTCTTTTTATCGTTCCTTAGGTACGTCATAAAAGGCTGAACTAGAAATGCATTATCCTTAGTAAAGTTGAGTAAAGAGCAAGCCAAGGAAATCAAACAATATGATTAAAAAAGGCATCAAAACCTTAGAGAGAGAGAGAAAAATAAAAGCAATAACAAACAAACAAACCTGAAGATAGTAGCGGATATGTACTCAATTTATGTTTCTGCCTCCCTATGCGATCTCGCGCATGGCTCAATGACATGGATATTGGTTCGAAAAAATCAGTGTTTACTGTACTGGGGAAAGGAGTCAATTTAGGTGCGAATCATCGAAAGTTTTACAACCGAGGGCTCTAGAAATCGGGCCGGGTTCTACCGTCTAATCTAGCCTGTACACAGATGTTGTTTTATTTTTTCCTTTCGATAATCAGCGAGCGCGAGAAAGGAAAATTCTTCTTTCCCTACCCCTACCCCCTTGGGCTAGCGGTCATTTACTTCCCCGCTGTTTTTATTTTTATCACGCGCGCTGGCGGACTTTTAAGAGAAAATAGTAGGGTCTCTGAACAGGCTACATCTAATCAGCATCTTCGAGGGACTGAAGGCAAAGATGCAGAAACCACAAGCATTCCGGTTCTATGCTAGAAGGGTCGGAAGGAAAGTTGGTGAAAACAAACAAACAAACAAACAAACAAGCCCGTACAGACAAAGAGGAAAGCGTTTTAGAGCAGGAAAAGCGTAAGCGATTGGCTAAAGGTGATAAGGCTTTCTCGTTCGAAACGGTTAATTTTTTTTCAGTTACGGTTAACAAAAAAGTTAAAAATTAATTTCTCTTGCTTCAAAGAGTTAAATATTAATAAACCTGTATTTTTTATCTTCAAAGCAAAATAACGGTCTTAGGATCATCTCGGGATAAACTGAAGCTATTCTTTTGAAAAAAATTAATATTTGATAGATCATACTTTTTATAAAGTATTCCAATTCTAATATTATTTTACGCATAGAAGTGTCAATAGTCAATTTAAAAGTAATCTTTGTGAAAAAGCAAAAGCAGACACGCGAACTCCCAACTCAAGGCCGGGGCGCGACATTCATTAATGATAACAGAAACGGCCGTTTTCATACTAGAGACGGGTTATTCGTGTGAGATGGGTTATCCGTTTGATAGCCCACATCAGATAGGTAATACGTCTTAATTTGAAAATGGAATGGTTTTAATTTTGAATGAACTATTCGCCTAAATTTATCCGTCAATTTTGACGGACAGTTTATCCGTTTAGATTGTCCGCTTCAGATAGCCTGTGTACAGCCGCCCCCTCCCCTCAGAAAAAACCGAAGAAGGAGTGTCTGTGGGGGAGGACCGGAGGCGACTGTACACAGGCCAGTCTCAGACAGACAATCCATTTTTCATTGAAAACGGGCAATAACAAATTCCTGTGTCCAGTGTTTTTAATGATAGCGAAGGACTGTACAGAACGACTGTCTGCCGTTGGCTTGTCCATAGGCCTCATTATTCCCCGCGGCTAATGCGTTTCGGGTCACATGGTCCGAGCGAGTTTTTTTCTCAGATACGCCACCGAAATGCCTTGACCTAGATTGCGTGGGAAGACGCCGTACAGGGACTTGGCGGCAATGTATACTTGAATACGTGGTTAGATTCTTTTACAAATAAACAGAGAAAATCTTTGAGTGTTTTGGACTATTACTGGTGACCCGATTGTTCATGTTTTGGCGCACAAAATACATTTATGCAAAATTTAATAACAAGGAAGCAAATCCCTACGGGCAGGAGGCAAATCAGTACAATAGTTCAACGGCGCGGGGCTACCGAGAAAAACACTTGCCATTGGCCAGGGCGACCGAGTTGATAGTCTCGTTATCTGCTCGATCTGCCATACTCGACCTCCAAATGGGACACAGAAATTCGTGACTTTTACGCTTGCGCGCATCATTAGAAGTTTGAATAACAAAAAAGATTCAAGGGACGGGTGACTGTTGTTATGGACAAGACAGACTACAACGACAAAATAGACTCGCTTGTTAACGACAAACAGACCTACGAAGTACTCAAACGAGACCCGACACCCGCACTGCAACGCAAACTTAACAACAAACTGCTTACACTAAAGAAAACCGACAAGATCGACTTTCGACGCTACAACAGACTGAGGTGTATAGTGTTCCGGAGCCACCCAAGCTGTATGGACTACCAAAACTACATAAACCCAACATACCTATGCGGCCCATAATTTCTTTCTGTGGGTCCCCGACCTACCAACTGTCTAAATACTTAACTAACGTTCTGAAACCTCTGACTGACGAATCTAGACATAAACTACAGTCTATTGAGAACTTTATTGACGCCATTAAGACGATACAGATACCGGAAGACCACAAACTAGCTAGTGTCCTTTGACGTGAAATCACTGTTCACCAGCATTCCACTTCAACTGGCTTAAGAACTCTACTGCTGAACTGCCACTACCTACAGACGACATCATGGACCTACTCAACCTCTGTTTGACTTCCACGTATTTTCAGTACAACGGGAAACACTACAAACAGTTACACGGTACAGCTATGGGCTCTCCAGTTTCTGTTGTTGTAGCAGAAATTGTCATGCAAAACATCGAGGAACAAGCCCTAGCTACCTACACGCGAACTATACCTCTCTGGTTACGTTACGTTGACGACACATTCACCGCCGTACACAAAGACGGAATCGACGATTTTCACGAACACCTTCACAGACAGAACGCGGACATACAGTTCACCAAGGAGATCGAAGAAAATGGTAAGATACCTTTTCTAGACTGCTTGGTCACTCGCGACAACAACAAACTACAAACGACTATTTGCAGAAAACCGACACATACCGACCGATTACTAGACCAGTCTTCGTACAACCCGACCTCTCACAAGGCTACTACTATCCGGACTTTGACGAGGCGAGCACAACTAGTTTGCGACTCACCTGACAGCCTACAAGACGAGACTGATTCTCTTAACAACGTTTTTATGGTAAGAAGAATTACAACACGGACTTTGTTAGACGGAACACCCACAGTAACACTGATTCCAACACTCAGAGGAACGTCAACTCTGGCCCTGTTACGACAGCGACTTTACCGCACATCAGAGGCACCTCTGAAACTATTGCACGTATATTACAACCTTACAATATACATGTTGCACACAAACCCATAACCACTTTACGACCACTTTACTTTACGAAGTTGTAAGAGCTTTTTAACTGCAACAACTTTAATATACCCTATTGGAGCTGGAATTACTGCGGGCTGGTGGCCTCAGACTTGCCCTCCAATGGATCCTCCTTAAAGGATTTAAGTTGTACTCATTCATAGACCCTTGCTGGATTCATACGCACCAGTTGGCCCGCAATTGGATCAAATGAACGCAAGAAAAGAACATACGTGAAGGAAAACTACTTCGGTTCGTGCTTCCTTTATCGTTGGCCATAGATGTATGCTCAGTAACTTTGTCTACAACCTGCTCCTCAATATACATTTTTTCCCTTTTGGGTTTACCCCCCGAAAGAGACTTAGAAAAATTCCAGTAC
Organism: Porites divaricata; assembly: GCA_038088405.1. Lineage (NCBI taxonomy): Eukaryota > Metazoa > Cnidaria > Anthozoa > Scleractinia > Poritidae > Porites > Porites divaricata. The sequence goes on from JBBMOI010000003.1 coordinate 5,819,702, forward strand.
TTTTTAGACGACGAGAAGTCCAAAGACAACTGCAAGGCTGACACAACGTAATATCTTGTTGGAGCTCATCAGCATGGCATAGCCGTCGGGTAAATGAGCAGGATTACCCCGCGTATCAAAGACCCTTTACTGCCGACGGCTATGCCACGCTGATGAGCCCCAACAAGGGCGAAACAGCTGTCCATGGCTGCCACTGCCCGTTTTTTCGCCGGTGAACACTGCCTGGGTGATATGGTTGTGCGCATGCGTAAGGTACTGGCCATACCGCGGAGTTTCACCGGCGAAAAATGTCTGATTGGTCGTTGCGCGACCACGTGACATTGCCAAATTCAAAATGGCGGCAATACCTCCATACTTTGTTTATTCCAGTGGAAAGAAGGTTAATTGCAGCTTAATATGAGTTGCAAATGCACATCGGATATTTTTAGAATAGCCTAGACTTTTTATTATCCTTTTTCACCTATTCCTATGGGGTTCGTTTTCTGCGATGCTCGCGATTTGGCCGGTTTTCGGGATTCAACTTCGGATCACGAAGGACAACAATGTTTCTGAAAAAAGCAGGGTCACCAGAAAGAACGGCGTTTGTTCACAGCTCAATGCAGCAGGTAAATAAGACACTATGGGTCCTTTGAAATTGCTTAGACACCTGGTAGTTATTTTATTTTTTTTTTTTTCCCTGAAAGGTAAAGCAAAAATACTTTTTCTCCAGCAACACTTTCCAATTTACAAAAAAAACTTGAACACGAGCTAAATGAACTTTAGTGCCTGCTTTCAGTTTTTTCATTGAGAACGGGTGCAATTTTAATATCAAACCTTTAAAGCCGTCTTTAAAGAGAACTTTGATTCAAGTGTTAGTTGAAAAAATACTGATTATATTTTTTCAGTATATGAAGGTTAAAAAAGTGATGCATATAGTCTAAAGTGCTACAAAGGAGTAAAAACCCAGATATCTCCATAAATAAATTTTATTGACACTGTCAGGGACATGTGCTTTCCTTGAGTACACACTTTTTCGTTAAAAAATCTTGTTTGTGAGGCTGCACTTTGTTTGATGCAGGATCAATCAATCTTTTCTGAAGAGAAATGAAAAGTAAAGTATGTTAACATGTCAGATACTTCAACACCTTAGCCAACACTAAGAAGAAACTGAACTTCAAATCAAAAAACAAAGTGAAAACTACTTCACTGTGAAACAACAACCACTTCAAATATATATCACATTAAATTCATGCAAAATGTAGACCTGATGAGAAGTTTATAGGAATAGAAAGAAACGATAATTACAATGAAACTATAATTTTTGAATGAGATCTGTGAGTGTCCTCTCATAATTCTGACAGAAGATCAAAATTGGAAACTGCACATCCTACACAACTGCATTCATCAACATGATCCAACGAAAATTTCATTAAGACTCAAAGTTTACTCCAAGCTTTAAACTCCTGTAAGTTTAATTTGTGATGATTTTTTTTTCTGGGAAAGAGCTTTTGAATACTTAGTAGCATGTTAACTTTGTCATTCATTTTATCACTTGGCTCCCAAAAAAATTAAGCCAAAAACAATGCATATAAAAACAAAAGCATTCACAGAAAAATTACCCTGTTCTTCTCCTTCCAGGATCCAATTTTCAAGCAAAGAAGCACCCCCCACTGAAAGCCTTGTGTGTAAAAAATTTAGTAATCCCAAGTCAAATTTATGAGCAAAATAATCAAAACTTAGATCCTTCAATTATAAAATTGCAAGCAGTTGTGCACATTGTAAACAGAATTTTTTTTACAGATCAAAATGTTGCTGGACCTATCGAACTGTAGCTCCAAGACGGTCTAAGCATTTTAATGAAAACACTCTCACATTTTTTCATTCGACAGTTCGGATAAAACTCAAATTTCTGTAACATACAAAGCTGTAATAATGTGCAACAACAATAATGAAATGTGCACCGATCGACAAAAAGACATTACGAACTACGTACTTTAGAAAACTGCTGCAACCCGGCCGCTTTCGATCCACTAGGCACAAGCCAATTTACACAGCAAGACAATGGCTAAGAATATTTCTTTTGTACCGAGTGACACGAGATTAAGTTGAACCAAGCGTAAGCTTATTTTTCTGCCATAAACAGTGTAAACACACAGAGATTTAGCATCTAAATATAGTTTTTCGAGCAACAAAGTACAAGCTAAGTCATATTAACAAAACAAAGCCGAAAATGTCTGTCCCTCTACTTTTTTTTGTTGAATCCGTGATAGGAAACTCGAACTAAACAACAAAAACATGTTGGGTAGCGTTGTAATGCATCAGTCAATTCCACCTGCGCCCAGCCCCCCCCCGGGCAACCGCGGGGCATTTGCCAGCCTTGTCAATCCCGGGGGAGGGGCTTTAGCTAATTTAGCGCGACCCGGGGGCCGGGCATTGGCCAACCCCAGGGGCACCCCCGGGCTTTTGACACGCACGTGGTTAACTTTAAAACGTGGTCGACATGGAAAATTTCTGAGATAAAGATCAGCAGTTTGTGGCGGATTGGCTTGTCCAGCAAGGACTAGTAAAACTTGTCGACGTTTTAAAGGTATGTTTTCTTAATTTCAATATGTACTGTAATCTAAAAAGCCATCAAATTTCAAAGCAAAAAGCGAGAGCGTGAATGAATTGTGGCGTTTTTCGCAACAGGCCACATTTGATTCATTCTATATGGTAATTAATAAGATTCCGGCTATTGGAAATATTAAAGGCTTGCAAATATGAAATGAAGGACTACAGAAAATATTTACGCATTTCACATCAGGCCATCAGGCCACAATTTTAGCGTTGTTTTGGTGCCTGAATAGTTTTTTATTATCGGTTTGCAACTGCTGCCAACTCATTCAACTTATTTTGCGACCTTCGAATTTCAGAAAACGGGAATTGGGCCTCAAAACACGCTTCATTTCTTTGCTAGAAAAACTTTGCGATCTATTGCAGCGTACGAAAATAAAAACTGGCATTAAAACGATCCTGGGAGCGGGGCATTCGCCCTCTACTTTCGTCCCCACCGCCGGGTATTTGACAGTTTAAGTGCTCCCGCCCCCGGGAATTTGCCATCCATGAGAAAAAAAAGGCTAATTCCCGGGGGTTAGCCCGGGGGGGAGGGGGGCTGAGCGCAGGTGGAATTGACTGATGCATAATACGCTCTTCGATCAACAGTGGAATGTTGTCGAATGTTAAAGTCAAATTTTGACACAAAAACGGGATACACATTTAACAAAACTGTCGCTTCCGAGCCACTCGGTACAAGCTAATTTATATACCAAAACAAAGCTAAATAATTTTTCTTTCACTCCTTTACAATTTCCTGTTGTACCGTGTGGCCCGAAACTAACAGTAAGCATAGAAAGTAAAAAATACCCACCTTTTTGGCATGGCCTCTGCACCCAAGCAGGCGATTGTAAAGCCAATATCTCCGACAAATAGCCACCACTAAGTTTGTCCGCCGCTTCTAGGATGCTAAATTTACTAGAGAAAACATTCCACTCAAAACTTTCACCGAAATAATTTTTGATCTCTTACTATAGCAAGAAAACCGCAACGCTGTCACTGTCAAAAATACAGCGATCTTGTATTTTTTTCATCTCCACGGGCATTTTTGCCTCGGAGCCAATGACATTGCCCGAAATCGATCACGTGTCATTTTTTGCAGAGCATGCGTAGACATTTTTCGCCGGTGAAACTCCGCGGTTTCACCGGCGAAAAATGTCTACGCATGCTCTGCAAAAAATGGCACGTGATCGATTTAGGGCAATGTCATTGGCTCCGAGGCAAAAATGCCCGCGAAATCCCGCGAAATGTTGTTGAGATGAAAGAAGCGATGGCAACCTCGTTCCCAGGTTCTCTCTCCTACCCGTCAAGAGACCCTGGTTGGGTCTGGTCACGTGTCTCCCAGAATCTGGAAGATTACAAACAAACAACTTGGGGGAGGGGCGGATAAGTGTGAGATTTGTCTCTACAAAGCGTAGACCGTCGAGATCAGTGGAAACTGCGTATCCGACTTTGTCTGAATGGTCGTGTTTTTTATAGTTCCCGGACTAGTCAAGACAAAACCTCGAACGCCGAATCCTTTGACAGCGAAAGCGTAACTTCCTGCAGAATATCTGGATGTTTATCGGTTGTTGCAAGGGAAATCACGGATTCACCACTTGTGGTCCTTGTGCAGTTAAAAACATTTTAGGCGGTTGTGTTCAGACCGAAACGCAGTTGGTTTAAATTGCCATTTCTATGTTATGGAGGCCACCTTTAGAAAGCAAACGTGTGTATTTTCAAGACTATGATTATGCAGTTCGAAGTGGGGCCGAAAAGATGTATCAAGCGTTGCCGTCCTCACCGACGTCGAAAATATTAAAATCAAACAGAAGCAACAGGAAGAGAGAATACGCCACTCGAACTCAGGACTAGTTTGATTGTTCAAATGAAAAGAGGTAAACAGAATCTTAGAAGAGTATATTTTTATCCAACGGCTCTGTGTTGTATTTTTGTCGTCGTTTAAAATCAACAGGATAGCCGGATAAGTTTCTTTGTTAAAAAATATGGCTTGCACGACTGCCAACCGTTTATTGTTCTTTGTTTAATATTTCTATAGGGTTAGGTATATGCTTTAGAGGATTCCAAAAAATCACTGAGCTACATTTGTTTTTTTAATAAAGCTTTCATTTGGACCATAGACAAGAAATCCTTTCGCTTTGGAAGGTTATCACTGAGTTATGTTGTCTGTTCTGTCTCTGTTTATACTATTTCCTGTTGTCTTCAGTGTCGCGTTTTGGTCACCTTTGCTTATGCACGTACTATTATTATATTTTTGTTACCTCTATTTACCACTAAAAGCGATACTTTTTTTCTGTTGCCGCATTTTAAAAGGTTAGGGGTAGGAGAAAGCTGACATTTCAGACTACAGCTTTCCGTTGAGTCATTAGAGCTAAAATATTATTTTGACCGTGAATGTAAAATGAAATCCTCTGCTCTCAACGTAACTGCTTTGTTTTGTCACCGCTTGGTTTAGTTTGGCATGTACTGATTCGGGCCGATTACCAGCCGCTGTCACCGACAAACATTGATTCTTTCAATGCAAGTTCAACGAACAAGGATTTTCCCTTCAATGCGGATAAACACGCGCTTGTGTCTTACTCAGGATCGTAGATTTTAGTATCTAATTGTTGCCATCGGTTTAACTGCGATAACACGAGTTTTTTATTTCTCCGCTGGTAATTCGCTTGTTTATCTGGTGATAGCTCTGTTTAGGCAGAAATTTCCCGAATTTCAGTTATAAATGGAGGCTTAGCAAACCTGTCTTGCCCTTTCGATCATTGCGTGAACGGTGAAAACGAACCAGACAAAAAAATTGAGAGACAAAGGACTCCTCCCTCGGAATTAATTTTGTTCTGGGAGCACGTGACCAGACCCAACCAGGGTCTCTCTCTCTCTCGCTCCGTAGGGACGGGTAGGAGAGAACCCTGGGAACGAGGTTGAAGCGATGGCAGCTTTTTTTGGCAGTGACAACGTTGCAATTTCTTGCCACTGTAAGGGTTGGCGAATGGTAAAATCCGAGACTCGCCGAGACGCCGAGATCCTAGTTAGAAATCCGAGCCCGAGACTCTTTGGTAAAAAGTTTCGAGACTCAAAAAAAGTAAATGCAAACCATGCAAAAACGAGACTTCGAGACTCATGAAAAACGCTTCCGAGATTTCGAGATCCTGCCAAAATTTTCCGAGACCCACGTTTTTCGAGGTACCATTCGCCACCCCTACTGTAAGAGATCAAAAATTATTTTGGTCGAAGTTTTGACGGAGATGTGTTCTCTAGAGAATATAGCGTCCTGGAACTGGCGAAAAATCGCAGTGGCATGGTCTGATTCAGAATTGTTGACGTTGAGATCGCTGGTTTGCATGTGGAAGACAGGCCGAAAAGGTGGGTAATTTTTACTTTCTTTGTTTACTGCATGTTCCGAGCCACTCGGGACAAAAAGAGATTATAAAGTAGTGAAAGAAAAATTATTGGGCTTTGTTTTGGTATATAAATAAGCTTGTACCGAGTGGCGCGGAAGCGACAGTTTTGTTAAATGTGTATCCCGTTTTTTTGTCAAAATTCGACTTTAACATTCGACAACATTCCACTGTTGATCGAAGAGCGTATTACAACGCTACCCAAAATTTTTTGTTGTTTAGTTCGAGTTTCCTATCACGGATTCAACAAAAAAAAGTAGAGGGACAGACATTTTTGGGCTTTGTTTTGTTAATATGACTTAGCTTGTACTTTTGTTGCTCGAAAAACTATATTTAGATGCTAAATCTCTGTGTGTTTACACTGTTTATGGCAGAAAAATAAGCTTACGCTTGGTTCAACTTAATCTCGTGTTACTCAGTACAAAAGAAATATTCTTAGCCATTGTCTTGCTGTGTAAATTGTCTTGTGGCTAGTGGATCGAAAGCGGCCGGGTTGCAGCAGTTTTCTAAAGTGCGTAGTTCGTAACGTGATTTTGTCGATCGGTGCACATTTCATTGTTGTTGCACATTATGACAGCTTTGTATGTTACAGAAATTTGAGTTTTATCCGAACTGTCGAATGAAAAAATGCGAGAGTGTTTTCATTAAAATGCTTAGACCGTCTTGGAGCTACAGTTCGATAGGTCCAGCAACATTTTGATTTGTAAAAAAAATTCTGTTTACAATGTGCACAACTGCTTGCAATTTTATAATTGAAGGTTCGAAGTTTAGGTTATTTTGCTCATAAATTTGGCTTGAGATTATACACACAACGAGTTATTTGTTACTTTCCTCGTTAGGAACCGTACTTACGGACATGATTTCCCCCGTGTACAATTGTTTAGTACTAAATTTTTACACACAAGGCTTTCAGTGGGGGATGCTTCTTTGCTTGAAAATTGGATCCTGGAAGGAGATGAACTGGGTAATTTTTCTGCGAATGCTTTTGTTTTTATGTGCATCGGTTTTGGCTTAAATGTTTTGGGGCCAAGTTATAAAATGAATGACAAAGTTAACATGCTACTAAGTATTCAAAAGTTCTTTCCCAGAAAAAAAAATCGTCACAAATTAAACTTACAGGAGTTTAAAGCTTGGAGTAAACTTTGAGTCTTAATGAAATTTTCGTTGGATCATGTTGATGAATGCAGTTGTGTAGGATGTGCAGTTTCCAATTTTGATCTTCTGTCAGAATTATGAGAGGACACTCACAGATCTCATTCAAAAATTATAGTTTCATTGTAATTATCGTTTCTTTCTATTCCTATAAACTTCTCATCAGGTTTACATTTTGCATGAATTTAATGTGATATATATTTGAAGTGGTTGTTGTTTCACAGTGAAGTAGCTTTCACTTTGTTTTTTGATTTGAAGTTCAGTTTCTTCTTAGTTGTTGGCTAAGGCAGTGTTGAAGTATCTGACATGTTAACATACTTTACTTTTCATTTCTCTTCAGAAAAGAATGATTGATCCTACATCAAACAAAGTGCAGCCTCACAAACAAGATTTTTTAACGAAAAAGTGTGTACTCAAGGAAAGCACATGTCCCTGACAGTGTCAATAAAATTTATTTATGGAGATATCTGGGTTTTTACTCCTTTGTAGCACTTTAGACTATATGCATCACTTTTTTAACCTTCATATACTGAAAAAATATAATCAGTATTTTTTCAACTAACACTTGAATCAAAGTTCTCTTTAAAGACGGCTTTAAAGGTTTGATATTAAAATTGCACCCGTTCTCAATGAAAAGACTGAATGCAGACACTAAAGTTCATTCATAGGCGTACGGGCCGGGGGGGGGGGGGGCGGGGGGGCTGCAGCCCCCCCAAATTTTGGGCAACTCAGATTTTTTGGGCAGCAAGAGAAAATTTGGGCAAAGCCATTTTTTAAAGACGTTTCTGTGTTTTTTGGAATAATCCAGTTACTTTCTCTCGAGACACTCACAGTGGTTGCTTAGCACGTGATGAGTTTCTAGTTATAGGGAAGGGTATCATTTGTTGATTTACATATTTATAGTTTTTTATTGTTGGGCACTGTACCGCGCTGCACTGCACTGCACTGACTGGAATGCGCTCTTTCCAGTCGTGAATTAATTAGAATAAACTTCCGCATATCTTTCTAGAATCATCTCCGCCCGTAGAACGGTGTATGGCAGATAGCATCAGCAACAGTGAGTGTGAAAATGAAGAGGTGTCTGACTAGTACTCAGCTCGAATTACGAGAAGAATATTAAATTTTTTTAATAATCTATCAAACAATAATTTATAAAAGTAGACCGAAATGTTTACAAAACCGCTAACAAGAGCGCCTCGTTGCATACTAATGAAATGGAATCCTTCTCTCTAGCGATCGGCCGGAGCTATCTCCATGATCTTTTACACACGTTTTTAAAAAGATTGAAGCTACTATGAGGTGAAATTGCATGTCAAAAGAGATTCGTTTTCTACAGATAACGGCCAAACATCAAGATTTTTTTTTAGCATATTTCTAAAACTTCATCCCAAAATATCCCGATAACTCTTTTATAGATTCCGTTTTAACTTCACGAACATCGACGCGACTATTGGACAAAAAAGTTCCCGTGAACGAATCCCAGGGCCAAGAAATATTGATGCAATTAAGGGTGCGTTCGATTGGGAAATCCGGATTTGGATTTTCAAAATCTAAATCCGGATTTCACCTCCGAGAAATCCGTCCTCAGGGTGGATTTCAATTAAGAAATCCAAATCCGAATTTTTTTATGCGTCGCATCCATGATGATTAGCACAAGATAGTCCGCTGTTCACGAGAACAGTTTAGCAAATCCTTTTTCGGATTTCCCAATCGAACGACAAAAAGGGAAAAGGGATTTGGATTTCTTAATTGAAATCCACCCTGAGGACGGATTTCTCGGAGGTGAAATCCGTTTTCGGATTTCGCGTTTGATTGATAAATCCGGATTTAGATTTTCAAAATCTAAATCTGGATTTCCCAATCGAACGCACCCATAGACAATGGCGTCATTTCGTTGCTATTTTTTTTTTTTCAATACAACTTTATTGAACATACACGCCTACAGTTAACAGTCACAAAAGACAATCTACAACAAAACGAAAACTACAACTTGAAGCTGACAAAAAAGAAACCTAACACAATAAAAACATTAGTGGTACTTAAATGGGAGCGCAATCAGTTAAATAAACAGGATTTCACACCGTATTTAAGAGAGACGCAAAAACAGACCATTTTGTTTTGACATCTTTTTCGCGACCAGCCGTACCGTGAGAAATATATTTTTCTAGGCTAATTTTATCTCGAGCTAGGGAAACAAATTCATTAAAGATGTAAAATTTACCGTTAAGAGCTTTTACGTAAAGAAAATACTTTCCTATAATGACTAAATGATTGAGGGCTAAGCAGAATTTAGAATCGTTATTAATAATGCCAAACATAATTTCTTTTATTGAAAGCGATAATTTTGAGTTCACCATGCGCGAGGCCCAATCCAGAAACTCTTTCCAAAACAACGTGGCTTGTGCGCACTCAGTGAAAAGACGAATAATGGTGTGATCTGCTGGACAAAAAGGGCAGCGTGGGGAGTCTTCTTTCTTCATTTTAAATAATAAGCTCTTAGTGCACAGAATATTGTGAATAATTTTGTACTGGAACATTGATAGATTTACTTCTCTTGTTACTTCAAAAGGCAAAAGATATGATTTTCTCAAATCGTCCTTCTGGTAGCCAAAATTTGAGAGTCTTCTCTCACAAGTCGGCGGAGGCTTTGATCGAAGGGACAGCAGCTTAGTATAAATTTTTTTGCAAGTCATTTCCTCTATTAATATTTGCGGTGTTGAGCTTTGTTCGAGGGAGCAATTAAGGAGTCTTTTCCAACCTTGAGGGATGGCGTTCACAAGGCTAAAGTACTGTAAGAAATGAGGTCGTTAATTTTGAGAATTCCTGCGTAACGCCAATGCTGCAAGTACATAGATCATCTTATCAGACATAATAAACTTATTATTCCAAACTATCTGCTCAAGAACATCATTTTTGCTTTTTGGGTTGGAAGCTATGACGTCTTGCCAAAATATGATTATTTCGTGATAAAAGCCGGAAGGCATTTACTTAGATTAAGGTGACCGGTGTCATAGTTACATTTTAAAAGCTCTGGGCCTCCAACATTCGCTAGGAGGGACTTCGGGATGTACTGCCACGGAGCGTCTGAGTTTGAGCAAAGTCGCTTAACCCAATTTAACTTTAAAGCCTTGTTGAATAAAGCAAAGTCTTTCACCTCTAAGCCTCCCTCTTGCCTTGTTAAAACCCTATGATAAATTTTCATCTATATCTAATAAAACTATGGTAGCAATTTTTCCAAATGTTTGTCTATGGCGACGTAGTTATGCTCAAAATTGGGAGGTATTGACCCTGAAAAACTGTGACAGTATCGGGCCACCTTCATATCCCAGTACGGGCTACATTGTTGCATCGTTTGGCCTCGTTTCTTTTCTACTGTTTCGTAAAAATTTGGGCAAATTGCGAGAATTTTTTGGGCAAATAGTTTACCGCCCCCCTGGCAAAAAATTGCCCGTACGCCTATGAGTTCATTTAGCTCGTGTTCAAGCTTTTTTTGTAAATTGGAAAGTGTTGCTGGAGAAAAAGTATTTTTGCTTTACCTTTCAGGGAAAAAAATAATAATAAAATAACTACCAGGGCCCAGTTGTTCGAACGCCGGTTAGCGCTAACCCGGGGTTAAATTTTAACCCGGGTTTCTTTTTATTTTTATCAGAAGCACTCTATCGAATAATTTTCTCTATTCTTTTTAGAGTATCCAATCGTCAAATTGTAGGCAAAGAGAATTAAACTGAATTTTCCCTTTTGAGCTCTTATGTCTGAGTTCAAATTTCGTACTAACCCCGGGTTATCTTAACCCAGCTTCGAACAACCCGGCCCAGGTGTCTAAGCAATTTCAAAGGACCCATAGTGTCTTATTTATCTGCTGCATTGAGCTGTGAACAACGCCGTTCTTTCTGGTGACCTTCCCTGCTAGCAGAAGTCTCTCACGACGAGGCAAAAATGAGAGAAAGGAGAGAGACCTCTGCCGGCTTCCGAAGCGTTGTTTGATGAAGCCGCCGACCAGATTTCTGGTCGAAACTTACCGGTTTCAAAACCGGTTTCGTTTTTATGTGTAATGCGCGTGCCCTGTTAGACTGAACGATGACAATTATTGAGCCCACAATGGAAGGTGTTGACAGGCCAACCATGACTCATAACCTCGTGATTGTGTGATACGTGACCTTATTGTTTTCCTTTAACGAGGATTTAGGTTCAGTATTTCTGTTTCGACCGCCGCTGCAAAGGTAACTCAGAGTGATATGCCCTCTTATTTTGAATTGTAATCCCCAGAAAAGACATTTACCGTCTTTTCCAGACTCTCAGCTGGTTTCACGGACGTCCTCGCTTTCCTCAAATTTGCGAGATTGTGGAGTTCTCGACATTTCTTGAAGTTTCGCGTGCAAACCGGTTCTGTGGGTTGTGTCGCACGCGACAAAAACGTCACTGGTTGTTAAGGAAACGCAAACGCATGCGTGATAGAAAACGCTTCGGAAGCCGGCAGAGGTCTCTCTCCTTTCTCTCATTTTTGCCTCGTCGTGAGAGACCTCTGCTAGCAGGGAAGTGACCCTGCTTTTTTCAGAAACATTGTTGTCCTTCGTGATCCGAAGTTGAATCCCGAAAACCGGCCAAATCGCGAGCATCGCAGGAAACGAATCCCATAGGAATAGATGAAAAAGGATAATAAAAAGTCTAGGCTATTCTAAAAATATCTGATGTGCATTTGCAATTCATCGCAATTAACCTTCTTTCCACGGAATAAACAAAGTATGGAGGTATTGCCGCCATTTTGAATTTGGCAATGTCACGTGGTCGCGCGACGACCAATCAGACATTTTTCGCCGGTGAAACCGCGGAGTTGGTAGGTGTGCTCCAATGCTTTCAATTGGTATCATTTTGATTGAAGTTGAAAAAAAAAAAAAAATTCAGAAATCTTTGACAGCTCATAACTTTCAACAGAATAGGCAGATGAGTACACTTAAGGCATCATTCGTCTCGTCTGCCCTAGGGCTATCTACTGACCAAAAATGAGGCAGATCGGAGAGGGTGGAATTTTGGGCGTGGTCCCGGGCAAGTCTTTGACAGCCCGTAACTTTCAAGTGCGTGGGCAGATGAGTCTAGTTTTAGGGTTTAGGGTTAGGGTTAGGGTTAGGGTTATAGCCCACTAGTAGCCCACTAGTAGCCCACTAGTAGCGAAAAGCGGGGGCTTTTTTCTAACAGACTGCCATTAATTTTTGATAATTTCTTTAAGAGTATCAACAAAGTGCATCAATATCAAACCAGACTGGCGAGTAAGATTTCATACTATCTGCCAAAAGCAAGGACTAATTACGGCAAATTTAACATTCGTTTTTTCGGTGCTAAAGTTTGGAATTCCATTGATGACTCACTTAAATCTAAAAGTCGTGCTTGCTTCAAAAATCTCTTAAAAAAATTGATTATATCCAACTACTAACTGGTACATTGATATACTTTATTTTCATCTTTTTGCGTGCACATCCACTTTTCTTTTTTGTGTGTGTTCTCTGTGCGTGTGTGTGCGTATCTTTTATACTCTGTAACTTTATTGCAATACTTTTTCCTCTTGGCCCAGCCACTTAGCTCGATTAGCCTTACCTATTTCTTAGTGGCTGTGTTCATTTTTTTATTGCTAATTTTTCTCTTTGCATGTATTTATCTACTGTAAACTTTTCTGGGCACGAAATAAAAGATTGTTGTTGTTGTTGTTGTTGTTTTGGCGCCAAAAAAGGATTAAAGTCTAGCTTTAACTGGCTAAGGTTTTTTTATTCTCGAAATTTTTGACCAACTAGTTGGATTTTACTAAACAATTATTCCTCTCGCCTTCATGGGCTCTGAGTCAATAGCCCATTCGGCCTTCGGCCTCATGCATGGGCTATTTACTCAGAGCCCTTGAATTGGTGACTACAATTCTCATGCAGTACCTTATTTTGTCTCCTCTAGCTTTCTTCCCTTAGATCTACTGTACTTTAAATCCGATGCTATTCTAATGTATGATATATCTAACAGCTTACCACCTACTAACATATCTAACTTATTTACTTCCCAATCTAATATTCATTCATATAATATAAGATCATCTTCAAGAGGTGACTATTATGTTAAACACTCAAGGTTAGACAAACAAACTAAGTCTTTTTCAAGATGTGGTGTAAAAATCTGGAATAGTTTACCGTGTGAAATGCGTCAAATGTCCAAAAATAACTTTAAAATCAATGTCCACGACACTTTACTCCGAATACTTTCAGAAGAAAATGATTATATTGATTTACCCGACTTAACAACAAAAATTTCCTGAAAACTCGGCTTCTTATATTTGCAATGTCCATGATTGTAAACTTAATTAAATTGAATTAATTAATTATTTATTTGTTTATTTATTTAACTACTCTTTTTCTCTAGTCTTTCTTGTGATCTATCTGTATATATATTACATACGTGTAACCACTGCTCGCCTCGACTAGCTAACCTGCTAACTGCGGGCAGTGGATATTGCTTTCTGTAAAATCTGTGATAATTAATAAACAAAAGTAGGTTGAGTTTGATCGTCCGGGTGAACGTAGTCCTGAATAGGACTGTTGTTGTTGACAGTGACTGACGTTTCGACAACCTGTGCGGTAGTCATCTTCAGAGTCAAAGTGAGTTGTATCACGTCAGTAGATGGTATTATATACTCTGCTTATTGATCTGATTGGTCAATAAAGTCAAGATGTTATTGGTCGTCTGTCAGTTAAGCCGCGGTGTTATTGGCTATGAAGACTCGTAATCAGTAATTGGTGCGTTTCGATCCGTCTATTGTCACAGTTAAGCAGTCGTCTATTGTTAGTCAAATTGTCAGTTCTCCAGTCGATCTCTCGTAGTTAGTTTCGCTTCATCTCGTCAATAAGTCGTTTGCACGGCGCTGGTAACTGACGATTCAGTGGCGTTTGTTCTAAGTTAGAGTCCAGAGTATATAATACCGTCTACTGACGTGATGCAACTCACTTTGACTCTGAAGATGACTACCGCACAGGTTGTCGAAACGTCAGTCACTGTCAACAACAACAGTCCTATTCAGGACTACGTTCACCCGGACGATCAAACTCAACCTACTTTTGAAATGACTCCTGGGTTCAAACCTTTCACAATTAATAAACAGTAATGCATTGTAAAGGACTCTGGCTCTTTCACTCGTCGAGCCAGTATAATATAGAATACTCTACCTGTACAAGAACAAGTCATCACTTTCCCTTGCATCTTTTAAAGGAAATATTGTAAAACACTCTTAGTCTATTGATGGAATATCCTTTGGGACCAGTTCCACTATTTCGCATACAAGAACACTGATGATTTTGTTTACTTTTAGATTACTCTTTTTACAAATTATTTTATTAATTTATGCATGTCGCACTCTTTTGCATCCCTGTAGCTGACATTCTTTTTCTTCTAGTTTGAATAGTTTGTATTGTAATATTTTGACATTTCTTTTGTGTAGTTAGTATGTTTGGTAATATCATAGTGACGAATTGCTCCTTAATTTTGGCGCGAAATTTCAGCGATAATTTGTAATTTGACATGTAAAATTACAAAATTGCCATGACAACCTTCCGTACGTCTCAGTGTCACGATAACAACGAAGTTTTAAACTGTCATGAATGAAGATGCCAGGGCATAAAAAGACGCTTTAGAAAACCTGAACACAGGAAAAAGCACATCAAGAAGGATTCTAGCAGGTATTTTGTCTAAAAACTCTGAACTTAAGCCAAATTTAAGAGGCAGTGTCTGTAAAAGCGGTCCGGTGCATTCGGGGTCGAAAAATAGTTTGCCCTCAAACTTTACCCAGCTAATCATCTTAGTTCATAAGTAAATGAAACGACCTTCGTTTTGGGAAATATTTCGAAATACAGATTTTAGAGCGCTCAACTGTCAAACGGCCAAATGCCCTAAATTTGCGTCTGGCGAAAGCCAAAAATTGGACAAATTACTAAGCTCGCTTCTCCAAATCCACAAAAAGCGAGAAAAAATGATTATTATTTCTAGGTTACGGTGTTTATCAACAGTGTGAATAGCATGTGAATTTTGAATTTTGTTGAACTGTGTCTACAAAAACATTAGTTTACTAGCACCTACGAGAGGCCATTTTCAAATCGCTGCAAAGTACCCTCTCTTTTTTGGCAATTATTTCGTAAGTCCAGACCTGCCTGCTCTGATTTTCTACTTAAATGAACTAACAAGATGCTAGGAAGTATAGAAATCTAAAAATACTTTGCGCTTTTGATCTTCCTTTAACGCAGAGACTTTGAACTTTTGGTGTTTTTGAAGACACGACAGCCAATTATGCAAATTAGCTAGATCAAGAAATTCCATTAGCAAATGTTGTACCCTTGAAATTTTTTGGCTCAATTGTCGGCAATATTTCTAGACTAAGCGGTTTAATAAAATAAAGTATATTTCAGTTTAGAATTACGCTATAACTATAATGAGGTTTCAGAAAAGTACATAATTATGTTTAACAGTACCCGCTTAAGGCCGTTCTGAAGCATGCCGAAAAACTTCGCTGGTAAATGTTTTGATATTTCAGACCTAAATGCTCTAATTGTCGGGTTAAAAGCAGCTAAGGAGACACTTAAAAATATTCCGTTTTTTTATTTTTCCTCAAACGCTTTTGTTCTTTTGCGAACGTGACCAGCGCGTCTTGTTACCAACAAACTAAACAGACAAAAAACCTCTCTTTGCTCATGCGTTTCACACAAATGCTACACAGATAAAAAAAAACCGTACTTTTTAAATCTCAAAAAGTGCTAAAAAAAAGCGATGCATATTTTTTAGTTTGGTTAGTCTTAAGATGCTATTTTAAAACAACAAGATATTCGAGAGAGTCTTTATGTCACGCAACTATCGTCTTCTCAGTGGTAAAAACTAATTGTCAGTCAGGTATTTCCTATTTCTGTTTTCATTATTTAGCTTCAAGGACTTTGCTTACATGCCTGTAATGGATAATGGAGTTTTGATTCTTAGTTTGTCAAGCATTGTAATATTAAAGATCAAGCAGATCATGCCAAGAAGGTTTTAATTTGTCATGTTGTTTTTGCAAACGGTTCTCAACTATCATGAGGATTTTATGTATCCAAATATTTCACCTTGCCCTTCTTTGTTACTTTTAAAGACTGCTGCGACGTTTGCATCGTTGAAATTGTCCCTACTCACTCGAAGTGGTAACAGGAGCAAAGATCCTGACCGGAGGGGTGTGGTCTGGACAGAATTTGCAAATGTACTGAAACTGGATTTTACGGCACATAGCGGAGTACATTCTATCCTTTTATGTTCCTGTATCCGTCTCATTCTGTGTTCATGTCATGTCTGTTCCCACATTTAACCGGTCAGAGGCACGAGCTATATGCTTGGCGCTCGTGACTTTACAGAATAACCCAAGAAAAACCGTGTGACCAATCATGAGAAGCCCCTGTTGGGGAGAACCGCTCCCATATGAAACGCGCGGGCTTGCTCTTTGTATCGTTTCGAGATAGGGGCTGCAGAGTTTGGTTTGTTTCAGTTGCATTTAGGGTGTTCCTGCTAATGCCAAATGTCGTTATACATGTTCTTCGTTGAAGTATAATCTCCTTTTGAGGTCAAGTATAGTCATATCCGCGCTCAGAAGGTTTAATTCTCAGCCTCATTCCCAGGGTAATTAGCTTTCTTCGAGTGTGTGGAGGATGTTCGACGTCATCCGAATTCGTCGAGGCTGCTCAATTTTAATTCTTTCGACAAGAAAACCTTTCTCTTTCATATGGATCCACCCCGTCCCCCCCCCCCCCCCTCCCCATCTGCCAGGGTCAGAACCGGCGTCACCTGAGTTTATCACCAATTTTGAATTATCCCATGTTTTTTGATAGACTCAAGAAGGGCATCGTTTAGGGTATGGTGGTTCTTAATTCAATTGGCCCCTATGAATGTTCAGTTGTGAAATAAGTGTAATCACAGGACCTAAGTCACTGCTGTGATTACGTGTTGAGGGTTTTAACAATAAAGAAGGAAGATGTGAACGAACTGCTTAGACAATTTTGCCCCACCAGTATGCTATTTTTCATGGAGGGGCGTTGATGTTGAATGAAATTTATCATCTTGGAATGGTCAGGTTTTACATAATAGTTTTGTAAGCTTATGCACCGTTTTACTGGGAATAAAGAAAAAATGGAAGGAACTAAAAGACAATCAGTAATTCGACTGAGGTTAACTTGTTTATTAGGTTCTCTATTCTCGTATTCACTCAATTACAACGGGGTTGCAAAAGAGGTTACTTTGCCAACTTGTATCGAAAACCTTATTTTTGTACCAAAATTCTGGGCTATCATTGGTTCAATTAACAAAGCTCCGTCATCCAAGGTCTAGTCAGTCCCTTGTCATTCATCACAGTATCAGGCATACCGTAAAATTACGAAAATAAGCCCCGGGGCTTATATTTTTCAAAGGCTTTTTTTGAGGGGCTTATCTACGGAGGGAAATATGCGTTTCAAAATCGATTGGGCTAGCCTTATAGTTGGAAGTTAATTTACCGTTTTTGCTTTGTTTTACTTTGTATTTGAGGGCAATTTTCCAAGTACAAGCACCCGGAGGGCTTATATTTGGAGGGGTGATTTAACGGAGGGTTTTTTGCGTTACGAGTTTGGGGGGCTTATATTTGGAGGGGCTTATACATGGAGGGGCTTATTTTCGGAATTTTACGGTATCTCAAAAATCAAATGGAATTTGTCTTCATCAGTAATTATGTTTACAGCAACGAAGCAATAACAAAGACTCCGAAAATATAAGAACCCGAGGGCGGACTCCCATATAGAGGTGACTGGGACGCTTCTCGGAAAATTGAGATTAAACCTCTGAGGGAGACCAATGTGGGTGTGGCTCAAGCTTAAACTGATCCTTAAAGGAGACCATACTAAAACAGACATCACGGTATTTTCTTTTTGTAAATTTCTTTATTCACAGCCCTAAGCGACACCTGCCTGGACAAATATGGTGTCTTTCCGTCCCAAACACCCTGAGTGACACCAAAATCTGCAATTTACACCCTAAGCGAGATGACGAGCATCCCTGTCACATTAATATGGCAGAGACACCCATCTTTACTACTGAAATTGATAGGAGTATCTTTGGGACTCACTTTCGCCAATAGCTCATTCTCTGTCTTACTTTCGCTCTTTTCCGCATTTGGTGAAAGCGGCATTGGACGTCGCCTTCTTGTTCAAAATCTCATTTTATTGCAGGGAATATATTTGCACACAACTCAGTGTACATCATATGTCTTTTGGGACAAAAACAACTGAAGCCACCGGCCAAATCTAAAGCAGTTCTCGTTGTTGTTGTTGTTGTTGTTTTGTTTGCTTTTTACCTTATAGGGTTTAGAGTAGCTTGTATGGATGTAAGCAATGAAACTTATTTCAAACTACAGGAACTTGTGCGAAAAAAATTAATATATGAAATTTATAATTTGTTTCCAAAACCAAGGTTAACCTCATGACCTTGAAGAAGTCACGATGCTTCGATGGACATGACAACTTCCCATCTATGGTATCTCTCAGCATATATCCATGTTGGACGAATGCTTTACATTATGTATTAAATTTAACTCTTCATATCTTCATTAACTTAGCGACAAGCCAAAAGGTAAATGTCTAAAGAGACAACCCGTTTTCTTATTGCGTGACTGAGTGCGTTCATGGTATACCCTAGAAATTACAAGCGATCGCGCTTCAAAAACTGTAGATGTCACCATAAACAATGCAACAACGAAATTTCTGTTTTACTTGGCAATATTATTAAACCGCTTCGTCTAGAAATATTGCCGACAATTGAGCCAAAAAATTACAAGGGTACAACATTTTCTAATGGAATTTCTTGATCTAGCTAATTTGCATAATTGGCTGTCGTGTCTTCAAAAACACCAAAAGTTCAAAGCCTCTGCGTTAAAGGAAGATCAAAAGCGCAAAGTATTTTTAGATTTCTATACTTCCTAGCATCTTGTTAGTTCATTTAAGTAGAAAATCAGAGCAGGCAGGTCTGGACTTAACGAAATAATTGCCAAAAAAGAGAGGGTACTTTGCAGCGATTTGAAAATGGCCTCTCGTAGGTGCTAGTAAACTAATGTTTTTGTAGACACAGTTCAACAAAATTCAAAATTCACATGCTATTCACACTGTTGATAAACACCGTAACCTAGAAATAATAATCATTTTTTCTCGCTTTTTGTGGATTTGGAGAAGCGAGCTTAGTAATTTGTCCAATTTTTGGCTTTCGCCAGACGCAAATTTAGGGCATTTGGCCGTTTGACAGTTGAGCGCTCTAAAATCTGTATTTCGAAATATTTCCCAAAACGAAGGTCGTTTCATTTACTTATGAACTAAGATGATTAGCTGGGTAAAGTTTGAGGGCAAACTATTTTTCGACCCCGAATGCACCGGACCGCTTTTACAGACACTGCCTCTTAAGCTCTAAACGTTCGAGAGAGTGGAGTTCTCGAGCGATACGATCCAGGATAAACATGTCAAAAATCAAAGATTGCTAACGTAATTCGTCACCCATGATACCATAAAATGGTATACTTTCACTCGAGTAAAACTCTTGAGGTTTTCTTATGCCTTGGATGCAATTATAGTCACGTGATTTGTCACCTAAACGTAAATTTAAATTCAAGGAAGTTAGCGAATTGGTAGCGAATTTTCTGTGGATGGCTATAAATAAATCAACCTTAATTAGAAAGGATAGATGATCATATTTCAGTACTTTTTTACATTCTTCTTTTTTGTGGTTACTTTCAGTAGGTTCGACGGTATAAGGAGAAAAACTTGGCCAAGGGAAATGATTTAACTCTCACTCTTTCACGGTAGAAAAAACCTGCGACTGAAAGTAGATGATTTAACTGAATGACGATAATTAAATGAACATAATGTAACGTTGAACAATAAATGAAACAGCTGAAATATAAGGAACCCACATTTATTGACTATTTAGTTCCAATATTCTGCCATCTTCTGCTGCCATAACCATATAGTTTCAGTGTCCATGTAAAAATTAACTTTTTGCTGCTTGAGCTGTTTACAATACCTTAGAGAGCTTATTAGTATTTAATGATTTTACTTCAGTTCCTCCCCAATATCCAACAAGCGTTGAGAAATTTTTCATCGTACAAAAATATTGCCGTGTGGATTAACCACGCCTTTTACTTGATTCCCTTGATTTCTACCACATGGATCATGTGTGGGCGCATTTCCCCTCGTATTTCCGTCGAAATAGTAGTATAGACTACTGCTGGACAGATAAGGACCGTAACTGCGCATCGTGATAGACTTTGGCACAACACCGGCACACTGCTTTGAAACTTGTTTGACCAGTTTACAGCTGAGGGACCCCGCTTTCTGCATCACGAGGCTTCCAGAACCTTCATTGCAAGCGATCCAGTTGTTTATGTTACTCTTGATAAGGAATTCTTTTCCAATGGTGCGCCACAAAGCAAAGTTCATGGCTTCATAATGCGTCTCGCTCAGTGGAACTGTGGTGGACACTCGTGTGTTAGCACCGCTGGCTGTCCATGTAGGCCGTGGAGTGACAGCATTTGCACCAGACGTGAAGCTTGAATAAGCTGTGAAGGTATAACTCCAGACCAAAGTCCAACCTCCTCCGTCTGTTTGTTGATCGCAATAGGCCTGGAAAGCGTTGCTATGGGAACCAGCATCCGGGTCAATCCAGTAGACGCCTGACGTGGCTGAAGGCACTTTTGTTTTGAGATCCTTGCAATTGAGTGCTGAAGAATCTTTTGACAGACCTGTGTTTTTAACGAAAACGTTTATTTTAATAAAATTGAGTTTTCTTCCGTTAGGACAGTACCAGCAGTCCCTGTCCGTTATTATTAGAAAAAAATGTGGCTTAAGCAAGTACGAAAACAATTGAAATGGCATTGTAGAATTCCTTTTCCTTTTCGAACATTTTAGCAGTTCACTGAGAAAAGACTTTATCTCCGAATTCATCGAATTCAGTGTAAGATCTTTGGTGTTACAAAAACATGAACTAGTCACAATTTACTTAGAGAAATCCTAGTCTAATCATAAGCTAATTCATTACGAATCTGGAAGCATTAAGCATACAACTCATCACAGTACATATAAAGCCGTTTGCTGGTTTCCTATGTGGGAAACATTGAGTGACTTACCAATGGGGCTCGATTCTACTAGATGGTATTTGCCGCTAACGAGTCGTTTGATTATATCATTCTTGCACAGAAACGCAGTCTTGTGAAGGTAAAGATTTCCCTTTGGGTCCATCTCTAGCACTTTATATCTGATCTTCTTATCCAAAGCCCTACGTAAATAAAGTTTAACACGTGTTAGAGTAAGAGTTTGTGGAATCTGAAATGTGATTGCAATTTAATGTTACTGATACTCCAAGAAAGCTGTAGATGTGTAACTCTGCAATGTCGTAAAACTCTCTTTTCTGTCTTTTACCGAAATTTCAATGTTTGAGGCTCCTGAAAGCTGTTTGTGCGAGATCATGGTTCTTACTATAGCTAGGTAATCAGAAGTGTTTCGAAAGCCGCCCGAAAAGCTTTTTCTAGAGGCGTTAAAATGCATGGAAAAGAGTCATCATAGCTCATTCCAATTAGAGATAAACATCGTTAAGTTTGTATAATTTTCCGGTCAATGTTATTAACTCTTACAGAAGCCTTTTCAGCTCTTTTGTATTGTTTCAATCGAACGTCTGTGTTTATGAATGTCTTTGAAACTTGCTCTGTCAATTTTGCATAAAAGCCAAAACACAGGAGCAGACGAGGTCTAAAACAGCACAGTCATGTAACCGAACAAACGATAAATTAAAGTTAAGTATAAATTTTGAAATTTGTTTCACGGAGTGAGGAATCTTTGTGTAAACAAGGTAAAACGGAAGCGACAGCCTCTCATCAAGAAAGCGAAGAGATTTTTGTTTAATTTCACCTCGTCATATGTTCAAATCAGACTGTTACCTTGTTGCGGAAGAAAAGACACTGACCAGAAACAAGCACAGAGCAGTTAAACGAAACATCATTTTGACTTGCTTCACAGGAATACGATAAATGTCTTACGATGAGGCAGTTGAAGTGATGTTGATATCAAGCAGCTTGGGTCTATAAATTGCTTACCACAAGGTCAGACCTTGAAGGCTGAATAAAATATGCCGCATTACGGTAACAAGATTTTTTACTTGCGGCCTTTATTTACTTATTTTTAACTCTGACGCGTGACTAATCAATACCTCACTCTAGTCCCCACTCGGTCAATAGGAATTGATGATGAAAAGTTCCTAGTTAAGTTGATCTTTGATCTTTGAAGCATTCTTGCCGATGGAAATAAAAGTAGTTTATATTGACCGATGGATTTTTCTCTTTATGGAACATTTTAGAGTGGTTTCCTTCCCTTAAATACCATTGTGTTGCTAGAAAAAATGAACAAGGTAAGGTTTTTCCCCCGTTTTTCACTCTAAAACAAAACAAAGTTAACAGTAACAACTGAGGGGAAACTAATTTCGAAGTTCCGAAGAAACAGAAACACGTATGAGATGTCTTTTTCAAAGTTAACAAGAATCACTTCGTGAATTTTACCGGGGCCACGTGGAAGGGTAGTTTCCATCAACAAGTTTGACGGGCGACATGAAAATCTTTTTTATTGCAAATATTCTTTAGACTGATGAAAACTCGCTAGGATGAATACTGTAACTACCGTATATTTTGCAATACACAGGGATCTCATTTATTGATAAGTGGTAAATATAGTCGCATTAAATCATTTCGTGTGCAAACTAATCGAATTAATAATGGTAATTGAACTGAGTGGAGTGCAATTTGGTCTGAAATCATACACGTGATTTCAAAATCGAACGAGTGCACAGCGCGAGTTCGATTTGAAATCACAAGTATGATTTCAGACCAAAATTGCACGACACGAAGTTCAATTACCACTTTATTACATCCATTTTGAAATCGCAGAATTTAGTCAGTACTAATATTTATTGATCAAGTAGCTGGTTTGTTAAAAAGCCGAAACTAAAAGGCTTTTACATCTCATTTTGTATTCGAAACAGAAATGATGCGATATAGAACAAAAATGGTGCGATTTAAAACAGAAATGATGCGATTTAGAACATGAATGACGCGATTTGGAACAGATGCGATTTAGAGCAAAAAATGGTGCGATTTGGGAATAAATCACACTGCTGAGAGCCAATCAGATTGCACGGATCGTAAGTGATTTCAAAGTGGATGTAATAAATATTTATATGGTTACAGTTGTTGCTCCCTACTTCAACTTCTGACAATAGCACAGGGTACCCGCGTGTTTAAAAATTGTTAACATGACCAAATTAAATTTCCTTTTTTTGGATATCGTTATAAGAAGCAGCCTTTTCATTTAGATTTTATGCCAATTCTTTGATACAGATCTAAAGAAACAATCACCCACACCGCCAACATCTATTGATTGTAAACCAAGTTCACCTAATCTTGACTGTATCAAATTCTCAGAGGAAATAGGAGAGGTCAACTGCATTGTTGAGCTGTGATTTTGCATAAAAGGTCTAATTATTACTTCATGATGATCAGTGTTGTATTGAGTAGGTGCTGGATTCTTCTCAACATCTTTACTTAGTTTGAAATTCACATATGACTTGCACAATTGCAAGAAAACAATGATAAATATCGATGTGCTTTACATTTTAGTTTCATTATCCTGTGATAATGCATGCCTGCTAAAGAAAGACAACAAAGAAGCTTTCTTGGGTATAGCCATTTTATTTAAGTTAATTATCTTTGGATCGCGTTTGTTATTACATTTATATCGTGCATGACTGAAAGTTTTCTCACCTTATTAACATAGCGATGGAGCTTTGAAGAATTCGGTATCTCAATCGCTGAAATCTTTTTGAAGACAAATTTCTTCAACATGCTATTCTTCTTGTTGGGACCTCTTCTGGAATTCTGCTCGGTTCACGAGCACGTCTAGATCGCCTTGTAGCACGTTTTTTGAGAAGATATGAAGTTAGCTTTGATAAGTGTTCGCTTTAATTCTCGATAAATTTCACGATGGAAGGTTCACTCAATGTAGACTGTGTAGATAGCTTTGATAAGTCGCTCTTATTCTCGATAAGTTTCACGATGGAAGGTTCACTCTTAAGTGATCGCTCGTAAATTTGTCTCTCCAAATATTCACTCTTAAATTTTCGCTCATAAACTAGTCCATCGTAAAGGTTGGGGAACAAAAAGCCACAATCTTTCTCTTGAATGTCCTCCATGCCTGCCCTCCAGTGCTTTTCAAAGTGGCGGATAAGATTTCAATGAGCGAGCCAAAGTAGCGAGCCAGCGATATATGTCAGTCAGCGATATATCCCTAACAATGTAACGTTGAAAAAACGACAGAAAGCGTCTGCATTTTAAGACCAGTGCCCGCCTTCGGCTAGCCTGAGATCATGCAAAAAAAAAGAAAAAAAATAACGCCTGATCTCAGGTTAGCCTTCGGCTGGCCCCGGTAAAAAGAAGGATGGTGGTGATTGAAATTAGCATAATAACACTGACCTTGCCGAGCTGCACGCTTTTATAAAATACACGTCATCTATTACGTCATCTAGTTATGAAACACGATCTGAAGGGGTGGTTGTGTAGGAGCTACTCGTAAGGTCTCTCCTGATTGGTAGTAGAAAACAATGACATGTCATTCTTTTAATTGTTTCAGTATTGTTTGGGGTCAGGGAAATGCACCACTGGTGACTTCCCAAAGGGGTGGCGCTATTATCGGTGACCCGACATTTCATATTGAGGCCTACAAAAACACTGAAGGATAGAAAGCAAAGACCTATATTCTAAATTTAACAACAAGGTCAAGGATCCCTACTGGCCGTAGGCAAAGAGTTGATTTTAAGGCCGAGGATTTGAACTCCGGGCTATCGAGAAAAACACTTGCAAGTCAGCGGGATTTGATTGCTGTTCGCGGGTGACCGAGTTGAAACCCACTTGACCATGCTCGGCCTTTGCAGCAGGTGCCGGTTAACCTCGATATTTTTTCCTTCGCCCTTGAAAAAAAATCCCCTTCTTCGCAGGCTAGTTTTGCCTCCTAATGAGACAAAAAAAATTTCGTGAATTTTACTCTTGCGGGCATCGTAATTTTGAATAACAAAACAGATTCTCTCAAAGATGAATGAAAGCACCAATCACTTGCACCACAACAAAAACATGGCTTTCCGCCCGGGACACTTGCAATTGGAAACACGAATGCCGTTCAAAAAAGAGTGTAAGTTCCGGGTGTAAGTTAAATCAACGAGAAAGGCTTATAAAGCTTTGCCTTATGATGCTTCGTTTTTGAAGCTGGGATATTTACATTATTAAGAAAACCCTTTTGAGCAAACATTGAAACTAAAAAAGGCACTATTTCATCATTCTTTATTGAATTATTTTTATTCCAAATATATAACTAATTAGCCTTTTGACGGCAAAGATAAATTATACCTTTTTCCTCTTTTTAAACAAAATTTAGGTCTCAATTGATTCTTTTGAGGGGGAAAACTTATTGAAACTCAAGGAGATCTTTATTATCCATACTCTCGAAAATATATTTATCTAGATTTTGGGAGACAAAATAAATATTTCTTTTTATTATTTTGACACTGATTTGCTTCCAGCTTCACTACGGACCTTAAGATTCGAGAACGGCGACGATTATTCCAACTCAGGCCCAATGCAGAAGTCGAATTTTTCAATCGAGTACACGACGGATCGACGTTTGAATCAATTTAAGTCCGCCCTATGAATTGGCCTACATGGGAATTTCGACTGTCGAGCGAACTCGTTTCAAATGTCGAACTTTTTGCCGAACCGTATGCATAAATAACTACAATTTATCTCCATTGGTAAGCATTGCACACTATTGTACATCGTGAAAATGAATTGAGTCCGACTAATTCAACGTCTGAACTCTCCTAGGATTAAATTCTTCAGAACCATATCCAAGTAAAGAATGTCCTCCATAAAACGTAAAATTAGGCACTTGCACGTCGTAGTCGTGCAGTGACGGCAAAAAATGTACATGTACAAAAAAGCGCAATGCACGTTGCGGTCGGCGTCGCCGTCGCCTTTGCTTATAAGCTCCCTAATATTTAACTGAGCAACCTTAAAGTAATAAATAATTTCAATGCTTATTGCTCAAGTCATTTTGAAACTCCTGTAACTCTGATGTATTTGTCCCAGTCAGTTTCCCGCTCAAATATCTTGTACACATCCAACAACTTCTTAACAGTGGCTTTTACCTCACGTTTTTCTACAAAGAATAAAAACAACTGAAAGTTACTTTGATGACACTTTTAAAGGCTAACGAAGAAAGAGATCATTAATGAGAGCAGGAGATAGAGGATTTTACATATTAACTACCAATGGATGTCAACCAAGCCTGACCCCTTGAAATTTCGTCCTTCTTGTTAGAATATAGAAGGCAGGCAGATCCAAATTACAGTAAGAGGTAGTCGACCAGGTCCGATTTGTCGATTTGTCTGTTACTGTTGTCTGGGTAATCTCAAACGTTACATAAGCAGAGCTTAAAAACAGTAGAATTGTCAAACAACTAGATGAGCATTAACACACAACCAAAACAATCCGCGAAGGTCCTTAAAGTCGAGTAATAACTCACTTGAAGAGGATGACGACACCTTTCCAGATTGCGTGACTCTGTGGGTAATACAGCGAGCTAAATACTTAAACAAGTTCTAGTGGAAGAGGAAAACAAAACAAAACAAAATGTTAACCTATAAATAGGAACTTCAACCCTTTTCACTGCCAGCGTCTATTATGTAAATATGTACTTTGGTATGATGATGAAAGCTACGAAGGATGGCCTTCCTCTGGTACGATTGAAACAGTGGATTCAATCCTGGCAACGTTGTGACCATGCAAACCATTCAAATGAAAGCTCTAGTACAGTCCTTTTTTGTGCTGCTGGTTTATTATGCTATACAAAGAGATTCTAGCTTGAGTCTAAGGATAGGACCCCACCGTGCTCCATTCAAATGTAACCTCTCCAGCAATATTTTTACACGGAACTATTTATTTAGCCTATAGTTCCAACTTTTTAGTCTCTGGATGAAATCCCATGGTGTTACAAATCACATAAAACTTCTTCAGCAGTACTTTAACACGATACTAATTTGAAGAGTAACGTAGTTCTAACGTCCAAGTCGGTGGATGAAATTCTATGGTATGTCCATTCAAATAAAACCTCTTCAGCAGTACTTTCAAGCGATCCTATTTGAAGAGTAATGTAGTACTATTTGAAGATATGCAGTTCAAACATTTGAGCCTGTGGATGAAATCCTGAGTTGATGTACCATTCAAATGTAACCTCTTCAGTAGTACTTTCACAAGTTTTATTTGTTTATTACGTAGTTCTTACCTTAGAGACAATAGAGTCCTGCTTTAGATACGGAGACAGGTACTTAACAACTACATTAGCCACGTCCTTAACACCAGCAGAATCCCCGGAGATATGTTACCAAGGTTACCACCTAATGAACCGTCCCAGACCTCTTCTTCTCACGACTGTCTTTATGTCCTATTGATTGTGATGTGGAGCACTTATTTAACCACTGATCTATTTTCTGTGTACTACTGCCACTTTTATGACCAGCAAGTAAATTGTCTTTATGCCTGCGCGATTCACTTGAGGTAACTCTAATGGGTTTTAATGGCTTTAATTCTGATCCCTTGGTAAAGAAACCAACACCTGCATTCTTTGTTTCTGTCACGTTACCGACGCTTTTACTGTGTTTAGGATAAGAGTACGCCTTCTTAATAAAGTAGAACGACAAACAAACCTCCTCCAGCACTTGCTACATCGTCTGTATTTTCTTCCTGTAAATCATCCTTTCATTGCTGAATATAAACCATACATAGCAAAAGTATATTTTGCAGCAAATAATAAGTTTAAAAAAACTCTTTTTACGCTTGGTCATTTGCCTCCGCGGTGGCTTTCTGGAAATGATGTCTCAATCAATATATGTTAGAGCACTAAGTATCACACTTAGCTTCAATTCTCTTGAGCAGAAAATATATTCTTACGAGAAGAATATTGTTTCTGCTAAGAAGAATTTAGATCTTCAGATTCTTCGTCCCCAGAGGAGAATTATAATTCTGTGCAGAAGAATGATTATTCTCGAGACAAGAATCCTGGTTCTTTCCCCAAGATTAAGAATTCTTTTTAAAAGAAACTTGTCGTTGTTGGTTCTGTTCGGAAGAATTCGAATTCTTTTCGCGAGACACAAAGTTCTTTTGAGAAGAATCTCAGTCTTAAGAAATCTTCTCGGAATGATTATTCTCGAGACAAGAATCCTAGTTCTTCCCCCAAGATTAAGAATTCTTTTTAAACGAAACTTGTCGTTGTTGGTTCTTTTCGGAAGAATTCGTATTCTTTTCGCGAGAAACAAAGTTCTTTTGAGAAGAATCTCAGTCTTATGGAATCTTCTCGGAAGAATCGTTCTCGAGACAAGAATCCTAGTTCTTCCCCCAAGATTAAGAATTCTTTTTAAAAGAAACTTGTCGTTGTTGGTTCTTTTAATAATATAGAGATACATATATAAATTCGTTTCATTAAATGCATTCATTTAAGTAAAAATAATAAAATGACATTAATAATATGTGCATAAAAGAAAATATTATTTAACAATTTACAATTTTAAGTTTAAGAGTGTCAAGCAAAAAGAATCAACATTATTACTAAACAATTTAATATTTCATTTCTTGGTTGCAAAGCAAAGAACAACATATATACAATTTATTATTATTATTATATAATTAAATACAATATATTGATATTATTACATGTTTTACATTAAATTATTAATGCAACTTGATCAACATACTTGTAAGTAAATACTGCAGAATTTAACATTAAATTTCTTGGTTGAAAGCAGGGAACAACATAATTTATATATACAATCTATTATTAGATAATTAAATATAGAATACTGAATATTTTTCATTAATGCAACTGAATCAACATTAATAGTACCCAATATTTAATGTTTCTATTTACACTAGAGGCATACGTACTTCCTAGTCATAACATTTAGCAAAAACGCCAATTGTAACTTCACAAAATGACTGTCACAGCCCTGTCCTGAGCTCTGACCTCGAAGAATCTATGCAATTAACCTGCGCAAGAGTATGGAAATGATACACGTACATAGAGCTTTTCTGGTCACTTTGCTTGTAGATTAGTACACAGGCATTATTGTGCGATCTTTTGTAAAAGGGTAAACAACAGAATTTAGAGAAAAAAAATAATCAAATCTGTACTCAAACATCCAAACTTCATTTTTCATCAATTTTTCAATTTCATATCCAGTTTGGAAAAAATTCAAGGATGGACCCTTGTGC
This sequence comes from Porites divaricata, assembly GCA_038088405.1. NCBI lineage: Eukaryota > Metazoa > Cnidaria > Anthozoa > Scleractinia > Poritidae > Porites > Porites divaricata. The sequence continues at coordinate 5,849,219 of JBBMOI010000003.1, forward strand.
AAATTTAGACTTGATTTATTGAATTCAATGACATCCTTTGAAATTTAAGGACTCTTCAAAATCAAGACTGTCCAAAGCAGGGAAATTGAAACCAACTTATCAAGAAACAACTGCCAAAATTATATATACATAAGAAACATTAACAAAATCAGAGTGAAAAGAAAGTCAGTTTTACAGCCTTCCATTCGGGCAAGTGGTAGCTAGCATGTACTAGCCCACAAGTCATTTCAACTAGCCCTAAAACCCTTTTTGATTAGCAGGATTGATTACAATCCTCCTGTTATTTGCATTTCCCCAAAAAAACAGCACTTGCCTGTCGGGCAAGTTAAGAACAAAAATCACTAGCACAGTGGCATTATCCACTAGCCCCGGGCTATCGGTCACAACTTTCTTTGCACGCTGTAAATGTACATGTGCCTTACCACTCTGACTGCTAAAATCTGTGATAAAATTGTTGTCATGTTGCAATATTAAATTATTACAAAAAAAGTAGCAAAAGTATGGACAGGCATACCAACTGTGGTACCCTCTTATTCCTTCTCTTTGATTTCTTTTGTCCCAGACCAAACTTACACTTTTTGTGCTAATAAACAACACTGAATTGGAGAAAGGGAGTGCTCTACAGTGTATGTCAACCAGTTTTATTACAGATTGTTGCCTATAGTCATAGGAACCCAAGATGCAAAAGGTGTTACTAGTTTCAGCCAACTGTTTATTAAGTAAGAAGCTTTGCTACACAATTATGATACTGTGTACTTCTCATTTTTCATCTTCTCCTACAATGGATCTTTTACCTGACACCTACACCATGTCCTGTAATAAGCAAAAGGTAAAAGTAAAGAAATACCATTAGTTAAATGTAGAAAGATGTGCATGTTTGTATGATATTGTGGCTAAGGTTTTCTTATTGAAATTCCATCCACGATAAACCCTAATAATAACTAGACACCTTTATTATTTGATCTTTATTATATGGCCATGTCTCAAAAGGACTGGAAACAAACAAATTCAAGAATTTGATTGGCTAAAATCGATCTTGACCGCAGTCTAGATTTTCCCATCTAGACCAGCATCTAAAGCGATCTTTTTGTAACAGTTGTCCTCAAAAAGTTACAAACAAAGAATATGAAAAAATTGGCTTGTTCCTGTTAATAAGACTAAATGGAAGAATCAGTCGACCTTCACAGGGAAGCAGGTAAAGAAAATCAGCAGAGGTTGGAAAATTTGAGTTCTGCCGAGGAAGCTACGAGCAAAGATGAAGTTGAAATTGATGTTTTTGTTCCATTGCTTTCTTGTTTGGCCATATAATAAACATCTTATTAACTGAGCTAGGTCAGTCTGTATGGGAGAATCTTGACCTTGGTCACTGGTACAGACCTCACTGCGATCGGTCTGTACTGGCGACCTAGCTCAGTCAAGATTCTCCCATACAGACCTCCCACTCAGTTAAGAAGAGCTAATTAAACAATCTCTTATGCATTACCTCTTCACTTAACCCTTTCACTCTAACCACGCTTCTGGCCAACATTGCAAACTCTGGGCATCCAGGATCTACGTTTTCTCATAACATTTTGAGAGATTAAGAGAATTTTCCTTGAATATATAATCTTACCAATGTGGGTGTCCAAAGGGTGTCTTGACACCCTTCTGGACAAAACCTTGCCCCAGAGTAAAAAAGTTTAATACCAACATTTATTTTCCTCCTTTATTGTAACACTGCTCAATCAATCATAAAAGGCCATGAAAAGTATATAATCAAAAAGCAACAAAAGGTCTTGTCTGTTAGACAAATTCTACTTATCAGTACCATAGGAAACGTATAGAGGATAGTGTGGATAAAGTGTATTTTGATGTTAGGGTTTATTTGGTCAGAACAATATTGCAACTTACAGCCCAGGATGGGTTAAAGTGTCTGACTTTACCAATTACAGGGCCCATTCTCTACAGAATTGTTTTCACTAGCAAATAAGCATAAGCGTAAAGACATTCACACATGCAGAATGGCATATTTGACTCAAATTCTCGATACCGACTCTCCTCAACCTGATGATAAACAAGATGGCAAACGAAGCGCCTGCCATATTGCTTTTGATATGTTCGCATAAGGTCTGGGTCAATGTGACCTCTTTTTGGTCCATAGCTTTGTGCTTAAGCTCGTGTTTATGCCAACCCTGTTTTACAACATAAGCACAAGCACAAGCACAAGAAGAACCACCTTGTCTGTTTTTCTTGTGCTTATGCTTATGTCACCACAGTTTTCACTTGCTTGCTTGTGCTTATGCTTATGCACTGGTGAAAACTTTGAAGGAAAGAAAAGAAGAGATAATTCAAATCTTTATCAATCAATGTTCGCAATGTTGGCCCATTAACACTATTTAACAATTAGACCCGTGGCCCTTGAGGGCGAAGGGTCTAATTGTTTTAGTATCACCCAACTAGTCGGACAGAAAAGATAATGATAAAGTTAGCAAATGCAAGTTGAAAAAATATTCAAATAAAACGAAAGAAAGCGTCACGCTCGATTGCGCAAATTTGCATACATGTACGTAACTGTCACGTTTTTGAAACACGTGATACAAAAGCGTAGCTTGTGAAAATTCATTCATTCATTCATTCAGCTGTGAAGTTGGTAAAAATCCAGCCACAACTGTTCATAGAAAAAAAAAACATCTCTAAAGCAGTGCAGTGACCCACAATACTTTTATGAGCCGCAAGAAAAGCTCAAGTGAACTACAGAGCAAGTTGGCGACTGATAATTGGGTCAAGTTTTCAACAGTTTGTCGATTTTTATTTCATCGCATGTAGTTGTTGTTTACGATGGAAACAGAGCAGCCATGAAAGCTAAAAGACTGTGGCATTCCACAAAACACAAAGCGGTCGCCATTGTTTTGGTATAGGGTAGGTTTTCAAAACCGGCGAATTTCGCTACTCGATGACTATTACTAATAGCCCACTAGTAGCGTAGCCAATTAAAATGCAGGATTTGCATTAGTCCACTAGTTGGGTGATACTAATTTCTAATATTATAAATGACTATGATGACTAACTTTTCCCTGGGCGCCAAAGGGAGAGCATAAATTAACATAGTTATTATATTCTGCACGCGTGCTAACCATATTTACACAACATTGAGCGCTAAATGTGACACAAAGCGTGAAAGAAAAAAAAAAACAGAAAACAGTGTTTAAATACGGTAAATTGTGCTGTAAGAAGTGCTTTCTTATGATTCAAAATGGCTGTGAACGCGTAGAGCTTCTACTTTCGGAGCGCCATTGTTCTCAGTTCGATCGCGGGCCAAAAACAGGTAAGCTTACCTTTTAAAACGCGAACAGTCTCATCAGGACCACCATTCTTCAGAAGCCACTGACCACGAGCAACTGGACTTCGAGGTAGGTTAACTTCAAAATCGGTGCGAATTAAAAAATCACTCATTTTAGGAGATTGCCAGTACAGAAACTTGGACACTTGACCGTTGATCGAGCAAGACTGATGGAACACGTAACAAATTTTTAAAAAAGTCAGCGGATTTACGGTGCATTCGTGCCCAGGGCGCGATCGGCGCGATCGGCGCGATCGATGATACCTATAAAAATCTGTCAACACTGATATAAATCTCGTATTTCCGCCGGTTAAAGATCGATCAAGATTATTTTTAATTCTTCGTTTCATTTATTTAATACTAAAGTTTTTGTAAAAAGGAACTATTTTTTCCACCTAATGAGATTCAAAACATGTAGATGTAAACATTCTTTCTTGAAAAAAAGAAAACTCTCAGAAAATGCCGGTTTAGTAAGAAGAATCCTCATTCTTATGACAAGGATTCTCGTTCTTCTTCTGTAATTTCTGAAATGGTTAATCTTCTCAGAAGATTAAGACAACAGTAATTCCTTCCAGAAGAACTCTCTCATGAATGACCTGGTAACAAGAATTTTCATTCTTGAGATAAGAATTCATAGAAAAGTGATTCTTCTCAAGAGATTCGGATGTAATGCATTCTTTTGAGAAGAAATCTTTCCTGGTTGATCTCCTCAGCACAAGAAGTTCCAGAAGAACTCTCTCATGCATGACCTGGTAACAAGAATTCTCATTCTTGAGATAAGAATTTTCAGTCTTTTCTTAAGACTTCATAGAATAGCGATTCTTCTCAAGAGATTCGGATGTAATGCATTCTTTTGAGAAGAAATCTTTCCTGTTTGATCTCCTTACAAGAAGTTCAAGAAGAACTCTCTTATGTATGACCTGGTAACAAGAATTCTCATTCTTGAGATAAGAATTCTCAGTCTTTTCTTAAGACTTCATAGAATAGTGATTCTTCTCCGAGATTCGGATGTAATGCATTCTTTTGAGAAGAAATCTTTCCTGTGTGATCTCCTTACAAGAAGTTCAATTCTTATCAAAAGAATAGCAATTAAGCTAATTCTTGTAATAAGAAGATCGTTTCTTCAGAGAAGAATACCCAAAATGGGAAGTTAAGAGTGCTAGTATATACCGATTTTTTGTCCAGTTGTTAAGAGAAAGATATACTGTACTGATAAATCCTTTAAGCAACTATAACGTACATGCATTCACTGAATCAAATCTCTACATAAGAATACGGGAAGTCCATTATTGTTCTCAGGGATAGTTATTTACGGTAAACTGTTATTATTTTGGGTTTTACGCAGCTAATTGCTCCTTCCTCTCCGTTACCGTCAGTGACATCTGAAGAGAAACAATTAATTTTTCTAAAGAATTTTCCAATTTTTCATCGGCGTAGGCCTCTAAGGACCACTTCGGGATAGAAAAAAAAAAAAAACTAAGGAAAGGCTGAAATAGAGACCACCAGCCTGGGAGAAGACAAGCCTAGTCAAGTCACAACAAGCAATATTGACCCTCTCTTAAAACGTGACAAATTGTGGCTACAAGAAATTTTTAGTGCTCACTGTTTTTACGAGTGACGGTTAAAATTTTCGTTTTTTTTAACCTAACGACTAAAATGGTTGGCTTTTTAACGGTTAACCGCGCAAAGAAGCTCGCAGTACAGCCAGCGAAAAACATAGAACACACTAGCTTACTTCGCTTATTTCGCACTTCATAAAATGAAAAAAACTTTTTTATGAGAAGGGCCACCTTCCTCTCACCTCATCTTATATTTAAGGGGCAATTTGCAAAACGATATAATAACATAATGTAAAACAAATTCGGCCATGCCAAGAGTTGACTCACACGCCTTGATTCAAGGCGCTATCTTCTACTAGACAAAATCAACACTCTGGCCTACGGGATCAAGGATATCAAATAACAGTTTTAATTAAAGTTAGTTGTACAACCCGCAGCTTCTGATAGATAAAGCCTCGCTAGGGACCGTGGCCAAGGTAATAGATACCTTGGGTTTAGTCTTGGTACTTTTAATGTTGAAGACTACCAAAGACTAAAGAAACAGAGTCTGCGGCTCGTCTGCGGCCGCCCCTTAAGCTAGCCGACTTGGTAAAGATAGCAGACGTTCACTTTAGGGACTGGTCAAAAAGTATAAGGGGAGTGGGGTGGGGTGGGGTTGAGGTGCGCCGGAGCAGAAAGGGGGTGGGTCATGAGGTTTTGAGCCTTGTGCAAGGGGTGGGTGATGCAATTTTAAGTTACTCTTAGGGGGTGGGTCATCCTATTTTATAACATAGATGGGCACACATTTACGTCTTGATACTAAATAAATACAGTCAGCTGAAATTATTGCTAATAATAGTCTCAAACCTATTGTGTCCTTTTTAAAATGCAATTTTACTAAAATGAACGATTTTTGTTTGTCACATTGTATTGCTGTTTACTGAAACTGAATTCTGGTACCTTAAGTGTGGCTCCCCATGTTGTTACATATATTCTAGAAAGAAAGCAAACAAAGAAACACGAGGTCTTATTTATTGTCATAAAAATAGGTAGCAATAATAAGCAGAAATATTAAGGCAATCCTAACAATTGAAACGTATTCAAAATATCAGAAACTTTACGTGGCAGTATTACATGACGGTATCTAACAAGATTGTTTTGTTCGTTCGTTTGTTGTTCGTTTGTCTGTGTGTGTGTGTGTTTTTTTCCCATTTTATAAATCACCGTAAATATAGTTTAAAAACTGGCGACGGGCAACACACTTACTCGTAAAGAACGTTATCTGACCTTCAGAGCTTCGCTCAACTAACAGGTCCTTAAGGGATTTTCCCTTGCGATATGATATGAAGTTTAACTCTTTAAAGATTTCTCTTATATAACCGTTCTTGGTTTTGTATAAGGTGCCATTTCCCCATTAGTATTTTCTTCAAGCTATGTAAAGCCGGGTGGTTTTGTGTAACAAAAGGTAGTAGTTTTTACGCGCGGATTTGTTTCTCTGTTGAAGGGCTGTTTTCCTGTCGGCCAAATTTTCCTCAGAGAGGTACTTTCTCACAATAACGGAAGGGTGGCCTCTTTCCATCAGGCGATTTTGGAAATTTTTGATATTTTCCTCAAACTTTGTTTGAGAGGAATTAGAATCCTGAGCGCTTCTTCCTTAATGAAGCCTTTCTTCACGCCTGGTGGGCGATACGAGTAGAATTAAGTTCGTGTACTGACAGGTTTCTGTTGGCTTGTAATGATGCGTTTGCACTTCTAGGATAGTTTCCTTGTTAAAACTAACCCTTTGTACACTTTTGTGTCCAAGAAAGTCACTTTTCTTTTTGTAATCGCAGCCTTGAATTTTAAAGTAGAGTGAAAATTATTTGCCTTTTCCACAAAGCTCTCTACAAGGTGTCCCAAAAGTTCGTTCCTCTACTTCATAAGTCTGTATTTCAGTACGATTGGGCTTGGTAAGCAAATCATTTCATCAAAAGTTGTGTCTTTCAATATAGTTCACTATTTTCATAGTTGTTGTGCCATCTTTTGACTCGAATATTCGATCTGTGTACTTCCGCGCCAAAGGTGCCTGTGTATGTTAATTCCAGTCACATATTTTTTGAATTTCATAGCCCAAATTGCTCGAACTCCTTCCTTGTTTTTTTTGTAAATATCACGAAAGATAAACCCCCTTAACGCAAAAACGTTCAGCTTCGTAAGAGCATAAGCCTGTATACTTCGATTTACTGGCTTGTCTGTTGTAGAAATTGCTAAAAACTGGAAAAATGCGAATGTTGGGTGGTAGAAGAATCATGGAGAAATGAAGGTTTTGAAGGCAAGAAACTAAGGGGAAGACCAAAAGCCCTGAATAAAGTAGCTAAAATAGTTTTAAAGAGGGCTAGATACAAAATAAGAGACTCAACAAGGAAGCTCAGTCTCACATAGTTAGCAAACCAAATAAAAGAGTCGTGAAAAGCTGTTTAAAATGTTCAAAATTAGAGGCCCCGGAGATGGCAAAGAAACCTCTGCTTAGTCTGCCAATTATTTAAACGCCCAGTTCGTTTCAAATTTGTAAAGAAGTACAAAAGCCTTACTGTGAAAGGGGGCCAGGATTATTATCTATTTTGGATGAATGCCCAAAATATGCTTTTTTCAGCTGCCTAAACTAAACAAATGTTGTTTGGGGGTTGAACTGGTTCCTGCGCACCAGGTGATAAAAAAGCTCAAAATGGATCATTTGTGGGTCTACACGCTGTATCCCACTTCATGCCACAACGGCTACAGAATGTGATGAAAAAACAAATAGGACATGCCAGTTACTGAAATTCTGAATACATGTACTTGATAGAGAAATAAACATCTTCTAGAAATTTCATGTAAAAATAAAGTTTTGATCAAAAGTTATAGTGCATGAAATTAGAGGAACGAACTTTTGGGACACCGTGTATTTAATGTTAATATTAATATTATTAAATTCCTTATGAAGCGAGGTAAGAGACTAGAGACTTATGATTTTGTCGTGCACAGAACAAGGTTTTATTGGATTATTAAGAAGAAACCAAAAATCCATGTTTTAATTATAGGCGGTGGGTCATGTAATTTCCAAGCTTGAAAACGGCAGGGGCCAACATGCACCAGGTGTCCTTCTTAAATAGGTGTCCCTTGTGAGCTAGAGAACTAACCGCATTCAGCGTTTTCATGTGGTCGCTTTCCGTAGGTTAACGCGGAAAACGTATAACAAAAAAAAAAAATCGGTCAAGAGAAATAATTTTGTAACTTTGTTTCACTCTTTGACGGTGGGAATATCAGCAACCGAAAGTAGATGATTTAACTGAGTGACTGTAGTTATTGAACCTTTAAGCTGAAAAATAAATCAGAGAAACAATTGCAATGTAAGGAACCCACATTTATTGGCTATTCATTTACAATATTCCGCTGTCCTCTGCTGCCACAGCCGTAGTATAGTTTTCAACTTATGTTAATTTTCACTTTTTGCTAAAGATTTTGTTTACAGTTCCGTAGAGAGCTATTTTAGCACTTAATGACTTTTTCTTGGTTCCTCCCCACTATTCAGCATGCGCTTGAGATATTTTTCACTTTACAAAAATGTTACCATGTGGATTAACCACGCCTTTTACTTGATTCGCTTGATCTCTGCCACATGGATCATGTGTGGGCCAATTTCCACTCGTACTACCGTCGAAGAAATAGTAGTAGCTTGCACTGTTGAGATCCTTGACTGTTCATCGTGATGGACTTTGGCACAACACCGGCAAACTGCTTTGAAACTTGTTTGACCAGTTTACAGCTGAGGGACCCTGTTTTCTGCATCACGAGGCTTCCAGAACAGTCCTTGCAAGCGATCCAGTTGTTGATGTTATAGTCCATGGGCCAGGACCTCAAATTTCATGATTTGGTACCAAAAAAGAGGGACAAAGAGTGGCTTATATTTTTAAAAACTATGACTCCTCTAGTTTATTTTAATGTATGATAACCACGTCAAATGAGTAGTTTTATAGGGCTTATCACGTGATGAAATGACGTCACTCGGCTTTCTACAATGTCAAATAAATGTACATACATAAGTTTTTCCTTATGTTTTTACTCATGTTTTGGGGACACGTTTAGATGATTAAATGGTACCACTGTTTTGTAAGTGATTTTCGAGACTTTTGTAGCAAAATTAGATGAATTCTGGTGTTTGTTGCCATGGTAACATAGAAAAGTAGCCATTTAAACCAGAGGGTCGATATTAACTAAAGTAATAAAGATGAATGTTTGAAAAAACTGTTAAAGATAGCTCTAGATGACAACTAGATACTAGTTTGACTCAGGTGTTATAGCTACCTATGAGGCTGCTATATTATGACATTACCTTTTTGGCGGCCATATTGGATCCGCCATCTTTGATTTTCAAACATGCCAATTTTGTCCCCTGAAGTGCCCCAAAACGATCAAAACTGGAAGGAACATGCAAAATCCTCATAATTCAAGCTGTGAAAGAAGCTGCTCTCAAAACTACAAACTAAAAAACCATAGTTGCAAACTGTTCCGGCAAAAGCAATAATCGTGGTTTTTCTGCGAAGCCATACTTTTTGGATGTCCGAGGGTGACATGCAAAACGTTATAGTTCCTCTTACAATGACCATTTGTTTTTATGTATTTTGGGTGCACATTTAGCAAGTCATATGTTTAAATGTAGCAGCGACTAGCAATGACTGAATTCTTCTGTAGGCAATATATCATGTCGACAGCCACGGCAAACATGCTGAGAAACAGAATCAGACAACATATCCTAGTCCTTGGCACTCTCGTTATCATCAGCATCGACGTCTACTGTGACAGCTTGTTCTTCTCGCCTGTGATCACACTCGGAGAGCCGGCACATGTCTGTGCACTTAAGACCATTCGCTAGGCAGCTGCAGTTAGGGAGCTTACAAGATATTGTGCAAGAACAAGAGAGTAGCTCTAAAACTATTGCAGGAGCTGGCCGACCACCCATCCAATCAATCCCTAACTTGTTCACATCCTGAATCCAGCCATGTCTTAAGGGACTGGGAATTTCAGGGCAGTTCTCAAGTCTACTCCTCCAGATTCCTGTTTGATAGTTTGCTTGACACGCAACTTTATACAGGCAATCAGCGCAAGGTGGTAGTTGGTCAGACTCGATGTTACCTCTCTTTGAACAGAACAATCTATATCTTAGCTTATTGATGCTGTTTGTCCCTGGGCGGGAACTGTACATACAACAGGTGAAATTCTGAAGCATCTGAAATAGGTCATCTGAGAGTTCCCATTTCACTCCTAAGAGGTCAAACATTTCCTGAAAGGATCTCTGTCCTTTGACGATTCGAAGTGCACCAATCTTACCCCGCCCAGCAAAAGCACTCACGGTGTCGCAACCAGTATAAGCGTGCATGCCTAGGAGACTGCTGCACAGATTTTGACCTATACTCGTGATGCTGATGTATCTAACTCTTGTTTGTGTTCCACACTTGAACAATATTGACGACGGAATTAAATGCTTGAATGACACACAAAGAATGAAGACACCTGTATCTTCTGATGCCACAGTCAATGTGCTGTAATCCGATCTGGCTGCATGAGAGAGATGAAGAAGAATCCTTGTATCAGCTTCTTCTTGTGTTGAGTTAAGTTCTTCAAAGGTAAAGGCAGCCTCTGGTGAGATTTGGTGACACTCTTCTTCACAGGCTACAAATAGGACCTTGTCTGTGAGCTTTCTTTCTATACTTGTCTTGTTTCCATTCTTTGGTCACAAATATTGTTAAGGCTTTCTTATTCTGTGGATTCAGTCGGAAGGAACTTTCTCCACTGCTGCACCTTATGGTCGGGTTGGAGATTTCTAAATTCATTTCCACACTCAGCCCCTCGATGCTCTCTTTCTGTATTCTTAATTGAATTCTCCCTCTACACATCGAAGATAACGTCAATTCTCTTCGAGGAAGCACCCTCATGTAGAACCATTCTTTTCTGATAGAGCTATCTGCACGCATATCTCGGCATTGTACTAAAGGCTCACGATTCCTTGTACCCTTGAAATATTTTGGCTTTTCACAAAAAATACAAATGCGCTCATATGTTGTGGAAATATTGGAAGATCCGGATCCTCGAATAGAGACTCTCCTAGCCACTTGTTCTGGTTGAGTCTGGCTATTGGATGATTGCTGGGATAACTTATCTAATAACTTCTTCATTGTAAAAATGCTTCGACACTTTCGATGGTAGTAAATGAGCGGGACTTCTCCTTCGCTTAAAGACTTCGAAAGTTCTACGATTTCTTGGGGATTTCGAATCTGCACTGCTCGTAGCAAGGTTTTTCACGACTCCTCGTCTTTAGGATTAACTAAATCACTGCTATCGTCGGTGCAGTGAATGATACACTTCTTCTTGCAGAATCGTTTGACTGCACTTGACTCCTCCTCATCATCAACACTTCTCTTAGATGAGGACCCTATTTGTATCAGATGAATATTTTTCAGCGTTTAAGTTGCAATGCAACTGCAACTGAGACGGGGACATAACAGCACATACGGAATATTATAATTTACGAAACTCTGGACTTCAAAATTAAAAGTTTTTTTGTCACCATAGTGGTGCCACGATTTGGAATGAGTTACCACAAAAAACATACAAAGAACAACTTCGCTAAGTCAATTAAAAAGGGAAATAAACCTGTTAGCTCTCTAGTTTTCTGATTCCCGGCAAACGGTAATCATGTAAGCCAATCAGGTATGTGTAGTCTTTATATCCTTTTTACTTCACTTAACTTTTTTAGACTGATGATTTTAGCGTGTTTAAAGAAACCATATGTGTGTATGCATTAAAAATGGCATATCATGTGGAACTTTCATTACCGAATAACAGATAATTCAAATAATGTTAAACAAATGTGTATGATCGATATGAGCAAAAATTACACTTCAATTTCTATCGGATTATCGAAGTAAACATCCTAGAAGATCTGTAAGTATTTCCTAAATTCTGCTTATTAAGTCAAAACTTCAAAGACTTTTGCCTCAAAAAGTTCGAGCGCTTTATTAACTAGATGATTTTGCTGACTTTTCGTGAAATTATTGCGTTTTACAGGGTAAAATCGCTATTAATCCGCCATTTTGGATTTTACCCATAATGCTATTCGAAGGCTACTTTTGAGTTTTCCTCGCTCTACTTTGGTTAAATTCAGAACAATTAATATTTTGGCGATAAAGAACGCAACAAAAAAAACTTCTCATGTCTCGTAATAAATTAAACTACAAAAGATATGGAACATATTAAGTGCACATTTAGTTAGCCTGCGAAGCCCAGACGTATTTCCGGTCGTCGCTTTTCTCCCTCCGAAAAATAACGTCTGCGAACCCGAGCAGCAAAACGATTTTCGTGACGTAAAACCTTTTTAGCCAATCACAATTTAGCTCTTAAAATCAAGGAACTAACTCGCGAGACTTCTCGCAAGATCGTGAGATCGTGCGCGGTGCTGTTGGATTTGCTTACAAGTCGAAATTGAAAGGACGACGTAGCCTGTGTACAGCCGCCCTTTTTCCTCAGGACGACGCGTTTATGAAAGTTTGTTTGCCTGGATTGTGGGGCTGATTGATGAAATAAGCACCGAGAGGATTCATATTGAAGAAAAGAGCAGAGGAAATTTTTTTATCTATTTGCCTACGGATTTATCACACCTTGTTGCTTTGATCACATTCGAAACGATAATTGTTCTAACGACAGTAGACGCATCATGCCGTTTGTTACTTCTGTTCCTTTCTGGTTCCTCGCAGGAAAGTATGCTTTGGAGAACTCTTCGAAATTTTTTCGTGTGCCGCTATAGATATTTTTTAGAAATTCTTTTGTTAATTTGCCTACGGTACCCTACGGAGACGATGATTTATCACACCTTCTTGTTTTGATGACATTCGAAACGATAATTGTCCTAACGACAGTAGACGCATCATGCCGTTTGTTGCTTCTGTTTCTTTCTGGTTCCTCACAGGAAAGTATGCTTTGGAGAACTCTTCGATATTTTTTCGTGTGCCTCTATAGATATTTTTTAGTATCTTTCGTTATCTCTATAAGCTAGGACATGTAGTAATTGATTTCTTTCCCATGCGTGATTACTTCTTGGTCCAGACAGAACTTCAAGTTGATCAGATCGAAAGCAGTTTATATTTGTTCTTATATTTCATTAAATACATGTTCTTTTCAAAGTTTTATGTGCATAGTTTTTATAAGATGAGTCGAAGCGTCATAGCTGAAATGTCATCTTGACTATGATCAATTGATTGTAAATGTTAATTTATTTAACGCTGGGTCCGGCCCTCAGATCATTGTTTTGTGGCAATGCTATTGGGATTTTGAATTTTTAACGAGCGATTATCAGAGATTTCTGAATCAGTCAAGGATCTGTCTGTACAACCGATTCACCACCTTTTGTCAGTGCTGGTTAAATTGAAATAAATCGCGAGTCTGAGCGCGATGTCATTAAGCTATATTATTTTCCTTTCGCTGTAGCGATTATTTTGTCCATGTTTTGTTTATGTCACGTACTACCATATTTTATAAAGCGAAATTATACCAAAAGCCCACATCACATACGTAGCTTGAGAAGCCTTCGCTTCATAAAGAAGTCAGCATTCAACGTCGCAGGAAACCTTGTTATAGATCGTAAAATTCACGTTCCAAAGCGTATTTGGTATATCTCGCCAAAATCCAAGACACGCCAGTACGCGAGGTCGCGAGGGGGCACTCGAGCCGTATTCTATCCTCTGATCTGATTGGCCAACATCATAATAAGAAATTTACGTCACGGAAATTGTTTTGCTGCTCGGGTTCGCAGACGTTATTTTCGGAGGGAGAGAAGCGACGACCGGAAATACGTCTGCGCTTCGCAGTTTAACATTTAGTTGGCTGGTTGGTATCTCAAAGGTCATTTCAGGTACTTTTACATGAAAAAAATACCCTGAAAGCTACTCCTACAGAAAGGTTATCATGCAAATTTTCAATCTCCACCTTATGTGCTATCAATTCGCAGCAATCATCCTTTGTCCTTCGAGTTGGTACCAAAATCAAGATAGGCCCATGGACTATTACTCTTGATAAGGAATTCTTTTCCAATGGCGCGCCACAAAGCAAAGTTCATGGCTTCATAATGCGTCTCGTTCAGTGGAACTGTGGTGGACACTTGTGTGTTAGCAGTGCTGGCTGTCCACGTAGGCCGTGGAGTGACAGCTTTGCATGATATTCATGTCGCTCACTCGTGAGAGATACTTTCAGCACTCGAAGATAAAATTCGTATCCCCGCGCGGCCATGTAATATCCTCTATTTAATTGATGTTTCAATTTTAGGCAAAAAATATGTTGGCCCTTAAAATGATATACTATTCATATTCTTTGAAAACATGTATCTAAGGCTATGCTATACAGGATAGCTTTTCGTGCCAGCATAATAATATTTAGGAAAAAATTGTGATATCTAGAATTTTGTTACGAAAAAAGTACTGAAATTATATTTTTCTAGGAAGCTACATTCACTGCTAATTATAGGGCATGGGGATTTCAGTGACAGAAATTCAAACAAATCTCCACATGTGGGCCTGTTGTTATCCGAATCATGAATATTCTCCATTTATAATATACGCAGTGTGGCTAATGTTCAACAAAATAGCTGAAATTTGTATTGCCATTTTAGATGACCGGCTATTCTTTTATGTTTTTACTGTAACATTAATGAAATGAAGCCAGATATTTTTTAGATATTTAGGAAAAAATCGGGAATTTCCGGGAATACTTTTAGCTGATTTTTCTGTGATATTTGTATGTAGGCTCGATATACATCCAACATATATGTGATTTCCCCCTTTATGGATCGGCGCGTCGCAGCTTCGCTCCGTTACAGAAATCGCGCCGAAATCACCGTTCGTAAGTGTTAACAGAAACCCTATCCGGTGGTTTTCGTACCGGCGCAAAAGCTATCCGGTAAAGTGTGTACATAGCTTAACACGCCCGGCAAACGCTAAGGTTATCATGGCTTCGCCAGCTGCAACGTCTGTCCGCAACGTTGCTGATCAACTTTTTGCTTTGATTTTGTGCATTTTGCGTCACGTATAAAAGACATGTCTATTGAATGTTTCTCGCATGGAGCCTAAGGGCGACAACACAAGAGAATCGATAACCCTTGAACAATCATGGCGAATTTTGGCATGAGTTTAAATTCTTGTAGTGCAGTATAAACAATCTCAAACTACTCAAGCAATTCAGAAACATCGACTTGAATTGTCTTGATTGCGAAAGAAAGCGGCTTGGTAAATTAGAAGGCCAGTAAGGATTTTTTTATTTTGTCTCCGATCCCAAACAGAGTAAGCTCGGCTTGTCCTAATTTACCATGCAAGGTTTTTTGAAATTTCTTGTGTGATAATATGCATGCATGAGCAAGATAAGCCAGGAAACGTCTGGTAGTTCCAGTGTAGACTCATTCCAAATGTGAAGTGCTAGAACTTCTAAACCCTGTTCTGAACTATACATATTTTGAACAAACGTTCATCCAATGTCACCGCTTAGTGGTCTGAAAGTGTAAAATTGTACACTCTGCGAACTGGAATACGGCTACAAAATAATAAAACTATAGCATTTGTTTCTCTATTTTGAGTAAACGTTCTAACTGCAAAACAAACTTTAATACAGTATTGTAAGAAGTAATTAATGGTCTGGTTTTGGTGGGAATATTTGAAATTCTCCTCTTGAAAGTTCAGCGAAAACGAAAAGATGACGTTTTTACAGGTTAACAGGACAATTTTGTTTTGGTTCCGGCTCTCCACGTGGCGTTTAGTTTAGAAAGGTCGAGAATGGTTTTAAAATACGAGCAGTAGGAGTCCCGCACAGTATATATTTGGTTAATATCTAAATTGCTTCCCCTTATTGTAGTTGTACTGTTATGTTGAGGACCCACGTTTCCGCTTAGACGTATGTTTCACTGCATAATACATTTCTCAACCGACAAGTGTCCTTTGACGGTTCCGCAGAAGTGACGTTGCTTGTCTTAGGAAGGTGTCCGTCTTAATTATAGAGGGTATAGTTAAAGTAATATGACCTGTAAACGGCAGGGGCCAATACCAGGTTTCCGTCTTAAATAGGTGTCCCTTATGAGATAGAGAGTTGATCGTATTCAGCGTTTTCGTGTGGTCGCTTTCAGTGGGCCAACGCCGAAAACGTATAACGAGAACAATTGGTCAAGGGAAATAATTTAACTTTGTTTTACTCTTTGACGGTGGGCATATCAGCAACCTAAAATAGATGATTTAACTTGATGACTGTGGTTAACTATTGTTGAACCTTATTTAACGCCGAAAGATAAATGAAACATTACTAATGTAAGAAACCCACATTTATTGGCTATTCATTCACAATGTTCTGCTGCCCCCTGCTGCTACAAAACCGTAGTATAGTTTTCAGTTGTATGTTAATTTTAACTTTTTGCTACTAGTTTTATTTACAGCCCCTTAGACAGCTATTTTAGCATTTAATGACTTTTTCTTGGTTCCTCCCCAATATTCAGCATGCGCTTGAGAAATTTTTCACTTTACAAAAATGTTACCATGTGGATTAACCACGCCTTTTACTTGATTCGCTTGATTTCTGCCACATGGATCATGTGTGGGCCAATCTTTACTCGTACTACCGTCGAAATAGTAGTACAGGTTACTGCTGGAAAGATAAGGACCGTAACTGTGCATCGTGATGGACTCTGGCACAACACCACGACACTGCTCTGAAACTTGCTTGACCAGTTTACAGCTGAGGGACCCCGCTTTCCGCATCACGAGGCTTCCAGAACGGTCCTTGCAAGCGATCCAGTTGTTGATGTTACTCTTGATAAGGAATTCTTTTCCAATGGTGCGCCACAAAGCAAAGTTCATGGCTTCATAATGCGTCTCGTTCAGTGGAACTGTGGTAGACACTCGTGTGTTAGCATTGGCTGTCCATGTAGGCCGTGGAGTGACAGCGTTTGCCCTAGACTTGAAGCTTGAATAAGCTGTAAAGGTATAACTCCAGACCAAAGTCCAACCTCCACCCTCAGTCTGTTGGTCGCAATAGGCCTGGAAAGCGTTGCTATGGGAACCAGCATCGGGGTCAATCCAGTAGACGCCTGACGTGGCAGAAGGCACTTTTGTTTTGAGATCCTTGCAATTGAGTGCTGAAGAATCTTTGGACAGACCTGCGTCTATAAAGAAAACGACCATTTGAAAATGAGATTTTTTTTTGAAAGCGCGTGCAAGCAGCCGTCCTTCCCGTTACCACAGTTACCACTGGGACGATAGACAAAATAACTTTCCGCTTACAAAATGAATTTACGTTGTTCTCTGTGAGCGATGAAAACTAAAACAAACATTTTGAGTGGCACTGCTACAGTAGTGTTTCTCGCTTTTTTTGACATTCTTAGCCGTTTTAGGAAGCTAAATCTTATTCCTCTTATTCACGAATTTACAATCTTTTCTTCATCGTGAGAGTGACAGATGTATAAAATAGCTTAGGAAGACTTACTTGAAAATTCTAAAATTCTCTGGTCTAATATACTAATTGAATGAGAATATCTTGAGTGATCGTTACATAGCATATTAAAGCAAACCACCGCGACTCACCTATCGGGTTCGATTCTCCCAGCTGGTATGTATCAGTTACAAGTTGCTTAACAATTTCATTTTTGCAGAAAAATGTTGTCTTGTGAAGGAAAAGATTTCCTTTAATTTGTGTCCATCTCAAGAACTTTGTATCGAATTTCCTTATCGAGGGCAAGGGGTGAAAATCAAGTTTAACAAGTTACATTAGATTACATGAGATTAGCTTTCTCCTAGCTGATCGCTAATATTCATTTTTTGCAAGAATTTGTACGGAATCAAAAATGTGGTTGGAAATTTATCCTACAAGACTAAGCCTGAAATCCTTTGCCGTATTTTAGAACAAAAATGAATGCTTGGGGCTCGAGAAAGCGGTTTGGGCGCGAAAGGTTTTAGTAACAGTGTTTCAAAAGAAGAAGAATGATCATAATTTTTCCACGGAGGTTCAATCATTTTTTTTTTCTATCAACCATTGAACTTCTTTTTTAAATATTAGAACCAGTCGATTTTGGACGAGGCTGATTCAGTTTTAAAGATTTTGTTGCACATATTGAGCATGAATTGTTCTTTCATTCCTTCAGTAGCATCGACCAGGGTATAGGACTGAGAGGTGTGTTGACTTTGCTTTTGAAAATTCTAGAAACATAAATTTGCAATATTTTACCGCAGATACATACGTTTCATCGTTGTTTTTACCCAATAAAAACCTGCAATGCATTTGAACTCGTTGAACCTTGAACTGATGCTTTTTGCTTGTCACTTAATAAAATTATTAAACTTGCATCCCGAGGTACTTACAATAATGCTCTTGATTTTTCTGCAAATTTGAGCCTTGTTTTTCTTATAAAATTCTAAAATTAGGTTTATTTAGTAATTTTACCGTAAAGTGACAAAAGAAAAGGGTTTATTAAGCGATATGAGAAGCTTGGGTTTATAAATTGCTTAACAGCGAGGTCAGATAATACTTGTATAACTGATATACCACACTACGGTAACAGGATTTTTCACTTGCGGCATTTCATTCTTAACCCCCTTGATTATACGGCCTATCAGCTGTCTGACGTTATATTATAGCTACAGACGAAGTATAAGTTGTTTAGGTTTAAATAAAAAAGAATAAATCAAACAAAAACTCTAGCTTTTAATGCCATGCGAGCAGAACAGACACTAAAATGAATATTACCTGTGCATTTTTTTCCATCTTCTTTATTTCCAGGTTTACATGTGCAATTAAAGGATCCGTGGGTGTTGTTACAAATGGCATCAGAACCGCACCCGTGAGTGCCTGCTTCACACTCGTCGATGTCTGAAATAATACATTGTTAAACACCACAAATGGGAAGCTTATTAGTACGCAGTGTGATGATTTCTCTTACCCGTCATTGGGCGGCGTGCTTTCAGTTGGGTGGATCCAGGATTTTATGAGATAAGAGGTAGTGGGTGATACTGGAAACTTATCCTATGGCGTCCCCAAAACGTTTCAATCGAGTAAGGATGAAGAGGAACCTATAACACGGCAAATCATTCTTACAACGTCACAAAATAGAGAAATGATTACATTACAACCTTAAAAACGTGTTCTTTCCCTCGCTGTACATGATAGCACGCATAACACGCGAATAAAGTGCCAATTGAACTGTTCTAACAAACATGTAAGTCGGCTAAAAAGGTGGGGGGGGGGGGGGGGGGGGGGAGGGGATCGGCTAGCCTCCCAATCCGCGTTGGATCCACCTCTGTCTTTGCATGGCTACAAGAAACAAGTTGTATCAGAGGGAGTAAATAAAAGCGGAGTGATAAAGTCTCTGCTGCCATAAGAGAACAGACGTACCACTGACAATGCTACCTGTGCAGTTTTGTCCATCTCTTGTAAATCCAGGTCTACATGTACAGTTGAAGGATCCGTGGGTGTTATTACACAATGCATCAGAACTGCAGTTGTGTGTATCTGACACACACTCACTGATATCTAAAATTAGTTTTAAATTACATGCAAATAACAGAATGCTTATTTATCCTGGGAGGTAAAATATTCATTCAGTCTGCAAAGTTACGCAAACGTAAGATCCTTTTGTTTTTCCTAGATCGTCGCATTTGCTTGTTTTAGACCCGCGATCGATTTTTAGATAACCCTCCCTTTTATTCAGTAACCGTCTGACTAATTGTCTAGCCTGCGAACGGCAGACGTTTCTCCTCACTCATCGACGATGAGGGACGTTTTGCGAGGAGGAACTCTGCGACTCAGAGACAGAAATTTCATACTGATGCGTAAAATCTGTCCGGAGTCCGGTCACACACGTCGATTGGAGTAGTCACATTGTTCTAGCAATTGTTTACGAATGACAGACACAAGACAAAAGGCAAAATCTATCACAAAACAGGCAATACCTGTGGAATATCCCGGGAAGGGCGGTACTTCCTTATAAAAGGCTAATGGGGATGTGCCGTTGGAGGGGTCGCATTTTGATGACTGGATTGACTTTAATAGGGTCGCATTTTCAACAGAGTTACTAGAATGGGGTCGTACATTTTCGGATTTTTTGGGTTAAGACAGTTCTTCATATTTACGGTTAGTGTGCAAACGTACTTGAATATTTGTACTGCACATGAAAAGTAAAGTGCTCTTCATTCAATCTAAAAAATGGGTCAATTCATAAAAATAGAAAGTGACTAAGTTGGGATCGCGAAAATTACATATCTGCCCAAAAGTGACTAAGAGTGGGCCTATAATTGGCCATAGAATAGAGTACAATGGGGTTGGGGCTCTGATAGGCCAGCGGCACATACCCAGCAAAAATAAAGCCAGGTAGCCCCCAACCCCCCCGTGGAATGCATTCTTCTCCAAAAGAAGCATTTGAGTTTTGCTTAATAATCTACCTTCTCTGCCCTCTTTGAATATAGATAACGTTCCAATCAAACATTCTCAATGCTTTAAGTTTCTTGGCGTGCTTATTGATGAAAAGCGGACACGGGAAAACCATGTTGACGCTTTATCTAAGAAAATTGCTTGATCTGGTAGTATTGGAGCTATAAAACGCCTCTATCATTGTTTGCCCCCTAGCGCCTTGCATGATGTATATTATAGCCTTGTCCAATCATACTTTGACTATTGCAGCGTGGTACGGGGTAGCTGTCAGTGGTAAACCTCGGCGTGATAAACTGCAGCGGCTCCAGGACCGTGCGGCACGTGTTCTCGCAATGATGATGCAGTTACGAGTATACTATTAAATGACTTGGGGTGGCAAAACCTTGAAACTCAGCGGCTAATTCATAAGGCTGTGATGGTGTATACGTATCAAGAAATGGTCTATTGTACCGGGTCCAATTCACCAAAACAATAGCCTTTTGTCCTTGGTGATGCTGCCGAAAACAGACCGAACAGTCTGTGCATGATCGTTTAATCTTCGGTGTGACAAATTTCTAATACTAGGGGGGAGGAGGGAGGTTTTTTGACTTGACGCGATGCTATTTTAACTGGGGTACTGAGGGGAAAGTTTCGCCACGACGTTTTCTGTTTGCTCATCTAACATGCAACTAATATCACAGGCAGCCCAAGCGCACTCTGTGTGGGTTCGGGCTTCAGAGGTCATTTGGTCGAATTTGGTCGGAGTATACTAGAATTATTAGGGTATTATCTGATGCCAAATAAATGCAAAAATCTTAAAGACATGAAGTCTTCTTGTTTGTCCGTTTGTACTAATAACCTTTAAGATAACAAAGGTCGATATTTCTTGCATTATTACATGTGATTCGGGCCCTTACTGTTCGAGTCTTTAATCAGTGCGGAGTTAGCCAGAGTTTAATTTCGTCTGCGCGCAGGCTAGCCTTATACTGAGCGTTATGAACAAAAAAATATGATTTCAGAAATACTTTACAGAGAACGTTCTTGAACCGTTATTAAAAACAAGCTTATTATTTGCGCGTCCGATATTCAAAGGTGCGATCTTTGAATTTAATCCATACCTTTTTCTACTTTTAGTGCGCTCAAAATGCGTCTCATGCATAATTCTCTTAATAAAATAAAATTGACGAGTGAGTTCTACAAAAGATTTCACGATTTTTATTCTTATTCTCACCCAAGCGGGACAGAGTACGTTTTCACTATGAAATCCACAAACGTTTCCTGCTGAAAAATTATTCGACTTTTTATGTGCGCAACTTCATTCTCCCGAGAAAAGAAAAGAAAAAAGATTTTAGTCTTTAGTTCACTTTTACGAGCATTCCGAAACGTTAAGGACGAAATGCTTTATAGCCTGTGGGCGGAACTTCAAAAAGGTGAGATTTTTGAGATCATTGTTGCTCGCTTATTGTTGTTGGTATCGGCGAGGGCAATGAACTCTCGATCAATTCCTCTCTATAAAATATGGACAAGCGAGTTCGGCAAAAAATAACACATTTGAGGAGGATTAGAACTTGCACGAGAGCGGATAAAACAAGGTACGAACAGGGCACCCTTTAGCTCAATAGCTGAATGGGAAGTGAGACTTTTTATTCATTCTCTTTGTCGGACAACTGAAGCACAGAATTTAAATGATTTTTTTATGACGCTGTAAGAAACAAGGAGTCCATGCGAAGCGAAATCAAAAGCGACAATATGTCCCGCACTTTTCGATGAAAAACTTTGCAGGATTCTTCAATGAAGAATTTTTTTCTCCGGGTAGTCGGGTGCGAATTTATTCAAATGAATCGACGAAGCGCGAGTTTTGAATGCTGAGTTTAACTCTTTGAACTTAATAACCCGCTCAGTACGTTTATTAGTTATTCAAATAAATCAATGAAGCGCGAGATTTGAAAGCTGAATTTAGAGTTAAACAGGATGTGTGTCTTTGCCGTCTATTGTTCTTGTTTGGCCTTTAATATCCCAATGGCCGGTAAGCACGCAGAAAGATAAATATTTCTAGAATTGAATTGCCTTGCACCTGATAACATGTCTTCAAAATTCATACTATTCAGCGATACATTTCATTCCTACAACCTTAGAGATTCTGAAAACAAGCTTGCTGTTCCCTTGCCACGAACCAATTACTATAGAAATAGCTTCTGTTACAGAGGGGCTGTTCTGTGGAACAATTTGCCCTCTGATGTAAGGACAAGCAAAATATTTGTCCAGCTCAGTTCGGAAACTGTTAACTTCTAGCTCGAACACTGCATTCATGGAAAACAGGCCTTAATTTTATAAATTATTTCAATTTATTTATTTGAACATTTATTCATTACCAGAAATCGTGGACATTTCGCGCCCGTGATTAATTGTCAGCGGAATCTCATTTTCAAAATGGCGGACAAAAACGATCGCAGTCAGGGAAAAAGTATCTCCTACGACATTTTGAATAATTTGAGCTCTGTGGATCTCTTTTACGACGAAAAAAGCAAGAAAAAAACATCTTCTTTTTAGGTGTGTAACTCTCAAGAATCTCAGACATTTTGTTTTTATTTGGTGTAAGCAAAGCTATACTTTGTGGGTTTGTTTTTAATTTTCCCGCTTATATACTTCCATTTAAACCAAGCCTGGCATGCTAATCGAGGATTTTTCAGAGCCTGGAACCTAGTTTATATCCCGTGAAACATCTCTGAATTTATAGCAACAAACAAAATGGCGATTGGGTGAGGTTTGGAGTTGTGAAGCTTTTCCTTTTCCGTGTCCGACCGAAATGGGTCATTCGCAAATATGGCGTCTATTACTGGACTACAGATGGAAAGCTGAGGGAAATAATGCGCCTTTGGAAGTATTTTGCAGTGCCAAAATCGTCCTTTTTACGACTGTTTAGGAAACATCTTACATCGCAGAAGTGATATCGAGTCGTGCAGATTTACTTCATTGAAGGGTTT
>JBBMOI010000003.1:5880000-5885000 GCA_038088405.1 Porites divaricata
CTTCTACACCAACAGAAATAACCTTCGAGATCTCCCTTAATCTCGCAAGAAGTTAAATGTGATTGTGCTGACTGTTTTATTTTTAGCTGAAAAATTAAAGAGATAAAAGCTATTTTTTAAGTCAGCCAGTCTGCGTTTTCCCGCGTGTGAAAAATTTGCATACTAGAAAAACAAGTAACGGAAGTAAGTTTGGTTGGCTGATTCAGCAAATGTCAATCAATCAAAAAAGTGGGCGGCAGACTTTTCGTAGAAGGTTTGTATCAGGCTCTCTTTTCGTTTCGCCTTGCCCGCCAGAATGTAATTTTCAAAGCGAAACGAAAATAGAGCCTGATCTCAGGTTAGGTCTAGATCAGGGGGGGGGAGGGGGGGGGGAAGAGACGAGGTCTGGGACCGAGAAACGATGTTCTCACAACTTGCAAAGCGATCACCCTGCGCGATGGCCAGCGGATAATTGCAGCTTTTTCCCACAGTAAATATTTTTAGACTTTTTAGAAGCAAGAAGTGAACCGGTAGAGAAAATCAGAAATGCTTAAAACATTGAAAAAAATAATATCATGCATCTTTGTTCTTCTTGCATATTGTATTTGTCTTTCGGTACTGAAATTGCGGGGGAAACTAAAACGCAACCGCGTTAGATCTTAACCAACAACAACGCGCTCGATGGATTTATAGGTTACATCGTTTTTGCCGAGCAGGGATAACTTGATGCTGATAAAAATTACTGGAGAAAGTGTCAAATTTATCGGAAGCAAGAATATTCAGAAAGCTTTATAAATAAGAGCTTGCAGCCCTACATATCATAACTGAATTAACATCAGATAAACATTCACACTTCATAACATTTCGCTCGTTTATTACGATCAGTCAACACCTTGAATCCAATGTTAAAATTCAAAACGATCCTAATAAACAAATCAGAACTACTACTGAACGCTCTGTACCTTGAAGCTACTTTAACTTTCCTAAGGTTTGCTGCAAAACACGGCTCGATAGCTCAACTCTTCGGCGGTTCTTATCAGTACGGAGCTATATGTTGCATATTCCAAACTCTGCAGAGGGAAATTGTTTAACAGAAAAAGAAAACCACACACTATGTCTGAAAGCGACATCAAATCAATAAATTTGCGAATTACCAAAATATAATAGTGAGAAACAGTCCCGCCTTCGACCGCCATGTTTTTGTTTCTTCTTAAGACCGTTGATCTATGGATTTTGACGTAATGCGCATGATCAGTACCAAATCCGCTGGCAAGACCCTTTTTGATCGCTTTGCAAGTTGTGAGAACATCGTTTGGATTTCATTTAAGAGAATGTATGGGAAGTAGCTTCCCCGCCCTGGTCTAGATAGAGTGCGGCGTTTGTGGCGCGAAAAGCGAAGATTGAGCAACGAATGGTTTTTAGCCAGCCTAGTCCCTAAGCGTTCTCGGCGCGGTCAATCCTGGACCGACTTCGCGCGGACAACGGGTCAAGAGAGAACGCCTAGGGACTAGGCTGGATGTTACTAAAACGAGGAACGGGGAGCGGGGAACGGGGAACGGGGAACGGAAGTAAAATAACCAGTAGTCAGCGGTAACCTCCATAAAATCCAATATGGCCGATGATCGGTGTAAGAGAACCGTAGAAACAAACTTAAATAACGTCGCTGTTTTACTTGAACTAATTATGCTCATGAGGTGCTTGAAAGAATACGGAGGTAATGACAATTTTCACCTTTTTGCGTTGCGTTTTACTAAACAATTATCCTTAGGAAACAAAATATGCTCCAACAGCAGTTGATAGAAGCCAATCGGGACAAAAACTCTCAAAGCACATGTACAGCCTTATTTGGAACTCAAGCGAATCTATATTGAGTCTAGCCCACAAAGCAATGAACTACTTTTCCATGATAGATAACATACATCGAAGTAGCCAGGTAGCTTGCGTGCAGACTTCTCCTATTTCCTTTGATAGAGATGTCTCCAGTCTGCTTTGAAAAATGTTATTGACCATGTCATCACATAATTACTAAGACTACTTTAACAATCTGGTTCTGCTTTTAATATTATTAGATCTACTACACTGCAAGCATTCACGATATTGAAGTGTTTCACTGATCCATGAAAATAAAATAATATCATTTTATTATTCTGTGATGAAACAATTTGTTTCAGGTCAGTTCACCCAGTATAATGACCCTAATGGAACCGAATTCCCTCATTTTTCCTCACCCTAATTAGTAAACTTCAAAGTCGTACAGTGGCCATTTGTCTTTCTGCAAAATACCCCTGACGACCCTTTCCTGAATCAAAACCATTGGATTGCATTAAATGCAAGATTCTCACTCACTGCAGATCCTCAATTAACCACCCCCCCCCGCTAAGAATGAGATCCCAAACTCTTCCTTTTCTTTTGAAGAAAAATGAAAATCATCTTAAAATAATCAAAGTACCTCTTCATGGGCACAAAACGTTTGGTGCAACTCATACCATACAATATCACTGTATCAAGTACTGTTCTCAGTGCAGGAGGGGATACTATAATGGCCTAAACAGAGAGGCTCCCCCCGAAAAGGTTACCTTTTTCAGGCTTCAGGTACATGAAAGGGAAGGGTCTTTTTTTATAGTTGAAGTATATGAAAGGGACATTTGTCATTAATTTTCAGTCAGCTGAAGGATCAAAATGAGATCAGTCACAGGCGCACTTTATGGATGTGAGAGACAAGAAAACCTGTTTTAGCGATTTATTCATATTGTAAAGATGGTGTATTTACAGCACTCAAAAAGGGATGCAGAATTCTAAATTAGGTATGTGAAAGGGGTGCCATTTGTCACTGCAGGGTATACAAAAGGGGTACCTTTTCTGTCTAAAATGGTACATACAAAAGGTAAGGGGTTGGTCCCTGGGGCAGAGCCTCTTCGTATAAAACTTCAGTGAGAACCCCCCCCCTCCTCCCCTCTGGGTTACTGTTACTGTAGTCTGATTCTTCTCTTTAATTTCTTTGATACTGTGCTTCATTAAATGAATTTTTATTCATTTAAAAGCTTCCATCCCCTTTTTTTAAAATCCCGATATGTTCATGAAACATTGAGTAAGTGTAATGTGGCCACTATACACATACAGTTGTGCATGTTTACTGAAAAACATATTCGCACTCCAATCTTTTGCCTCCCATCACTTGTGTGAGACCTTGAACTCTTTATTTCCAAAACTACAGACAGCTTGCTTGAAGGCTTATCAACCACCTTCTAATAAGCTGCCAACCTCTGCAACATTGATGACGTGATGCTTGATGGTAGGTGCAAGTTGTAGTATTACTGAATTAAGCTAATAAAGCAGCTTGACAATATTAACTGGTTTAAGTCACTGACACATTCAGTTTTACACTGAGCTTGAAATATTTTTCTCCACAGTAAAAATAACGTTCATTAAAGAGAAGTGGAGCTCCCCTCTGCAAAAACATTAAAGGACTCCCCCTAGGAAAAAAAGAGGCATCCAGAGGGCTAAACAGAGGAAGTATACTTCCCATGCATATTTTAACAGCTAGCCTTTAGAAAGTACCTTCCAACCAAAGTACTTCTCCATGTACACTTGCAACACTTAATATTGCAGCTCAGTTGAGGTTCACTTTTATCCTAAGTTTGAATTTTAATCACTTTGTTTTGAACTCATAATTACAAAATTCATATTACCGTACCCCCAAACAAAGGGAAGCAAAATTTCAGCCCTGGTTATAATAAAATAAAACCACAGCATAGCCATTTGCTCTGAAACAACTGTCATCTGTAAGAGCAAGGTATGGTTGATATTCCTGGCACATTGCATGTTAATATGTTTAAAGTTGCCTTTTATTGAAGTATTAAATAACCTGATCCATCTTATCTTTTCACATAATACAATTTGCACTTACTTCTCATCATAGGTTTGTAAATATAATATTATTAGACTTACAGTTTTATCTCCTCGCCAACATGTTTTAATTTGGGCCTGAAAAAAACGATTCAGCTAGGAAGGAGCTCCACTAGTACTGCCACACTATTACTGTCAAGGAAATACACCTGACTGCTTCGATCTACGTTATCTTTCAGCATGTATTTAAGCCAAAACCCTACGAAACGCGTCAAGCAAAAGTAGTTCATTGCTTTGTGAGTTAGACACAGTATAGATTCGCTTGAGTTCCAAATATGGCTGTGCTTTGAGAGTTTTTGTCCCGACTGTAGCTTCTTTCAACTGCTGTAGGAGCATATTTTGTTGTTCAGTAAAACACAAAAAGGTGAAAAATGTCATGAAATTATTACCTCCGTATTATTTCAAGCACCTCATGAGCATAATTAGTTCATTAGTAAAATAGCGACCTTAAGTGTTGTTTCGACGCTCCTCCATCATCGATCTTACCGGGTTCTTGATCGGCCATTTTTTTGGATTTTTATGGAGGATACCGCTGACTACTGGTTATTTTACTTCCGTTCCCCGTTCCCCGTTCCCCGCTCCCCGTTCCTCGTTTTAGTAACATCCGACTAGGCTGGTTTTTAGCATAACACTAGTCACGGACGTCTTGTCTGTGTTAACTTGTCTTGACTCATAGCATTTTGAATTTCAGAAAGATCTTTGTCGCTGAAGGGGTCGACTCGTACATATTCTTTGCCCCATTCTCATATGGTCATTTCATCTTTCACATTTATTCGCCAAGCCTGAATTGTCGTCTTGTACTATTTGATTGTGCAGACACAAATCAAGCGAAAAAGAAAAATACCATACATGATAGCGAAGTTTAGCGCTCCATTTTATTTGCAGTTTCATTCACCACAAATGAGATTTAGTTTGCTATTCATTTTCAAAATCGATTGCGCCAAATATCAGAGGCGTTTCGCTGGAAACGTTCCGAGGATAATATACAACAAAAAACACGCAGTCATAACATTTTCGTTTAAGCTTCATTATTATCATTTTTTTTTATTGAAAACAAAATAACAATTCATGCAGTCGAAATTATCAGCCGTTAAAAGTTACAAGAAGATAAAGGC
>JBBMOI010000003.1:5887500-6247500 GCA_038088405.1 Porites divaricata
CTTGACACACTTTCTAGAAAAGCTCTTAAAAACTAAAGCAATTTATCAATTATATAAATACAACAAAGCTTGGCTGAATACAAATTTAGCCAAAACACCGACTTTATTGACCGTAGAGTTCCAGGAATTGCTTGAAATATTCTGAGGAACGTATCGCTTCAGTTCACGGGAATTTTTACCTTCACTTGATTGCATTGATAATCTTCTCTTGCAAAAACGTGGCTTTCTATACAAAACAGGTTTTCTCCAGGGTTTTAAGTTTTCCACATCACACTTTATCGTGTTCTGAGTGTTCTTTTGTTTTCTTTCTGAATCGATTGACTGTTAACGAAAGAGCCTCGCTTTCGAGAGGCAAATGAGGCGACCAGGGCTACTTCCCATACATTCTCTTAACTGAAATCCAAACGATGTTCTCACAACTTGCAAAGCGATCAGCAAGGGTCTTGCCAGCGGATTTATGCACTGATCATGCGCATTACGCCAAAATCCATAGATCAACGGTCTTGAGAAGAAACAAAAACATGGCGGTCAAAGGCGGGACTGTTTTTCTCTATTATATTTTGGTAATTCGCAAATTTATTGATTTGATGTCGCTTTTCAGACATAGTGTGTGGTTTTCTTTTTCTGTTAAACAATTTCCCTCAGCAGAGTTTGGAATATGCAACATATAGCTCCGTACTGATAAGAACCGCCGAAGAGTTGAGCTATCGAGCAGTGTTTTGCAGCAAACCTTAGGAAAGTTAAAGTCGCTTCAAGGTACAGAGCTTCCAGTAGTAGTTGTGATTTGTTTATTAGGATCGTTTTGAATTTTACCTTTGGATCTAAGGTGTTGACTGATCGTAATATAATAAACGAAGTGAAATGTTATGAAGTGTGAATGTTTATTCAGTTATGATACGTAGAACTGTAAGCTCATATTTATATAGCTCTCAGAATATACTTGCTTCCGATAAATTTGACACTTTCTCCAGTAATTTTTATCAGCATCAAGTTATCCTTGCCCGGCAAAAACGATGTAATCTATAAATCGATCGAGCGCGTTGTTGTTAAGATCTAACGCGGTTGCGTTTTAGTTTCGCCCGCAATTTCAGTACCGAAAGACAAATACGATATGCAAGAAAAACAAAGATGCATGATACTATTTTTTCAATTTTTTTGAGCATTTCTGATTCCCTCTGCCGGTTCGCTTCATGGGAAAATACTGCAATTATCCGCTGACCATCACTCAGGGTGACCGCTTTGCAAGTTGTGAGAACATCGTTTCTCGGTCCCAGACCTCGTCTCTTCCCCCCCACCCTGGAGGTGGCATACAAAGATATTTGCATCCAAAAATCTCAAACGAGACTGGCCTCGGGCACAGGCAACCCAGGCTGGTAACGTACGCGATCTGAATTAGTCTGCTGCGAATCCTGGTGGCTTCGCAGCAATATTACAGTTATAATCTAGTAAAGTTCATTACAAAGTTCAGTTCGTTTATCTGCCTGGATCCAAAAGGTCTTTAAAGTCCAAGAACTAAGAAACGGAGCGAATTCAACCATCGAGCGAACCCATATTTTTTACGCACTCAGCAAATCTAAACTGAAAACAATGTGCTTATCCCCACATTTTTCATATACGGGCAATGAAAAGATTATATAACATATACGCGTGACTTGAAAGCAACACGGGAGCGTGACACTCATAACAATTTCGACAGCTGGCTGTACATGAATTATCCTCGTGTGGAGATCGTGCATTTTCAGTAAGTTTTGTGAGGGACTGTACTGATATTAGTTACGTTGCTAGAGAAGGTGTGGAGTTAACTGTACATAAGGAAAGTGTTGTTGTAGAGGAAATAATGGAAGTGGAACTGAGATCTTGTCGTATGCAGTTTACTTATGACAGAAATTATACTTGAATTGGGTTACAGCCACGCGGTCATGCACCTAGCAGACTTCCGGGGAAGAAGTTAAGACGTCTGTTACTCAAAAGGAGAAAGTTAGGGTATTTGTATGAAAGGGTATCCTGAAAATATCCTGTCATACTATGCCTCCGCATTCACAATTATTTCCACACCCATAACGCCGAAGTGTACGCTCCCATAGCGTCTTGCTTAAACTTTGATACAGTCCTTTACAATATCGACTCCAGAAAAACTGGTGACAAATTGAACGACGCGAAATAAGAACGATAAATTTTGATGCAGCGTGAATTTACTTTTTAAAATAGACGTTCTCACCACGTCGTCTTCGTCGTTGCTTAAGCTCCCTAATGACTAAGATGACGACTCTTGTAATGATGATGAATATGTCGATAGTGGGATGATGATTGCTACGAAGATGATGATGATGATGATGAAAGGGAAAAAAGGACGAGAAAGAAAAGGCGAAAATCTTACAATTGCTCCATGATATAAGCAGCCTTTCCTCTCTTTAAAGTCTTCCTCGTGAGCTCGGTGTGTTGAATTGTTCAGTTCACATCGTTTTGGTGTTTGTATCTCATAATTAACACTGACGCAGTTTGGTTCGTTGTAACAAAGCAGTTCACAGAGACCCATATCCGGGACATGTTGGACAATTAAGGTCGTGTGGCTCACTAAACAGTTGTCAGCAATAAGGAAATAACTCGGAAACCCCAGTACACGGCAACTACCTGAATTGAAAAAGGAAAAAAATACATTCAACAATTCTGACCTTTTCTGGTGGCAAAAAGAGCTTCGTTTAATAGCAACTGTCAATTAATAGCAACTGTCCATCGTAAACAAGATTGAAGTTCATGGAACGTAATAACATTTCTTTTTTTTTAACAACAACAACAACAGTTTATTCACTAACTAAAGACTTTTAAGCTTCAAAGTATCTTATGCCCCGCAAAGAGCTATCAGGCTAATCTAGACGGGAAAAATAATTTTCCTGTGTAACTAACGACTGTGCTGCAGCTGTAAACTCACTAAAAAAGGTCGCGTAGACGCAACAAGTAAATAAGGAAAGTACAGTTAGACTACCTGAAAAAGACAGGAGCAATAAACGAACGTTGATTGTGTACTGTCAGTCAGATATATCTATAGTTAAATACAAGATTTACAATTCTTTCAAAATATTTTTTGGTATTTGACCGTCAGGGGAAAGGAAACAATCGGTATTAAGAGCAATCTATAAGAAAGTTCCTTTTTTAGTGTCCCCTGTTTTTTTCCCTATAATAGATCTTGACTTAACTAGGTTTTAGAAAATTTGCAAAATTAGGCGATATTTCATCTCTTTTGGTTTGCCAAATATCAAACCGCGCTAACAGGAGACAATAGTTTAATTGACACGAGTATTCTGTAGAATGGGCTCCGGAACGTAATAACTTGATACAAATATTTTCGGTTATACACTTCTACTCTTTCAGCTATGATTTATCTGACATTTGATCATGAAACTACCATGTATATTGATTAAACTAGCTGCGGTTTTCTTGGAATCGTTGATAATCTCCCTGAGAGAGTACATTTTATCCTTCAAACCGTGGCTTAAAACAGCAAAGTATATCAAATAATGACAGCAAGGAGATGGAATTAAGTTAGTTGTCAGGCCCATTTTCTGTCAATTGGACGAGTTCTATAACTAAGAAAACTTCCTTTTGTAGGCAAATGTATACGATAATTCGTTTTTGTAAAAGCCAAATAAAAGGCTGAAAAAATGAAAACAGGAAGATGGTATTCCCACCTGTCTTGAAAAGTGGTCAACTGTCGTGTTTATTGTGAAAATATTTTCCTCTTATCACGTAAACAACAGAATTCTTTGTTTCTTAGCAACTTTGTCCTTGTTGACGAGTTTATAGTTTAAGGGTTAAACTACAGTGACAATGTGGAAACTCAATTTTACATTTCTTAAAAATTTTCGTGCACTTATTTCCTGTTATTTAACTTTTAAATAGTTTTCCATGTTGTTTTTTGAGTCCGCTGACAACTTTATGATAGAACAAAATAGCAAAATTTCGGCATTGGATAGAAGACGAGGGTTGGCGAATGGTAAAATCCGAGACTCGCCGAGACGCCGAGATCCTAGTTAGAAATCCGAGCCCGAGACTCTTTGGTAAAAAGTTTCGAGACTAAAAAAAAGTAAATGCAAACCATGCAAAAACGAGACTTCGAGACTCATGAAAAACGCTTCCGAGATTTCGAGATCCTGCCAAAATTTTCCGAGACCCACGTTTTTCGAGGTACCATTCGCCACCCCTAAGACGCAGCTAAAATAAATCGCATAAAATTGGAAAAACCTTGACCGTGAAGTCCATGGAAAGTTTCAATTTTTATGAAAAAAACCAACATTGTCAGTGCTCGTCTGGTGTTTGCAGTGGAAATTTGTTCCCGTTGACATGCAAACAGAATTCTTGGTTTCTTAGCAATTTTCTCCTTAATAATTATGTGCAGCAGGATGCGTTTACCCTTATTTCCTCTCATTCATCATTTATTAGGTGGCTGTTAGCAGCTGTATGATTGAATGAGTAAGCAAATTCTTTGCTTAAGTTTTGATACAGTTTTTCGCAGACCGTACCGATATTTTTCAATCGCTTAAAGGTGATTTTATCCTTGTTCGATCGCTATAAAATTTTCACCAGTGATTGACTATGAATTGAGGTTTGTCAGAATACAGTTTTAAGTAAAATCGATATCACTATGACGACAATAAACAAAAAACTCTGAAATCTATAAAAGCCGACTGACATATTGAACAAGGTCTTCGAATAAGGAAATAATAGTACATTTTCGAGTCAGAAAATATTCGTCAACGTAAAAAAAAAAGGCACAGGATCATATTAAAGGCCTGTGTCACGTCATAGAACGTGTGTGTGAGCTGTGACAGTAGCAAATTGGTTTTAAACCAATCGGAGGCTAGTGAGATGCGCGCACGGAAATTTACGTAATTCAAAATTCATTGTTCGCGAAGACAATATTTATTCATATTTATTCTGTATGCCTCAGATATATGTTGCAGCCGATAAGAATATGATTAACAACTCTGTCCTGCTTTGAAACAAACATTTACCTACGTGTATTTTTACGTACCAACGCTAGCAAACTAGTCTCCGATACGCAAACAAAAATAATTTGTAAATAAACCTTACTGATATCTCTGTTTACCCGATCATAAACTTAGAAATACCTGCAAATAGAACCTGACCGGTGACCAAAACACACAGTATCGCATGAGGGAGACCTTTTGCTTAAAATGCCAAATAATTGTGCACTATAATAAAAATATGCCATGCGGTCGGCTAGCGCGACGAACATTCTTCATAAACACTGCAGCTCAGTCGATTGAGAGACCAGCTGAAAATCGTATAGCAGTGTTTGTCGGAAAGCAATTTTAAATGGCGCTTCATCATAAAACGCTTTCATTGTAATAGTAGCCACATAACGTATAAGTATAACGTGGAGTGCTAATATGGTAGTGGTCCAAACAAAAAATAAAGATAATTAAGAACAGATACTAAGAAACCTTGGCCAGTGCTGAAGGGAAGGGACAAGTTAAACTGACAAAGAACGAAAAGAAATAAGAGGTACTAAAAGCTCCTCACACACGGACATTGTTAGCTACCGTCTTTTTTTTCTCCCTAATTATAGCTAGAGCCTGTTTTCTTTCCCGTAACTAGCTAGATCCTTGAAGAGCAAACATTTTGCCGGCGACCAGACAGTGGGGTCCTCAACCAAAATTTGTCATTTAGAGAGTGTCAAAAACGCTTGCTTAGAACTTTTTGTGTCTTCTCCCCTAGTTGCTAATAGACTTGGTTATTATATATCCGGGAAAGATGCAGTTTTTAGAGTCCTACGAGCCGTAAAAACTTTTGCAACAACGAAAATTTATTTTGCGGAACTTTTTACATGTCTGTTAATTAACAGTAAAGAAGAGAAATGAAGTGTAAGCAGTAAAAAAGTCATATTGATAGACAGTATATTAGAATATAAAATTTTGCTGCTACCCTTGTTACCAATTTTTAAAGTAGTCTAGTTAATTATAATCTTTTTCAGTATCTTCTTTCAAGAGATAAAATGTATTTCTCACTATTTTGACGCTAGATTTTCTGTAAAAATAGCGAGCCAAATATGATTAAAACAACAAGCCGTAAATAGAGAAATTGGAAAGAGAAGAACTTACCATCCATACAGCAGAAGCAAAGTCTTAAAGAATGCATGTACAGTATAAAGAAAATACTATAGTGAAGAACAACACCCATGATCGCTGCCTTGTTCGCGGATCGCAAGTCTCCTGAAAAGTCGAGTGCATTAAGTGCGGTTAAGCTTCAATGGGGATGTAACTTTACCGGTAAACAGTTCCATACCACCTGTCGCATTTTAACATTAACGTCAAAACTTAAATTAATTCTTTATGTTGATGATATGGTTTAATAATAGCTGGAAACATTTTACTGATATTTCACAGTTAACACATACATATACACCGCAAACAGAGACCTCCACATCTATTGAAGACGTAGCTTTTCTAGCGTTAACTGCGCTCTCATTAATACCGTCTTTCGGATTCTTACACTGTTCGTGGTAAAAACATGTGGCATAAATTAATGTTGAAAAGCTTTAATGATCTCAGACTCGCCATTATATACTCCTTGATATGAAAAACAGGGTAGTTTTTTTTAAAAATAGCAACTATTATGCAACGACAAGTTCGCCAATTTCAGTTATTTTCGTTTATGTCAATCTTTTTACAACAGAGTAATGAACCCTCTCACAACCGCAAATAAATCGTAAAATGAGGTGAAAAAAAAAAACCAACATTGTTGTAGACAATGCTCTAATAAATAATGGAAAGATAAGCAGGTGTTGACTGGACAATTCCACGCCCTATTTCTAATCACGTAATAGAACATGATTAGCTGCGGGGATGTCTATTCAATGGCCCAACCATGCTGGGCCACAGGCAGACCAAGCTCTTAGCCCGATACGTTTTACGACAGGGTCCTGGGCTATACATTCGAGCCCGCTTTGCGGACATCCGCTTAACACGAACGCTTCGTTATTGCGAACAGCTTTCTTTATCCCTGGACAAAGCCCTTACCTTTTAAACCTCTTAATACGGTCAATAATTTAGCTCTGATATTCTGGTCGATCTTTGCTCAGGACTCTTGGGTTTTCGTTCTTTGTAATTAGCGATATCCTGCGTGTAATTTAACCTTGGTTCGTCTTCGTGGCACAGGCTAATTAGTCTCGCTTGCGTAAAGTGCGAGACTCATAATCTGCAAAGCGTTTTTCGTTGTATTTAGGAATTCAATAAGAATCTTAGTTAACAAAACTGCGATGGTCGGGGACTTTTACTGTATGCAAATGGTCTTGTGATGAGCATGCGATTTGTTTTCGGCGATGACTGAAATGACGTGCCATGTAAATCACTTTTTTGATCTCTGGCAATGATGTAATTTCTCTGGAATCGAGGCCCTTGAATTTTCGGGTATATTTGTACTCGCGTGTAGCCTGGTAGACGTATAGCCTGCGACCGCAGACGTATTTCTGGTCGTCGCTAACACGCGTACTAACTCAATTCAGAAACAAATATACAAATATCAGAAACAAAGTATCGACGTCGATAAAGCAGAAAGTAAAAAAACTTTAAGCGAGTAAATCCTGTTGGAGAATAACAATCATGTAATGTGATCCGTTGATTAAGATCGTATGACACTCCGGCTTTAGGGGATTACACATGCTCCTCGATTGCATAATCTTATGATTTATCCTCTCGTCTTGTAGCTTATGTTGTTCAGTTCTAGTTGTAACCTTCTTTCGGTTCGGATTCAAGATAGATTCTTAATAGGTTATGGACCCAGAATAACATCCAGGATAACGCCCAGAAGAGCGCAGAAAATAACTCTCGGGACGACAGGAAACTTGAGGAATGGTGGAATAAAAATATGACGTTCGACCTGTTCTTCTAAAACGGACTTAGTTCGTTTGTTCAAGTTGGCGGAAATCACTCAAATCGAGCGCTTGCGTGGAAAGAATTATCAATCGTGGAAATACAATGCTAAGTTTGTGATGATGGAACGCGGTTTATGGGGATTTGTTGAAGGAACAGAAACTGTTCCTGCGGCAGCTACAGTGACAAGAGTTTGCAAGTCCATATTTCCTCGACGACCGATTCTCGTGCAGCTTGGGAAAAAGCTCTAAGCTCGGAATTCTGCTCCAAAGACTTCTCCAAAAATTTATTTTGCGTACTAATTATATCAATAAAAGCTGATACCAGAAATTTCAGCTAGAAATATTCGAAAAAATGTTTCATTAGACGTGATTTCCTTTTAGAGTCTCTCTAGCTTGACTTAAAAATAAGTGCTAATTTCGCACGTGAAATCGAATTATTCCATATTATTGCCAAGTTCTCCTGAAGTTTCGAGGCCATCGCCTTAGGAACCCTAAACCGTATGACATTAGGTAACTGTTTCGTCAATGCACCTGTAACCACAACGGAGCCACCTTAAGAATCCATTGAAATCATTTCATTCGTTCTTTGGTCATTTACTTTTATTCAAAACACATACCAACCTTTGACGAGAAGGATATGTTTATCGCGTTTTAATTTTTGTCTTCCACAAAATTTAAGGTTCAGTTGATGTTTCAATTTTAGGCAAAAAATATATTGCCCATAAAATGATATAAACTATCCATAATCTTTCAAAAATATATATCTAAGGCTATGTTCAGTTTATACTATACCAGATAGTTTTTCGTTCCAACACGAAAAGCTATCCGCAAAAAAATCTCTTGCTATCCGGTATACATCCAATATGTGATTTCCCACTTTAAGGATCGGCGCAGCTTCGCTACGTTACACAAATTGCACCGAAATCACCGTTCGTGAGTGTTAACAGAAACCATATCCGGTGGTTTTCGTACCGGCGCAAAAGCTATCCGGTAAAGTGTGTACATAGCTTAACACGCCCGGCAACCGCTAAGGTTATCATGGCTTCGCCAGCTGCAACGTCTGTCCACAGCGTTGCTGATCAAACTTTTGCTTTGATTTTGTGCATTTTGGTTTCCGACGCCACGTATAAAATACATGTCTATTGAATGTATCTCGCATGGAGCCTAAGGGCAGCAGCCCAAGAGAATTGATAATCCTTGAACAATCATGGCGAATTTTGGCGTGAGTTTAAATTCTTGTAGTGCAGTATAAACACTCCCAAACTGTTCAAGCAATTCAGAAACATCGACTTGATCTGTCTTGATTGCGAAAGAAAGCGGAGTGGTAAATTATGTTTCCCCTGGCGTGAACTTTTAAGAAGACCAGTAAGGATTTTTTATTTTGTCTCCAATCGCAAATAGAGTTTTAAGCTTGTCCTAATTTACCATTCAAGGGCAAGGGTTTTTGAAATCTCTTGTGTGATAATATTCATGCATGAGCAAGTCATTAGCCGGGAAACGTGTGGTAGTTCCAATGTACAGTCATTCCAAATAAGAAGTGCTAGAACTTCTAAACTATACAAGAATAAACGGCTACAAACTACACCTTTTGCTGTTCATTACGAGAAAATACGCAATCATTTGCGTGAAACGGTGACCAATAGTGCAAACATACATTCATTAGCGTGAAAATACGAACATTTGCGCATAAATCAGATTCAATAACGATTTTTGCATTTTAATCAACAATCAATAACACTTATGGGCATTCATATGCGTTATTCGGCATACAAAAGTGAAAAATATACTTTCATTAACGCCAACATCAAAGTCATTAACACCATCTTGAAAGTCAATAGGGACAACAGACAAACATTAAAGTGCAAACGCTATTCATTAACATTTTTATGACACTGTTTGCAATTCAATAGCATTCCTGGACAACTTTAGGATGGATAAGACAAACATTAATGCACTTGTACAATCAATTGAGCGTTCTTTACATTTAATATGCAAAAATCAATTTTCAATTAAATAACACTAATTCCGAAGAAATTGGTCTGAACTTTTACGCTACCCCAGTGGTTTAAAGAATCACTCTGTACTGTGCCACTGTTCGTCGACGACTGCGGCTTTACATTTACCATTTGGACGGTCATAAGACATTGTAGGGAGCGACTGGGAGAGAGGGCGTAACGCCAAGTGTGAAACTTGACTATGACCATGGCAATACATATATCACCTATCAATGTTTTTCTCAGGATCCGGAGCCGCTGGCGTAATGAATGCTGTGTCGGTTTTTCAGTGACTTCCTGGCACGGGCGAGGACAAATATGGCTCCCAACGAGTGGGTTATCTTAGCGTATGAAGGAGTGCCGGCACACCGAGATCTGCCCATAATCCTTCCTCATACGTACACAGATTATGCTCCCCCTCGACATTGTAGTGACAATCCAGGCCGACATCTCGTGTCCGGAAATTCAAAGACGTATGGTAACAGGAATGAGACCAAAGTCCTAAAAATCTCGTTACGGGGCACTCAACAACTGCTTGAAGCTCTGCGCAGAAACATAGACAGTGTGACCGCAGCTAAATGTGCTAAGGGATACCATTTTGTGCAAACCTACCTGCCAAGATGCTAAATGTTTCAATAGAGAGTTTATTGAGGGATATAACTGAATAAAATTCATGCCAAATTTGTCTGAATTTATATTGTTTAATTGAGAATCAATTTTTGTGTATTAAATGTAAAGAACGCTCAATTGATTGTACAAGCGCATTAATGTTTGTCTTATCCATCCTAAAGTTGTCCAGGAATGCTATTGAATTACAATTAGTGTCATAAAAATGTTAATGAATAGTGTTTGCACTTTAATGTTTGTCTATTGTCCCTAATGATTTTCAAGATAATATTAATGACCCGAATGTTGGCGTTAATGAAAGTATATTTTTCCCTTTTGTATGTCGAATGACGCAAATGAATGCCCAAAAATGTTATTGAATGTTGATTACAATGCAAAAATTGTTATTGAATCTGATTTATGCGCAAATGTTCGCTTTTTCGCGCTAATGAGTGTATCTTCGCGCTGTTGGTCGCCGTTTCACACAAATAAATGCGTATTTTCTCGTAATGAACAGCAAAAGGTGTAATAAAACTATGGTGATTCGCAATTTTGAGTAAACGTTTTAACTGTAAAACAAACTGTAATACAGTACTGTAAGTAGTAAGTAATGGTCTGGTTTTGGTGGGAATATTTGAAGTTCTCCTCTTGAAAGGCTAAACTGAAGTTCAGCAAAAACGAGAAGATAACGTTTTTACAGGTTAACAGGACAATTTTTTTGGTTCTCTCCACGTGGCGTTTAGAAAGGACGAGAATGGTTTAAGATACGAGCAGTAGGAGTCCCGTAAAGTATTTGGTTGATATGTAAATTGCTTCCCCTTATTGTAGTTTACTATTATGCTGAGGACCTACGTTTCCGCTTTGACGTATGTTTCACTGCATAATACATTTCTCAACCGACAAGTGTCCTTTGACGGTTTCAGAATTGACGTTGCTCGTCGTATGGAGGTGTCCGTTTTATTTATAGAGGGGCCAATACCAGGTGTCCGTCTTAGACAGGTGTCCCTTATGAGCTAGAGAGTTGATCGTATTCAGCGTTTTCGTGCGGTCGCTTTCAGTGGGTCAACGCGAAAAACGTATAACGAGAAAAATTTGGTAAAGGGAAATAATTTAACTTTGTTTTAATCTTTGACGGTGGGAATAGTAGATGATTTAAGTGGGTGACGATAGTTAACTAAACCTTATTTAATATTGAACAATAAATGAAAATTTTGCAGTATAAGGAACCCACATTTATTGGCTAGTCATTTGTTGCAATGTCCCGCTGCTTTCTGTTGCCACACAACAGTAGTATAGTTTTCAGTTCCATGTTAAGTTTAACTTTTTGCTACTACTTTTGTTTACAGTCCCTCAGAGAGCTTATTAGCATTTAACGATTTTATCTCGGTTCCTCTCCAATATTCAGCAGGCGCTTGAGAAATTTCTCATCTTACAAAAATATTACCATGTGGATTAACCACGCCTTTTACTTGATTCGCTTGATTTCTGCCACATGGATCATGTGTGGGCCAATTTCCACTCGTACTACCGTCGAAGAAATAGTAGTGGCTTACACTGTTGAGATAAGGACCGCCACTGTACATCGTGATGGACTTTGGCACAACACCTGCACACTGCTTTGAAACTTGTTTGACCAGTTTACAGCTGAGGGACCCCGATTTCTGCATAACGAGACTTCCAGAACCTTCCTTGCAAGCGATCCAGTTGTTGATGTTACTCTTGATAAGGAATTCTTTTCCAATGGTGCGCCAAAAAGCAAAGTTCATGGCTTCATAATGTGTCTCGCTCAGTGGAACTATGGTGGACACTCGTGTGTTAGCATTGCTGGCTGTCCATTTAGGCCGTGGAGTGACAGCGTTTGCACCAGACGTGAAGCTTGAATAAGTTGTGAAGGTATAACTCCAGACCAAAGTCCAACCTCCACCCTCAGTCTGTTGGTCGCAATAGGCCTGGAAAGCGTTGCTACGGGAACCAGCATCCGGGTCAATCCAGTAGACGCCTGACGTGGCAGAAGGCACTTTTGTTTTGAGATCCTTGCAATTGAGTGCAGAAGAATCTTTTGACAGACCTGCGTTCATAACGAAAACGAGCATTCTAATTAAACTGAGCTTTCGTCAGTTAGGAAAGTAACACCACTTCCTTTCAGTTATTATTAGAAATAAGTGTGGCTTAAGTAAGCACGAAAACATCTAAAATGGCACTGTAGACTTCCTTTTCTTTTCGAACACTCTAGCAGTTCAAGATTAAGCTAATTCAGCACAAGTCTGGAAGCATTAAGCATACGACTCTTCACAGCACATATAAAGCCCTTTGTTGGTTTCCTATGTGGGAAACATTGAGTGACTTACCAATGGGGCTCGATTCTACGAGATGGTATTTGCCGCTAACGAGTCGTTTTATTATTTCATTCTTGCACAGAAACGCAGTCTTGTGAAGGTAAAGATTTCCCTTTGGGTCCATCTCTAGCACTTTATATCTGATATTCCTATCCAGAGCCCTACGTAAATAAAGTTTAACACGCGTTATTGTAAGAGTCTGTGCGGAATCTGAAATGTGATTGCAAATCAATGTTACTGATACTTCAAAAAAGCTGTAGACGTGTAACTCAATGATCTCTTTTCTGTCTTTTACCGAAATTTCAATGTTCAAGGATGCTGAAAGATGTTTGTGCGAGATCATGGTTCTTAGCTAAGTAATCAGAAGGTCTCGAAAGCCGCCCAAAAGACTTTTTCTAGGGGCATTGAAATGCATGCGCATGGAAAAGAGTTATGAATCATAGCTCATTCCCGTTAAAGATAAAAATCATTCAGTTTGTATAAATTTTCGGTCAATGTTATTATCTCTTATAGAAGCCTTTTGAGCTCTTTTGCTTGCTTTAATCGAAAGTCTGTGTTTATGAATGTCTTTGAAACTTGCTCTATCAATTTTGCATTAATGCGAAAACACAGGGGGCAGACGAAGTCTAAAACAGCACAGGGTGAAAAATCTTAGTGTAAACAAGGTAAAATAAAAGCAAACTAGCGACAGCCTCTCATCATATGTTCAAATCAGGTGGTATAAATTAGAAATACTGTTACCTTGTCGCGGAAGAAAAGACACTGACGAGAAACAAGCACAGCGTAAAACGAAACATCATTTTGAATTGCTTGACAGGAATGCGATAAATGTCTTACGATTAACCAGTTGAAATGATGTTGATATGCAGCAGCTTGTCTATAAATTGCTTACCACGAGGTCAGACAAAAGTTGAATAAAATATGCCGCATTACAGTAACAAGATTTTTTACTTGCTGCCTATAGCTTTATTTTTAACCCTTGCGCGTGCCTTATCAATACCTCAGCCTAGTGTTCTCTCGGACTGACGGCGCTGATTATGAAAAGTTGACATATTTTCCTTAAGTTTAAAGTTGATTTTTGAAGGATTATCGCGGATGGAAATTAAAATAGTTTATATTTGCTGATGGATTCCTCTCTTTGTGAAATACTTTAGAGAGGATTCCTTCCCTTACCAATGTTTTGCCAGAAAAAAACAGAACAAACCTACGCCTATAGGAAAAATATTTAGCAGAACTAGCTCAGTCGGTAGGGTGCTTGAATACAGAACGGGAGGTCATGACTGTTACGATCACCGGGGACAGAATAATACTCCGAATCTTGAAACAACTGGGAAATAAAGGTGGTGATCATGAAAAGTAGATATATTTTCCTAGTTAAGTTGATTTTTGAAGGCCGATTATCACGGATGAAAATTAATAAAAATAGTTTTTACTGGCTGATGGATTCCTCTCTTTCTGAAATAAATTAGAGAGGGTTCCTTCCCTTACCGATGGTTTGCTAGAAAAAAAAAGATATATCATGATGTTTAACAGGACTAACTCAGTCGGTGGAACGATCCCCAGGGCCAAAACAATACTCGGAATCTTGAAACAACTGGGAAATAAAGGTGGTGACTTTGTCCTGCAAACGGCTGCAAACTCTTGCGCTAAATACATTTACACTCAAATAAAGTGCATTCTTTAGCAATCTGGCTGCATTATGCGCGAAGTATAGAAACATATTGGTCGAATACGTAAATCTTTCGTTAGTCTCGTTTACCGAATAAACAGACGAAATCTTCAAAGGCCCACAAAAAACACTGAAGGATCGAAACCAAGTACATGTACTCTAAATTCAACAACAAGGAAGGATCCCTACTAGCTTGCTACACAGCCGTCTTTAGTGTCGTCACGCAACGCTCCTACTGGCCGTAGGCAAAAAGAGTTGACTGTAAGCATGGCCGAAGATTTGATCTCCGGGCTATCGAGAAAAACACTTGCTAATGACTAGAGCGGGATTTGAACGCTGGTTGCGGCTGACCGAGTTGGAATCTACTTGACCATGCTCGGCCTTAGCAGCAGGCGCTGGTTAACCTCGAAATTTCTGCGTCCCTTCTACGCAGGCTAGCTTGGCCTACTAATAAGACCAAAAAATTTGTGATCGAATTTTAC
Organism: Porites divaricata; assembly: GCA_038088405.1. Lineage (NCBI taxonomy): Eukaryota > Metazoa > Cnidaria > Anthozoa > Scleractinia > Poritidae > Porites > Porites divaricata. The sequence continues at coordinate 5,902,479 of JBBMOI010000003.1, forward strand.
GCTTACGCGCATCGCGATTTTGCATAACAAAACAGGCGAATGAAAGCACCAATTAATAGCAGCTTCAAAAACAAAACATCAGAAGGCAAAGCTTTGTAAGCCTTTCTGCATGGTTGACTTAACTTACACCGTGACTTAGGCCCGTTTCAAACGTCGTGCTACTGCCGTGCCAAACTCAATTGATCGAATTTAATTTCGACTGTAGCACGGCAGTAGCGCGACGTTTGAAACCAAGGCGTGCTACTGTCGTGTAGCACGGGAAGCCTTGCCGAGCTACACGACAGTAGCCTGTTCCAGGCGTTCAGTTAGTGTGGAGTGGTGCGAAGTAAAAAGGAGCGCGAAAAAATAAAAGCGAGGGGGGGAGGAGAGGTGAGAGAGGGAACCGCACCTATCTCCCCAGTCCCCCTCTACTTTTCATCGCTTTCTTTACTTCGCACCGCTTTCCACTATCTGAACGCTTGGAACAGGCTGCACAGCAGTAGCTCGACTTGGTTTCAAACGTCGTGCTACCGCCGTGCCGAACTCAATTCATAAATTACGAATGCATTAGAATACATTTAAAAGTTTGCTGAACCGTTTCTTTATTTTTGTGTTTTGTTTTTGGCAACAGCCGTTCTATTCGACTGAATTAAATTCGACGTCTGGAACCTGCAGTCGAGCTACAGTCGAGCCAGCTTAGTACGGTAGTAGCACGACGTTTGGAATAGGCCTTACACTCCTTTTTGAACGGCAGTAGTGTTTCCAAGTGTCCCGGGCGGAAAACGATGTTTTTGTTTTGGTGGTATATTTACATGTTAGGAAAACCCTTTTGAGCAAACATTGAAACTAAACAGTCAATATTTCATCATTCTTTATTAAATTTATTTTTTTTGCAAATATATAACTAATTACCTTTTGACGGCAAAGATAAATTATCCCTTTTTCTAGCCTGAATTTCATCCGATTACTTCGAGTCATTATCACTACTCAGTTGCTGAGAGAAGAAAACGAATCGAAGCAATCGGATGAAATTCAGGCTAACCTTTTTCCTCTTTTTAAACAAAATTTAGGTCTAAATGGATTCTTTTGAGGGGGAAACCTTTATTGAAACTCAACGTGATCTTTATTATTCATACTCTTACAAATATATTTATCTAGACTTTAGGAGACAAAATAAATATTTCTTTGTAATATTTTGACACTGATTTGCTTCCAGCTTCACAGCGGACCAAGATCCGAGGACCGCGACGGCGACGGCAGCGAAAACATCGCTTAAAAAGTGAATTAGCATTCTTTCAATCTTCAATCGCGATTATTCCAATTCAGGCCCAGTGGAAACGTCCAATTTTTCAGGTACAGAAACTTATCCCTTCAATTGAGTACATGAAAAGATCGACGTTTGAATCAATTAAGTCCGACCCATGAATTGGCCTACATGGGAATTTCGACTGTGGAGCGAACTCGTTTCAAATGTCGAACTTTTTGCTGACACATACCGTAAATCCTCTATTAAGCCCCCCCTCTCTAATAAGCCCCCCCTTTTCAGAGGAGGAAAGTTAATAAGCCCCCCCTCTCTATTAAGCCCCCCCTCCCCCAATCCTTATTCTTCACAAAAAAATTAACGATTAACGTGGACTGATCAGTTATGATTTATTCAGGCTGGAAGTTCATATTTGTTTTTGGTCTTCGGCGGCATGACCTCCAACTTCATATGAGCTCTAGCTCTCTGTGTATGGCCTGCCAACATTATGAAACATATTTGTTTTTGTTACTTTTAGGCTCCCACAATTGAATTAAATACTTTTGACAGTGACTTAAATTGTACAACGCGTAAGCCTACTCTGTCTCATACCACGGTATTTTTGCTGCAGGTGATGCGTTTCGCTAAATTAAATAAGCCCCCCCTCTCTTTTAAGCCCCCCCTCTCTATTAAGCCCCCCCTCAAAAGTGCTTGAAAAAAATAAGCCCCCCGGGGGGCTTAATAGAGGATTTACGGTATGCATAAATAACTATAATTTATCTCCACTGGCAAGCATTGTAGACCATTGTACATCGTGAAAATGAATTGAGTCCGACTAATTTGACGCCTGAATCAACAGTCGAACATATACTACTTGGGTCAACTCAACGTGCTATAAACTTCGGTTCATGAAAAGTTGGACGTTTGAACTGGGCCGGCTTTGCCAAATGTAGGCGAACTCTCCTGGAATTAAATTCTCCAGAACCATATCCAAGTAAAGAATGAGAGAGAAGATTTCGTGTTCGCTTGTTTACGTCCTCGATAAAACGTGAAATTAGGCACTTTCACTTCGTAGTCGTGCAGTGCCGACGGCAAAAAATGTACATGTACAAAAAGCGTGATGCACGTGCAGAGTAGTTGTTTTTCAAATCAAAACCGTTCTCGTTGTCGTCGCCGTTGCCTTCCCTAATATTTAACTGAGCAACGTTAAAGTAATCAATAATGTATATGCTTATTGCTCAAGTCACTTTAAAACTCCTGCAACTCTGACGTATTTGTCACAGTCAGTTTCCCGCTCAAATATTTGGAAAAAACATCAAACAACTTCTTAACGGTGGCTTTCACCTCACGTTTTTCTACAAAGAATAAAAACAACTGAAAGTTACTTTGATGACACCTTAAAAGGCTAACGAAGAAAGAGATCATTAATGAGAGGCGGAGATAGAGGATTGTACATAACCATCAATGGATGTCAACCAAGCCCCTTGAAATTTCGTTGTTCTTGTTAGAATTTAGGCAGATCCAAATTACAATAAGGGATAGTCGAAGAGGTCCGATTTGTCGATTTGTCTGTTACTGTTGTCTGGGTAATCACAAACGTTACATAAGCAGAGCTTAGAAACAGTAGAATTGTCAAACAACTAGATGAGCATTAAGCAACAACCAAAATAATCCTCGAAGGTCCTTAAAGTCAAGTAATTAAAAAAACTCTGTCATGTTACCGACGCTTTTACTGTGTTTAGGATAAGAGTACGCCCGTCCGGTAATGAAGTAGAACGACAAACAAACCTCCTCCAGCAGTTGCTATATCGTCTGTATTTTCTTCCTGTAAATCTTGCTTTCATTGCTGAATATAAACTATACATAGCAAAAGTATTTTGCAGCAAATAAAAAGTTTATTAAAAACTCTTTTTACACTTGATTCATTTTCCTCAGTGGCAAATGATGGAAATGATGTCTCAATCAATTAATGTTAGAGCACTAAGTATATACCGATTTTTTGTCCAGTTGATAAAAGAAGATATACTGACAAATCCTTGAAGCAACTATAACGTACATGCATTCATAGAATCAAATCTCTACATAAGAGTAGTCGAGAAGTCCATTATTGTTCTCAGGGATGCATAGAGTTTCTTAGTTGAGTGTAGGTATTTACGGTAAACTGTTAATTATTTTGGGTTTTACACAGCTAATTGCGCCTTTCTCTCCGTTACCGTCAATAACATCTGAAGAGAAACAATCAATTTTTCTAAAGAATTTCACAATTTTTCATCGGCGTAGGACTTTAAGGACCACTTCGGGTAACAAAAAAAAAAAAAAAACTAAGAAAAACTTGAATTAGAGTCCACCAGCGTGGGCGGAGACAAGCCTACTTGTAGTTAAGTCAGAACAAGCAATATTGACCCTCTCTTAAAAAAATATGACAAATTGTGGCTACAAGAAATGTTTGGTACTCACTGTTTTTACGAGTGACCGTTAAAATTTTCGTTTTTTTTTTTTTAACCTAACGACTAAAATGGTTGGCGTTTTAACGGTTAAGTCGGCGCAAAGAAACTCGCCGTACAGCCAGCGAAAATCTTAGAGCACATTAGCGTACTTCGCATATTTCGCACTTCACAAAATGAAAAAAAAACCAACTTTTTTTTGAGAAGGGCCACCTTCCTCTCACCTCATCTTATATTTAAGGGGCAATTTGCAAAACGATATAATAAAATAATTTGAAGCAAATTCGTCCGTGCCAAGAGTTGACTCACACGCCTTGATTCAAAGCGCTTCCTCCTACTAACAAAATCAACACTCTGGCCTACAGGAGCAAGGATATCAAGTAACAGTTTTAGTTAAAGTTAGTTGTACAACCCGCAGCTTCTGATGGACAATGCCTCTCTAGGGACCGTGGCCAAGGTAATAGATGCCTTGGGTTTAGTCATGGTACTTTTAATGTTGAAGACTATCAAATACTAAACAGAGTCTGTGGCGCGTCTGCGGCCGCCCTCAAGCTCACCGACTTAGTAAAGATAGCAGGCGTTCACTTTGGGGACTGGTCGAAAAGCATGGGGGGGGGGGGGGGGGGGTGGTGGGGGTGGTGGTGTTGAGGTGCGCCGGAGCAGAAAGGGGGTGGGTCATGACGTTTGAGCCTTGTGCAAGTGGTGGGTCGTGCAATTCAGTTTAGCTACTCTCAGGGGGTGGGTCATTTTATTTTATAACATACTGAAAATAGGCACACATTTACGGCTTGATACTAATACGCTTGTTATATAAAACACAGTCAGTTGAAATTAAATCTATTGTGTCCTTTTTAAAATGCAATTTTACTAAAATGTACGATTTTTGTTCGTCACTGATTGCATTGCTGTTTAAAATTCTGGCACCTCAAAAGTGGCTCCCCATGTTGTTACATATATTGTAGAAAGGAAGCAAACAAAGAAACACGAGGTCCTGCTTATACTCATAAAAATAGGTAGCAATAATAAGCAGAAATATTAAGGTGTTTCCATACAGTTTTTCAGAGGCCATACCGATATTTTTCAATCGCCTTAAAAGTGTTTTTTTTCCTTGTCTCGATCGCTATAAAATTTTCACCAGTAATTGGCTATGGATTGAAATTTGTGAAAATGTAGTTTTAAGTAAAATCGATATTACTATGACAACAATAAACAAAAAAATTTGAAATTGATAAAACCCGAATTTTGTGCGATCTAGACCTGCTACTGAAAATCCAACACTAGGAACTTAAGGTTTGGTGTTTAGCAAACAATCTCCTTAAGAAGTAAAAAATTCTGTATGTTTGAATTCGAACAAAACGAAAATGTAATTATTTCAAACCTTAAATTTTCAATAGCCGTGATAGATTATTTAATAAAGACGTTATAAATAACTCAAATTGTTCTTAAGTAGCGTCAGAATGCTGCTTCATATCATATTTTGATGCTAGGAAATTTTGGTGTACTTTCGTTCTTGCGATCTTGAAAACTAACCCGTTTTCTCACCACCATGTATAAGTGCAATTTCATTAAGAATTTGGACTTTTAGCGCTTTCTTAAATATCTCCGAAACGACAGGACGAATTTTTTTAAAATCTCTTCACATAATCATCATAATGTATATAAAAATGTCTGAAACTTTCATTGAGATTGATTCACTGCAACACCTTGAAATTTCAAGACAAACCTATCCTACGAATCGGTCAAAAATTACCCTGCTAGCAGAGACTTTTCCCTTGTGTTTCTCAGCGTTGTACTGCCATTCTCCTCGCGGTTTTGGCTGCTCGCGTTTTGTTTTGGTTGTTTCTGTGCCGAGGAAAAGACCTCTGCAGACAGCCGTTTGGGATTCCTGTTGATCATGCGCGAGATGAAAATGCGGTTACCATGGAATTTCTGTGTCAGGTGTCGGTAATAAGATGCCGCCGTCGGAGTTTGCTCATGTATTCATGAGTCAATAGAGAGATTAAGATTCACGTTTACGCCAAACGGCAAACGTGAATTTGTACCACGTGACCAAGTTTTCCCCTTATTTTTCGGTTACTGTTTATTGCTTCTACACAAAAATAAGTAGTTTTATGCTAGTTTTGTCTACAAGAAGCGTTCTGGACTGTTTTTATCTGCTTATTTTCTATTTTGAGAAATTTCAACTGACGTTTGCCGTTTGCCGTATGCCGTAAACGTGAATCTTAATTTCTCTAATTTTCCCACGGGAATGACTCGCACTCGCCATGTTGATATAGCGGGCTCACTTTTGCACAGCAAACTAGTACATAAAAGACGTGCGAGTTGATAAAACCGGTTCCACAACCGGTTTAGTCATGTGATTACCTCCTAGATCTTGGAGGTATCTAATGCGCATGCTCAACAGGAATCCCAAACGGCTGTCTGCAGAGGTCTTTTCCTCGGCACAGAAACAACCAAAACAACCAAAACAAAACGCGAGCAGCCAAAACAGCGAAGAGAATGGCAGTACAACGCTGAGAAACACAAGGGAAAAGCCTCTGCTAGCAGGGTAGTCAAAAATCTGCGTTACAACATTCACTGTTTTGACGTTATGCTAATTTTTCCAAATTAATTCGGACAATACATACCTCCATGACCAGTACATTTTAGTTTGAATTTATCGCATCTTTTGAATGTAAAACATTGACAATATTCACACAGAAATGTACTAGTCATGTATGTATGTAAGTTCCTAGTGCTGGATTTTTAGTGGCAGGTCTAGATCACACAAAATTCGGATTTTATCAATTTCAAATTTTTTTGTTTATTGTTGTCATAGTAATATCGATTTTACTTAAAACTACATTTTCACAAATTTCAATCCATAGCCAATTACTGGTGAAAATGTTATAGCGATCGGACAAGGAAAAAAAACACTTTTAACGCGATTGAAAAATATCGGTATGGCGTATGAAAAAACTGTATCGAAACGTGTTCAAAATATCAGAAACTTTTAGCACGTGGCAGTATTACAAGATTGTTTTGTTTGTTCGTTTTTTTGTTCGTTTGTGTGTGTGTTTTTTTTTCCATTTTATAAATCACCGTAAATATAGTTTAAAAATTGGCGACGGGCAACACATTTACTCGTAAAGAACGTTATCTGACCTTCAGAGCTTCGCTCTAACTAACATGTCCTTAAGGGATTTTCCCTTGCGATATGACATGAGGGGAAGCTCCTTAAAGATTTCTCTTATATAACCGTTCTTGGTTTTGTATAAGGTAGGTAAAGCCGGGTGGTATTGTGTAACAAAAGGTAGTAGTTTTTTACGGACCCCTTTACGCGCGGATTTGTTTCTCTGTTAAAGGGCTGTTTTTCTGTCGGCCAATTTTTCCTCAGAGAGGCACTTTCTCACAATAGCGGAAGGGTAGCCTCTTTCTATGAGGCGAATCTGGAAATTTTTGATATTTTCCTCAAACTTTGTTTGAAAGGAATTAGAAGCCTGAGCGCTTCTCCCTTAATGAAGCCTTTCTTCTCGCCTGGGCGATACGAGTAGAATTAAGTTTGTGTACTGACAGGTTTCTGTTGGTTTGTAATGATGTGTTTGCACGTCTAGGATAGATTCCTTGTTAAAACTAACCCCTTTCTACACTTTTGTGGCCAAGAAAGTCATTTCTGTTTTTGTAATCTCAGCCTTGAATTTTAAAGTAGAGTGAACGCTATTTGCGTTTTCCACAAAGCTCTATATTTAATGTTAATATTAATATCATTAAAACCTTATGAAGCGAGGCAAGAGGCAAGAGGCTAGAGATTTATGATTTTGTCATGCACAGAACAAGGTTTTATTCGATTACTAAGAGGAAACCCAAAATCCCTGTTTTAATAATAGTGGGCGGGTCATGTAATTTCCAAGCTTGAAAACGGCAGGGGCCAACATGCACCAGGTGTCCGTCTTATATAGGTGTCCCTTATGGGCTAGAGAGTTGACCGTATTTAGCGTTTTCGTGTGGTCGCTTTCAGTAGGTTACGCGGAAAACGTATAACGCAAAAAATCGGTCAAGGAAAATAATTTAACTTTGTTTTACTCTTTGACGGTGGGAATATCAGCAACCGAAAGTGGATGATTTACCTGGGTGACTGTAGTTAATTGAACCTTATTTAATGCTGAAAAATAAATGAGAAACAATTGTAATGTAAGGAACCCACATTTATTGGCTATTCCTTTACAATGTTCCGCTGTCCTCTGCTGCCACAGCCGTAGTATAGTTTTCAATTGTATGTTACGTTTAACTTTTTGCTAAAAATCTTGTTTACAGTTCCTTAGAGAGCTTATTAGCTTATCAGCAGGCGCTTGTGAAATGTTTCACTTTACAAAAATATTGCCATGTGGATTAACCACGCCTTTTACTTGATTCGCTTGATTTTTGCCACATGGATCATGTGTAAGCCAATTTCCACTCGTACTACCGTCGAAGTAATAGACGTGGCCTGGACTGTTGAGATAAGGACCGTGACTGTGCATCGTGATAGACTTTGGCACAACACCGGCACACTGCTTTGAAACTTGTTTGACCAGTTTACAGCTGAGGGACCCCGCTTTCTGCATCACGAGGCTTCCAGAACCTTCCTTGCAAGCGATCCAGTTGTTGATGTTACTCTTGATAAGGAATTCTTTTCCAATGGTGCGCCACAAAGCAAAGTTCATGGCTTCATAATGCGTCTCGCTCAGTGGAGCTGTGGTGGACACTCGTGTGTTAGCACCGCTGGCTGTCCATGTAGGCCGTGGACTGACAGCATTTGCACCAGAATTGAAGATTAAATAAGCTGTGAAGGTATAACTCCAGACCAAAGTCCAACCTCCTCCGTCCGTCTGTTGGTCGCAATAGGCTTGGAAAGCGTTCCAATGGGAACCAGCATCCGGGTCAATCCAGTAGACACCCGACGTGGCAGAAGGCACTTTTGTTTTGAGATCGTTGCAATTGAGTGCTGAAGAATCTTTTGACAGACCTGCGTTGATAACGAAAACGTGTATTCTAATTAAATTGAGCTTTCTTCAGTTAGGAAAGTACCAGCACTCCCTTTCAGTCATTATTAGAAAAAAAAGTGGCTTAAGGAAGCACGAAAACAACTAAAATGGCACTGTAGACTTTTTTTTCCCAACATTTTAGCAGTTCAAGAATAAGCTATTTCAGTGCGAATTCAGTAGAGGTCTGGAAGTATTAAGTATACGGCTCCTCACAGTACAAATGACGCCCTTTGCTGGTTTCCTATGTGGGAAACATTGAGTGTCTTACCAATGGGGCTCGATTCTACGAGATGGTATTTGCCGCTAGTGAGTCGTTTTATTATTTCATTCTTGCACAGAAACGCAGTCTTGTGAAGGTAAAGATTTCCCTTTGGGTCAATCTCTAGCACTTTATATCTGATATTCTTATCCAGAGCCCTACGTAAATAAAGTTTAACACGCGTTTAATAGTGTAAGAGTTTGTGCGGAATCTGAAATATGATTGCAAATTAATTTTACTGATACTTCAGAAAAGCTGTAGACGTGTAACTCAATGATCCCTTTTCTGTCTTTTACCGAAATTTCAATGCTTTAGGCTCCTGAAAGCTGTTTGTGCGAGATCATGGTTCTTATCTAAGTAATCAGAAGTGTTTCGAAAGCCGCCCGAAAGGCTTTTTCAAGAGGCATTGAAATGCATGGAAAAGAGTTATCACAGCTCATTCCAATTAGAGATAAAAATCATTAAGTTTGTATAAATTTTTAGTTAATGTTAATGTTATTTTGGGCTCTTTTGCTTTGGTTTAATCGAAAGTCTGTGTTTATGAATATCTGTGAAACTTGCTTTAATAATTTTGCACTAAACCGAAAACAAAGGTGCAGACGAAGTCTAAAACAACATAGTCATGTAACCGAACAAACGATAATTTAAGGTATATAAATTTTGAAATTTGTTTCACAGGGTGACAAATATTAGCGTAAAGAAGGTAAAATGAAAGCAAACTAGCGACAGCCTCTCATCAAGTAAGTGAAGAGATTTTTGTTTAATTTCACGTACTCGTCATATGTTCAAATCAGGTATAAATTAGAAATACTGTTACCTTGTTGTGGAAGAAAAGACACTGACGAGAAACAAGCACAGCCTAAAACGAAACATCATTTTGAATTGCTTCACAGGAATGCGATAAATGTCTTACGATTAACCAGTTGAAATGATGTTGATATGAAGCAGCTTGGGTCTATAAATTGCTTACCACGAGGTCAGACAAAAGCTGAATAAAATATGCCACATTACTTAACAAGATTTTTTACTTGCGGCCTAGCTTTATTTTTAACCCTTGCGCGTGTCTTATCAATACCTCGGCCTAGTCTTCACTCGGACTGACGGTGCTGATTATGAAAAGTTGATACATTTTCCTAGTTTAAAGTTGATTTTTGAAGGATTATCGCGGATGGAAATTAAAATAGTTTATATTGGCTGATGGATTCCTCTCTTTGTGAAATACTTTAGAGAGGATTCCTTCCCTTACCAATGTTTTGCCAGAAAAAAACAGAACAAACCTACGCGTTTAAGCATTATATTTAGCAGAACTAGCTCAGTCGGTAGGGTGCTTAAATACAGAGCGGAAGTTACTGGTACGATCACCGGGGACAGAATAATACTCCGAATCTTGAAACAACTGGGAAATATAGTTGGTGACTTTGTCCTGCAAACGGCTGCAAACTCTCCAGCTAAATACGTTTACACTCAAATAAAGTGCGTTCTTTAGCAATCTGGCTGCATTATGCGCGAAGTATAAAAATATATTGGTCGAATACGTAAATCTTTCGTTAGTCTTGTTTACCAATAAAAGGACAAAATCTTCCAAGGGGTGACTGTATTATTGGTGCCCCGATAGTTCATATTGAGGCCCACAAAAAACACTGAAGGATCGAAACCAAATACACTCTAAATTTAACAACAAGGAAGGATCCCTACTAGTTTGCTACACAGCCGTTTTTAGTGTCGTCACGCAACGCTTCTACTAGCCGTAGGCAAAAAGAGTTGACAGGGGCACCCAACGGCAATTTTCGGAAAATATCTGTTCGGAAGACGATTTGAGATCTAGAATTTTCGGAACATTTGTTGTAAAATTTCTTGCTTGCCTGCCCCTCCTAGGATTTTCGAACGTCTAAAAAATGTTATAATTACCAATATATTTAACGGATTTTTACCCTAAAAAAGGCCACCTCGAATTTTCGGAAGCCTTTTTCTGGCTGAAATTTTCGAAAAGGTAAATTTTGATCCCTATAATTTTCGGATCACTAGATTTTCAGCTAGGAAATCCGAACAGATGAAAAGTTTTTAGGGGATAAAAATATGCCTATATCTACCATTTAAATACTAAAATACGTTCAACAATGCTATGTGAAGTGGTTTTGAACTACATCATCGTTGGGTGCCCCTGGAGTTGACTGCAAGCATGGCCGAAGATTTGATCTCCGGGCTATCGAGGAAAACACTTGTTAGTGACTAGAGCGGGATTTGAACGCTGGTTGCGGCTGACCGAGTTGGAATCTACTTGACCATGCTCGGCCTTAGCAGCAGGCGCTGGTTAACCTCGAAATTTCTGCGTCCCTTCTACGAAGGCTAGCCTAATGAGACCAAAAAAATTTGTGATCGAATTTTACGCTTAGGCGCATCGCAATTTTGCATAACAAAACAGATTCTCTCAAAGCGAAGGTGAATGAAAGCACCAATCAATAGCAGCTTCAAAAACAAAACATCAAAAGGCAAAGCTTATTAAGCCTTTCTGCATGGTTGACTTAACTTACACCGGGACTTAGGCCCGTTTCAAACGTCGTGCTGCTGCCGTGCCAAACTCAATTGATCGAATTTAATTCGACTTTAGCACGGCAGTAACGCGATGTTTGAAACCAAGTCGTGCTACTGTCGTGTAGCACGGCAAACCTTGCCGTGCTACACGACAGTAGCCTGATCCAGGCGTTCAGATAGTGTGGAGCGATGCGAAGTAAAAAGGAGCGCGAAAAAATAAAATCGAGGGAGGAGGAGAGGTGAGAGAGGGAACCGCACCTCTCTCCCCAGTCCCCCTCTACTTTTCATCGCTTTCTTTACTTCGCACCGCTTTCCACTATCTGAACGCTCGGAACAGGCTGCACAGCAGTAGCTCGACTTGGTTTCAAACGTCGTGCTACCGCCGTGCCGAACTCAATTCATAAATTACGAATGCATTAGAATACATTTAAAAGTTTGCTGAACCGTTTCTTTATTTTTGTGGTTTGTTTTTGGCAACAGCCGCTCTATTCGACTGAATTAAATTCGACGTCTGGAACCTGCAGTCGAGCTACAGTCGAGCCAGCTTAGTACGGTAGTAGCACGACGTTTGGAACAGGCCTTACACTCCTTTTTGAACGGCAGTAGTGTTTCCAAGTGTCCCGGGCGGAAAACGATGTTTTTGTTTTGGTGGTATATTTACATGTTAGGAAAACCCTTTTGAGCAAACATTGAAACTAAACAGTTAATATTTCATCATTCTTTATTAAATTTATTTTTATTGCAAATATATAACTAATTAACCTTTTGACGGCAAAGATAAAATATCCCTTTTTCTAGCCTGAATTTCATCCGATTACTTCGAGTTATTATTACTCCTCAGTTGCTGAGAGGAGAAAACGAATCGAAGCAATCGGATGAAATTCAGGCTAACCTTTTTCCTCCTTTTAAACAAAATTTAGGTCTAAATGGATTCTTTTGAGGGGGAAACATTTATTGAAACTCAACGTGATCTTTATTATTCATACTCTTGCAATATATTTATCTAGACTTTAGGAGACAAAATAAATATTTCTTTGTAATATTTTGACACTGATTTGCTTCCAGCTTCACTGCGGACCTTAAGATCCGAGGACGGCGACGGCGAGGGCGACGGCAGCGAAAATATCGCTTAAAAAGTGAATTAGCATTCTTTCAATCTTCAATCGCGATTATTCCAACTCAGGCCCAGTGGAAACGTCCAATTTTTCAGGTACAGAAACTTATCCCTTCAATTGAGTACATGAAAAGATCGACGTTTGAATCAATTAAGTCCGACCCATGAATTGGCCTACATGGGAATTTCGACTGTGGAGCGAACTCGTTTCAAATGTCGAACTTTTTACTGACACATATGCTTAAATAACTATAATTTATCTCCACTGGTAAGCATTGTAGGCCATTGTACATCGTGAAAATGAATTGAGTCCGACTAATTTGACGCCTGAATCAACAGTCGAACATATACTACTTGGGTCAACTCAACGTGCTTTAAAATTCGGTTCATGAAAAGCTGGACATTTGAACTGGGCCGGCTTTGCCAAATGTCGTCGAACTCTCCTGGAATTAAATTCTCCAGAACCATATCCAAGTAAAGAATGAGAGAGAAGATTTCGTGTTCGCTTGTTTACGTCCTCGATAAAATGTGAAATTGGGCACTTTCACGTCGTAGTCGTGCAGTGCCCACGGCAAAAAATGTACATTTTCAAAAAGCGTGATGCACGTGCAGAGTAGTTGTTTTTCCAATCAAAACCGTTCTCGTTGTCGTCGCCGTTGCCTTCCCTAATATTTAACTGAGCAACGTTAAAGTAATCAATAATTTATATGCTTATTGCTCAAATCACTTTGAAACTCCTGCAACTCTGATGTATTTGTCCCAGTCAGTTTTCCGCTCAAATATTTGGAAAAAACATCAAACAACTTCTTAACGGTGGCTTTCACCTCACGTTTTTCTACAAAGAATAAAAACAACTGAAAGTTACTTTGATGACATCTTAAAAGGCTAACGAAGAAAGAGATCATTAATGAGAGGCGGAGATAGAGGATTGTACATAACCATCAATGGATGTCAACCAAGCCCCTTGAAATTTCGTTGTTCTTGTTAGAATTTAGGCAGATCCAAATTACAATAAGGGATAGTCGAAGAGGTCCGATTTGTCGATTTGTCTGTTACTGTTGTCTGGGTAATCACAAACGTTACATAAGCAGAGCTTAAAAACAGTAAAATTGTTAAACTACTAGATGAGCATTAAGCAACAACCAAAATAATCCTCGAAGGTCCTTAAAGTCAAGTAATTAAAAAAACTCTGTCATGTTACCGACGCTTTTACTGTGTTTAGGATAAGAGTACGCCCGTCGTAATGAAGTAGAGCGACAAATAAACCTCCTCCAGCAGTTGCTATATCGTCTGTATTTTCTTCCTGTAAATCTTGCTTTCATTGCTGAATATAAACTATACATAGCAAAAGTATTTTGCAGCAAATAAAAAGTTTAAAAACTCTTTTTACACTTGATTCATTTGCCTCGGTAGCAAATGATGGAAATGATGTCTCAATCAATTAATGTTAGAGCACTAAGTATATACCGATTTTTTGTCCAGTTGATAAAAGAAAGATATACTGCTGACAAATCCTTGAAGCAACTATAACGTACATGCATTCATAGAATCAAATCTCTACATAAGAGTAGTCGAGAAGTCCATTATTGTTCTCAGGGATGCATAGAGTTTCTTAGTTGAGTGTAGGTATTTACGGTAAACTGTTAATTATTTTGGGTTTTACACAGCTAATTGCGCCTTTCTCTCCGTTACCGTCAATAACATCTGAAGAGAAACAATGAATTTTTCTAAAGAATTTCACAATTTTTCATCGGCGTAGGACTTTAAGGACCACTTCGGGTAGCAAAAAAAAAAAAAAACTAAGAAAAAGTTGAAATAGAGTCCACCAGCGTGGGCGGAGACAAGCCTAGTTAAGTCACAACAAGCAATATTGACCCTCTCTTAAAAAATATGACAAATTGTGGCTACAAGAAATGTTTAGTGCTCACTGTTTTTACGAGTGACCGTTAAAATTTTCGTTTTTTTTTTAACCTACGTAACGACTAAAATGGTTGGCTTTTTAACGGTTAAGTCGGCGCAAAGAAACTCGCCGTACAGCCAGCGAAAATCATAGAGCACATTAGCGTACTTCGCATATTTCGCACTTCACAAAATGAAAAAAAAAAACTTTTTTTGAGAAGGGCCACCTTCCTCTCACCTCATCTTATATTTAAGGGGCAATTTGCAAAACGATATAATAAAATAATTTGATGCAAATTCGGTCGTGTCAAGAGTTGACTCACACGCCTTGATTCAAAGCGCTACCTCCTACTAACAAAATCAACAGTCTGGCCTACAGGAACAAGGATATCAAGTAACAGTTTTAGTTAAAGTTAGTTGTGCAACCCGCAGCTTCTGATGGACAATGCCTCTCTAGGGACCGTGGCCAAGGTAATAGATACCTTGGGTTTAGGATTTTCAGTAGCAGGTCTAGATCACACAAAATACGGATTTTATCAATTTCAAATTTTTTTGTTTATTGTTGTCATAGTAATATCGATTTTACTTAAAACTACATTTTCACAAATCTCAATCCATAGCCAATTACTGGTGAAAATTTTATAGCAATCGGACAAGGAAAAAAACACTTTTAAGGCGATTGAAAAATATCGGTATGGCGTATGAAAAAACTGTATCGAAACACCTTAAGGCAATCATAACAATTGAAACGTGTTCAAAATTTCAGAAACTTTTAGTACGTGGTAGTATTACAAGATTGTTTTGTTTGTTCGTTTTTTGTTCGTTTGTGTGTGTGTTTTTTTTTCCATTTTATAAATCACCGTAAATATAGTTTAAAAATTGGCGACGGGCAACACATTTACCTCGTAAAGAACGTTATCTGACCTTCAGAGTTTCGCTCTAACTAACATGTCCTTAAGGGATTTTCCCTTGCGATATGACATGAGGGGAAGCTCCTTAAAGATTTCTCTTATATAACCGTTCTTGGTTTTGTATAAGGTAGGTAAAGCCGGGTGGTATTGTGTTACAAAAGGTAGTAGTTTTTTACGGACCCCTTTACGCGCGGATTTGTTTCTCTGTTGAAGGGCAGTTTTCCTGTCGGCCAAATTTTCCTCAGAGAGGTACTTTTTCACAATAACGAAAGGGTGGCCTCTTTCTATCAGGCGATTTTGGAAATTTTTGATATTTTCCTCAAACTTTGTTTGAGAGGAATTAGAAGCCTGAGCGCTTCTCCCTTAATGAAGCCTTTCTTCTCGCCTGGTGGGCGATACGAGTAGAATTAAGTTTGTGTACTGACAGGTTTCTGTTGGTTTGTAATGATGTGTTTGCACGTCTAGGATAGATTCCTTGTTAAAACTAACCCCTTTCTAAACTTTTTTGGCCAAGAAAGTCATTTCTGTTTTTGTAATCTCAGCCTTGAATTTTAAAGTAGAGTGAACGCTATTTGCGTTTTCCACAAAGCTCTCTATTTAATGTTAATATTAATATCATTAAATCCTTATGAAGCGAGGCAAGAGGCAAGAGGCTAGAGATTTATGATTTTGTCATGCACAGAACAAGGTTTTATTCGATTATTAAGAGGAAACCCAAAATCCCTGTTTTAATAATAGTGGGCGGGTCATGTAATTTCCAAGCTTGAAAACGGCAGGGGCCAACATGCACCAGGTGTCCGTCTTATATAGGTGTCCCTTATGGGCTAGAGAGTTGACCGTATTTAGCGTTTTCGTGTGGTCGCTTTCAGTAGGTTACGCGGAAAACGTATAACGCAAAAAATCGGTCAAGGAAAATAATTTAACTTTGTTTTACTCTTTGACGGTGGGAATATCAGCAACCGAAAGTGGATGATTTACCTGGGTGACTGTAGTTAATTGAACCTTATTTAATGCTGAAAAATAAATGAGAAACAATTGTAATGTAAGGAACCCACATTTATTGGCTATTCATTTACAATGTTCCGCTGTCCTCTGCTGCCACAGCCGTAGTATAGTTTTCAATTGTATGTTACGTTTAACTTTTTGCTAAAAATCTTGTTTACAGTTCCTTAGAGAGCTTATTAGCTTATCAGCAGGCGCTTGTGAAATGTTTCACTTTACAAAAATATTGCCATGTGGATTAACCACGCCTTTTACTTGATTCGCTTGATTTTTGCCACATGGATCATGTGTGGGCCAATTTCCACTCGTACTACCGTCGAAGTAATAGACGTGGCCTGCACTGTTGAGATAAGGGCCGTGACTGTGCATCGTGATAGACTTTGGCACAACACCGGCACACTGCTTTGAAACTTGTTTGACCAGTTTACAGCTGAGGGACCCCGCTTTCTGCATCACGAGGCTTCCAGAACCTTCATTGCAAGCGATCCAGTTGTTGATGTTACTCTTGATAAGGAATTCTTTTCCAATGGTGCGCCACAAAGCAAAGTTCATGGCTTCATAATGCGTCTCGCTCAGTGGAACTGTTGTGGACACTCGTGTGTTAGCACCGCTGGCTGTCCATGTAGGCCGTGGAGTGACAGCATTTACACCAGACGTGAAGCTTGAATAAGTTGTGAAGGTATAACTCCAGACCAAAGTCCAACCTCCTCCGTCCGTCTGTTGGTCGCAATAGGCCTGGAAAGCGTTGCTATGGGAACCAGCATCCGGGTCAATCCAGTAGACACCTGACGTGGCAGAAGGCACTTTTGTTTTGAGATCGTTGCAATTGAGTGCTGAAGAATCTTTTGACAGACCTGCGTTCATAACGAAAACTAGTATTCTAATTAAATTGAGCTTTCTTCAGTTAGGAAAGTACCAGCACTCCCTTTCAGTCATTATTAGAAAAAAAAAGTGGCTTAAGGAAGCACGATAACATCTAAAATGGCACTGTAGCCTCCTTTTTCTTTTCCAACATTTTAGCAGTTCAAGAATAAGCTATTTCAGTGCTAATTCAGTAGAGGTCGGGAAGTAGTAAGTATACGGCTCATCACAGTACAAATGACGCCCTTTCGCTGGTTTGCTATGTGGGAAACATTGAGTGTCTTACCAATGGGGCTCGATTCTACGAGATCGTATTTGCCGCTAACGAGTCGTTTTATTATTTCATTCTTGCAGAGAAACGCAGTCTTGTGAAGGTAAAGATTTCCTTTTGGGTCCATCTCTAACACTTTATATCTGATATTCTTATCCAGAGCCCTACGTAAATAAAGTTTAACACGCGTTAGTGTAAGAGTTTGTGGGGAATCTGAAATATGATTGCAAATTAATTTTACTGATACTTCAAAAAAGCTGTAGACGTGTAACTCAATGATCCCTTTTCTGTCTTTTACCGAAATTTCAATGCTTTAGGCTCCTGAAAGCTGTTTGTGCGAGATCATGGTTCTTATCTAAGTAATCAGAAGTGTTTCGAAAGCCGCCCGAAAGGCTCTTTCTAGAGGCATTGAAATGCATGGAAAAGAGTTATCATAGCTCATTCCAATTAGAGATAAAATCATTAAGTTTGTATAAATTTTTAGTTAATGGTAATGTTATTTTGAGCTCTTTTGCTTTGCTCGAAAGTCTGTGTTTATGAATATCTGTGAAACTTGCTTTAATAATTTTGTACTATATAAAGCGAAAACAAAGGTGCCGACGAAGTCTAAAAAAGCACAGTCATGTAACCGAACAAACGATAATTTAAAGAATATAAATTTTGAAATTTGTTTCACAGGGTGAAAAATCTTAGTGTAAACAAGGTAAAATAAAAGGAAACTAGCGAGAGCCTCTCATCAAGAAAGTGAAGAGATTTTTGTTTAATTTCACGTACTCGTCATATAATATGTTCAAATCAGGTTGTATAAATTAGAAATACTGTTACCTTGTTGCGGAAGAAAAGACACTGACGAGAAACAAAAAGCACAGCGTAAAACGAAACATCGTTTTGAATTGCTTCACAGGAATGCGATAAATATCTTACGATTAACCAGTTGAAATGATTTTGATATGAACAGCTTGGGTCTATAAATTGTTTACAGCGAGGGCAGACAAAATCTGAAGAATATGTGCCACATTACGGTAACAAGATTTTTTACTTGCGGCCTTTATTTTTAACCCTTGCGTGTGCCTTATTAATAACTCAGCCTAGTCTTCACTCGGACTGACGGCGCTGATTATGAAAAGTTGATATATTTTCCTAGTTTAAAGTTGATTTTTGAAGGATTATCGCGGATGGAAATTAAAATAGTTTATATTTGCTGATGGATTCCTCTCTTTGTGAAATACTTTAGAGAGGATTCCTTCCCTTACCAATGTTTTGCCAGAAAAAAACAGAACAAACCTACGCCTATAGGAAAAATATTTAGCAGAACTAGCTCAGTCGGTAGGGTGCTTGAATACAGAACGGAAGGTCATGACTGGTACGATCACCGGGGCCAGAATAATACTCCGAATCTTGAAACAACTGGGAAATAAAGGTGGTGACTTTGTCCTGCAAACGGCTGCAAACTCTCGAGTTAAATACGTTTACACTCAAATAAAGTGCATTCTTTAGCAATCTGGCTGCATTATGCGCGAAGTATAGAAACATATTGGTCGAATACGTAAATCTTTCGTTAGTCTTGTTTACAGGATAAACAGACGAAATCTTCAAAGGGGTGACTGTTTTACTGGTGCTCCGATACTGAGGCCCAAAAAAAACACTGAAGGATCGAAACCAAATACATGTACTCTAAATTTAACAACAAGGAAGGATCCCTACTAGCTTGCTACACAGCCGTTTTTAGTGTCGTCACGCAACGCTTCTACTAGCCGTAGGCAAAAAGAGTTGACTGTAAGCATGGCCGAAGATTTGATCTCCGGGCTATCGAGAAAAACACTTGTTAGTGACTAGAGCGGGATTTGAACGGTGGTTGCGGCTGACCGAGTTGGAATCTACTTGACCATGCTCGGCCTTACCAGCAGGTGCTGGTTAACCTCGAAATTTCTGCGTCCCTTCTACGCAGGCTAGCTTGGCCTCCTAATGAGACCAAAAAAATTCGTGAATTTTACTCTTACGCGCATCGCTATTTTGAATAACAAAACAGATTCTCTCAAAGGTGAATGAAAGCACCAATCAATAGCACCACAACAAAAACATCGCTTTCCGCCCGGGACACTTGGAAACACTACTGCCGTTCAAAAAGGAGTGTAAGGCCTGTTCCAAACGTCGTGCTATTATCGTGCTAAGCTGGCTCAACTGCAGCTCGACTGCAGGTTTCAGACGTCGAATTTAATTCAGTCGAATAGAACGGCTGTTGCCAAAAACAAAACACAAAAATAAAGAAACGGTTCAGCAAACTTTTAAATGTATTCTAATGCATTCGTAATTTATGAATTGAGTTCGGCACGGCGGTAGCTCGACGTTTGAAACCAAGTCGAGCTACCACTGTGCAACCTGTTCCAAGCGTTCAGATAGTGGGGAGCGGTGCGAAGTAAAGAAAGACATAAAAAGTAGAGGGGGACTGGGGAGAGAGGTGCGGTTCCCTCTCTCACCTCTCCTCCTCCCTCGCTTATATTTTTCGCGCTCCTTTTTACTTCGCACCGCTCCACACTATCTGAGTGTCTGGAACAGGCTACTGTCGTGTAGCACGGCAAGGCGTGCCGTGCTACAAGGCAGTAGAACGGCTTGGTTTCAAATGTCGTACTTTGCACCGCTCCACACTTATCTGAACGCCTGGAACAGGCTACTGTCGTGTAGCACGGCAAGGCTTGCCGTGCTACACGACAGTAGCACGACTTGGTTTCAAACGTCGCGCTACTGCCGTGCTAAAGTCGAATTTAATTCGATCAACTGAGTTCGGCACGGCAGTAGCACGACGTTTGAAACGGGCCTAAGTTCCGGGTGTAAGTTAAATCACCATGGAGAAAGGCTTACAAAGCCTTGCCTTCTGATGTTTTGTTTTTGAAGCTGGTATATTTACATATTAAGAAAACCCTTTTGAGCAAACATTGAAACTAAAAAAGTCAATATTTCATCATTCTTTATTAAATTTATTTTTATTCCAAATATATAACCTTTAACGGCAAAGATAAATGATACCTTTTTTTAGCCTGAATTTCATACGATTATAATTACTTCGAGTCGTTATTACTCCTCAGTTGCTGAGAGGAGAAAACGATTCGAAGCAATCGGATGAAATTCAGGCTAACCTTTTTCCTGTTTTTAAACCAAATTTAGGTCTAAATTGATTCTTTTGAGGGGGAAAAATTTTATTGAAACTCAACGTGATCTTTATTATTCATACTCTTGCAAATATATTTATCTAGACTTTAGGAGACAAAAGAAATATTTCTTTTTTAATATTTTGACAATGATTTGCTTCTAGCTTCACTGCGGACGTTAAGATCCGAGGACGGCGACGGCGAGGGCAGCGAAAACGTCGCTTTATTCAATCGCGATTATTCCAACTCAGGCCCAGTGCAAACGTCGAATTTTAATTTTCATGTACAGAAACTTATCCCTTCAATTGAGTACATGAAAAGATCGTCGTTTAAGTCCGACCTATGAATTGGCCTACATGGGAATTTCGACTGTCGAGCGAACTGGTTTCAAATGTCGAACTTTTTGCCGCGAACCTTATGCATAAATAACTATAATTTATCTCCACTGGTAAGCATTGTAAACCATTGTACATCATGAAAATGAATTGAGTCCGACTAATCAACAGTCGAACATATACCACTTGGGTCAACTCAACGTGCTATAAACTTCGGTTTATGAAAAGCTGGACGTTTGAACTGGGCCGGCTTTGCCAAATGTAGGCGAACTCTCCTGGAATTAAATTCTCCAGAACCATATCCAAGTAAAGAATGAGAAAGAAGATTTCGTGTTCGCTTGTTCACGTTCTCGATAAAACGTGAAATTAGGCACTTACACGTCGTAGTCGTGCAGTGACGGCAAAAAATGTACATGACTATTGTACAAAAAAGCGTGATGCACGTGCAGAGTTGTTGTTTTCCAATCAAACCGTTATCGTTGCCGTCGCCGTCGCCCTTGCTTAAGCTCCCTGATATTTAACTGAGCAACCTTAAAGTAATAAATAATTTCAATGGTTATTGCTCAAGTCATTTTGAACCTCCTGTAACTCTGATGTATTTGTCCCAGTCACTTTCCCGCTGAAATATCTTGCAAACATCAAACAACTTCTTAACAGTGCGATTTATCTCAAGTTTTTCTACAAAGAATCAAAACAACTGGGCCCGGTTGTTCGAAGGCCGATTAGCGCTTAACCCGGAGTTAAATTTAACCTGGGTTTCTTTTTCTTGTGTTCAAAAGCATTTTCTCGGATAATTTTCTCAGTTATTTTTAGAGCTTTCAATCATCAACTTGTAGACAAAAAGAATTAAATTGAAATGCGTTTTAAGCTTTTAAATCTGACTTCAAATCTCGCACTAACCCTGGGTTATCTTAACCCAGCTTTGAACAACTCGGCCCAGAATGTCACTTTGATGACACTTTAAAAGGCTAACAAAGAAGGAGATCATTAATAAGAGCAGGAGTAGAGGATTTTACATAATCATCTCAATGGGTGTCAACCAAGCCCCTTGAAATTTCGTCGTTCTTGTTAGAATATAGGCAGATCTAAATTACAGTAACGGACAGTCGAAGAGGTCCAAAGCCTTATGGACTTTCTAAATCTCTTTTTCGATTTGTCTCTTACTGTTGTCTGGGTAATCTCAAACGTTACATAAGCAGAGCTTAAAAACAGTAGAATTGTCAAACAACTAGATGAGCATAAGCAACAACCAAAACAATCCTCGAAGTCAAGTAAAAACTTACTTGAAAAGAATGACGACACCTTTCCAGATTGCATGACTCTGTGGGTGATACAGCGAGCTAAATACTTAAACAAGTTCTAGTGGAAGAGAAAAACAAACCAAATCAAAATGTTAACTATTAATAAGAACTTCAAACCTTTTCGCTGCCAGGGTCGATTTTTGTAAATTTGTCCTTTGGCTCTAACTATAACTCTGTGAACAAAATTCCTTGGTATTACGATGAAAGCTGCGAAGAAATGTCCTTCCTCTGGTACTGTTCATCATGCTTTGCGATTGAAACAGTGGATTCAATCCTTGCTACGTTGTGAACATGCAAACCATTCAAATGAAAGCTCTAGTACAGTCCTTTCTTGTGTTGCTGCTTTATTATGCTATACAAAGAGATTCTAGCTTAAAGGATAAGATGCTCCGGTGTTCCATTGAAATGAAACCTCTCCAGCAATATTTTTACACGGTACTATTTATTTAGAATAGAGTTCTAACTTTTGAGTCTGTGAATGAAATCCCATGGTGTTACCATTCAAACGAAACTTCTTCAGCAGTTCCATGACACTAACTTTTGAGTCTGTGGATGAAATCCCATGGTGTTACCATTCAAATAAAACCTCTTCAGCAGTACTTTCACACAATATTATTTGAAGAGTATGCAGTTCTAACGTTTGAGCCTGTGGATGAAATCCTGAGTTGATGTACTATTCAAATGTAACCTCTTCAGTAGTACTTTCACAAGTTCTATTTGTTTATTACGTAGTTCTTACCTTAGAGACAATAGAGCCCTGCTTTAGATACGGAGACAGGTACTTAACAACTACATTAGCCACGTCCTTAACACCAGCAGAATCCCCAGGAGATATGTTACCAAGGTTACCACCTGACGAACCGTCCCCAGACTTCTTCTCACGACTGTCTTTATGTCCTATTGATTGTGATGTGGAGCACTTATTTAACCACTGATCTATTTTCTGTGTACTACTGCCACTTTTATGACCAGCAAGTAAATTGTCTTTATGCCTGCGCGATTACCTTGAGGTAGCTCTAATGGGTTTTAATGGCTTTAATTCTGACTCCTTGGTAAAGAAACCAACACCTGCACTCTTTGTTTCTGTCATGTTACCGACGCTTTTACTGTGTTTAGGATAACAGTACGCCTTCTTAATGAAGTAGAACGACAAACAATCCTCCAACGCTGTTCTCTTTTTGCTGTTAGCAGCAGTTGCTACATCGTCTGTATTTTCTTCCTGTAAATCTTCTTTTCATTGCTGAATATAAACCATACATAGCAAAAGTATATTTGCAGCAAATAATAAGTTTAATTAAAAAATCTTTTTACACTTGATTCATTTGCCTCGGTGGCTTTCTGGAAATGATGTCTCAATCAATTTATGTTAGACCATGCACTAGGTATATACCGATTTTTTGTCCAGTTGTTAAAAGAAAGATAAACCCTTTAAGCAACTATAAAGTACATGCATTCACTGAATCAAATCTCTACATAAGAGTACGAGAAGTCCATTATTGTTCTCAGGGATGTATAGAGTTTCTTAGTTGAGTGTCCTAGTTATTTACGGTAAACTGTTATTATTTTGGCTTTTACGCAGCTAATTGCTCCTTCCTCTCCGTTACCTTCAATGACATCCGAAGAGAAACAATCAATTTTTCTAAAGAATTTTCCAATTTTTCATCGGCGTAGGCCTCTAAGGACCACTTCGGGAGAGAAAAAAAAACTAAGAAAAGGTTGAAATAGAGACCACCAGCCTGGGCGGAGACAAGCCTATATAGTAAAGTCACAACAAGCAATATTGACCCTCTCTTAAAAAGTGACAAATTGTGGCTACAAGAAATTTTTAGTGCTCACTGTTTTTACGAGTGACGGTTAAAATTTTCGTCTTTTTAAACCTAACGACTAAAATGGTTGGCTTTTTAACGGTTAATCGCTCAAAGAAACTCGCAGTAGAGCCAGCGAAAAACATAGAACACACTAGCGTACTTCGCTTATTTCGCACTTCATAAAATGAAAAAAAAAACTTTTTTTATGAGAAGGGCCACCTTCCTCTCGCCTCATCTTATATTTAAGGGGCATTTGCAAAACGATATAATAACATAATGTAAAACAAATTCGGCCATGCCAAGAGTTGACTCACACGCCTTGATTCAAAGCGCTATCTTCTACTAGACAAAATCAACACTCTGGCCTACGGGATCAAGGATATCATGATCAAGTAACAGTTTTAGTTCAAGTTAGTTGTACAATCCGCAGCTTCTGATAGATAAAGCCTCGCTGAGCCTCGCTAGGGACCGTGGCCAAGGTAATAGATACCTTGGGTTTAGTCTTGGTACTTTTAATGTTGAAGACTATCAAAGACTAAAGAAACAGAGTCTGCGGCTCGTCTGCGGCCGCCCTCAAGCTAACCGACTTGGTAAAGATAGCAGACGTTCTCTTTAGGGACTGGTCAAAAAGTATAAGTGGGGTGGGGTGGGGTTGAGGTGCGCCGGAGCAGAAAGGGGGTGGGTGAGCCTTGTGCAAGGGGTGGGTGATGCAATTTTAAGTTACTCTTAGGGGCTGGGTCATCCTATTTTATAACATAGATATAGACACACATTTACGCCTTCATACTAAATAAATACAGTCAGCTGAAATTATTGCTAACAATACTCTCAAACCTATTGTGTCCTTTTTAAAATGCAATTTTACTAAAATGAACGATTTTTGTTTGTCACATTGTATTGCTGTTTACTGAAACTGAATTCTGGTACCTTAAGTGTGGCTCCCCATGTTGTTACATATATTCTAGAAAGAAAGCAAACAAAGAAACACGAGGTCTCATTTATTGTCATAAAAAAAGGTAGCAATAATAAGCAGAAATATTAAGGCAATCCTAACAATTGAAACGTATTCAAAATATCAGAAACTTTACGTGGCAGTATTACATGACGGTATCTAACAAGATTGTTTTGTTCGTTCGTTTGTTGTTCGTTTGTCTGTGTGTGTGCTTTTCCCATTTTATAAATCACCGTAAATATAGTTTAAAAACTGGCGACGGGCAACACACCTACTCGTAAAGAACGTTATCTGACCTTCAGAGCTTCGCTCAACTAACAGGTCCTTAAGGGATTTTCCCTTGCGATATGATATGAAGTTTAACTCTTTAAAGATTTCTCTTATATAACCGTTCTTGGTTTTGTATAAGGTGCCATTTCCCCATTAGTATTTTCTTCAAGCTATGTAAAGCCGGGTGGTTTTGTGTAACAAAAGGTAATAGTTTTTACGCGCGGATTTGTTTCTCTGTTGAAGGGCTGTTTTCCTGTCGGCCAAATTTTCCTCAGAGAGGTACTTTCTCACAATAACGGAAGGGTGGCCTCTTTCTATCAGGCGATTTTGGAAATTTTTGATATTTTCCTCAAACTTTGTTTGAGAGGAATTAGAAGCCTGAGCGCTTCTTCCTTAATAAAGCCTTTCTTCTCGCCTGGTGGGCGATACGAGTAGAATTAAGTTCGTGTACTGACAGGTTTCTGTTGGTTTGTAATGATGCGTTTGCACTTCTAGGATAGTTTCCTTGTTAAAACTAACCCTCTGTACACTTTTGTGTCCAAGAAAGTCACTTTTCTTTTTGTAATCGCAGCCTTGAATTTTAAAGTAGAGTGAAAATTATTTGCCTTTTCCACAAAGCTCTCTACAGGGTGTCCCAAAAGTTCGTTCCTCTACTTCATAAGTCTGTATTTCAGTACGATTGGGCTTGGTAAGCAAATCATTTCATCAAAAGTTGTGTCTTTCAATATAGTTCACTATTTTCATAGTTGTTGTGCCATCTTTTGACTCGAATATTCGATCTGTGCACTTCCGCGCCAAAGGTGCGCGTGTGTATGTTTTTTCCAGTCACATATTTTTTGAATTTCATAGCCCAAATTGCTCGAACTCCTTCCTTGTTTTTTTGTAAATATCACGAAAGATAAACCCCCTTAACGCAAAAACGTTCAGCTTCGTAAGAGCAGAAGCCTGTATACTTCGATTTACTGGCTTATCTGTTGTAGAAATTGCTAAAAACTGGTCCAGGAAAAATGCGAATGTTGGGTGGTAGAAGGATCATGGAGAAATGAAGGTTTTGTCCAAGAAAGTGATCTTTCTTTTTGACATCTCAGCCGTAAATTTTTTGTAGAGCGAAAGTTGTTTTCCTTTTCCACAAAGCTCTCTATTTAATATTGATACTAATATAATTAAATTCCTTATGAAGCGAGGCAAGAGGCTAGATATTTATGATCTTGTCATGCACAGAACAAGGTTTTATTGGATTATTAAGAGGACATCAAAAATCCATGTTTTAATAACAGGGGCTAAATCACGTAATTTCCAACCTTGAAAACGGCAGGGGCTAACACGAGGTGTCCGTCTTCTATAGGTAGTTGTTAAGAGAAAGTTGACTGTATTCAGCGTTTTCATGTGGTCGCTTTCCGTAGGTTAACGCGGAAAACGTATAACGAAAAAAAATCGGTCAAGAGAAATAATTTTGCAACTTTGTTTCACTCTTTGACGGTGGGAATATCAGCAACCGAAAGTAGATGATTTAACTGAGCGACTGTAGTTATTGAACCTTTAATGCTGAAAAATAAATCAGAGAAACAATTGCAATGTAAGGAACTCACATTTATTGGGTATTCATTTACAATATTCCGCTGTCCTCTGCTGCGACAGCCGTAGAATAGTTTTCAACTTTATGTTAATTTTCACTTTTTGCTAAAGATTTTGTTTACAGTTCCTTAGAGAGCTTATTAGCATTTAATGACTTTTTCTTGGTTCCTCCAAAATATTCAGCAGGCGCTTGAGAAATTTTTTTAAAAATATTGCCATGTGGATTAACCACACCTTTTACTTGATTCGCTTGATTTCTGCCACATGGATCATGTGTGGGCCAATTTCCACTTGTACTACCATCGAAGACTGAATAGTTGTGGCCTGCACTGCTAAGATAAGGACCGCGACTGTGCATCATGATAGACTTTGGCACAACACCGGCACACTGCTTTGAAACTTGTTTGACCAGTTTACAGCTGAGGGACCCCGCTTTCTGCATCACACGAGGCTTCCAGAACCTTCCTTGCAAGCGATCCATTTGTTGATGTTACAATGGTGCGCCACAAAGCAAATTTGATGGCTTCATAATGCGTCTCGTCCAGTGGAATTGTGGTGGACACTCGCTGTCTATGAAGGTCTTGGAGTGACAGCGTTTGCACTAGACGTTAAACGAAGGATGACCAAATTTCAGTACTGTACTTTTTTACATTCGTCTTTTTCGTGGTCACTTTCAGTAGGTTCGACGATATAACGAGAAAAACTCGACCAAGGGAAATAATTTAACTTTCTTTTACTTTTTGACGGTAGGAAAAGTCTGCGACTGAAAGTAGATGATTTAACTGGTTAACGATGGTTAAATGAACATAATGTAACGTTACGTTGAACAATAAATGAAACAAGTAAGGAACCCACATTTATTGGCTGTTTATTTGCAATATTCTGCTACCTTCTGCTGCCATAACAGTATAGTTTTCAGTGTGTATGTTAATATTAACTTTTAGCTGCTTGAGTTGTTTACAATACTACTTGAGTTGTTTACAATGCCTTAGAGAGCTTATTAGCATTTAATGATTTTACTTCAGTTCCTCCCCAATATTCAGGAGGCGCTTGAGAAATTTTTCATCGTACAAAAATATTGCCGTGTGGATTAACCACACCTTTTACTTGATTCGCTTGACTTCTGCCACATGGATCGTGCGTGGGCGAATTTCCACTCGTACTTCCGTCGAAATAGTAGTACTCGCTACTGCTGGAAAGACCGTCCATAGTGATGGACTTTAGCACTACACCAGCACACTGCTTTGAAACTTGCTTGACCAGTTTACAGCTGAGGGACCCTGTTTTCTGCATCACGAAGGCTTCCAGAACCCTCCTTGCAAGCGACCCAGTTGTTGATGTTACTCTTGATAGGGAATTCTTTTCCAATGGTGCGCCACAAAGCAAAGTTCATGGCTTTATAATGCGTCTCGCTCAGTGGAACTCTGGTGGAAACTCGTGTGTTAGCACCGCTGGCTGTCCATGTAGGCCGTGGAGTGACAGCATTTGCACCAGAATTGAAGCTTAAATAAGCTGTGAAGGTATAACTCCAGACCAAAGTCCAACCTCCTCCGTCCGTCTGTTGGTCGCAATAGGCTTGGAAAGCGTTGCTATGGGAACCAGCATCAGGGTCAATCCAGTAGACACCCGACGTGGCAGAAGGCACTTTTGTTTTGAGATCCTTGCAATTGAGTGCTGAAGAATCTTTTTGACAGACCTGCGTTCATAACGAAAAGAAGTATTCTAATTAAATCGAACTTTCTTCACGTTGAAAGTACTAGCACTCCCTTTCAGTTATTATTAGAAAAAAAATGTGGTTTAAGGAAGCAAGAAAACATTTAAAATGGCACTGTAGACTTCCTTTTCTTTTCCAACATTTTAGCAGTTCAAGGATAAGCTATTTCAGTGCTAATTCAGTAGAGGTCGGGAAGCATTAAGTATACGGCTCATCACAGTACAAATGACGGCCTTCGCTGGTTTTCTATGTGGGAAACATTGAGTGACTTACCAACGGGGCTCGATTCTACGAGATGGTATTTGCCGCCAACGAGTCGTTTTATTATTTCATTCTTGCAGAGAAACGCAATCTTGTGAAGGTAAAGATTTCCTTTTGGGTCCATCTCTAGCACTTTATATCTGATATTCTTATCCAGAGCCCTACGCAAATAAAGTTTAACACTCGTTAGTATAAGAGTTTGTGGGGAATCTGAAATGTGATTGCAAATTAATTTTACCGATACTTCAAAAAAGCTGTAGACGTGTAACTCAATGATCTCTTTTCCGTCTTTTACCGAAATTTCAATGTTTTAGGCTGCTGAAAGCTGTTTGTGCGAGATCATGGTTCTTAGCTAAGTAATCAGAAATGTTTTGAAAGCCGCCCGAAAGGCTCTTTCTAGAGGCATTGAAATGCATGGAAAAGAGTTATCATAGCTCATTCGCGTTAAAGATAATCAAAGAAAGACTATCGTCAACTCGTGGGTACGTTGTTTAGAAAATAATCAATTAGTTATCACCCCTGGTTTTCCCACAGCAAATTTTAGGAAATGATAGAAATTCAGATTATAAATATACTATCCTTGTTCTGGAAACACAATACTTTTCTTGCTGTTTGTTGCACTTTATTAACAGTTATGCCGATCTTGCGAGCCCTCAGTCTCTTGGTTTGCGGTCTAAAGAATGTGTAACGAAACGACTATCAAAACTGTAACGCGATCAAAATAACCCATTTTTTCAGAGGTTTTCGACGGCTTTTGATGTTCTAACGACAAACACATCTCCTCTGGACCCTGTGGCCATACTTAACCGATTGAAAAAACGACTCGAAGCAATCGCATGAAATTTAAGGCTAATTAAAATCAGGTTACTGACAGTAAAAAACAATGTAAACACATTTCATGGCAATGAAAGAACATATGCGATACAAAGTCGACACAACTCCTCCGCGAAATAGGACGCAAAACATGAGCTTATGTTTTCTTATCTCGATTTCTGCTGTTATTTAAAAGCTAATGCTCAAAATCACATCCATTTCTCCCCGTGATCTTAAGGAGTCCTTATAAAGAAGAAGAAGAGGAAGCGCCTTTATTTATTATACATTCATTCATACACATAACCTACTACATTACTACAAGGTATGAGATCAAGCCAGCGTCGAAGTTGAAGGACTAGAAGAGAAAATGCTCATCTTCTCGTCAAGTTTAACGCCTGGACGAGTCAAAGGCTCTTGAATCGTACTAATCTGAAAGATTCCTGCGTGTCTTAAATTTGGTAAGACCTCTATCCTCTGACCGTGCTGTAGCGCACGATTCACGCTCTCAACGAGGAATTTGATACCACCGAACTTTGGCGAGCGCGTGCTTCTTTGGAAACGATAGATCTTCGCGCTCTCGAGTTCGGACCCGATTAATTACGAAAGCGTCTACTACGAGTGAGCGAGTGACTCATTTGCATATCCCTGTCCCTGCAAGAACTCGTGGTACGCCCGCGCGTACCCACGAGTTAAAAATCATTCAATTTGTATCAATTTTCGGTCAATGTTATTAACTCTTATAGAAGCCTTTTGAGCTCTTTTGCATGGCCGTCGATAAAACCCGGAACATGGAACATTCCGGAACATGCCGGAACATGAAAAAATAAAAAAAAAATTCATAAAAAAATAAAGAAAGAAAATAACAAAATAAAATATATATTTTTTAAATTAATAATAACATAAAATAATAACAACAACAACAAAAAGAAAAAATAAGAAAAAAAAAAACTGGTATCATCTCCGAGGATGAGAAAACAATATTTTGTCGCAATTAATTTGTTGGGCGATTGAGGGTTCATGCAAATGACAGTAATGAGTGAAGGCTTGCTTCTAAATTCAAACTATATTAAAATGGATCGCGAGAAGGGGAGTCTCCTTCGCAGCCGTTTTTAGGCTCGTCACGCAACGCTCCTCCCCACAAAGGAGCCAAGTCAAGCCAAGTCGGTAAGTAACTCATTTCAAGCCAACATATGGTCTCCTTATATCAGCTTATATATATAACCGACATTTGCTTACTTGAGGTGCTTTGCTTTCTTGAGGTTGACATGAATTACTTACATACTAGACTCTGTCAACTTAAGAAGAGCTTAGGAGCTCCTGTCTTTGGATTTTTGTGGACAATACTCACATTGTTAATGATATATGAAATGAATCATATGTGAACTGCTGAAATGAAATGAAATGAAGAAATGATCGTCGCAGTTAACGCAATTTATGCAATTGCGTAGAGAAATTCGTAGTAGTTTCTATACTGTTTACGGTCAGCCTAATATTTCAGCCGTCTCCTCTAGTCGCAAGAGGAGTTTGCGACTCGTGGAGACGGCTGAAATTCAAGTGAAACGCTGTTCCCCCTATATTTCGAGCCCATTCCTAATTTATCGAGGACACTTGAAGGTTTGCTTACGCCACATGTTATTTTTGTAAACACTATTTTTCAGCTAAATTCACTGAATATTACAGTATCCGTTTGTTACATGTCTGGGTCAAAGGTGAATAGAAAGGAAAGGCGAGCCGTGCGTCTTTGCTTGTTTGTTTTTGTGTTCCACCTTGCTAAATATATCAATTTCGGAGCATTTGGTTCTGTCGTGAAGTCTTGTCGCCGAGAATAGCTACGCATTTACTGTTTCCAAAATGAAATCTTGTTCACTAAAGCCTGGTTCCATATGATCGTCCGGATCGTCCCGATCGTCCCAGTCGTCTCAAAAAACGTCCAGACGATCGGGACGATCATATGGAAACGCTACCCAGACGATTGCAAACGACCCGGACGACTGAGACGACCTCGATCGCTTGGATAGAGTTGAGTTCTATCCGGACGATCGGGACGATCATGTAAATTTTGAAGCGATCACATGGAGCGCTCTCAGACCGTGACTGAGACGATCGGGACGATCGAAAGCTATCCCAGAAGTCATCCAGTACTCGAGAATAAATTCGGCCCGGATGGCGCTGAAGCCGAAAAAATAATACACAAATGTTCGCAGCGCGTATGTGGGTTATTTGAAATTGGAGAAAGTCCGTGACGTCAAGTTTTCGAATAGATACTGTGTCATCGAGGAACTATTCTAGCTTCTCAATGTCACAAAATCAAGAGAAAAAGCAGATACCAAGGTACGAGGTTCGCTTTACGAACAAAAACCATCCATTTATGTGGCTTGTTTGCAAAACACGCGCAAAAATTCTATTTTTTGACCCAGAGACATCACTGACGACCCCGCGTCTCTTGCCTTGAGGCGATCGAGACGATCATATGGAAACCACCAATCGCCCCAGTCGTCCGGATCGTCTCGAAATATTTTGAAACGATTGGGGCGATCGGGACGATCCGGACGATCATATGGAAACCAGGCTTAAAATCCAGGGAACGTCACAAAATTCAAAGAAACAAACACGTTAGCAAAGCATTCGAATTAGCAGATAAATATAAATACACTGCAAAAGTATCTCTCAAATAACTTGAAGTTCGCTCTCACCAGTTTTGTCGTCAGAGGATACCCAAATCACTTTGACAGCGTCGATCGCCAGTCCTCAACTTGCGACGCGGGAGACAGCTAAAATTCAGGCTAACTGATAACAGTTAGAAACTACCACTGCGCTACCACTGCCACTACAACTATTTACGGCGAATGTGAATCTTATCCACTAAAGTCCAAAGCGACGAGCCCCTAAGCTCTTCTTATTTTAATATAGTTTGAATTCTCAATCGCCAAACAAATTAATTGCGACAAAATATTGTTTTCTCATACTCGGAGATGATACCAGTTTCTTTTTCTTTATTTCTATATTTTTCGTTGTTGTTGTTGTTATTTTATGTTATTATTTATTTTTACAAAAATTGTATTATTATTATTATTTTATTTATTTCTTTTTTCTTGAAAATTATTTTATTTTTTCATGTTCCGGGATGTTCCGGTATGTTCCATGTTCCTGGTTTTATCGACGGCCCTTTTGTATTGCTTTAATCGAAAGTCTGTGTTTATGAATGCTTGAAACTTGCTCTATCAATCAGTCATGTAACCGAGAAAACAATAATTTAAAGTATAAATTTTGAAATTTGTTTCACAGGGTGAAAAATCTTAGTGTAAACAAGGTAAAATGAAAGCAAACTAGCGACAGCCTTCTCATCAAGAAACGGAAGAGATTTGTTTTTTTACTAGGTGGTATAAATTAGAAATACTGTTACCTTGTCGCGGAAGAAAAGACACTGACCAGAAACAAGCACAGCGTAAAACGAAACATCATTTTGAATTGCTGGATTCGAATTGCTTCATAGGAATGCGAGAAATGTCTTACGATTAACTAGTTGACATGATGTTGACATGAAGCAGCTCGGTGAGGGTAAGAGGCGGAATGAGTTTGCGGAATGGCATGTGGCATGGCTTGCGGAATGACATAATTATGCGGAATTTAATATACGCAGCTGAATGATCCAAAGAAATAAATTAAACTGAAAAGAGCGCCCTTTTTGGCGCCAATCAATTTGCAAACGCAGCCGCTGTTTTAATGTTGCGGCCTTAACATACGATTACAATAAAAAAAAAAACACGAAGGCTCATTGTCGACCAGCCTTTTCCGCACAGCCAAAAAGATTCTTCGTCTATTGAAGAAAAGGTGTTTTCGAAGGTCACGCTACCTTCTACTTTATTTTTTTCTGCAAAAGATGTTTGTACGATTAACTTAACAGTTTCTTGTTACCTATATTTGTATTCGAAACCGTGTGAGAAGTGTTTCTTTATGGGACTGTGGGTTATGTGATTGTGACATAATTGATAATATTCAGAGATGAATCGAATCTTGTATTTTGTTTCCTCAGTTGCGAGCTTGAGACGTGAGAAACAGAAAAATCGACCAAAATCTTAATTTCGTGGCAAGACTCTCCTACAAAAAATGGCAAATTCTGCATCCTTGACTCAATGTACTAATAATCAATAGTTCTGTTAGTAGTAAATTTGCTTGTAATATCATTCTGTAAGACTATATATTTTTGTAACTTTAGCTTGTTTTTAGTAATTCTTATTTATCCAGATAGTTTATTTAATTACTTTACAATTGTTATATTATCTGTTATGACTGCTGTAACCTTTCCTCTCCGCCCGCCTCGTCTAGCTTTTGCTATTTGCGGGTAGAGATGGTAAAATGATGTTCATGAAATAAAGTATAGTGTGTGTGAGAGTTGAAAATCAATTTCTTTCATTTTTTTTTCATAGATAGCTTTTAGAAACCTAACATAGATTGTTCTCGCCGAAAGCCTTTAAATTTTATTCGTGAGAAAGAATAGAAGATCGGTTTTCGATGTCGGAGTGTGAGACTGCATTAACTTTTAACCTGAAATTCGCTAACATCAACTTTCCTTGCGTTCGCAAACGAAGCTGGATGGAGAAATTTGGACACTTTCCACGAACAGAAAAATTCTTTTCCTTCCACTAGAAGATACTTTCACAACAGGGAAGCTGGTCGTACTGAAATAATTTGAAAAATAAGGGATAGGTTTACAGGATAACAAAAATTTAAATTCGTTACTCATTTTCGACGGCAATATTTAACGTGTGGTATAACTCCAAATTCTCTTCTTGCTATTTAAATCACACATTTAGACATTCATTTAAAACATACCTGGGAATCGGCTTGGGTAAGTGAAGGAAATATCTGTAAGACACCTTCGAAGTTCAGGAATTTTCATGGTAGGCTGGCGGTGATTGTCTGTATTGTGTAAACACTTCCAATTTCGAAACGCACATAAATAGATATTTACAGCCTAAAGGCTCGTTTTTCGTACGTCTTGTAGGTTTTCCCTTTGCGAAATTCCTTTTTTCAATCAAAGAATGGGGTTAAAAGGTGAAACTGGGTCAATTTTAGCCATTCTTTACCTGCCGGCGACTCTGCGTGAAAGTCTGTTCCGTGACTGCACGTGGCACAACGTACGTTTGAAGAGACGGAGCTGTCAAAATGACAGTCACGAAATCAGGGTAGTAACGCAACGTAATTCTTGATCGAAGGAGTAACATTTTCGGTGCCGACTTCAATGTTTTCGTTTGGAGGCTGCCTTCAGGAACCCTAGCCAATTCTCAGGTGTGTTTTTATAGATAAATGTCGAAATGCGTGAGCCTAATCTCGTACCCAGTGGGAGATCTGGGTACGAGATTAGCGTGAACCAGCAAAGCAGTTGCTCACTCAAATTGGCGCCAAAAAAGGCGCGGGAATGACGCGCTTATGCCTTTCAGTTTAATTTATTTATTTGCGCCAATTTCCATATTTTACATTCCGCATAATTATGTCATTCCGCAAGCCATGCCACATGCCATTCCGCAAACTCATTCCGCCTTTTACCCTCACCGGAAGCAGCTTGGGTCTAATAAATTGCTTAACACGAGGTCAGACAAAACCTTAATAAAATATGCCACATTACGGTAACAAGATGTTTTACTTGCGGCCTGTATTTTAAGCCTTGCGCGTGTCTTATCAATACCTCAGCCTGAGTCTTCACTCGGTCTGCGGGATCATGAAAAGTAGATATATTTTCAGTAGTTAAGTTGATTTTTGAAGGCCGATTATCACGGATGAAAGTTAATAAAAATAGTTTTTACTGGCTGATGGATTCCTCTCTTTCTGAAATAAATTAGAGAGGGTTCCTTCCCTTACCGATGGTTTGCTAGAAAAAAAAAAAGATATATATTATGATGTTTGGCAGGACTAACTCAGTCGGTGGAACGATCCCCGGGGCCAGAATAATACTCGGAATCTTGAAACAACTGGGAAATAAAGGTGGTGACTTTGTCCTGCAAACGGCTGCAAACTCTCGAGTTAAATACGTTTACACTCAAATAAAGTGCATTCTTTAGCAATCTGGCTGCATTATGCGCGAAGTATAGAAACATATTGGTCGAATACGTAAATCTTTCGTTAGTCTCGTTTACCGAATAAACAGACGAAATCTTCAAAGGGGTGACTGTATTACTGGTGCCCCGATATTGAGGCCCACAAAAAACACTGAAGGATAGAAACCAAATACATGTATTCTTAATTTAACAACAAGGAAGGATCCCTACTAGCTTGCTACACAGCCGTTTTTAGTGTCGTCACGCAACGCTTCTACTGGCCGTAGGCAAAAAGATGTTGACTGTAAGCATGGCCGAAGATTTGATCTCCGGGCTATCGAGAAAAACACTTGTTAGTGACTAGAGCGGGATTTGAACGCTGGTTGCGGCTGACCGAGTTGGAATCCGCTTGACCATGCTCGGCCTTAGCGTTAAGAGCCGGTTAACCTCGAAATTTGTTCCCTCGTCCCTTCTACGCAGGCTACCTTGGCCTCCTTTATAATGAGACAAAAAATTTCGTGAATTTTACTCTTGCGCTCATCGCAATTTTGCATAACAAAACAGATTCTCTCAAAGTTGAATGAAAGCGCCAATTAACAGCACTACAACAAAAACATCGCTTTCCGCCCGGGACACTTGGAAACACTACTGCCGTTCAAAAAGGAGTGTAAGTTCCGGGTGTAAGTTAAATCAACTAGAAAGGCTTACAAAGCTTTGCCTTCTGATGTTTCGTTTTTGAAGCTGGGATATTTACATATTAAGAAAACCCTTTTAAACAAACATTGGAACTAAAAAAGTCAATATTTCATCATTCTTTATTGAATTTATTTTTATTCCAAATATATAACTAATTAACCTCTTGACGGCAAAAATAAATCATACCTTTTTTCTCTTTTTAAACAAAATTTAGGTCTAAATTGATTCTTTTGAGGGGGAAAAATTTACTGAAACTCAACGTGATCTTTATTATTTATACTCTTGTAATATATTTAACTAGACTTTGGGAGACAAAATAAATATTTCTTTTTAATATTTTGACACTGATTTGCTACCAGCTTCCCTACGGACCTCAAGATCCGAGAACGACGACGGCAGCGAAAACGTAGCTTAGAAGTGAATTTGCATTCTTTCAATCTTCAATCGCGATTATTTGAATTCAGGCCCAGTTCAAACGTCGAATTTTTCATGTACAGAAACTTATCCCTTCGACTGTGGAGCGACCTCGTTTCAAATGTCGAATTTTTTGCCGAACCTTATGCATAAATAAGTATAATTTATCTCCACTGGTAAGCATTGTAAACCATTGTACATCGTGAAAATGAATTGAGTTCGACTAATTTGACGCCTGAATCAACAGTCGAACATATACACCTATTTCAATTAAGGTTGCTTCTGAGAAGAATGATGCATGGTCCATGTTTCATAGCCCGCGGTGCATTATTGTAGTAAGTCTAGTAAATTATGTGCCCGCAACGAGCATAGAAACTTAGAAGGCAAACGCTGCTAACGCTTCTATGCTATGTCAGCAGAACGTTAAGACAATGTATTTCAAAACACTGAATCCTAGGCTTTTTAATTTAAGACAGTGATTTGAGGTTAGGTCTTTCTCTGTGGTAATATGCAAATGCAGCAAATTTTTAATGAGTTTGCTTGCCTTGTGCACGTGGGAATTTTGGATGGAGTGTAAAAAAATCAAATTCAAGGCATTTGTTGAACAACAATAAATACCTTAACATTACATGTTTATCCATTTTTAAGGCAATTTTTTTAAAACTGAATAGAAAAAGAATAGCGCTGATTTGCTTTATTGAAAAAAACAGCATTCTGGCCCACGCGAAAACGCAGCTTAATCAGGAGGTAAAACCCTATTCATTTAATGTTGTTAAAAGAAGAGGCTTCTAATTTCTTACTATGAGATTTTAAAAATGAAATTTTTCAGCCCGCTCATGATTAAGAATTTTAGCAGCCATTTGACTTGAAAGCTCTCTTGAACGCCTTTTCACAAAGAGTCTCCGTTATTTCAATGAACTTGAACAAGACTAAACTTCCCGCTACAAAAGGGTTTACCATAGTGCACTGCAGGCTATGAAACATGGTTCACGGGAGCAACCTTAATTGAAATAGGTATATACCACTTGGGTCAACTCAACGTGCTATAAACTTCGGTTTATGAAAAGCTGGACGTTTGAACTGGGCCGGCTTTGCCAAATGTAGGCGAACTCTCCTGGAATTAAATTCTCCAGAACCATATCCAAGTAAAGATTGAGAAAGAAGATTTCGTGTTCGCTTGTTTACGTTCTCGATAAAACGTGAAATTAGGCACTTTCACGTCGTAGTCGTGCAGTGACGGCAAAAAATGTACATGTACAAAGAAGCGTGATGCACGTGTAGAGTAATTGTTTTGCCAATCAAAACCTAGTGCTTTTTGCCGTTCTCGTTGCCGTCGCCGTCGCCCTTGCTTAAGCTCCCTAATATTTAACTGAGCAACCTTAAAGTAATAAATAATTTCAATGGTTATTGCTCAAGTCATTTTGAACCTCCTGTAACTCTGATGTATTTGTCCCAGTCACTTTCCCGCTCAAATATCTTGCACACGTCAAACAACTTCTTAACAGTGGCTTTTACCTCAAGTTTTTCTACAAGGAATAAAAAGAAAAACAACTGAAAGTTACTTTGATGACACTTTAAAAGGCTAACGAAGAAGGAGATCATTAATTAATGAGAGCAGGAGATAGAGGATTTTACATAACCATCAATGGATGTCAACCAAGCCTGACCCCTTTGAAATTTCGTCCTTCTTGTTAGATTATAGCAGGCAGGCAGATCCATATTACAGTAAGGGATAGTCGACGAGGTCCGATTTGCCTGTTACTGTTGTCTGAGTAATCACAAACGTTACATAAGCAGAGCTTAAAAACAGTAGAATTGTCAAACAACTAGATGAGCATTAAGCAACAACCAAAATAA
This sequence comes from Porites divaricata, assembly GCA_038088405.1. Classification (NCBI taxonomy): domain Eukaryota; kingdom Metazoa; phylum Cnidaria; class Anthozoa; order Scleractinia; family Poritidae; genus Porites; species Porites divaricata. The sequence goes on from JBBMOI010000003.1 coordinate 5,941,171, forward strand.
TCCTCGAAGGTCCTTAAAGTCGAGTAATAACTCACTTGAAGAGGATGACGACACCTTTCCAGATTGCATGACTCTGTGGGTAATACAGCGAGCTAAATACTTAAACAAGTTCTAGTGGAAGAGGATAACAAAACAAAACAAAATGTTAACCTATAAATAGGAACTTCAAAACTTTTTTCTGCCAGGGTCTATTATGTAAATATGTAATTTGGTATAACGATGAAAGCTGCGAAGGATGGCCTTCCTCTGGTACGATTGAAACAGTGAATTCAATCCTTGCTACGTTGTGACCATGCAAACCATTCAAATGCAAGCTCTAGTACAGTCCTTTCTTGTGCTGCTGGTTTATTATGCTATACAAAGAGATTCTAGCTTGAGTCTAAGGATTGGACCCTACCGTGCTCCATTCCCAAATGTAACCTCTCCAGCAATATTTTTACACGGAACTATTTATTTAGCATATAGTTCCAACTTTTGAGTCTGTTGATGAATCCCATGGTGTTACCATTCAAATAAACCTCTTCAGCAGTACTTTAACACGCTACTAATTTAAAGAGTAACGTAGTTCTAACGTTCGAGTCGGTGGATGAAATTGTATGGTATGTCCATTCAAATAAAACCTCTTCAGCAGTACTTTCAAGCGATTCTATTTGAAGAGTAATGTAGTTCTATTTGAAGATTATGCAGTTGTAATATTTGAGCCTATGGATGAAATACTGAGTTGATGTACCATTCAAATGTAACCTCTTCAGTAGTACTTTCACAAGTTCTATTTGTTTATTACGTAGTTCTTACCTTAGAGACAATAGAGCCCTGCTTTAGATACGGAGACAGGTACTTAACAACTACATTAGCCACGTCCTTAACACCAGCAGAATCCCCAGGAGATATGTTACCAAGGTTACCACCTGACGAACCTTCCCCAGATCTCTTCTTCTCACGACTGTCTTTATGTCCTATTGATTGTGATGTGGAGCACTTATTTAACCACTGATCTATTTTCTGTGTACTACTGCTACTTTTATGACCAGCAAGTAAATTGTCTTTATGCCTGCGCGAGTCACTTGAGGTAGCTCTAATGGGTTTTAATGGCTTTAATTCTGACGCCTTGGTAAAGAAATCAACACCTGCATTCCTTCTATCTGTCATGTTACTGTCTCTCTTGCCGTGTTGACCAGGATTTAAGTTCTTGTTGCTTTTTGATTTTGACATCTTGCCATCAGAGGGATCCTCCTCAAGCCACCAAAATCCCTATTGAGGTAACATTAAAAGCATAACATATACAATGGAAACGAAGCTTTATTTCTAACCAATAGCAAAAGATGCGTCAAAGTTTCTAAACTACTTTTAATGGCTCCGGCCTTGAGTTAAAATAATTATTGTTTTTTGCTGAATTCATTAATTAACAGGGCCAGAAGGTGAGTGGTCTATAAAACTCAACATCGGGCGAGTAGTATAGTAGGTAATATTTTGGCCTCATTTCTTTAACTGGAATCTGACTATGGCTGCTTGAATTGAAGTCAAAGGTTCATGAACAGAATGAGCGCCAACTAGCATGAGATCGTGTTAATGGTGGTGGAGAAAGTAAGAAAAGATTTCATACACACATACAAAAGAAGAAATCACCCTAACAACAACTTTGACAATAATTGACCCCCAAAACAAAACTTGCACAAGGTCTAAAACGATCCGTCTTTAAGTTGTACCGCTGAAGCTTGCGCTTACTATGGCTTTGTGCGTTTCAAAAACCCGTGTAACCACGAAACATAATTCTAATCACCTGGGCCGCTTTCGTTGAACTTTTAGTCTTCATATTCTTCGTTCTAGTCCCTTGATGTACGGATTTCTTGTGTTTATGGTGATGTGATGTTTTTTTCTCTTTCACCTCGGATTTATTCTCATCCAGCTTGGTCTTATTACAACCAGGTTGATCATCTTCTAGCCCCCAAAAACACTATGTAAAGAAACGATGATACATACGAAATACGTTCATGTAAAATTTGACCAACTTGTGTTTTTAAATAAGGGAATAGGTACGGGCATGAGTTCCAGTTATTCTCTCTCACCTTTGATTTATCCTCCTCTAGCCTGGTCTTTTTACAAACAGGTTGATCACCTTCCAGCCGCCAGAAACTCTGTGTAGTAAAATAACAATAAACGATAAACCATTAAAACAAAAATTTGACTAAACCTAGTCCGGTTTCTGGGGATTAAAGAAATTAAAAACAACAACAACAACAACAAAACAAATCAAAATACCGGTATGACGACAAAAAAGATTGAGAGCTAGAAGTACCCGTTTCGGTAACTGAGTACTGAGTCCCGAAATCAATCGAGAGTAGGGGGAAAGTGCTTTTCTTCAGTAAAAGGGTTTAGGATCTTAGGAAAATGACCCAGTGTCAGTGGAGAAGTATTTAAGGTATCATAGAGGCCAGTTTCGAATCATCATATTTTATATTTGGCTCGGAGATTGAGGGAAATAAAACAAAAGAATTGAATTGTTTATCCTTACAACTCAATAAGATTTCTTTTGTTTTATAAACCTAAGCATCGGAACGAAGTATGAATTTTATAAATTCGAAACTGTCCTGTTGGCCAGCGTGAAGGAATATACCTCTTCAACTTCGTTGATAAATCCACATAAAGCCATGTTTTCATTGTCCATGTGGAAAGCAAGACCTCACATTTTCTCGAAATTCAACCGCTTACTACGGACACTTTCATTGCCCCCCTCCCCGTGTCCGTATTAATGGGCTTTGACTGTATGTGATGTTCTCCTTAATGATTAGGGAGCGATTATGGGAGATACTTGAAGAGCATACTCTATAACTGAGTCTTAAGTCATCTTGTTTAGTAAAGGAGAGAGAATAGTACGCCCTCTGAATGAAGTAGAACGACAAACAAACCTCCGACGTTGTTCTCTTGTTGCTGTTAGCAGCGGCTACAACTTCGTCTGCATTTTCTTCCTTTAAATCATCCTTTTCATTGCTGAATATAAACCATACATAGCAAAAGTGTCTTTTTGGCAGCAAATAATAACTTTAAAAAATCTTTTTACACTTGACTCATTTGCCTCGGTGGCTTTCCGGAGAAGATGTCTCAGTCAATTCTATATTAGTCCGCTAGGTATAAACACACTGTACCTATTGTTTTCCAGTCGCTAAAAGAAAGATATACCGATAAATCAACTAAAACGTACCTGCATTCATTGAATCAAACCTCATAATAAATAAGACTACGAGAAGTCCATTATTGTTGTTAAGGGTACACAGAGTTTCTTGGTTGAGTGGAGGTATTTACGGTAAACTTATTATGGGGTTTACATGGCCCAACTACTTCTTTCTCTCCGTTACCGACAAGAGACATCTGAAAAATCAATTGATCTAAAGAATCGCAAAAGTGTTTCAGCGACGTAGGAGTCTAAGGACCACTCCGCGATGGAAAAAGCACGAAAAAGCTGACATTTTTGGTCCATCGGCCTGGAGACAAGATTAGTAAAGTCACAACAAGCAATACTGACACCCTCTAAATAATGACAAATTAAGGCTACAAGAAATTTTTAGTGTTAACGTTTTTTAAAGGAACGGTTAAAATTTCCGTTTTTTTTTACTAAAGACTATAATGTTTGGTTTTTTCACGGTTAACCCCGCAAAGAAACTCACAGAACAACCAGTGAAAATCGTAGAGCGCACTAGCGTACTTCGCTTGTTCTTATTTTTATTATCAAAATAAAATACACATAAAACATATGCTGAGCTACTTACCCGTTTTCAAAGAAATACGTTATGGTTGGAACTACTTTAGGAACAGGAATCTGCGAAATAAATTTAGGTTGAATCGATTAAATTTAGTTAAGTTTAGAATACAGAAATACTCAGAAGCAATGTGGTGAGGATGCCAACAAGAAACTATTTAACAATTAGTCGCCGAAGGCGACGTGAATATCGCCGAATAGTCACCGAGACGAAGTCGAGGTGACTATTTGCCAATATTTACGTCGCCTGAGGCGACTAATTGCTTTAGTATAATTACATTGATGATTATTCGAGAAAATAAAACAGTAAAAACATCAAAAAATCTGGCTGCCATTTTGAAAACTGCTAGCCTTCAATGCCATAATCACCGCGCGGTGATTATAGCGGGATAGTGCGAAGCTCCTGGCCAATCACAGCGCTCTATTTTCGATAGTCATCGATGTAATTATACTACAAGCAGATAAGGCTTATAGATACAGTACTGGGCTCCTTCAGAGTATAAAAGTATTAGTTTACAAGGCCAGGATCAAGCGTATATACTAAGTAATTAAATGAGTAAATAAAAAGTGAATAACAAATATAAATATGTTTATTATATAGACACGAGTGTTTTACTGGAAAATATACCACTCGTAAAATTCATAAAAACTACATCCGGGACCCGAGTGGTTTTGTTTTCCATAATCTCACTAGTGAGTTTATCGATGACGTAATTTCGGTCATTTCCCTCTATTACTTTATCGATGTCTTTTTGTCTATATAATAAAAAGAACATTACACGGCGGCTTGATGATATGAATTTTATTTTCTCGTGGCAAAAACAATATTTTACTCACTCGCTGCGCTCGTTCGTAAAATATTGTTTTGCCACTCGAAAATAAAATTCATATCTTCGCGCCACCGTGTAATATCCTCTATTTAATGCGCACTTTGCAAAATGATATATTAACATAATCTAATACAAACTCGACAATGCCAAAGTACTGCTTTGTATTCACCCTCGCCAATCATGGACAAGAACCAATCAGATCTCAAAGCAGTGGAAAAAAACTCGACTAGGTTTTGTTTTTCTTCTCATTGCTTGAGAACCCGGCGCGATATTTTTTAGCTTACGGCAAAGTGTAATAGCTTAGTTCCAAAACAATGACGAAACTACTCTTTCAAGTCAATTGAAACGATCGCCCTATCCCTAGACTACCCTTTGTGTTTTGCTCCATGGAATCTCTTTCGCGAATTCAGTGTTTCCGCAGAAAAATCATTTAACAATATCGAGAAAATTAAAATCTCGACTTCAAGTCGAGTTTCCACCCCTTAATTAAACTGTACCTTTCTCGTTTGTTTAAATTCATCACTTTCGTTTGTATTGAGGCTTGAATTCTGCAATGAAAAGCGACAAGACTTACGAGTTGGCTAATTAATTCGAGTCTTTTAAAAGCGCACATTTGAGAGATTTAGATTCGAGGACGAGATTTACACTTGAAAAGCCCTCTTCCGATCGCAAAATGATGAAAATTACATGATTTGATAACTTGTTTCTGACACTACCACATTTTCGAAAATCCTTAAATAACAATGACCGAGAAGAGGTTTATGAGCCCGCGAGACTGAGCACCCCACCCAAACCCTTGTTTTCACTAAAACCGCTGGACGCCAACCTGGTTAAGGTCATTGTTATCTAAGGTCTTCCCGCCCAAAAGCCGTCGTAGAATAACGACTAATGGGGACGATTATCGCGTCTTCCCGCCAAATTGACGCTGGCTCACTCGCGCGCACTACTTAGTGCTCGTCTTAGAATCTAACGATATCTATTTTGTTTACAAAAAAAGTGACAGCTCAAGTCAAGAAACTTTAGCGCATTACTTACAACCAAATCAAGAGCAGACATGAATGGCGAGGAGCTCATACTGCCATCCTTTTGGAATTGCTGGTCATGTGGAGGCAAAATATATGGTAGAAAGTTAGTCAGCTATGTTCAGTTAATGTGATTCTTCTGTCAGAGTGAAAAGTGGGGCAAGCACTGATTGTGGCGCTATTTAGCTGCTTAGTTCAGAAGCAATACAAAGAGATTAGAGCCTTTTAGGGCTGTTTGCTCTAGCATACGGGTTTTCCGAAATGCCTTCCAATCGTTCTCAAGTTATAGATTGGGGACCAACCTGTTACGAAAGATGGAAATATAAAATAGGTATAAGTTCACCTCGTCTGTGGCAACGTCTTTTGTGGTGGTGCTTGTTGTCGAAGATGTTGTACAGCATTCTTTAACATTAGTTCTCGAAGTTGTGATACAATCAAAAACACGGTCATTACTTGTAGCAGACTTCACTTCGCCAGCCTGTTAAAAGCACAAAAAGGTCACGACGAAACAAAAAAACAAATAAATACGCTAGATTCTTCAGCATAACTCGACCTTGAATAACATGACACCAGAGGATTAAGTGGAGTATTCAGGTAATAGGCTATTTCCGAGTTCCAAAACGTTTCACTTTCAAAACGAGGCTAAGTGCGAAACCTTTGTTGTGGAAATGAGTTTTATTTGCATCATAATTAAAACTCATTTCCACAACAAAAGTTTCGCACTTAGCCTCGTTTTGAAAGTGAAACTTTTTGGAACTCGGAAATCGCCTATTACATCAGTACAGACCAGATTACTTCAAACAGCTTCACTCGTTTTTGGCTGCAACTATAGATATTATAGATATATTTTCTATTTTAAAAAATATATTTCTATTTTAAAAAATAAAAATAAAAAGTCAAATAAATCACTGATTCAGCTCTAACCGAGACGTTTTCTGACGGTTGTCAATGCAAGAGCAAAGTTGCGAATCAATAGGGCCATTTATACGAGAAAAAGTAAGACGCGTCTTACATAAGACGTGAACTTTCCGTATAAACGGCACTTTAGTCTAAAATAAGACGCGACTTAGCTAAGTCGCGTCTTATTTTAGACGAAATGTGCCGTTTATACGGAAAGTTCACGTCTTATTTAAGACGCGTCTTATGTAAGACGCGTCTTATTTTTTCTCGTATAAATGGCACTAATGTGTCTTTATGTGCATTCATATAATTCTTCACTCCGCAGTTCACATATATGATTTCATACATTCATAACTTCATAATAACATAGCTTGTTTGTTCAATTCACGGCGCGAAAGCAAACACGTTTTTCCTGAACATAAAAGACAGGGCTCGTGCAAGTAACATTTTTTTCCCACTAGCAAACTGGTGAGACCACTAGAAACTTATTTCCTTTTGTTTCGGAGACATGGCTGATTCTAACTCGCACACGTTTGCTAGTGGATGTTTTCCTCACTCGCAGATTATCAAAATTACTCGCATTTTGCGAGCGTTAATTTCGAGCCCTGGAAGAAATCTTACGACAGAACCAAGGAGGTGTGTTTTAGAGTGTCCCCAGTCTCTATTTTCTCACAAACCAAACTGAAAAGAATGCAACACTAAATAGCGTGCGAAACGAGACAAGGTGGGTAGGGTCACTATAAGTGGCCGAAACAGAAAATTAGGCTGTTTACAGTTTCCCTTTTATCCGTACGATCATCAAGATTGAACACTTGCTGTAACTTGCAATTGCAGCCATCTTCGTTTTAAATGAATCTGGGGGAAACATCGGGGTTTATAGGAGGGAGGCTACTTTTTTCGCCTCCTCCCAGCCTACCCCATGCCCCCAAGGTAGATTTGATACTCTTCCCAGGTCACACTTAGAACATTGGAGCCAATATTACCAAGTATTACAGAAAGAGTTCTATCTCACCCATGCTATGAAAAGATAGGGGTCTGTAAATATTCCACCAGAAAATATTCCCCGCAAGCGCATCTTCGCGCTCCATTTTAACACAAACGTCCACATCGCGCAGTGATCGAATAAAAACCGAGAAAAAGGAGGGCTGTGAATACCTTAGTCAGAAAGCTCCTTTAAAGAGAGCATCATAGAGGAAAAACAATTACCTTTCTCAGCATGGTGTTCTTGTAGCCAACGTCAGATTTGCTGTTTTTAAAAATTTCGTGTTCAATATCAACTGAGGTAGTCTCCATGTCAAAAAGTAACCTAAATACGGTGGATAAAAAAGGAACTCAGTTCTATTGCATGTATTGTAGGTCTTCAAGGGAATTTAGATTTGACTCTATCTTCTCTGCTTAAGCCCCCTAATGAAGTACTACAGTCCAGAGAAAGTTTCCGATCGAATAAGAATTAAGAAATACATGTTTGTTTCTGAGCAGAGACGAAAAGCGGAGTACTCCAAGAGAACCTCTCTGAGAAGAGAAAAGAACAATGAACACTCGACCCACGAATGGCGTCGACGCCGAGGCTCGGACCCAGGCCATCGCTCTCAAAAACTGCACCATTGCAAAAAGATCTACAGTTAGTCATATGTCACGTCCAACGATTTCTATTAAATTTTTTTCCCTAGACAGTGATTTGTAAGGTGAGATAGCCTGCATTGCAAACGTTTCCTCTAAAGTTCTTCTCTTATTTTGCTTTCGCTCCAACTTTCTCAACGAACTCATACGGAAACGCTCACTACGCAGGCACGAGTGTTACTCATAGAAACTGAAGTTTGTTTATAGTTTATGGCAAGATTAGGTCAAAATTAATCCCTTTATTAGCTTTTTTGTGCTTGGGAAAATTCACTCTGCTACTCTCGCCTATGCAATCATTAGTAGCATTTGAAAACTACCTCGTTCTCGTTTCCATCTTTGCGCACTGGTTTATGTTTGATTTCATTGCTTCTTCTAGCAGATTAAAACAGTGCTCTCTAACCTAAAGAGAACCAAAGATAAGCTGGCAGTGATACACACCGCAACAAATCATTTCATCACTGAGTTGGTTAAAACTGATTGACCCAATTTTCAAATTTATTTACTAACTAATTTATGCGAAAATGTATGCATATTCATCTTCGCTGGTGTTGCTGCTAATCCATTTCTTAAATCAAGGAGTGAAAGAAACTAGCTAAAAGCAAAGCGAGTGGATTCGTTTGCAACCACGTGAGAAGGTGGCCATGTTATGTGAGAGACCAATACATTTTTTTGGCAAAATTTGCATGAAAAGCTATGAAAAAAGAGTTGAGTCATCCGTGAAGGGGAAAGTTTGCTTTTTCAAGTCAACCAAAATGGCCGTCATGCCGTTAGCAGCGATACAGCAAAAGCGGGCAAAAAATTACAAGCAATTATAAATGTATGCATTTATAACTCATTAAGCTTGTTACTTTGATTGATGTAACTATTAACCTATCTTTTATGTTACAAGAACAAATTGTAAACTCAAAATCATCATTCCAATGATGAAACACAATTTTCACTACCTTGATGGTAAGTTTTGGGATATGCACATGGTTAGTAGATTCCTTAAGGCGACAGTTGGGCCCTGGAAAATGAGAATGAAGTCATACAATGACAGCCTGTAAGAAATTTTTCTATCCAGGGGATGTCGTGAAAAAACGAGCGCTTAATCGAGAGCTTGCTCGCAGACCAGTCGAGTGACATTGCAACATTCGAGACAAGATATCACAAATTTAAAAAACGTTTCGACAACCTCTGCAGTAGTCATCTTCAGAGTCAAAGTGAGTTGTATCACGTCAATTGTTGGTATTAGACTCTGGTTATTGACCTGATTAGTCACTGAATTAAGTCGGGATGTATCGTTCACCCGTACGATCATACTCAACCTAATTATGAATTCAAAAGTGTTTGCAAACTTTTTACATAAACATCAACGAGTCACGACTGTTAATTAAAGCAAAAGTGGTGAAATACCAAAACAAAAGTAAAGGAAGAAAAGAAAAAATACTTGAGACTGAAACAATTTGTTCCAGAACTGACCAGGTATCAGATGGCTGGCTGGAGTGGCCGAAAATTGTTTTCCCTGCAAGACAGAAAAAAGAAAAGTTCAAGTCCTGGCGCAGCGACAAAATATTCACCTCACTTGCACGCTGCAATGCAGGAGATGATTAGTCACTTAATATCATAGATAACGAATTACTCCTAAAATTTGGCGCGAAATTTCAGCGTTTATACCACTACAGGAGAAATTTCTGCCATTTGATTGGCTTAGAGCAATGGTACTTCAGGTTAATTTGAAATGCCTACATGTGAAAATTAGAAGCCTTTTGTGGGTAGTAGTATAAACAAATAATAACAGGATTTGTACGTGATATTTGGCATAAATACCACTCGTGATATTTCAAAATTCTCTCCAATTTCACTCGCCCAACGGCTCGTGAAATTAGGAACAATAATTTCGAAATATCACTCGTGGTATTTATGCCAAATATCACTACAAATCATGCTATTACCTATACTTATACTACTACATGAGAAATTTCTGCAATTTGATTGGCACAGAGCAATGGTATTTCAGCTTAATGTGAAATACCTACATGTAAAAATTACAAAACTTTTACGGGTAGTAGTATAAACAAATAATAGCATGATTTGACGTGGTATTTGGCATAAATACCACTTGTGATATTTCAAAACTGTCTCAAATTTCACTCGCCTAACGGCTCGTGAAATTACGTATAACAATTTCGAAATATTACTCGTGGTATTTATGCCAAACATCACTACTAATCTTCCCTGCTAGCAGAGGTCTCTTACGACGAGGCAAAAATGCTGACCTATACTAATTTCACATGTAAAATTACAAAATTGCAATGGCAACGGTCCGTTCGTCTCAGTACCAAGATGACGTCGAAGTTTTATACTAGAGACCCAGAGAACTTAAGATTGAGGTTTTTCGACTTTTCTCGCGAACCACGAACGTCGAGAAGTTACGTGACCAGGACCTTGCCGTCAGGTTCACGTTTGTTGTAGACCACGCTCCAGATGTAAGTGATTTACCGCAGAGTTTTTTGCACCCTAAAACATCACAATCCCACGTGTGAGAAGAAATACGACTTTTTAGAACTTTTTTGTTTATTGATTATCGAATTCTATTCGAGAAAAACGTAATTTTGAAGACAATTTCTCAGCTATAATAGAAGTAAGTGGATGAATGAATACTAACATGGTAGCCGCGAGCTACCACATGTAAATCTTACGTCCCAAATATGGGCAGACGGGTAACGTAAAACCGTTAACCGCAAACCGTCGCAGTTTGTCGTTTGCAGTAAAATGACCAAACCTCGATCTTAATGTCTCTATTGTTATGAATGAACATGTCAGGCCATTAAAAGACGCTTCAGAAAACCTAAACTCACGAAAGAGCACATCAAAAAGGGTTCTATCATGAATTTTGTCGAACACTTCAGAAACTTGTCAACTTAAGCCAAAATTCATGCTATTTACGATACACAAGCAAAAAAGCCACGGTTGGATCGAAGCGAAACGTGAGCGTCAATTGTCAAACATGATAGTAATGGGTAATCAAATGGTAAACTAGTGAAAATAGAGAATAATTTCACTTGCTTTTTCTTCAAGTGCTAATAATTTCCCGAGCCTTTGAACTGGACTAATTTCAAAGTGAAGCCGTCATAAAAAGAGTCAGACATTTATCTGTAAATAAAAATGACGTGAAATAGACTATACAGGAAACATAATTTCAACAAAATATTGAACACTTCCTTTTAAATAGAACTTGTTTTACCAAATGGATTCCACAGAAAACCAATTATCCGACAGGGGACCATATATTTTGAATTAAGCTGTAGCGATGAAAAACTAAACAAGGGTAATACCCACCGAAGGATTGGGTCAAGCCCCCCCCGGATTGGGTGATAAACCGCTTTTATCCTGACTTCCCAGAGTCTTTTCACAATAGTATCTGTAAATACTCTGTAAATGATCAACAGTTTTAACATATTTTAACACATTCAGTTTTTGTTCATACCTTTCGTCGCTTCGCAAACTCGTCCGCGATCAATTTACATCGGAAAGCTCTCTCTTCCTCAGAAGCCCCGCCTTCGCTTTCTCCTTCTTCATCATCAAAAAATCTAAAAATGTCAAAGCAGCAAAAGAAAAAAATCGGGTTTTCTATTAATCAACGTTAAGGGACATGTACAGGGTTTGTACGCGTCTTGGAAACCCTTGAAAATCCTTGAATTCTAAGAGTTCCATTTCAAGAGCTTGAAAGTTTTTGAAATTTTTTGAGGACTTTCAGTTGGTACTATTCGTTGACCAATATCTTACACCAAAAATTTTAGAATATTTCCTGAGTTTTGATTTTGGCTTCTACGCAAGAAGAGAAAAGGTAACTAAAACCAGTGAACTTACTTGGTATCATATCCCCACTTTCCTCCTCCATACAGGTCGCTATCCTCCCCGCTGGATGCTGAATGTGCAATGTAGGTTCTTCCCGCAGTCACGCTCCTGTTGGCACCGGCCATCACTCCCCGCCTCCAGTGCTCCAGAAGTTCATCAACTGTGTCTGGATCTTTACAGTAATCGCAGCCTTTGTTGCACTATGAAAATCGAATGGCCTTATTTTTCACCGACGTAACCGCGGGAAGACATTCAAGCTACAAGTCGCCTGAGAGCAACCTCTCTGGGGAGCTATGGGGGCAAAGGCGAAAAACGTCCCTCGCCCCCAGAGCTCCTAAGAGAGCTTCGTCGCAGGCTAAGCTAAGTGGTTGTTTTTGTTTTTTGTGAGATAATCACAAGTGAAAAATTTTTGAGCCACATTTACACTGAAAAAACAAACAAACAAACAAACAAACAAAAAACAAAACCCGCGTACAAGTAGCTCTTTAAGCCCCGGACATTAGTAGAAAAAAAATGAACACTGCCATGTATATACGATTCAAGTGGAGGAAACTGCAATTTTACACATGTTTATCTTAACAGCTTTAAAAAGTGTATTGCTTTGGTGTGATTGGGTATTAGTAAGTTGTATCCATAAAAATAAAGTTTTCTTAGCCTTTGCAGTATGTCATATAATCTAACATGCGCCCTGCAGGCAGCATATTACAACATCAAGATGAAGAAGGAGGCACTCATTTGACGGGAGCGCTTTCTTAGAAAATCCCTAAAAGTGAACAGGTAATCAATGATTTTGGTCAGGCGATTGGTAAAGGCGTGGCCGAGGCGATAATTCGAAGCAGAAGGTAAAAGTGGATTTCCACTGCCGCGTAATTTCTACGTGCGTACGCGCGTACAGGTAAAAGTTGAATAGTAGAAATCCATCTTTAATAGAGGATTTACGATACTACTAGCAGTTTGGAACAAGTTGTGAGAATTGTACATGTGTGTACCTTTGGCTCACTGTCTCCAAAATATGAAGCTATCACTGTATGTCTGCAGCTACGAAAAATAGTAAACATAAAATGAATAAATGATTATTTCCCGTTGAATACACCAAATTCGGATAATTTTGTCACACAAAAATAATAAATAGTGAAAAGCCAAACAGGAATTAATTAGTCATAATAGGCCACTTCCGAGTTCCAAAAACCCTCACTTTCAAAATGAGGTTAGGTGCACAACCTTTCTTGTGAAAATGAGTTTTATTTGCATGAGAATGAAAAATGATTTTCATATCAAAGGCTGAGCACCTACCCTCGTTTTGAAACAGAGGCCCGGGGGAATTCGGAAATGGCCTATTATTTTTTTAGGTTTTAAAAATTCTTAAAGCAATAATTTATGTCAGTATATAAAAGTAGGTTTGGTATTCTTCCTCTTTACAGTACAGTACCAATACTGCACCTCCTTAGAGAATGGGTCTGAAATGGCAGCGACAGTTTAAAAAAATTGCGTGCTGGGTTCAAGATATTTCACGTAGATATCTGGGCCGGGTTGTTGAACCCTGGGTTAAGATAACCCAGGGTTAGCGCGACGTTTAGAGGAAGACAGAGCCTTTTAAAAATTTGTAGATCCTACTTTTTAACACTTACCGTGGCTGCTCACAGTACTTGACAATCGCCCCGTAGCTGGATTGAACCGCCTCATTCTTTTTTTTCGTATTCGTTGCCTTTTAGAAACAAAACAACGCAGACTAAAACTACATTTGCACATGTGCCTCATGCGCGCTAAGTAACGCGGGCGCACAAAACGGCTAGCCCGCAGAACAGGCTCTATTTTTTCGCGTTTTCGGGCGAAAAAAGCACCAAGGGGCGTGGTTACTGTTACTTTTATTACATACATACGCAAATAAGTTCTAGCCAATCAGAGAAGCGAACAACGTTCCTCACACGTGAAAAAAATAGGATAAGTCCAATTAGAATCGCGAACGATATTTTTTCATGTGTGAGAGAAATGATACTTCCAATCAAAAGCCAAAAATATGTGTGAGTTTCGCGCCAAAATTCCTGCCTTTTACATGTAGAGGCTTCGCAGGATTTCGCACACATTCAACGAGAAAATTTGTATGTTGAGGCTATAAAGTAGAGTTTTACTCGTAGAAAAGTGAAACGTAAAACATCTTGGAATTTGAAGTGGAATAGTTTCGTACATTTTACTGTCAATAAAATAAATGTAGAGAGCCGGCACAACAACAGCAGAAGGGGCCGGGAAAAACAGAAGGAAACGAAAACTGGCAAGAGCAAAGATCATGGAAATTTTACCTTTTACTTGTGCTTGCGTCCGAGCACGGATTATGTCTATACTCTATTTACTTCTCTGTCATTACTGTACCTTCTTCTCCTTGATTCCTTTGTTAATGAGAAAAAATACTTGATCCCTTTCAAGTCTATAATACCAAATACACCAAAATGGCATTCAGAACTTAAAGAGGTGACAACAACAACAACAAACAACAGCAAAACATTTATTATCGTGTTATACTTAATTCTAATTTCCTTTCACGCGGTCACTGGCCAAAACACTAGTCGTGGCGCGCCAAATTGATTATTAAGTAAAAAATTTCAACAGATATTACAAATAATAATAAAAAAAAAAGCCAAGAGGAAAAGGAAAGAAAGAAAATGGGTAATTACGTAAAAAACAGGACAGACAAATCTTTGTGATGCAAGTTGTGAAGAGGCTCGCTCGCTGTTTATAAAAAAGCGTCCAGTTAGATGATCAATAGAGAAGGGGACTTAGATGGAGGATGTTCTTGACCACGGAGAATGTTGTTACTGCAGGGCTGATCCTAGCAGTATAAAGACCTACTAACCACAGAGCACCGCAGAGAAAAATAAACACCGAGCTTGAAACAAGTCTCTCAGGAGTACAATTAATATGAGCGACCGACCGCCTTCGGATTTTTATGGGTCACATATGCTCAGCAGTTCGTTTGTCAAATCGTTCTTGTTTCATTACAAAATTGACAATTATTTCGTCAAGAACCTCGCAAATTCATCACTATTTAGTGTCAGCCAGTCGAAAAACATTGTCGCCCCAAAGCCGGCAAAATATAGTTTTCAGCAAAAATTTAAAGCACGAGCATGTTCAGTTTCAATACTAAAGAATCCGACAGTCTCCCAAGCCGAGTGAACTAGGAACGAGCATTCTCCGTGCAACATATGAACTTTATAATTATGCAGTTTGCTTGTAGCACGCAACTCTTGAATTCCTACATTAACAACAGCTCTGATTATGTGTTCATTTTTTATTCTAAGAGAACATTAAAAGAGGCAGCTCGTGCACTGTTTGTCTTTGACCAACCTGGAATAGTATAATCGACAGAATGAAGGTTTCCCGTCCCTGCCAGCTCTGCCCGATTCTTGATAGTAACCTTCCATTGACTGTGGTAATGTCCAATGAACAACAAACCTAGGGAAACCAGCGGATAAGGAAAACACTCCCGTTATCCACTGGATAGAGATTTATTCAATGGATAGCGTTATCCAAATTTTGAACAACCGGGTCCTGATGCTTATTCTTGGAATTTTACAGAAATCAGTTTCTAAGCTAACAACAGTTAGGGCAGGCTTTTGTGAACTGTAAGTAAACAGTGGTATGTATAGAATAGCCAATCAAATAATCAAACCTACAGGTAAAAAAAAGAACTTCAAATAATAAAATAATCAAATAATCAAATAATCAAACCTACAGGTAAAAAAAAAAAGAACTTCAACAACAGCGGCCAGCTATTCTTACTTATTTTCAGTTATGGAATGGAGTTAGATTATCAGAAATCCTTGAATTCACGATTCGCAATTCAGAAAATCAGTATTTATCTGTTAAGGTCAAAAACCGGAATACTTCCATGAACCATTTGCATGATAGCAACAGCTTAGTTCAACCAACACAAGTTCCTTCAGTTTGTTGTTTTGTCGTGAAAATTACTCAGTTTATATCTGGCCACTTTTGTTTAAACCTCGACTGACTGATCAACTAACCACTAAACGAACTCTGGTAGTTGTATTCTCTTTATTAATAAGTAAAATATAAAAGTCATTGTCACGATCATTAATTCTTAAATCAACGATTTTTGAATACCAAAATCTTCCTGAAAGAGAAATTTGTATCTCAGTATTTTACGAAAAAGACTTCATAGTAATTTACCTCACAGATGCTTTATCTACTCCCATACCAAAACTAATTGTTGCCACAATGATAGGGACTTTGCCATCCATCCATTCCTGTTGGATTTCATCGCGTTTTGTTTGTTTAAGGCCTGTGAAGTTGAACAATATACAAATATCAGGGGCGTAGCCAGCTTTTCGACTAGCTGTAGCCCTGGTTAACTGTCATTTCCACATAATCCTGAAAATTGCATGCATGACTAGTATGCACTGACCTCACGAACATTTTGACCTCTTACGCTTTTTAGCTGACCTCAATAATGTATAATTTATTAGAAGCGGTAGTTAAGAGTGATCAAACCAAACATTTGTAGGCCAGCTATGCCCTTGAATAACATGTACACAGGAAAGACTCACAAATACAAAGTCGAAACTACATTCCATTGAATACCAGGGTGATAAGATTAACAAAAGAAAAGCAGAATAATTAAAATTATCTTGTTTTGTTGCTTACATTTACGGCGCCGCCATGGTTATGGTTTACTAATGCTGCCACCTTGGAAAAGTATTCATGTGTTACACGTATCTAAGAAATTCATTTATCAAGGAGAGTGATGAAGTTTTTTAAAATACCTTTTGTTTATTGCATTTTGCTAGCTATGAAGAAAGCTTTAGGTTAGACCTCTACCTTGATCACAAGTAATCTGGCCTCCAGGGACAAGGCTCCCCTTTCCCTCTGTTTCAAGGAGATTATACCCAAAGGTATATGCAGGGGTTTCATAAATAAGCAAATCAAATGAATCCACATAATAATATTTTTAAAATACTTCACGAACATCTTTCCTAGTATGTTGTGCAGGGGTGACTTTGGTGAGAGACCCAGATGAACTTTCATAAATATTATTCTAACAAAACTTTTGTCATACTGCCGCATACTTGAATCCTGGTAGACAGCTTGGGGCTCAGAACAAGGATTTTGGCACTGTTTCGCAGAAGACTTAACCACAAGTTCAGTTCCATCTGTAGCGAAGGCTTTCCAGAGGCGAAGGGACTGACAACATTTCTGTTCTGCCTTGACTATACTGAACTCTATTAACATTTATATTTAGTTAATAACTTAAAGACAAATTACCAGCATGATAAGCCTTCGCAACAAGTCCCTTTCTACTCAGCCTTGAAGCTACTTCTTGACAAGCATCTCGAGTACGACAATAAATAATTCCACTCCCCTACAGAAAAATAGATTAATAATTTCCAGGTGATCTGTGACGTCACTGCGGGGGCCTGGGGAAATAAATTTTAATGCCGTATCCCATAAACCAACGCGCGCACCAATTCAATTCAATTCAATCTGTTCCCGTCAGCTTTGGTTTATGGGATACCGCATTAATATTTCTTTCCCCAGGCCCCCGCAATGACGTCACAGATCACCTGGTTATTTTCTTTAACACGGAAAAAGTAGCCAATTACTGTGAAGAAATAATCATGATAGCCAATGTAAAGATACACGTCAAATATGCAAGTGAATCCATTACCTTCTCGCCACCACTGCTATCCTGTTCTGATAATGCTGAGTCTGCAAAACTTTTAAGATCAGCATAAGGGTCGTCAAGAAGTTCCTTGAAACTTGAGTCAGGAAAAAAAGATAAGAAAATTGCATTTAAGAGGGTCACAAACACAAAACTTTATTCATGAGCATGATTTGCTGATATCTTTTCACTGTTCTTTACAAAACAGAAGAATCTTCAAACATTTTATCCAAGACAACTCCCTTGATTATCTTAGCCTTGTATACAACAGGCATTATTGGGGACACTAAGACAGGTTTGGGGGTGCTAGTGTAAAGTGCAAGACATGCAAGGGATTAGGTCAAGAAAATAGCACCCGTAGACAGGTTATTGTTCTATGTCTCCAAATGTTCATCTGGTAAAAGAAAGTTCTTATTGGTTGATTTCGTACGATGTGTGATTTATGCTTGTGATGGAAGTAGTCAAAGCAGGGCAACTGTGCTAAAATCACAAACACAAAGCACTCCACTTTGCAAAGAAGAGAGCAAAAATGTTATGTTGACCCTACTTCTTTAAAAGAGTGAGTGTTTCTGTATTCTGTTACCTGAATCCTAGGTTAGACGCATTGAGTGAGCTCCTTATCATTGTAAATTTTGTGCACTCTACGGTGATTTTGTTTCAGCAAGACCTCACACATCAGTGACTGCACCTCCATTAGCAAGATTTTGCAAACAGCATGACTGTTCTTGAACTGTTTTTCGGCTACTTGCATCACAATAATTTTTGCTCAAATCCAGGGCACTGCAATTCAGCGAGGTAATCTCACCACCAATACATAATTTTAACACCTCTTGATGTGTCATTTATTGGAACACATGTGTGTGCGCAAGAAACAGAGCAATAACACATCTAAAAGTGTTATTTTCCCCTTCCCTTCTCTTACTTGTCTTACTTGTGTCCCCAAACCTGCCTTAGAGTCAGGGTGCTGTTGCCAGTATACTCAGGCCACAGTCTTGTTAAATATTACGTTTAGACACTCAACCTACATACCACACATCATAAAACAAATTTGGTCGATAACAGGAGGTTTTAAAGATTGCTGTGGGTTTGTGTAAATGAAGAGATGTAAGAACATCTGTTTGGACATGCGGAGTGGCCGTAGCTGTTAGCGCTATCCAGGGAACGTCATTAAACTGTGTCCGTAGTGAACCAAGCTTTAAATAATCAGGTCTAAAGTCATGTCCCCACTGTGACACACAATGGGCCTCATCCACCACAAAGAACGAAAGTAGCTTTCTCTTGTGCAGAGATTTTAAAACTTTCTGAAATCCAGGCGTTGCAGCAAGCTCAGGTGTGATATATAAAAGCTTGATAGAGGGGTTCAGCTTTTCAAGTTCACCATAAACTTGTTTTCTTTCAGCAGCAGGGAGTTTTGAGTTAAGTGTTTCAGCTGATATGAACAGGGACTTTAAGTGTGACACTTGATCTTGAATGAGGGCAATAAGTGGAGAAAATACAATAGTAATTCCCTCAGCCAAGACTGCTGGTAGTTGGTAACAAAGTGATTTTCCAGACCCAGTGGGCATTGAAACAAAAACATCTCGTTTTCCTATTTGAAAAAAAACAAGAAAAAAAAGAACATGCTTGAATCACCCATATGAGCCTTCATATACCATTAACCCTTTGACAACTGCTTTGGTCATTTTCGTTCTGTATGGAATGATGTATATTTTCCTTCCTGGACCCTTTTAGCTTTCAGCTTAAGGAAAAATCCACTGCCACTTTCGCTGTTTATCTATAACTCTTTGAAGATAAAATTTGTGCCTTTCCTAAAAAGTTTGCCAGCCACAATTCCATGCAAAAGAAAGATGATAAAGTGGGTAACAAAACTGTTAATAATGAAGAAGGCAAAGGAGAAAAAAAGAGCGAGAGAGATCAAATAGATTTGCAAAAAAACAACCCCAAAAAGACAAGTCTAAATTTGAGCTTGTGTACATGCGTGAAAAACAAAAAAGCTGTTTAGTTACGTCCGATTAGTTGGTAAATTTGCCTTTTTTGGTTGCAGAACTCATTTTAGCTTTTCTTATGCTACTTAGCCAAAAACCAGTCCAAAGAAGAGGAATTGGTGAGAAATCTGAGGTTTTTTCGCTACTCACTGGCCGTCACCAAAGGGTCAATGCCAGCCTCTTTACAAACAAATCCTTGATATGGCCTTCAATTTTGGGAAATTAGGTCCCTCTAAATCACCTTCCTCCTTAGTCCTATTACCCACTTCCCTAGCAGAAGCATTCCCCCCCCCCCCCCCCCCCCTGATTTTACACCAATCCATAGATGGTACAGTTTTATGATAAACCTGAACCATATCTTAAAACTTGTAAATTCTGGTTCTGGTTTGAATAATTTGTTAATTAAAAAGGTTAAAAAAAAATCCTTTTAAGCTTTAAAAAAAAACAACTTTCAGATTTTAGCTTAAGAGAAAATTGAAAGTTATGAAGTTTCAATGCTCCGCAACCTACCGCCATGAATACACTTTACAGCTTCATTCTGAAGTTTTGACTTGAAGTCACTGTGCTTGAAAACTTTTCGCAAAGGGTTTCTTAAATTTTGCGATTCCATTTCTTTGAACCTTGAGATACTACCGCAGTGGGAAATTAGAGAGGGTCAGGTCCGAGCTTGTGAAGTTATTTCGTCTGCCATGTTTAGAAACTTTCGTTTTTCCGTTTCCCTTCGGGTTCTAATCGAATATCATCCGAGGATTACTGATATATTTTGGTACTTAGGTCTCACATCGTCAATAAATGTCACGGTCAAAATGGTAGAAGAATGTGTGGGTGTCCTCGTCCCCAGAGCCACTCGTTTCTTGGTCACGTGGTAGGGAAACGAGGGGCTCTGGACGCAGCCGTTACCGGATGTCCGAAAATTTCGGACATCCGGTCGCGCATGTGTAGGAGATAAATATAATACTGCTCATGCTCATAACGGATTTTTGTCCCTCACCGCTCCACTGGGGGAAAAAGTTTACTTCCTGAGCTCTCTCCTAAGAGTGACTTCTTTGGGATGTTTTGAAAACCACTTCACTCAACTTGGATTCTCAGATAACTTGAAAGAAGAAGACAGTAACAGAAACCGGCTGAACACACTGTTGGTTTGCAGAACTGAGACAATTAATCTGCAGGCTATCGTCTGAGTTATGTGAGTTTTTTTTTCAAAACGTTTAACGAACAAACACTGGGAAAGCAATATCGCCAGGATCGATATAAAGGGGTGGCGAATGGTACCTCGAAAAACGTGGGTCTCGGAAAATTTTGGCAGGATCTCGAAATCTCGGAAGCGTTTTTGATAAGTCTCGAAGTCTCGTTTTTGCATGGTTTGTATTTACTTTTTTTGAGTCTCGAAACTTTTTACCAAAGAATCTCGGGCTCGGATTTCTAACTAGGATCTCGGCGTCTCGGCGAGTCTCGGATTTTACCATTCGCCACCCCTATATAATGCGGGAAAAAGTCAATCTAAAAAGGTATCTTGTTCCATGTCCTGCAACTGCTATCTTACTTCAAAACGCTTTTTGAAACGAAACCATTCATGTGTTGTGTTAGGAGAGTAAAAGATATATTTTATTTCACTCGAGCTGGTTGTGTTTTTTTTTTCCTATGTTTATTTCCTTAATTTTGTGGTTTCGCATGTCGTGGTTTTAATTTTGCCCATGAGCTTTTGTGGACAACACATGTTAGATAACCGAAGGATTTACGTCGAAACAAATCAATATTAATAATTTTACCGACCCAGGGTAAAAAACATATACTACAAGGTTTGTCCAGGAAAAGTGACAGTCTAACACACCTCAATGGGCTTCCATGCATGATATAGTACTGGGTGACCGTGACTGAAACTTGAACCCCAGTTTCCTAACACTAATCATAAAACGTCCGCGTTATAATTTTGGTGTTTATGGGGGCCATTCAGTGTTCTGCTAAAAGAGTTTATCCTCCTAAAGATTTCAGGTGTCATCTCCTAACTAAAAATCATCATCAGTACCTCAGAGAGAGAGAGTTTTCAATAATTTTGCTGTCAGACTCAGAAAATCGTTAATACCTGAAAAATGTTGATTGTGTAGTGACCAATCACCATAAAGTTCAGTACACATGACCAAACCTCAAAACCACAAAGTACTTACCAGTGCTGTTTGAGGTTTTGTTTTCTCACCCCTTATTAACTTTTTCTTTGCAACACAGTAGCATTGTGGTATTCATGGTTTTGTAGCTTTCACAGTATAGGTGAGCTCTTGTCACCTCTGTTGTAGGGTTATAAACAGTTATATGTACTTTTGATTACCCATTACTAATAAAAAGTGTTTCCCTGACACTGGTTTAGTAGGAAGTGATGGTAATTATGCAAATGCATCCAGAGAGAAACCTGTTTAAGTACCACTTATGAGCTCATGGGTTACACATCTTTGTAAGGGGTTTTGAGGGGTTTTTTCTTAGGGGAGGGCTTACAACTAGGGGGACATTTTTTCCTGTTCACTGGTAAATGGGCCTATAACTGGGGCTTCTAAGTTGGGGGGAGGGGGACGCTTAAAAGCAGTAGTTTATGGTAGCCTGTGCCAGACATTCAGGTATTGGGGAAGGTGCAAAGAGAACAAAACTAAAAAAACCTGCTTTTTTCAATGCTCTACTTCTCACTATCTGAATGCCTAGATTGAGTTGTCATAAGCTATATAGCTGTACTTTCTTATCTGGAACAGTGAAATGTAGAGTGATATATGTATATAGACTGTATGCTTCAAGAGATCCCCTGTCAAGAAGTACACTTTGAGTGACACACAACCCAAAAGCATTTTCTTGGATAGCTGCTCTCATCATGTTTTGAGACTGGAGTGCAAGACCTGCAAGGTTTGAAATTGGGGATAGAACTTTGAATCAGGCCTGAAATAGGATAGTGAAAATCACATAGTTTGGTCAAAATTTGGCAAGGCAAGAAGCATGCTGCGGGGTGAATCTGAACTGATTTTTGGGGGTAGTGCACCACTCTCAATCCCCACCCTCTGCAGTTGTATTGAAATTGAATGTGGTGCTTTATAGAGTTAAAGTAAAACATCTGCCCACAGGTTTTGATAATGTACACTTTTTTAGTTCTGTTAAAATTCATTATTTTGTGTTATAACAATAAGACCTCCAACTGGGAAAAAATTTAACCAGTCAACTAAATCATTGACCAGTGGAAGCAAGTTTTCATTTGGCTCATCATTATTTGTCAATAACCAAGTAAACTACGCCCCATGCTTCAGTAAGCAAATGCTGTATGCAAGCTTAAGGGGGGGGGGGGGGGGGGGGGTAGAGAGCAGGTGTGGTTAGGATTGGCAAGTAAACTATGATATTGCTGTTGATCAAGCTATAATGTTATCCACCCTATCAAAGGTGACATACTGCAAAATCCAGTTGTTATCATCAGCAACCACTTACCCCAGTATGATGCAAAATATACTACTCTAGGCTGTTGTTCATTTATCATTTTATTTATTAACACCTCAGTTGTCCCTAACATCGTCAAAAAATCTACACCAGTTTTCACATAGTGTGTGCCAGAAACCCATGCCTAATATTATAAACAGTTAAGTTTTCTTGTATTTTAACATTCTTAAACCAAAAAGTTTGAGAACATTGTGCTACCTTATGTAGTCATCAGATAACAATTATTTATCAAGAAAAATTGTGCAAAAGCTGCTCCTTTGTTAACTGTCCATCAGTTATAAATAACCCCAGAGCCCCTTTTTTATCTTTGTCTAAATGTCACAGGACTGGAAGCCAAGCAAGGACTACTAGGATGAGAATAATTATGTTCTTGCAAAACATTTTTAGCAAGTTGGCCACATAGCCTTTCCTTTCACTGAGCCCAATTCTTACTGTTAAAATAAAAATTAAAAGAAGGCCTCCAAATTATCTGAGCATGATTTAAGCATTAATGAAGTGGAGGAAAACGTAGATAATTGGAAAGAGTACTTGCTCTATCATCTTTACACAATTAAAAAAAGAAAAATAATTTATAAGCAATTCAGTTCTGGCTTTGTGTACTGCCATCAGTGGTCTAATGAAATAAAAGTATACAACAAAACATTATCTGGCATCTTTATGAGACTTAGAAACTTGATTCCGACAAATGCTAAACTTATGCTTTTCAAAACAGCAATATTGCCACACCTTACATATCGCCACCTTGTGTGGCACTTTTGCTGAGCCAGTGATTCTTGTAAAATTGAGCGGATGCAAGAAAGGGGCCTGCGTGCTGTTTTTAGGAACAATGTTAGCTACCTTGAACTTCTAAAACGAGTAGAATTGCCAAGTTTACAGAACAGGAGACTACAAGACATTTGTGTTTTAATGCATAAAGCCAAGAACAGTCTATGTCCCCCCTATATCAGTGACATTTTTATTAAGCATAGATCCAAGTATAACTTAAGGTAGTCTGATTTCTCCGCTGCCAGGTTCAACATGGTAACATATGGCAAGCACTCCCTCCGCCACTTGGGGCCCAATCTCTGGGGAAAATTATCCCCAGACTTGAGAGAAGCTACCACCTTTTCAAAAACAAAATATGTACATTAGATATAGTTACACTAATGGATAATGGTGCAAGTGTTGTCATCTCTGCAATTCATAGACACATTTGTCATACTGTAAATATTGTTAATGTCATTAATTTTTTTATATACTTGCGCTTATATGTAAATATTTTTTACTTTAATTTATATTTATTTATTTTGTGTCCCCTAATTAGCATAGGTTTTTAACCTAAGCTAGGAGGCTTCTTTAGACACCTTAATAAAGTTTCATCATCATCATCATCATCATCAACATCTTGACCTTAGTATAGCAAAGGAGATGTTCTTTCAGCAGAAAATACAATAAATTAAAAGTGCACTGCAATACGCTTAACGTACATATCATTTCTGCAATGTAGACGGAGCTTGATTTCCTTTTCTACTGTAGCACCGACGAATATCCGGAGGAATTAGAAAAACTGATTAGACTAATTAATAAAGCCATACAAGTACAGTATCAATCGCTTGATTTTTAACGAGCAAGGAGCGACAGCAAGAGCTAACTATTACTAACCATTACTCCTCCTTTCAGTTTACCAGGAGATGCGACGAGACAGGGGCAAAGTTTAGCGCACAACGAAGGCAATACTTTCTCCGTCAAGGCTCGTTGTCTTCGTAGAAACTTCTCAAACTTTACCTGCAATTCTCTTCTTCACTGCTATTGCATACAAGCAAAACAGGATTGTCGCAATCAACGAAACTCAGACACGCATTTTATGTTTGCAGGTCGAGAGGGCACGAATTAAAATGTTATGCGCAGTAGATTACATTTTTAATTTGCTTTGCGCATTCAATTGCATTCAGCCAATGAAAAAATTCGTATTTTCCGTTGCGTCCAGAGCCACTGGTCGGTTACAAATTAAGCCGAGTGGCTCTGGGGACGAGAATGGTGTGGGTGTTTTATTGTGTTATTGTCAAGTCACACCTGCGTAAAAAATCGCTATTTGTGGTATATGATGTAAGCACTTTGCTAAAGCGCCATATACAAGGAATTTCATTTTTTCGAGATTGATACTCTTTTTAAACGAGAGATAAAACGTAGTAAGTTACGCGTGAACGTTTGAAGATGGATCCCACATCATTTCGAATCGTCAAGGGAGAAGTTCAGCGTCTTCCTTTCAAAGACGACAAAGTTAAAGCCATTGCTTATGCACAGGGAAATTTCTACGCCGAACAAGTTGGCGAATTGATGCGAGAGTTTAGTTTTGATGATGGCCGCTTGAAAGCACTCCAAGCTTGTGTTGGCAAGATGCTTCCAGCGACGTGTGCTGGTTTAATTCCCATGCTTCGTGCGTTCAACTTCGATAACAACAAAGTTTCTGCGTTAGAGTTAGTCTCGGTTAATGTGGTGGATCCACTAAACTTCCTGGTGCTCAACGATGTTTTTCCTTACATCAATGAACGGGAGCGAGTGAGAAATATCATGCAAAGAAGAGCTACCATGGGACCTCCCCAACCTCCTCCTCCAGTGAACCCTGCCGTCGCTGGCAATCCCTATCCTTATGGCAGACCCAACCCAACTGTAGATCCAAGCGACCCGCTTTTCAGAGTCGCTGATAAAGCTGTCACTGGTGCAGTTAATATTGTGGAAGGAGCTTGTGGTGCCCTGTTTGGCCGTCCTGCCCAGCGCGGTGCTGTTGTCCAAAGACCAGGTGTATACCAAACAACAACATATGTAACGCCCCCAGGAGGAGGGGTACAAGTAGTGAATGTCCCACGGGGTGCAACAGTCACTACAATCCCTCCAGCTGCACCTTACCCACAGCAGGCATATCGCCCAGCAGGCCCTTATCCTGTGGGCCAAGCACCACCTCCATACCAACCTCAACCAGGATACCCAGCCCCACCACGATATTATAAGTAATGCATGTGAATGAAGTTAAAGATGTTTCAGTTTTGACAGATACTATAAACACATGGATTATACTGAGTGTAAACAGTTATGCATTTTTTGTTTACTAGTGGTTTTACCAATGGAAAGCCATACAGCTGTAGCTGTTGCATGGTCATTAGCAATAGACTCTCTCAAAGTCCTTCGCTTCTCATTTCCTGTTCTGGTAGTAGGCCCCAGTGTGCTCTCTTGTTCACTTTTGCCTCACAAAACTTGAAAGAAATCTCCTGCTCATGCTTCCTGCTAAAGAAAACCTTTTAGCTAGACTTGTGGGCAAGTCTACATGGTCATCTATGCAAGTCCCTTTCTCAGCATACTGTAAACCATTTAGCCATTGACATTCTGATTTTTGAAAAATTAAAAAATATATATGTATATTATTATTTTGTTTGCAGTTTGAAATTTGCCACACAATCAAAGTTTGTTAGCTCTGATAAAGATCATTCATGATATCACTTGGATAAGAAAGGAAAAGTGATACAAGCTAAATATGTTGTTATTAAAGACCTATAGTTATTGCAGCAAGGCCAGTTAGCTGGCATATTTTCTTTTCTCTTTCATCACAAAGTGAGGTTTGTAGTTTTGTTGCTGGAGGGTTGCTTCATGTCGTAATAACTTGAATTGGCTAATAGAAGCCATGGATCATTATATTTACCTGTGAGGTAACACACACATGTGACATGTGATTTGTAATAATTATTATTAGATGCTCTACATTATAAACAGACAAGGCTTCGACTTGTGTATCTTTTGAGAACAATGTTATTACCTTGAAAGCAGTTTTAGCTTACAGTCAAACCTGTATTAAGTGAACTTGTGTTAGGCAGTCACCCTTCATTAATGAGCGGTCACTTACCAAAGCTCCGGAAACTGGTCACCTCCATTAAGTGGTTGCAGTCACCTTGTGCAAGGTCCAAAAGAGTTATTTTTTGTTGCCACTTCTATTAAACAGTCATTTGTAAAAATGTACTGTACATGTACAAGTCTAATAAATACACTGTGCATGGCATTTATTGGTCTTTTACTTTCTTTCTTTTTGCATTAGAAGAGGTAGAAACACTTGTTGTGAGATGGATATATCACTTTGTCTTCATCTTTATTTTCTTGATGAACTCTTAGGTTTGTCAAACCTGAGTTAAACGGTCAACCTGTATTAAGCAGTCAACTCACTATTCCTTAAGGCTGACTGTGCAATACAGGTTTGACTGTATACAGCTCTTTCGCGAAAGGTTGTCGGAAAAATGTGCACAGGACAATCCCGAAAGGTAATATGGGATATGATCAATACACTGTTCCTGATGACTGTAGCTGAGTGTCGAACCTAGTTTTGTTGCTTCCTTTTAGCGCTCGCAAACATACGTCCATGGCCTCTCATGCAATTTCTTTCAAATTTCTTTGAAGAAAAGTGGACTCAAAACCACCCACAACACCTTTCGGGATTGTCGCATGCACTTTTTGCAACAACCTTTCTCGAAATAGCTGTATCCATCTCTTGTAGCTACACAGCTACGCAGGTGAACATAACATGGTCAACTCTCCAGACTTGTCTACTCCCAAAAGGCAAAAAATGTTGAGATTCTGAACCTAGAGCTGGGAGATCAGAGGTAGTGATAAGTGGGAAAAGGTAGTGAGATGTCACGTGAGCCAATTTTTGTTGAATTGTACTGGCGGACAGTTGTGGGGACAAATTTTGATCCAGTTTGTAAGTTCCTGCATGTATACTACTAAAGGGTAAAACAAATCCTGTGACTTTGCTCGTTCAATTTGGAATTTATTTTCATTTGTTAGTTTGCATAAAAAATTTAAATTACATAATTTTGATACTTTTTGAAAAGCACACTTGTGCAAATAAATCCCACAAATATACAGTGGGACCCAGTAAAGACACTGGGGAGACATGCAGTAGTGTCTGTATTATCAGTGTCTGTATCAAGTGGGCTCTCAGGAAAAATGTCATGGACACATTATTTTGTTGACATTAAGACTAAACAGACAAAGAGGAAGAAAGTTAGGATCAAAGACTGAAGCATAAGGCAAAGAAAGTCAAAAAAGTGAAGTAGGAGGCAGAAAATTTGTTTAAAAGGCTTCTGAACAAGAGTCAACAAGGGAAGAAAGACGGACTTCAGACATGTCATGCTATTTTTCTACTGTCAGGGTTCGTACCCATTTTTGAACAAAAAATTCAAGGACTTTTCAAGGACACATTTCCCATATTTCAAGGACTCTATTCAATTCAAAAAGAGTCTTAATTCTATGTCTTTTTTTAATTCTTGCACAACATAGGTAATTTTATCTCGAAGGTCTTTCTG
The DNA here is from genome assembly GCA_038088405.1 of Porites divaricata. Classification (NCBI taxonomy): domain Eukaryota; kingdom Metazoa; phylum Cnidaria; class Anthozoa; order Scleractinia; family Poritidae; genus Porites; species Porites divaricata. Next base: position 5,969,582 of record JBBMOI010000003.1, read on the forward strand.
TGTTTGCTCCTTTTCCTTTCAAGTTCTACTCAAATTATAAAGTTAGCACTGAAATTCAAGGACTTTCCAACACTGACTGCAATTTTCAAGGACTTTCAAGGCCTTGAATTTTTATTTTAAAATTCAAGGATTTTTAAGGACTTTCAAGGTGTGTGCGAACCCTGTACTGTTTTTAAAAAATAAAATTGTATTAATTCATAGGAATCTGTCATCACTTTAACTAGACAATGTCTACAATGAAATGATTGTGACAATGAAAATACAGTGTAGACAGTGTGTGGGTAACCAGTGTCTGTAAAGTGGGGTTGACAAGTGAGAGTTTGTAACTAGAGACACAGAAAAGTTTCCATTGTTCTCATTAACTGGTGTCCATATTGAGCAGGTTAATGTTGTAGAAAGCATAATAAGCTTTCTGTCAGAACAAACAATACTGTCCTATATACATGCTTAGTATAATTACATCGATGACTATCGAAAATAGAGTGCTGTGATTGGCTAGGAGCTTCGCACTATCCCGCTATAATCACCGCGCGGTGATTATAGCATTGAAGGCTGGCAGTTTTCAAAATGGCAGCCAGATTTTTTGATGTTTCGGGGTCGGAAATTGATCAATAATTTTATTTTCTCGAATAATCATCAATGTAATTATACTAAAACAATTAGTCGCCTCAGGCGACGTGAATATTGGCGAATAGTCACCTCGACTTCGTCTCGGTGACTATTCGCCGATATTCACGTCGCCTTCGGCGCCTAATTGTTAAATATGGGTGACCACAACAACAACACACTGATGTAACTCTCTATTTTAAACATTACCATGGCAACTCTTATTATTTATTGTAGTTGTATTTTCTGTTTCCAACATACAGTAGTGTCACTTAACAATAATAATTCAACTACATCTTTTATGGGCATGCAAGCTTCTGTCATGACTTACAGTGTATGGTAGCTCAATGCGGCACAATTTTCAGATTGTTCAGACAGATAACTAAGATGGAATCCACCACGAAATAGAGTAATTTAATTTTCAGTTGACAAAAACCTTGTACCAGAATAATTTAAAGAATATTGCATTCTTTTTTACATTTTTCAACGACTCAAAAGTGTAACAAATCATCTGTAGTGGCACCACAGAAAATTTGTCATGGAAGTTCAAGAAAATGATGTCAAATTGTGATTACACAGGTAAAATTCTGCAAATTTCATGTGTACAATGTAATTCACTGAAAGTTGAAATTTATTTCTCAGGCTCCCATGATTTTTGGTGTTACGACTGATGATTTGTCCTGATGATGATGATTTGTCCTGGTGGATTCCGTCTTAAACTTTTACAACTGCATCATTCATAAATAAGATTTATAGTTCATTCCCTAATACACTATCAATGCTAATACAAGAAATCTATCATATCTATGGTAGTAAAAGAAAACCATTTCTCAACAATAATGATTCAAGCAAGCTAAAATAATGTTTAAATGTATAATTGATCACCCTAAATGACAATCCTCTTGTACAACTGTGTACATTTGAACATGATTTTAGATGAAATGGAAACGAAACATACAGCAGCCATTGCAATTTCCTGTCCAGATGAATTCTATTCACTGCCTACCATTTGAACATGAAAAAAATTTACTGTGTATTCAATAATTTCAAATACACCTTTCTGACTTGTAATAACTGACAAATTTAATTTTAAAAGGGTTCTTGTGTATACGTGTTCTCTCTTCTTTTATGTCCTTAGATTCTCGTGAAGTTCAGGTTTGATGTCATACACGAGACTCAGAAGCCTTTCTATCACCTTGTCCTTATTCTGGTTCACACTCTCACTGACTTGCTGAAGTCGAACAGTTGTTTGTTCCTCAATTTTAGCCTGGAAATCATCTTTAGAGCCCATGTGCTATATACAAACAAAAAGGTATTTTCATGAATGCCAGCTACATTCATACATAGCTATTACTGTCAAACTCAGAAAATTGTGAACACCTGAAAAATTCCAGGAATGTTGATTGTGTAGTGAATAAACACAATAAAGTTCAGGACTTGTGTGCAAACCTCAAAATCACACACTAATTACCATTGCTATTTGCAGTTTAGTTTACTCATGCTTTATTGACTATTTCCTCACAACACACTAACATTCCATAAATATTTTCTTGTGTTCACAGTTTTGTGAGTTTCATAGTAAATGTAGATATAACAGTCAGATGACCCTAAAGCCAGCATAAAAATTAATAACTTCTGTTTAAAATAGATGAGCATATCAGTAACAACAAGAACACTAATTAATTTACTTGTGAGCCAATGTTTTGCACATATTATCCTGAGCTGATGATTATACCTGTAAAGCACACAAGCTGAGAGTAGCAATCTGTTCCATTGCGCAGTCAAACTAACGCAAATTTCCAAAAATTAATGTGCCAACTTAAATATAGCATTGGTAATGAACATCCATATTATTTTTTAGCGACATTTTCGTGGCCATAATCAATGACATAGCTACTGCTTAAATTTTTTGCGCACATGCAAACTCCATGCATAAGACTTACTTCTCTCTGATAATCTACAAACTGCTTTTCACGTTCTTCCCTATAATTCCTGATTTCAGCTTGTGCTTCCTCTTTAGCCCTTTTCAATTTCTGTGTCTTCCCTAAACAAAAATATCCATAAAATCCATCTCAGACATGTCATCTTAGTTTATTTCAAAATACCCTCTAGTAGCACGGTTGCGAGGGTCAGATTATCGAATGATAAGTATTACTAATGTCAGCAGGAGCCCATAACCTAGAACAAGCAAATCCAAAGTGCCCATGCAATGGCAATTTCACACAACAATTTATTTTTAGACCAACTTCCCACAAATTTTGACTATAACATAAGTGTTGCAAATCAGTCAGCAAAAATCAGAGACAAGAAAATAGTATTCTAATGTCTTGAACACCTTTAATTTTTCTTTTTGTCATCATCATACTACAGATGCACAAAAATGCAGAACAGTGCTTCCATTGTCACTGGAAAAAAAATACTTTGAAAAAAATGATCTGTGAAAATGTGGATGCGTAGAGTAAGAAGGAAATTGCATGCTCCATGTTATGGGCTCTTGCATCAGGGATAAGATAGAAGTGATACGTAATTTTATGGTGCACACAAACTTTGAAAGATCCTGCTCGTTGTTACGAAAACTCAGACCTCTGACCCAGTAAAAAAACCCTTGAAAAGGCAGACCCCTCAAAAACTCACACCCTTAGTTTTGAGACACTTGAAAGTCTGAGTTTTTCGTGGCACTGACTTCTGTACAGTAACGCAAATGATCCCCAACCGCAAATGATCCCCAAAATGGACTGCAAATGATCCTCAACTGCAAGTGATCCCCACAGTCGACCACAAATGATCCCGAAAGAAAAATAGGAATCACTCAGACTCAAGTTAGCAGATCATCTTGTCAATTTTACTATCATTACAAAAAGTCAGATTAAAAGCGAAACTTTACTTCTCAAATATATACATGAATAAAAACTATATGGAAAAAAAACAACATTTAAAGTGTAAAAACGGATAGGCAGGCAACACAGGACGTTTACTGCCAAAATGCTGCTTGTCCAATGAATTTTTTCTCTGGCAGCTAGATTATTCTCTGCTCTAGACGAAAACCTCTTGACTAAGCAAATGTGATTTTTGCTGCTTATTTCATACTGAGAGGTCAAGGCACGCATATTGATTTTCTGCGGTTATTGTTTCTAGTCGGCATGATTTGCCCTTTGATGCAAGAGCATTTCTTTGACCGCTTTTGAAATGCTATGCTCTTCACTGCGGCTAAATAGGGATTTTAGGTTGTTTAATAAAGTGTTAATGTATTTCGAAATAAACCTAAACCTGTGGACATTGATAAGTTAGGGGGCATTTTGACGGTTGTTTATTTTAAAAGTCATGTCTTGTTTCAAAACGGGCACACAAACAACTGCCTTGCTGTTTATCACATAAAATTAACACTTTAGCCTGTGTACAGAGCCCCCCTTGCCTGATTTTTCCTGAGGGGAGGGGGGCCTGTACACAGGCTATTAACACATCAGAGAAAAATCAAAATTAAATATTCTGAAAATCAATTCGACACTTCCAAAAAGATCAATAAGGTCAATAAAGCTCTGGTAATGTGGAGGTTGCCCGGCTTTGTCTGACTGCTCAGTAGCCAAGTTGACCTTCTAAGCATTAGAATCAGTGCTCGACCTTAACTTTTTTAAATCACTGGTCCTGGGACTAGTTGAACTGAAAATTTACTAGTCCTGAGTAAATCTGTGGTAGTCCTTCCTGATGGCAGCATGACAATATTATTTGCAATATCTTTTCACAATTAAATTTCATTGATGTCATCATGAAACTTTATAATACCACTGCCAGCAAGTCAAAGAAGAGTGACAGACACTGACCAGGCTAACCCACAATTTAATAAGTAGCTACTAGTCCTGTGACTAGTGGTTCTAAGTTTCTACTAGTCCAGAATAATTTTGCACTAGTCCAGGACTAGTGGACTACCACTAAGGTCGAGCACTGAGAATAATAGATTTTTTTTTTTGCGTAACGTCCTGCCTGTCTTAAATTTTTACAGTAAAGAAACAGTCTTGAAAGAAATGTGAAGCAATTTACAAAGGAAGAAGTATACAGTTGATACCATATCCTTTTCAGATTTATTCCATTTTTTTTCAACTTGTATAACTGACCTGTTACGTGGCATCCTCCTTTTCTTTTTCTTTAGAAGGCAAGAAACAAAGGTTCCGTTTTAATAATCAGTCATTTTTTGTAATCAGTCCAATAAAATCCATTCGATTCCTCAATTTTTCACGGGATCATTTGCAGTCGACTTTGGAGATCATTTACGGTCTCGGGATCATTTGCTGTACTGTACAGTTCTGAGTTTTCATAACACTCCCTACTTGTACTCCATCTTGTATTTTTAGTCCAATCTAGGATTCTTTATTAAGATGTGGCCACTTGAAACTATAAACAACCACACGACTAAATGTGCATACAAAAATAGATTATCTAAAAGGGACGCTAGAAACGTACGCCTGCATCAAATCGCTTCTGTTACCGGTAAAGCAGCAGATAAACCATTACAATTTAATAAAGTCATCCAAATGAAGAAAAATAGGAATTGAGCACATTTAAACGTGAAATTGAGTTTCATTGTATATTGTAGTTACCCAAACCAACAGTACAAGTTTAAAGGGGGGCTTCTTCTGTTTAAAACCAGTCCAAACGGTTTTGAATCGAGACAAAAATCGAGACATACATGTTAAAGATGCTGAAACAGAAGACCACCCAAATTTTGCAGCCTTTCAATCATACTATCTAAGAATAATAATTTCAAAACTTTAGACATTGAGTTGAATTTACGTACGTTTTCGAGCTTCAGAGACCATGGTCTCTGCCTTCTTTTCTGCCTGTAAGAGCTGTTGAATTCCTTGCGACTGAGACGCCATCTTGAAAATCCTACGCGAGGCCAATGTCATGTGATAACTGAACAACTTGCTGAGGATGGGGTGGGTAGCAGATAAGACGAAAAATCACAGGCAGCCTAGTCTGCTACACAGCCGTTTTTAGTGTCGTCACGCAACGCTCCTCCCCACGTGACGAGCCTACGGACCATTAGAAAAGCTATGGGGGGGGGGGGGGGGGGGGGAGGGAAATTTTCGAGCGGCAGGAATTTTTTTCGTTATCAAATTCCTTGTATGAATTTTTTTCAGGCCCTTGCATGAATATTTATTAGGGCAGGAGCCCATAATTGGCGTGCAAGAATTTTTTTAAATTAAATTTTCCCTTGCGCCAGGAGCCTTGCGCGAATTTTTTTTTTGTACTTCGCCCGCCCCCCCCCATAAGTTTTCTAATGGTCCATCCCTAAGGAGAATTTCACTTTTTGCAAACCTCCGAAACAACGATATTTAGCGTTCGCAAACCTCAGTATTATCAATTATTACGGTCACCTGCAAACATTTTCTTGTTTAAGGTAATTCCCTTGAAATTGTTCTACGATCAAACTTTTTTTGAAACTTGGCATAATGAACATTCATGATATGAACATTAAAAAAATGCAATAAAAAGATGGGGTCACCGTGCTTGTTTACGCGTCAGCAGGCTCTTAAACTAGGTTATTTTTACTGGTTGCGTGTTAAAAATTCGAATCCCCTTCTTACGGAATAAAGTCTTTGTTACTTGAAACACAAAATTTCACCTTGTAAATAAAGCGTCTTTTATTCAAATAAGCACTATTGCCTCATTTAATTCGTTTTTGAATGCCTGGTTGTGGGGCATTGCACTTTTTTGGACAGTTCCGTGGTTAGCTTAAAGTCCTCGCCTTGACCCAAATACGGCAAATACGAAACTATTTTCCCCAAAAAAATCATGTTCTACTATCAAACTTTTTTTCTTCTTCAAATATGTTTGTTACGAAAGCCGAGCACAGCAGCAAACCATGCAGCATTGAGATTGAATGGTCAGAAATCAGAAATCCGAAGGTCGAACTTTGTCAAGCTAAGTCTGAAGTCTGAAGTCTGAAGTCAGAAGTCTGAAGTCTGAAGTCTGAAGTCTGAAGTCTGAAGTCCCTCCTCGGCTTTCGTAGTTTTTTACTGGGCTGTTCTTAGCAAATACCTGGGAAAAAAATTGGGGGTCACTGTGCTTGTTTCCACACAAATTGCTGTGAAAGGTGGTCTGGATGGATAATTTGCTCAGCGGGGACTGGGGCGAGATACAAAATAACGCCCATCGTGTTCGAAGTATGCACTCGAGATCAAGCTTGTTTTCGGTTGTTTTTATGTGTTTGATATCGCCAACACAGAAATTCAAACTTGAAAAGAGTACATTATGCAACATTTGGGTTCAGTTGCACTTTCTCGTTAATACCAAGGAAGGAGGTAAGTCAAGATTTGAGGAGATTTTGGAGTTATGAATCTTAATTTTGGGCTATTTTGTAGCGCTGGCGTTCTGTTTAATTCCAGTGAGCTAGGGTTCGATTTTTTACTTTTGCATAATAATGCTAGCTTGACAAAGAAACTTGAAGAAAAGACTATTGATTCCTATTCTTCATATGTTCGCTTGTTTGGTTTCTATGCACAGCAAAATGTGAATTCAGCAGCAAACTTCGCGTTTACATCAAAGATTGGTCTACCTCGCGTGGTTCTGGTGCTACGGTGGGTCCTATTTGTTCCAGTAATATTTGTCTCTCTATCCACTGTCGGAGTTTGAACAACATATGTACAGCAGCGATCCTAGGCCAGATACTGGCTCGTTAATGCAGTTGGAGGGCCGTAGAGCTGTCCCACAGGCTTCACAGCCCCCATAATCCAAAGCCTCAGCCAGGACATTTTAATAATTCCACAACTCGACGGCCGCGAAGTGAAAAACCACTGCAGACTTCGGGATCACGCACATTTCTTTCATTTTCTTGTTTTTCGATAGCAAACCAGGAAGCTGTCAGCCGATCTGCAGCATTATTAGTGCGAATAAAAACTTTAGCTCTGCCAAAGCGGCCCTTTTTTTTTGTTCTTTTCGCGCTAGTGGGAAGAACCGCCTCCATCTTGAATGTGGCAATGGTATGCGCAGTAGCGGGTGCGCAGTGCAAAACAAGGGAATTACCTTAAAGACATAACAGATGTTATAAAAAGGGGGCATGATGTTCGCAGGCTCTCTGTTACGCGATACCGACTCGCTCGTTAAACTTGCTCGCCCTCGTAAAGTGAGCTTGGGGCGCCTGGGAGGTGAAATCCGAACGCCACGGAACGCGTGTCGAACCTCCAAGAACGTCTGCGTAGGAGGCTACCTGAAAGATAGGTCTTCACTTTTGTTCGACGAAAATAAAACATAAATTTGAGAAAGCGACAATATGGGAATTTTTCCAAAGGGGATAGTCTATATTGGGGGGAGAGGGAGGGGGGTGGTTGTGGGTGTGTATGTGCCGCTGGCCCGTTGTAGGCTATTCTGCTATGGCCAGTTATAACCCCATCATCTTGGAGTAACTGTCCTGGGGGTCGTCTATTAGACAGGAGGCGTTTATTAGAAAGAGCGTCTAATAGCTGTAAACTGAGGTCTCACAACCGAAGATAAAATCATTCAACTCTTGTAAGGTGTAAATCCCATAAACATTAAATGATTGTAAATTTAAATAAGGATCGTATGAGTTTTGATTCACTTGCATTAATTTTTTATTAAATAATGGCAAGTCTTCTGCTTATGTTTATAAACGGTGCACTTGTAATGAATATTATTAACTGTTCCGCGTTTACTTGGACGAGTTGGACTGGATTTCTTATTGATTTAAACTGATGGTTTTCTTTCGTTAAACGTTCCGTTTAACTGTCAGACCCTAGAGACTGTAGCGAGAGTTTGACCCTGGCCATCTGTGTTAACCGTCAGACCTGAGAGCCTGTGAACACTGTGAAATTGTCAGAACTATTTAGAAAGGTCTCAACAAGATATTTAAGAAATCGCATGTTGCTACAAGAGAGCTAATTCTATTTTACATCACATAAATTCGCTTTATTCTGGAGGACGGTTGCCCAGTTTTTCATCGCCCTCTACCAAGTTATCTTAGCGAAGACCTTGAAAGACTGCATCTCCGATCATACAGTCTCCACCAACTACTTCCAAGTGAATATCAGCCGCGCCAAGTTACACTCTGAGAGAACACAGAACATTTATTCGTCCAAAGTGTTAAACTGAAAGATGCAAGAGTAGTTTTCTTTAAGTTATGCTTACAGTAATTGAGAAGTAGATACAATTTTGTTTTGAATTTTCTATTTTGTAACAGTTTTAAATTTGAATTGTAAATTATGCCGGATCGAGGGGGGGGGGGGGGGGGGGGGGTCCGGATCGGATAATCTTTCTTTCATTAGTCGTTAATTATTACAGTTGTAAGTTATAATTGCATTTGTAAAGCTTATCGCAATTTAGCCCTTTGGCTGCAAGTTTTTAAGGTGATTAAACTATCTACCTGATCTAATCTATCATCTATCTTTCTTGTTCCTGACTAACAGCTTTGTAGAATGGGCTGATTTCATTATTTAGTAACAGAACGGGAACGTCACTTGACCGTTCTGCCATTGGTCAAGCCAGTTGTTTGACTTGCGCGCGCCGTCGTCAACTGACGTTCCCGTTCCGTTGCTAAATCGGACTAATAATATGAAGATGTGCTGGGGAAAAAAAACGTATAAAGGACGGCCAGGGTGACAAACGAAGGAAAATCCGGACAAGTTTGATTACCCTGAAGAGCAGCATCATGATGTTTACGTTAGCGCGAGTTGATGTTTCTGTGTTTTTTTAGGACCCTCGGGAAAACTCAGTATGTGTTTACGTGTTTATAACAATGATTGAATTACAAGTGCATTTTAGCGGAACAAACTGGTTGTTACTGGATATTAATTAACTCACTATGTAAATCCTCCAAAGTCTTGACAGTCAATCAGTCCTTGTTGTTATTGACTGGTCTTTAAGCTGTTCTCGGCGCGACATATTTGTCACATACTCTTTCCAAGAGAATACGTTTTACATGCTCAGGGGATTAAAGTTAGTGATGCATGTTCAGAAAACGCTTTTTCCTTATTTTCTTGCATGTGGACTTCAGCATGATTATCAGTGCTGTTCACTTCCGTCGAGAGAGGCGCAGATTCACTTAATAGTGAAATACCTGAAATACAGGCGAATTAAACCGCCGCCCGGTTAGCTCCAGGTGGATAAGCACCAGTCTTCTGAGCGGGAAGCCTCGATCAGGATCTTTAAATAACTGACGAGAAGTGCTGCAGTGCCTCTTTCATGTCATCTGCGAACAGTTAGAATTTCTAGTCTTCTTTGGATTAAAAAAAAAAAAAAAAAAAAACCCGTAAGCCCCGTGTGACAGTCCTTGTTCATATTAAATGCTGTGGGAAGTTAAAGAAGCCAGACACTTTTGTAAGAGTAGGCTGAGTAGGGGACCATTTACCTTCCAAACGGATTTCTTGGAAACGTTTTGAAAATGGTAAACTTTGAAATGAGCAGACGTTATCGTGAAAGCAATTTCAATCCAATATGTACATGCACAGAGTGTTATTTATACTCCTCAATAACACAAGATGGTGGAGCTATTATACCTCAAATTACTTTGAAAGGCACAGCGCATTCTGCATTCTAGTTAATAGTGGATCAACTCTCTTAAACCTTACAAATTTTTCAAAGTGGTCTCTTTTCATTTCCTTAAAAGGATAAGTTGAGAGAATGTGATAAACGATCAAAGCATTTTCTCCTAGGAAATCATTTTACTAATTTCTAAAAACCTAACTTCTTGACCTTGTATGGGTTAAAAGAAGTAAAATAGATAATCTGTTTTTTGCTAGTTTAATTTGTTCGTATGTTTGGCCTTTGCTATGATTAAAAATGCGAATCAGTGTTTCACATTTTTTTGTAAATCACTACTGAAATGAATTGCTTTGAATGAGTTGCATTATCCATTATATCCCGCTTTTACTTGCGGTTTTCTTAATATTTAAACCGCTAATTTGTAACACAGTTGACTTTTTTATACGACATAAATATCCGGAAAAACATAGAACAAACAAATTTACTGTCAAAGCAGCCGGTGTCACGCAACGCGAATTCTGCATCGATATGCAAATTTGAGTCGAAAACTTAAAGCGGAAGAATTACAACACCGATAATGAGTAAAGCAATCAAATAATCCTTTAAGAGAGCTGCGGACTTTTTTCGTGTCGGCAAACACAAAAACTTGCAGACAATATAGTAGCGGGAAAACATTCAAACTTTATGCTTTTCTATAACACAAAAAATCCATATTACGAGGTAAACAAGAGCGAGAAAGAAATAGAGAATTTTAAAAAAAGACTTTAGAAACCTATTAAATATTGGTGGAAACGGCTAGTTCTGAGAGCGTTGTACGTTTTCAAAATAGGTCACCTGGGCAATTTTGAGCGACCTTTTGGCCTTCCAAATTAGTGGAAAAGAAACCGAGAGCTCTTTACCCCGATTTTTCTTTGCATGAAGAAGCCTCTTTTCTCTTTTCTAGCTGATATTACCAATTAAGGATACGGTCAGTATATACAGTATTGCAAAAGCTACTTGAAATTAATCATTGATTCCTTGTAAATTAAATATTTAAAATAATTTGAAAACGTGTTAATCATTTTTATTTCTAACCATCAGTAGGGTTAATTATTCCGGAGATGAGTTTGTCTCTCAATTCAAAGCAAGTTGATATAAATGATTGAAATTAATTGGATGTTAATAAAATAGTCAGTAGAATTCATCAGATGTGATAATAAGGACTCATGTGATTGCAGTCGTAGAAATGGTATTTTAGGTTCTAGTGTAGAGAAGAACATGTCTCTTATCGAAGAAAAACTTTGACAATCTAATAAAAAGTGAGTTTCATCTTCAATTCTTTTATAATTGCAGAGATTGCATAACCTTTCGTCACGTGGTGTATTGTCGTATCTACCTGTCTCAATCCTAAGTTTGTGACTGCTTATTCTCAGTTTCACTAATGTTTTCCTAGAAGGGTTCTTTCTTGTTAGATCTAGGTAGGCAGAAGGGCTATAATTCGTTTTGATTTTATAATAAAAGTTAAGTTTTTGTGAATGTTGAAGGGTATGATTCCAGTAAGAGATATATTTCTTTTGCATAAGATCTACATATTGCTTAATTTTACATTTATTCAGTAAATTACAATTAAAGCCTGGGAAATCATAGTAGTCAGTCATCTTCTTTAGACTGGAGTAAAAACTATTTTGACCACTATGATAAAGGTCAACAGATATTTTTAAAGATTGTTTAACTATAGAGTTTTCATCTTTTTCTTGGAGATAGTGTAAGTAATTAAGTATCTTGTTATTTATATTAATGATCAAAGGGAATCTGCCAAGTTCAGATCTGCATGCAACATTGGATGACTTGTTATGGACTTCTAAATATCGTTTACAGAAGTGTAAATGAGTTTTTTCGATTCCGGGCTCATCCCATGACTTAAAATCTGATTTCACAAAGGCACCCCAAACTTCACTATTGTAAGTTAAAATCGGTGAGATCATTGTGTCAAAAATTTTATTTGATTGTCTGGGTGAACGTATAGTCCTCAATAGGACTGTAATGTTGTTGACAGTGACACGTTTCGACAACCTGTGCTGTGGTCACCTTCAGAGTCAAAGTGAGTTGTATCACGTCAGTTCATGGTATTATACTCGGGTTATTGATCTGATTGGTCAATTCCGTCGCGATGTTTTTGGTCGTCTGTCAGTTAAGCCGTGATGTTATTGACTATGAAGACTCGTAATCAGTAATTGGTGCGTTTCGATCCGTCTATTGCCAGTGTTAATTATAACGCTTGACCTGGTTTGACTGTAAGTGATACTTTTGGTAAAAAGTTATTCGATCCCTAAGCGAGACGACAAGCATAACGTCACTTTTATATGATATATGGGAGTTCCCCATCCTCCCCTCCACTCCACGGATTGCAGGCTCGTGGCGAGGGAAAACTGTTGAGACGTGGAACGAAAGATGATTTTTTAAAAGAATTTTGCGAGACTGGATGCTATCTTTAGGTACTTAACAGTATGGTAATCGTTAACCAGAACGTTCATTCGGAAGGTCGATGCTAGCCTGCAGTGCAGGCGTTTTTTCTGGGCGCGCAAATGTTTTTGCTCGCGAAAGTGCCATGTCTAAACTTCCCGAAGAGAGGAGGAAATTGGGAGAGTCAACTACTCTCCCTAATCTTCCACTGTCATAAAATCAAAGATGGCGGCTACAACAATACGAACACGAAAAAGGTTTCGCCCACCCAAAATACGCCTGCACTGCAGGCTAGGTTGATAAATTCCTTAACACTTAAAGTTATTACAGATACTACCTCGTTATTTCCAAACCCGCATTAAAACCCGCAAACAATCCATCGACATCAAGAGGTGAATCTTCATCAACCGTCGAGAAATGCACGAGTTCATTCGACATTTGCACATCTCCCATAATACACCTCAGTCATTTGCCCCCAAAATTATGCATAAGCATTGTCTTTTGTTTGTATGGGGACCGTCACTATAATTCACCGGAGACATCAAAAACAAAGGCTAAGCAAAGTTTTGTGGGACAATGGGAGCTGTGCAAATGGTGATTAGCCTATAACGGATCCTAAACGAGGCAAATATTTCCTAAACACAATAACACAGACAAAAGATTATAAACAATTTTGTCAATGTTATTTAAACTTAATTCCTCTTATATAATAGAATTTCATTACTTAGCCGAAGTTTGCCAAAAATATTTCTCACAATTTTTATATAACATGAATATTAAACCTACATTAAACTCATTTTTTTAGTTTAGTTCACTGTCAATTATGTTCTTAAAATATCGCAGCCAAAATAGTGTATAGCTTTGCTTATTTAAAAACTAAGAAAATAGGATGGTTTAAAATTAATGGGCAAACTAGAGGAAAATTCTCCGCGTTAGTGCTTTCTTTGCTTTCTCTCAGCTTATCCTCCAACAGTTCGATTTGATAAAAGTAAAAGTTGTTATTCATCTGCGCGAAGTTGTTTTCATCGTCCTTTATTTCCTTGAACTCCTTAAAGGTCTCTCTCAGTTCGTCACATTCAAATTGCAGAACTTCGTTGCTTTCTTTGCTTTCTTTCAGTTTGTTCTCTAACAGTTCGATTTGATACAAGTAATAGTTCTTCTCCATTTGCGTGAAGCTGTTTTCATCGTTCTTCATTTCCTTTAACTCCTTAAAAGTCTCACTCAGTTCGTCACTTTCAAATTGCAGAACTTCGTTGCTTTCTTTCCTTTCTTTCAGCTTGTTCTCTAACAGTTCAATTTGATACAAGTAATAGTTCCTATCCATCTGCACGAAGTTGTTTTCAGCTTCCTTCATTTCCTTTAATTCTTTTAAAGTCTCACTCAGTTCGTCACATACAAATTGTAAATCTTCGTTGCTTTCTTTGCTTTCTTTCAGCTTGTGCTCTAACAGTTCGATTTGGTAGAAGTAATAATTCTTATCCATTTGCGCAAAGTTGTTTTCATCCGTTTCCTTGATTTTCTTTAACTCCTTAACAGTCTCCCTCAGTTCGTCACATTCAAATTGTAAATCACCATTCTTTTCTTCGCTTTCTTTCAGCTTATCTTCTAACAGTTCAATCTGGTACAAGTAGAAGTTTTTATCCACCTGTGCATAGTTCAGTTCATCTTCCAAACTCTTTAAATGTCTGTCTTTTTTCTTGATGGCTTTCCTTAGATTTGTAAATGCTCTTTCCCTGTATTCTTCATTACAATTGCGGCACTTTAGTTCAAGTCTTAAAGCTTCAACTTCAGTCTGAAAACTTTCATTCTCTCTGTGAGCTTCTTCAATATCTTTCTTCATCAGAGCAAGCTGGTCCTTTAGCTTTTTGTTTTCTTTCTTGAATGACTCAACTAAAGCGTCCCAGGAATCCTCACCATTATAACTGCCTTCTTCTAACTCTACGTCATCTGGAACATTCAAAACCTTGGTGTCCTCTGTTTGTATGCTGCACTCCTCATTCATTTGTCTAACGACATCCTTGCATAATTGCTTTACACACTTCACGCTCTCCGAAGCCATTGTGATTGTCACAGGGATTTTCACAAGACGATTCCTCAACTGGTTACTAACTTTTTGTTGGTTTTTTTTAAACTCTTTTGTTGTTTGTTCTTGCTTCTCGCCGTTTTGAAAGTTTTTCTCTAAAAAGTCACTTTTAAAATATCAAAAACTGCTGCGCACTAAAAGTAAGTACACACGCACGAAAAGCTGAAGCGAAATGATTTTTTTCTTTGAATGGCTATGGAAACGTATTTCGTCACAAACGCTGCTCTGAAGACGAGTTTTCTTCGAATGCTCGCGCTAAGACATTCTACAGGCAAATATCGTAAGACTTTCCGAATCATTTTGAATTTAGCCTTCTTTGTCTAATCCGCTGATTAAAATCAAGTGTTCTCTAAAGGCAATAAAAAACCCTTTCTTACAGCGTAAAGGAAGCTGACAATCTTACAATTTTCGTGAAAAACAACGCCAGTTGAAGATCGCTTGAATTTCAGTTTAAACTTATGACAGTTATAATTTTGCCGTTTCTGAAGGGATATAAATACTAAATGTTTTTTTTTAATTTCTTAAGGTTTTGTTTAACGAACGTGTTTTACTTAAGCTTAATGTAAGCTTAAGTACATGATAACTGACAAAAATAGTTTGAAAGTGGTTTCATTTTGCCACGGAAAAAACTTAAGCTCACCTGTCCATGTATCGCCGAACCTCTCCACAGTTTTCAAGTCCAACCAATTTTGAACAAGTCTTTTGGACGCGAGTTTTCCCATTCTTTCTTTCAAAAGTTTTAAATTACATGGTGAAGATACGAACGAGTGAAGAAGAGCTTTTTCACCATAAACTCCACATTACAATGATATTAAAGATGTCAAACAAGCTAACTGCTGTCTTCCTTCAGAGTTCGGGAATTCCTTTCATTCATTGAAAAGCTGGCACTGGTTTGAACAGGCGCCATAGGTATCCAGGCCCTGGTCCAGGCGTTTTTTTCAACTCATCTAGTCAGGATTCCAGAAATAAAACTATCTGCTCAAACCACGATTTCAATGTTCAAACCATATCGGCGTTCGTTGTACTAAATTTCGCTCCTTGAAAAGATTCGAAATAAAAATGACTCATCTATAGTTTGTGTTGTGTCTTTTACTTTCAGTTCGCTTCTAGAGCCATTTTAGTTTAAGCAATTTTCCCTGTTTCCATCCCTCCGGCACCCTCAGAGACGAGTCCAGTCCTTCGGGCTATGGGGCGGCGATTTGTTTAAACGCAGTCCTATCCCGTGGCAGGGGGCGGGGCAAATCGAAACTGGCTTCTCCTTGTCTTTATGAAGTACGTTATTATTATTATTATTTTTTTTTTTTTTTTGGGGGGGGGGGGGGGAGGGGTACAGTTTTATACACCACACTTTTCTAACCCGCCCTCTCCTGGGACGTAATAAACGGTCGGTCCCTAAGAGTTTTTTTCTTCGTTTTCTTTTTCAAATTTAGTGTTCATGTTGTTACCGTATTGAACAGGTGTTAGTCTTCTTTCAATAAACTTCAGAAAGCGTGTTTTCGGGGGTGGGGAATTGTCTATTTCAGCGAGCCCGGACCGGAGGGTGGGGAATAGACCACCAATAATGGAAAAAAATTGCAAATCCCTGGGGGGTATGCCCGGGCGGAGATGGTAACAGGTTAAATGTATTCTCTTATAAAATTCAAATTCTAACTTTCATAGCGTCTCAGGGCAGCCTGTGCCTTTGACAGCAAAACATCACTGTAAGGTGTGGTGCGGACCATTGAAAATTAACGGATGGCAGGGTTGGGAAAATTTTACTAAACTTATTTTGGCTCGTGATTCACATGCTTTGTCAGGAGCACATCAAATGGAGCCTCCAGCTCCCATACAAGCCCTTGGAGTGCTTTAACATTGCAAAGTTTTAACTTTATAACCTTCAAAACGCCGTCATTTCTCAATTTTCTCGGATTATAAATGGAAACACTTAAAAGTCGCCCATTTATTCGTTCTCAAAACAGGCTAGAATTTGACCTCTACGATTCTTCATATGCTATGCGGTGTGAAGATATTGCTGGAAACATCGACATGTTATCACCTGAAGACGTCGTTACCTTATAATATGACAGCTTTCTTACTCCTTAGCACTAAAATTGACGATGCAGTGTCTGCATTAACATTACAAGGTTGACTTTTCAAGAGAAGCCAACTTATTAATTGGGGTAAGGAACAAGTGTCTGTTGTCCGGTTTAACGGGTTAATTGAGAGAAAATGTAAAGGCGCTTTCCCCATAGACAAAGAAAACTGACAATAATAATGAATGAAGTGCCCGAGGTGAGCGGGTATCCGTAGAGTGGGATTTGACTGTTTATTTCCCTATCAATAAGAAAACGCAGCAGCCCGGTTAGCTGGTACCTCGGCGTTATACCGAGTGACAGCTTGGGCCGGCCAGCCCTGGCGGCGGGGCAGCTCATTTACTAGAGAGCTTTAGCAGCGACGACAACCACGGCAACGAGAACGTCAAAAAAGCAATTAGGTTTATTTAGAATTAAAACAGCAACTTTGCTAGTGCATTACGAATTCTTGTACATTTCTTTGCCATCAATGCACGACTACGAAGACGTGAAAATGCCTAATTTCACGTAAACACACGATTATTGACGATGACGAAGTTGTCTTTTTCTTTCTAAACTTGAATGCCTTCTTCAAGATATCAACTCCTGGGAAATTTGCCTACATTTTCAACAAATTGGAATAAACGAGACAAAGTTGAAAAAACGCGAATTCATTTTAAACGTGACGTTTTCGCTGCCGTCGCCGTCGTCACTGCTAAAGCTCTTATTGTATATCGTTTGCGAGGCTGTGAGGCGGCAGCATAATAAAGCCGTGCGCGAAAACGTTCCAAGGAAGAGTGAATCTCGAAGCGATTTAACCCAAGGTAGTAAAAGTATCTTTAATGACGTAATTGATGCAGAACATAGAACATATTGCTTTTGATGGAACACGTGCGAGAAAGTTCCATGGCAGAACTCGAAGCGATGTTATTTAAGGTAGTGAAAGGTAACTTTTATGACGTAATGCAGGACAGAGAATATATGAAAAATATGCTATGTAAAGTCAGTATTTCAAATTCTTTATACAGTAGAAAAATTTAGTTTACCGTTTTCAAGGGTAATTTTAGGTCATGCAATAGAATTGAGCTCAAAATATTTTACCCAAATCTCACGCAAAATGATCTGGGGGCAACTTACCCTGCTAGCAGAGGCTTTTCCCTTGTGTTTCTCAGCGTTGTACTGCCATTCTCTTCGCGGTTTTGGCTGCTCGCGTTTTGTTTTGGTTGTTTCTGTGCCGAGGAAAAGACCTCTGCAGACAGCCGTTTGGGATTCCTGTTGAGCATGCGTATTAGATACCTCCAAGATCTAGGAGGTAATCACATGACTAAACCGGTTAACCGGTTTTATCGACTCGCGCATCTTTTTTGTACTAGTTTGCTGTGCAAAAGTGAGTCCGCTATATCAACATGGCGATTGCGATTCTTTCCCGTGAATGTTTCAACGACGCTGTTGAAAAGGCTTTAGAAGCCCTTAAAGACAGTTCAATCGAGTCTTTGACTAAATATCAATCCAAAGCTTTGTTTCATGTATTGAATGGCGAAGATACATTCGTCAGTTTACCAACGGGTCATGGGAAATCGTTGATATATCAACTAGCTCCATCGGTCTCCAAGCATCTTGGCCTCCTCAGTGAAGTGCCGATTGTACTCGTTATTTCCCCGCTGAACGCTCTGATAGATGATCAGATAGCCTCAGTTACCAAGCTAGGAATTACAGCCTGCAAGCTCGATGCCTCATCTCTTGAAGATACTGTCAGTTTGGCTGGTCATGAAATCCTCTTCACCAGCCCAGAAGTGCTAGAAACCAGAGGTGCGGGAAAGTGAAACTGACGGGCAAACTCCGGCGGCGGCATCGTATTACCGACACGTGACCCAGAAATTCCATGGTAACCGCATTTTCCTCTCGCGCATGCTCAACAGGAATCCCAAACGGCTGTCTGCAGAGGTCTTTTCCTCGGCACAGAAGCAACCAAAACAAAACCCGAGCAGCCAAAACCGCGAAGAGAATGGCAGCACAACGCTGAGAAACACAAGGGAAAAGCCTCTGCTAGCGGGGTAGGGGCAACTTCGGACAAAAAACACAAACTTCAATATCTCGAAAAATATGCTATGTAAAGTCGGGATTTCAAATTCTTTATGCAGTAGAACAGGCAGAATAGCTTGGTTCACTACTTTCAAGGTAATTTTCGCTTATGTAATCGGATTGAGTTCAAACTATTTTCGCCGCTAGGAAAAAATTATAACACCGGAAAAATTACTGCGTCTTTCTAGACAAAAAATTCGGCACGCCTCATTGGCGCACCCCACTTTTTTTCCTATAAAAAGTACACTTTCTAACACGAATTTCAATATCTCGAAAAATATGCTATGTAAGGTTGAGATTTCAAGTTCTTTTTGCAGCAGAACAGTTTTGTTCACTATTTTAAAGGTAATTTTCGCTTATGCAATCAAATTGAGTTCAAAATATTTTTCGTAGATTATGGTAATTCATGCCACCTCTAAACAAATTGACGAGTGCGAGCGTATTGTTGGTTTTCACATGACGTCACTAAAATTCAAACTAAAAAACTATTGATCCTACCGAGATTTTACTTTCACGATGCATTAGAGCAGCTAAAAACTAATTTTCATACGAATTTTCGCTTCAAAAGGGTTCTTGGTTTTGAGATAGAGTACGCTTGAATTTCTAAGCTTTTGCGTGACGCGGCATTTACATGACGACCAGGAGAGCTGTCAGTAGGTTAAAAAAATTACTGACTTCAGGACATTTTGCTATCTAAACAGTTCATGTGTTAGAAAAAGTACTACTTTAATGTTTATGAGTTTCTCGAAGAATAAATTCACGCTTTTGTAGCAAAACTCGGTAACAGATGTTTCTGTTGGTTTCTGTCCGCCATGTTGGAGCTCATCCAGGTGAGCACCAGCATGGCGTCTCCATACAAATCTCTATAAGTTTGGGTAAAACATTTCTTCGGATATCTCGTATACGAAACATTCCTCTGACCTGAATCTTGGCGAGGGTCTTTGTATATGTACCTCCTTTCATTTCCCAGATTCTGGCCTTTATTTGTTGAACAGTTTTGATTTTTGTTCTGATCTATTTTGAATGGCGTGACACTGAAAACCAGCAATAGGTAAAATCTTTGCTGTCCATGTTTCTCACCATTCTGGCTGTAGAGTTGCCAGAAATAGCTATAAGGGCTCCTATAAGCAGACACGGACCAGAAGAGTGATCGAGGTACGATGGCGGCCGTTAGGGTTAGCCGGGTCGCAGACAATAAATGTTTCTATTTAGATAACAATTTATTTACGGCGTTTTGAAATCCTTTACTGGAAGCCGGCCATATAGCCACAGCCTATACTAAATCACCAAGGGTTATCGGCTTGGCGACTTGCGACTGTTTACCAGTAATTAGCCAATCAACTAGATTTGAATCAGCACAAGATTTAGGAACAATAAAACACGAGTAACTATTTACTGATGCCAGTGGCATTATTTACTTTTAAGTAAATAATGCAAGAATGGTTGTTAAAAACAACCAGTTTGATCTGCAAGGAATGTAGACTTTTAATGACACATTGTCACGAAAAGTGATTAAGTCTTCAAATGAATCAATCCCCGTTTTAGTGCCTTTCCACAAAAACACATTATTTCATTACGCTATAGACATCGTGATGTTCTTCTGGTTAAAGAAACTAATCGTGGTATTTTCTTTGCTCATTGGTGTGGTCTTTCTCTATGAGTTACTGATCTCTTTCCCAAGCACATCTTCGTATTCTAAGAAGCTATTTCAGGAACTTTCGACCAGAGAAAATCATCCTTTTCAATCAACAAAAAATGCAATCGAAGTTGTCCAGCAGCCTGACGAGCAATTAATAATATTCATTACAAGTGCACCCTTTCAAAATGAAAGAAGACTATCCATACGACAGACATGGCTGTCTCTCTTGGTCAATAACACTATTGCGGGAGGACGATCATCCATACGATCAATGAAAAACCCGTCTAATTCCTCTAATAACTTGGTTATCCACTACTGGTTTGTTTGCGGACATGACACAAAACAGGAGGATGAATCCGCCATGGAGGATGAAAGCGCCCTCTACGGCGACATCTTAAGGCTGGAGTACACCGAAACATACTCACTGCTTGCCTTTAAGACTATGAGCTCTTTGTGGCTTTCTTCTACCAAGGACGTTCAGTATATCGTCAAAGTGGACGATGACGTATATTTGCACGTTCCTAAGATGGTTTGGCGGATGAAAACGTCTTCTTTACCTGAGAAGCTATATGCTAGCGCTGTGCAGGAAGGGGTTAAATTAAAAGTTATGAGAGATCCAACGCATAAATGGTTCGTTAGTGAACAATTTCTGAACGACACTTTGTTCCCTCCATACTGTAACGAGCCCTTTTATATTTATCCAAAAGCGCCCTTCTCGGATTACTTAACGTGTCCTCAAATGAAGGCCTGACACCTTTTCCTTTAGAAGACGCCTATATAGGAATATTGGCGAAAAGAGCTGGAATCGCGCCCTTACAGCTTAACGGAAAACATGTCCTCATTTACGGGCCAAGAGTGGGAATTAATTTGGAAGATAAAAAACTTAACGATTTCTTCGCATTGGGACATGGGTTGTCCATTGATCGAATGTTCAAACTTCACGAAAGATTCATTAATTTGGCGTTTTTAACAAGGACAACTGAAAAAAAAAAAAAGACAATAATTGCCTCCCTGAGTAGCAACTAAAAAGAAGGACCAGAAGAACGATATTTATCCCGGCGTCTTGGTACCGATAAATGTGTTTTAAAGGGAACATGATCATTAGTTTAATCCAAAATGCGTGCGTATGTGTGTGTGTTTTTTTTTTCTGATAAGCTGCAAAGCGTGTCACCAGTGTTATTGAAGGCTACACAGTTTCACAATCGCAAATATCTTGCATATTCGGTTGGCCTACACTCCAGTCCAGCCGGGACTATCTAAAGTGCATGCTAGTGTTTAAGAGCCTTTCTGGCCTGGCTCCAGCATATTTACGCAATGAATTAAGCCACTCGCGCGATTTTAATTCATGCAACAGTAGCAACACGCGCCATTATGATAGAGATTTGATCCTTCTGCCCCTAGCTGTAGGACAACTAAGTACCAGGGCTCCTTCAGGTTCAGCGGAGCCAAGTTCTACAACACGCTTCCTCTGGACCTGAGGGACAAGCATGATATTAATAAGTTTGCGCTTGGCCTAAAAAGGCACTTTAGATACAAGTCTAACTGAGCCGTCCTTACTCATTGATATACTTAGTTGAACCATCTTTTAATCTTTTTTTTTGTTTTGTGTGTTGTTTTTTTCTTTTTCATCAGCGCCTCATTCAAACCAGTCTCGCTGAACTGGGCACCCCTGACTAAATATTGTTTAAAATGAAATAAATAAAATAATATTGGTGGCTGTCAAATTGTCAGTTTAACCATCAATTTGGCTGTTATTGCTTTTCATTTTAAGTAACTTAAAATGAAATAGGTAGAGATTTGTTGATACAATATTACTCGGTTATTGTACGTTAATTGAACTTGTAGTAATTTACATAAAGCTTTCATAAAAACGTTTTTTAGTGTGTATTGAACGATTGTTCGCTAAAGGCGAAGTTAGCATTGTTTATATTCTAATCATACTAAAACGGTTATAAAATATTTTGTAACTAACCTTAATAATAAAAAAACACAGAATAGGAGCGGGCATCTCATTTATTGATGAAGCGAGCGTAGAGTGTTACAAAAGCGTTACAGAATTACAAACTCAGGGAAAATTACAACAGTAAATAAAATTAAAAAAATAGGGTGAAAGAGATGCCTCGAATGGCTCTTGCATAGCTTAACAAACCTTAAATAGTGTACTAGCCCGCCTTGAGACACCTTCAAAAAGCACGCCTTGAATACTTCTGCAGTATTATGCAACCTAATATACATACTCTTGTGAAACTAACAAAACGTTACAAATTATATATTTATATTTCAGTCACACTGAAACGATTATAAAATATTTTGTGACTTATCTAAATAATCACACAGAATAGGATCGGGCATCTCGTTTATTGATGCCCGCGTTCCAAAATAAAGAAAGAGAAATGGCAAACTAAATATGTAAATTTTTAGACACCGAGAGAACAGATTCTAATTTGTCCTCAATATAACCGTCTTTAGCTTGATCCGTTTTCCACCTTCCATGACGCTTAAAAAGCCGATCGCTAACGCCAGCGTTAGCGGCAATTGAAGCATCTCCCGCCCTTAAACTGTGTAAGCCAAATAAATTTTTTTGGATACCCTGATTCAACAAATGCTTGTAAAACTATTTCTCTATAAGTAAAGGTAGCCTTATGAAAATACAAAGAGCGAAAAAGGGGTAACGAAGACGACAAATCTAAATTAGCAGCAGAAACGTAGCAGCAGCAGAAAGGGCAAGAACCGTAACTTTTTTTGCCAACAAGACGTAGGCACCATCCCTATAAACATCCGTTTTACTTTCGTAAACATAAACCTTGACAGGAGAATCGCAAAAACTAACATCGCAACAGCGTAGGCTAGCTTATTATACCTGAGAAAAGCGATATACGCGGTTACGCAAATGGTTGCTAAACGAAGACCAGAGAGATTAGTATTAGGACCGGCAAACCTATTACAAATATCTAAAATCATCGCGGGAGTAAAGGGTCCCTTTTTAGAAACAGGTTTCGCAAGATCTTTTTTTAGCTGCCTCGTGCTCGTCCTTAACCAATGTGGAATCGCGGGGACTTTGAAAACATTACATTTTCAAATTATGCGCCCAATTAATACCATAGCAAGCAGACTCAAAGAAAGGGGGACCATCCTGAATCAGGGACTCTACTGAAATAAAGAGCAAATGATCATGATATCTCGTCCGATGGCACGCAAACGACTTCGTTATAAGGTGAAGACCATTCCCTGAATTTCTGAAAAGCTCTCGAGTAACGCTCCGTCGTCGAAGGAGCCTTCGCTTCAAAGGTACGCAAGGGAAGATCGGCTGCTAACTTACGAAGCTCTGGATCCTTTAGATAAGCAATCTTTAATGCAAACGCACGTCCACCTTGAAGACACATAAGCATAATAAGAAAAAGAAAAATAATTATGAGCAAACGACTGAGCAAGTTAAGTGAAAATAAAAAGCCTCAATAATGAAAAAACAGAAGTGATCAAAATTTGTCGTCTCTCTTCTTGATTTAAAAAACATACATCTTGATTTAGCAAAAACATGCATCTTGATACTTGACAAGAAATACGTGGGAATTGAAATTAAATTCTACAATCTTGATACATTCAAAAACCAAGTTGATGCTAATTGTATCGATTTTGATAGTGAATTTGTGGATTTGAGTTATAAAGTTGCATTTTTGATATTTTGTCACTTTTGGCGTAGCATAGTTGGCAAATCTATCTTGCTGTTGCGACCACTGAGTGAACGTTGCGAATACACCAGACACAAAAAATGCGAGACAAAGGACTCCTCACTCAGAATTAATTTTGGTCTGGAGCCACGTGACCAGCGTTTTCCAGGGTCTCTGTCTCTCTCGCTCCATGGGGCGGGTAGGAGAGAACCCTGGGTACGAGGTTAGTCAAAACGCAAAATCAAAAGTCGATATTTAAAGTCGATCTTCAAAGAGAAAAGTGAAAATCACAAATGAAAAGTCGATTTACGAAATAGCCTGAACTAGGGGTTATTTACATGAGACTGGGGCGAACTCAGACCGGTATGATTTCGTATCGGTCTCCAAATATTTCTTTCCATGCGTTTGCATGGGACCGAGCTAAAAATGAACTCAGACCGGTCTGACTTCATCTCGGTCGCTGACCGGACACACGAGTTACTTTCGTGCCGGTCTGAGACCGTACCGTTCTCATATAAAACAAAAAACGAATTTCAGACCGGGTCCATAAATAGCATGTTCTTTGGTATGCCACCACTATTTTTGCTTTTTCTTAGCCAAAAGTAGGAACACTGCTACCAATAACATCAGTAAACAAGACTTAAAAGTAGCTTCTATGCTTGGATTGATGTAAGGGATAGAACCATTTTGAGATGCTGTGCAGTAAATATTAACAGGCCACCAGATGAGTCTTAGATAAACCTTATGAATTTTCTGAGACCAGTAAACTCTTCGGTTGTCTATTCACTGTCTATTGGCATAAGTGTTCGTGAATCGACTTTCAATTTTTGACTTTTGGTGGCCACTGTCGGCCGCCGAAGTTGACAGGTGGTGAGCGAAGCGAAAGATGCCGTGAGCGTTGCCGTGAACAAATTGAAATTGCCGTGAACAAATTAAAATTACCGTGAACAAGTTGAAATTGCCGTGAGCGAATTTAAATTGCCGTGACACTTTTGGGTCACCGTAACTTCGTGATTTCGCAAAATTAATTGCTGCGGGAATTAAACATTATTTTTTTTTCTATAAAGAAAGCGCTAGCTTGGCTTTCAGTATCGAGTCAATTATCTCGTTTATCTCGTTTTCTAAATGTCCTTGAGAACTGAGCAAGGCAATATTTTATTACCTACAGCCTGAAAAACAGATCGAAACAAAACTGACCTCTGAAATGGAAAAAACAAAAGCCTTTTATTTTTGCGGTCTTCGGTCTGCCGAAGCGATCGGGTCTGGTTTGCTTTCATATGATGACATTTGCCTGACAGAAGAGTGTCGGGAAAAACAACTCGCGCTGATCATACGTGACAAAATCCGCCGCGCCTAAATTAAAATTATAAGGAATTGTATGGAGCTCTCCGGGAGACTTACAGTGCAGGCCCCGTGGGTCTAGTCATACAGTCTCCACCAACTACTTCCAAGTAAATATCAGCCGCGCCAAGCTACACACTGAAACAACAAAGTGTTAAACTGAAAGATGCAAGAGTAGTTTTCTTTAAGTTATGCTTACAGTAATTGAGAACTAGATATAATTTTGTTTTGAATTTGCGATTTTGTAACAGTTTTAAATTTGAATTGTAAATTATTCCGGATCGGATAATCTTTCTTTTATTAGTCGTAAATTATTACAGTTGTAAATTATAATTGCATTAATTTTGTAAACCTTATCGCAATTTAGCCTTTTGGCTGCAAGTTTTTAAGGTGAATAAACTCATGATCTACCTGATCTATCTATCTTTCTTGTTCCTGACAAACAGCTTTGTAGAATGGGCTGATTTAATTATTTAGCAACAGAACGGGAACGTCACTTGACCGTTCTGCCATTGGTCAAGCCAGTTGTTTGACTTGCTCGCGCCGTCGTCAACTGACGTTCCCGTTCCGTTGCTAAATCGGGCTAATAATATGAAGCTGTGCTGAAAAAAAAAAAAAAAAAACGTATAAAGGACGGCCAGGGTGACAAACGAAGGAAAATCCGGACAAGTTTGATTACCCTGAAGAGCAGCATCATGATGTTTACGTTAGCGCGAGTTGATGTTTCTGTGTTTTTTTAGGACCCTCGGGCAAACTCAGTATGTGTTTACGTGTTTATAACAATGGTTGAATTACAAGTGCATTTTAGCGGAACAAACTGGTTGTTACTGGATATTAGCGCTATGTTATAGGGAAAGTAGAACAAATATTGTTTGCAGTTTGGGTTTTACGTTTAAATTTTTTGCTGTTGTCACAAGAAGTTTAGCCTCTTTCTGTCCGTCTTTTTTGTTTTTTCTGTCCGTCTTTTTTCATGTTCTCTACCCATTCAGGAGCCCATGATGATATTGAACTGATTAGAGAGGAGCACATGGATTTTTTGTACTATACTCTGAATCATGTTATCGTGTTTATCGGCGATCATTATCATTTTGCTATGACATTCAAGGCAATCGTTGTGCTTTTGTTAGTTGTCTTTACAATGGAATTAAGGTCAAGTTAACGAATCTTGCAGGAAGTTTGAACATTCGTTCGATGGAGAACCCATGTCCCAATGCGAAGAAATCGTTAAGTTTTTTATCTTCCAAATTAATTCCCACTCTTGGCCTGCCAATGAGGACATGTTTACTGTTAAGCTGTAGGGGCGCGATTCCAGCTCTTTTCGCCAATATTCCTATGTAGGCGTCTTCTATAGGAAAAGGTGTCAGGCCTTCATTTGAGGACACGTTAAGTAATCCGAGAAGAGCGCTTTTGGATAAAATATAAAATGGCCCGTTACAGTATGGAGGGAAAAAAGTGTGGTTCAGAAATTGTTCACTAACGAACCATTTATGCTTTGGATCTCTAACAACTTTAATCCCTTTCAGCACAGCGCCAGCATATAGCTTCTCGGGTAAAGAAGACGTTTTCAGCCACCAGAACATCTTAGGGATGTGCAAGTATACGTCATCGTCCACTTTCACGATATACTGAACGTCCATGACAGAAGCAAGCCACAAAGAGCTCATAGTCTTGAAGGCAAGTAGTGAATAGGATTCTGTGTACCTCAGCCTTAAGATGTCGCCGAAAACGGCGCTTTCATCCTCCATGGCGGATTCAACCTCCTGTTTTGTGTCATGTCCGCAAACAAACCAGTAGTGGATAACCAAGTTACTGGATGAATTTGAAGGGTTTTTAATCAGTGTTCGAATATTAGATCGTCCTCGCGCAACAGAGTAGCTTACTAAGAGAGACAGCCATGTCTGACGTATAGATAGTCTTCTGCTTGTGTGAAACGGCGCGCTTGTAATGAAAATAATTAACTGCTCATTCGCTTGGATGAGTTGGATTTGATTTCTTGTTGATTTAAACGGATGGTTTTCTTTTGTTGAACGTTCCTGAAACAGCTTTGTAGAATATGAGGATGTGCCGAGAAAAAATGCGCTAAACTTATAGAGGAAGACCGCGGTGGCAAAAAAAGAAAATTTCCCTACAAGTTTGATTACCCTGAAGTGCATCATGATGTTCACGCTTGCTCCTCTCTCCTCCGCAGAGGCCTCTTTGTGTTGTTGGAAGGCTGAGGAGAAAGAAAAAGAGAGCGCGCGGGGCCCTGCCTTTTCCCTCTTCCCATCGTCCCCCACGCGCTTTCTGTTTTTTCGATTATTCCTATTTTATAGGGATACCCAGCGGAGCCTCTGCGGAGGAGAGAGCGTTAGCTCGACTAGACAATGACTAGATGTTTCAGGGGCAATGTTTGACTTAAAAAAGGACTATGTCATGATAATGTGCATGTGTGGGCTGTGACGGTAGCTGATTGTTTTTAAACCAATCGGAAACGAGTAAAATGTAATCAAGGACATATTTTACATTATTCAAAAATTCATTGTTCGTAAAGCGGGAGACTTCCTGACGTTTTTGTTCGATTTTATATATCACCATAATTCCTCTAGTATTTATATGGCTGGTATGCCTCAGATATATGTTGTAGCCGATAAGAATAAGATTAACAACCCTGTGCTGCTTTGAAACAAATATATACTGTTATGAGGATCAGAATTATTTTTAGTTTATCCGTCATAATTCCAGACTTTTCTAGAATTATCTTATAATCTGTAATATTCCAGAAATATCTGTAATGTGACTCAGCAGTTTCCGCAAATAGTAGATGATATAATACACTATAAATAGTAGTGGAACGTTCTAGATGTTTAAAGAAAAAGTATAAAACTAGGCTTCCAAGTATCAAGGTGTTGTTGTGTGCCCGAGGGTTTTCCCTCGTGGCTAGTTGTGATTGAGCTTATCAGCTATGGATGCTATACTGTGAGAAAGCTATAATCAACTGCTATAACTATGGAGGAGCTATAACCTTGGACATTGCTATATCAAGAGAAAAGAAAGAGACGATAGCAGAAAAGAGAACGAGTTTGTGGACACAGAAAAGCCAATGAGTGGAAAGGATCCAGTGAAATAATAATTCAAGAAAGTCAAGCATTAATGTCTCGAGTCAGTTGAGTAGACAGTTGTTCCTGTATGGCCATGAAAGACAGTAAGCCTGCTTGCTTTACGATCGCGAACTGCTTAACTTAATCTTTAACCTTAGTAACTATAACAGTGTATAATTAAATAAATAATAGTTAAAAAAGGTAACTGCTCGTTGTCTCACTTCTGTTGCGTGCCTTATATCGTACTCGGGAATTCTTTTTACTTATGCCTTGTTCGTGGGCATCTCTTGGCTATTCCGGTACGTAACAATACGTAGGTGTATTTTTACGTACCCACGCTAGTAAACTAGTCTCAGATCCGCAAACAAAAATAATTTGCAAACAAATTTTACTGATTTCTCTGTTTGCCCTATGTATAAACTACATGCCTGCAAATGCGCCTCACCGGTGACCAATTAACAATTACACGGTGTTTCAAAAGTTCGTTCCGATTTTTTATTCGCTTAAATTTCAATAATTATTTAAAAAAGCCTATTTTAAAACTTAGTATGTTATTCATTATTCATTTAACATTGAATAACTAAAATATTATTAACCAGAATGTCTTCCTGTATGTTTTCTGACATTTTCTAAGCGGTGAGGTATAGAATGTACGAGCTCCCAAAGCGTGTCCAAAGTCACATTCTTCCAGGCGAGGTGTAGTCACTGTCTTAGCTCGTCCAGTGGTTTGGAGACTGGATCTTTGTATGTTGTTTCGTCTACTATAATCCAGATGGTCTCCAGGGGGTTCACATCACACGAGTTTGCTGGTTGGTCCTCCTTTGGTATAATGTTGGCAAATCCTTCTGACACCATGCTTGCAGGGAGTATTCACCGCCTTTTTCTCTTCAAGGCTTTCCAACTTTTTTTGGCAACTCCCCATACCGTTGTACCCGAATCTTTGATCGATAATGTGAAGTTGAAATTTTTTTACCTTTCTGTTTTGTGGAATTATTAGGCATAGACTTGCAGCTTTTTCGATAATATTTCTCACATAGTTTGTGAAAAAAACGCCCATCCACTCCTTGGTTTGTCTTCTGAGGTCTTTACTTTTGACCACGTGCTCGGTCATCGTTCAGACTTCTTAAACAATTTGACAATTTTTTTTTTGACTGAATGGCCAGAATACCATAAAAATAGATGCCTGAGCTCTAGCACAAACAGTGTAGGCCTTCATTTTCATGAAGGAGTAGAGAAAATAAAAGGAAACGACAAAAATACTAAAGTGGAAAACATACAAAATGGGCAGGAAAAGTATGGCGGGGAACCTAGCGTATTTGTACAGTCGGGGCAAAAATTTAAAAAAAAAAAAAAAAAAATATATATATATATATATGTATATATATATATAATTTCTTCAAATTTTAGTTTGAAATTACTTTGAAGGGTTATTTAGATAAATTTCTTACCTGAATCAGTTTACATTTGCCTGAAGAAGCCTTAAATGCTTTGCGCAAAATGCAATTTATAATCGGAACAAACTTTTGAAACACCCTGTAGTCGCCTCAGGCGACGTGAATATCAGCGAATAGTCAGGCCTGTTTCAAACGTCGTGCTACCGCCGTGCCGAACTAAATTGATCGAATTAAATTCGACTTTAGCACGGCAGTAGCGCGACGTTTGAAACCAAGTCGTGCTACTGCCATGTAGCTGTTGTGAATGTAAGAAGACGTTTGCCTGAAGAATTTAAGGCTTTAATCACCAAATCTCTTACTTACACAAAACATGGCGGCCAACTGCAACCACTAGGTTTGCAGGCTCATATATAGTAAAATTAAATTACACTTCATGTACAACACAACGAATTATAATGTAACACGATTTGTCACGCAACGCCCGCAGTGTTTAAGTGTTTCTCGTTTCTACCTTTATGCACCTATCAATGTAATGCCGGCGGGGGGGGGGGGGGGGGGGGCGGGGAGGCAGGGCATAGGGTGGGGATTTGACTTTTTTCAAAAATTTGCAATCAAATTCCCTGCCCACAGGCAAAGCATTCCAGTCAAATGCAACCAAATTTCCCCACCCCAGGCTGCACATTGCTGTCAATCCCAAAGCTGGCCAAGAAAGGCACAATAAAAATATCTCCAAATAAAACTCTGCAATCTTTTATAAATGTTGCTGCATCACCAAAGATACATGTTCCTGTTACAGCTGCAATTATACGTTTTAACCATAATCCGTGTTACACTGCGTAGAATACATAAAGCTTTATGTAGAATACATAGCAAAGAAAGCAACGAAGTCTAAATATATCGGTGTTAATGATATATGAAATGAATCATATATGCATCATATATAAAGCAACGAAGTCTAAATATATCGTTCTTAGTAAAGGGTACAAAGAAAGTCACTCTTTTAAGTTTACAGTGATTGTGGAGAATGAGCCATACACTTATCAATTGTACTTGCAAAAATCGATTTGGTTTCTCTTTACTTCCGTTTACTTTGATACCACAGTATATTAAGAGGTTCAATTGATCAAAAACACGCTAAAACAAACGAAATTTGAAGACAAAACAGTGAAATCCACTTTCCTTCGGTTGTTCTCATTGGCCTCTATGGCTTCCTGATCTTTTCAAACCGTATGGCGCATGCGTGAAGCGTGGAAGCGGGAAACATATGTTCGGTCTCAGTCTTTTTCGTCCGAGTCGGCAGTCAAATATCTCCACGTCGGGCGAAGAAAGATTAAAATATCCCCTCCCCCGGGAGAACAAGATCAGTCAAATGCCCTACCCCAGGGACAACAAAGACAATCAAATCCCCACCCCATGCCTTGCCCCCCCCTCCCCCGCCGGCTTTACATTGATAGGTGCATTAGTTTGCATTGTCAGTTACACCACATTCACCCTGTCCCTTAAAGATTGAGTATAACTACAGGACGACGAACTCGTTGGAAGCGACGAACATGTGCAGGTTCTGCATTCTGTACTGGTGTAAGTTCAGGTTGAGGTTCGGGTTGAGGTTCGGGTTCGGGTTCGGGTTCGGTCGCAGATGATGGTCCTGCACCAGGTGTAACACTCTTATGTGTGTCAAGGAGCAAGTTCTCTGCTTCCTCTGGAATACATTCTGGGGCTGGCAGGGTCTCAACAACTTCCAAGTGGCCCTTAGGTGCAAGGTGCTTTGTGGCTACTGTCGTCTCCCTACCGTCAGGATAGCGTACATGCGCGTAATGAGGATTTGCCTGGAGTAGTTCCACTTCATCGACCAAAGGGTCCATCTTACTTATGCGCGCCTGGCGTTTAATGTATACTGGCCCAGGTGTAGCTAGCCAGGTGGGAATGGAGGCGCCAGCAGAGGATCGGCGTGAGAAACCAAAGAATCGCTCATGTGGAGTTTCATTGGTGGCAGTACACAAAAGAGAACGGACAGAGTGTAGCACATCAGGGAGGACATCCTGCCAGTTCTTGAGTGGTAGGTTCTTAGATTTCAAACTCATAGTAACTGCTTTCCATATCACGCCATTGCATCTCTCTGCTTGACCATTTCCTTCTGTGTTGTAACTGGTAGCTCGACTTGAAGCTACTCCTTTCGAAGACAGGAATTCACGTAATTCTCTGCTCATAAATGAAGCTCCACGGTCTGAATGGAGATATGCTGGCATTCCAACCAGTGAGAACAGCGATGTAAGGCACTTAATGACCCGTGCTACACGGTAGTAGCTCGACTTGGTTTCAAACGTCGCGCTACTGCTGTGCCGAACTCAATTCATAAATCATAAATAAATTAGAATACATTCAAAAGTTTCCTAAACTGTTTCTTTATTTTTGTGTTTTGTTTTCGGCAACAGTCGTTCTATTCGACTGAATTAAATTCGACGTCTGAAACCAAGACGTGCTAGTGTCGTGCTACAGTCGGGCTACAGTCGAGCCAGCTTAGCACGGCAGTAGCACGAAGTTCTTGAAAGAGGCCTCACCGAGACGAAGTCGAGGTGACTATTCGCCGATATTCAAGCCGCCTGAGGCGACTAATTTTTTAGTATAATTACATTGATGATTATTCGAGAAAATAAAATTATTGAGCGATTTCCGACCCCGAAACAGCAAAATCTCTGGCTGCCATTTTGAAAACTGCTAGCCTTCAACGCTATAATCACCGCGCGGTGATTATACCGGGATAAAGCGAAGCTCCTAGCCAATCACAGGACTCTATTTTCGATAATCATCTTGTGCTAGAATTTGGTGTCTTTGTTTAACTACACAGTGTTAAAAACTGAATTTTAACTGAACTTTAATAATGCTTGTGTCATTTTCTGACCTCGTGTAGTTGTTATTGAACTTTGTTGTCGTTCTTGAACTTAAGTGTCTTTATTGAACTACAAAAAAGAGAATTGGAGTGACCAAAGGCTCATATATTTACAAAGTCATTCGCTGGCTGATTCCACTCGCTCTGGCGGCCAGTCAGTTATCACTTAATACTTCTATGTGGACAAGCTTAGCGAGTTGCAAATCTCTTTCGTTGGTGAACCCAGACAGATATTAGATGAGATGTGCGGAATTCACAGTGCTGATTCACATTCAGGTCAACCCATTCTGGAACATGGAAGCACAATACAAGGTTGTCCAGCAAAAAAAAAAAAAAAAAATTGTTTTCGTGCGGGGGACTCTATTCAACACACTTGCAATGTACACTCCATACGATTTATTTACTTATTATTTTCTGAAGCAATTTTGTAAGCCTCACAATATTTTTCAATAGTCATTAAACAAAGTGCAAACTGCCGGTCCTTATTGCGTGACCAATGACAGGCGATGTTGGCAAGGATTTACATGGAGCGTCAGACGGTCATAATTCAAGCACTAGAATAAACAGAAGATGGCGGCCAAAAGGATATTATGAGGGGCCAATTTATATTTCGATTTACTGACTGAAAGCTACCGTTTTATACTTGCTATCATGCATTTTTGTGTTAAGATGTGACATGTTTCGGCTTTTCCCCTTAAGTGAGAAATAAACCCAAATTTTCGGGTCTCAGCTGATGGACTAATTTCCGCATGTCATACCAAGTGCCATTCCAGAAACACATTCCTCTTTTTACTCTTACTGAATTTCTCTTCATGTGGATTGCAGTTTCTCCGAAAATGATCAAATGATACATGATACAACTACATACATCTTGACCAGTATTTCGCTAGTGATCATCCCTGATGGATCATTAACTTGCACATGAATTGTGAAGTTAAAGTACGAAGAAAATACAAACAAAGATTACAGCAAAAAATATATATCTTCTTTTTTGAAAATCTTAGTCTTTTTCTTTTTATTGTTTTAATTTTTTTCCGCCGAATTTACGGAAATGAATAATTAAAAATACACACCCTTTTATCTCAGTTGCATTCGGCTAGCCAAGGTCTTTTTGACCCTCAATATATAATTACCAGGGAAAATATGGGAATTGCTCTTCGAAACCGACAAATACAACTACAGATTAACGTCATTATGAGAACGCATAAACAAATGTAACAAATATTCGATGAAAGTTTGGCGATCTGAAAGGACCGATAAATACCCGGTGGCGTGTGTAATACAGCCGCGAAGTGTCCCCTTTTGAAGTTACTCTTGTAAGCCAACCTTTCGGATCCTTATTTTCTCCGATCGAAAGCAAAACTTCACTTTTCACAGCGAAAGGTACGATTCAGTCCTTTATTTAGTTATGAATGTGAACACGTGCATATGGAGTGTGTGTGCGCGTACACGCGTGGGATTTCGCACGTACGAGAAGGCTCACATGTGCGATTTCCCGGAGAAATTTTGGAGATAGATTTTGCAAGGAATAATTTCTCTGTCTGTTTGTTTTTGTTTTTGCTAGCCTGCGTAGCAGGAGGCTGCTTAAGCTAAATGAGCCTGCTCGCAGACTATTTCAAGTCAATTTTTATTTAACTCACACAGAACATTAGTACTATTTACAATTAAATGCTTTTCAACATAAAAAAAAATGTGAGAAAGGATATGAAATTATTTCAATTTTAGGTTGATAATTGTCCAGACTGAGTCAGTGGGACACCTAAATAGTTCGTAGAAATAACATGAGTAGACCTGTGACCCAAAACAAAAATACGAGCAGAAGGAACTTGAAAAATATAATAACAAAATAGCTGGTTTAGATAAAAAGTATCACTTGTTTAATTAAATAATATTAGTTAAAGACAATATAATCATAAAATGTCAGGAATTAATAACACTATTTTTATCATTCATTAATTCTTGACATTTTGACGAAATCTAAAAAATAAAAAAGTCGTTGACAATCTCTTGTCGAGCGTAGACGTCGGTGTACTTCTAGCTGTAAGGGTAGTTAACTGGCCGAAGAATGCCGGACAACATTAAATAGTTCTAGCTGCTCAAATTGAACAGCTGCCGCAGTCTCTCTCAAAACGAACTCGACCACATTTTTGCCCTTTTTCATGCATGACCTTTTTTCCATGAAAGGGTTTGCGAAGCTTCAGTTATTATAATTGATTTGAGATGTAAATAGCTGTCAGTGAAGTGTTTTCTGGTGGTCAGATAACACGTCAACTCCTACTTCCTTTCCAAGAAAAGCAGATTAACTAAGAATTGACTTCCAATCCTGATAAATAACTGAACTCCAACCTAAAACTAGCCTGCGTGCAGACGATAAAAATACTCTGATTAGTACCGTCTGCGAAGCAGCGCAGAGATCCTTGTTCTGGACCACCAACGGACTCAACGAATTACCGGAAGTACGTTTCGAATTTCCCTTCAACCTGATCGGCGATCACGACAAACGAAACAAAGGCCTTTTTTAACTAGCCAATCGTGGCGCGTACTCAAATCTGGGTACACAGCTGGAAGTCTAGAACAAGGATTTCGGCACTGTTTCGCAGACGGAGTTAACCAGGGTTTAATTTCGTCTGCGCGCAGGCTAACCTAAAACTGGAAAAACCGAGTTGTCTGTACTAACAGCACGCACCGTTAAAAAAAGAGACATGGAGCAAGCTTCCACCAGTGATCAAAACGAACACCAACATGAAGACAGCGACTCAACGATTTATGCCGAGTTTTTTAACGCAGTAAGGAGCAAGACTGTAGAACATGTGACAGAGTTTTTGTCACAACTAAAAACTACAAACACCACGGTTACAGAAATAAACGAAAATGGAGGGGAAGATGTGGTTAAGACAACATCTTACAGACAGAAGCTTCTTAAAGCTCTCACAGAAAAAAACATTGGTGCGGTATGGAGCCTTATTGCAGAAGGTAAAAAAGAAGAGATAAAGACTCTAGAAACATTAAACAGTATCTGCGAAACTGTTGCGAAGCTCGAGCGTCTGAAGGAAGGTGATCTTATCAGCTGGATCTGGGGCAACCTCAAGAGCGAAATAACATGCAACGGTCCATGTGGTTGTTGCTGCGAAGGAGAAGAGTACGAAACAAAACTGCAACGCGAAGAGGAACAACAGTGGATAAACATACTTTCCGATCCACTGTATATCTGCTTGAATTGGTTATGGAGGAACAACCCAAACGGTGGATCACCGACCTCTTCTGATCAACAAGGAACAAAGAAAGAAAACTCAAGAAAGTCTGAAGACGTCATCGAAGCTGCACTGCACGATGCTAATCTCCTGGAGAAAATTGCCCTTTACGAGCATCATTACAGCCTAGACGAGTACACGAGGCGAGCAGAAGTATATGAAAAATTTGCTACTGACGTTGTTGAAGGAAGTACTTGGGACCAACTCCTCGAGATAATGGATGACAAGGGAACTGGATGTCTTTTAACGAAGAAGCCAGGTGATTTTAACCAGAGTCTGAGTCTACTCAAGACTGCTGCTGATAAAAAAAGAAAGAGGGTATGTATGGCGTTATTAATTATCTGCCCTCCAAAATTTAACGTTCGTTTGCGCTTACTAGTTGTCGCGAAGAGAGTTTATAATCTTGTCGTGCGTTTTGCAGTCTCGGGGGTAGAAGCGGAATCATTTGAATCTTGATATTCATTATTCCTACCGTTTTTGCCTCGATGATTCATGATTCCTACAAGAATTTTCTTCCAGATTCATTATTCACGAAGACTATTGATCACTTATTGACTTAATGATTTTCTCAGTGGCAACTAAGTCTCTTTTTGTATAGTTCCTTCGGCGTTCAAACTTCTACTTCATCCAGACTCGGTATCATCATGTGTTTGGTCTAGGTATGGAGGTATCGAACCTCAAAAGTTAGAGTGTCCATGGTAAGGAATTATTAGCGGAGCTCCTCGCGCGCGCGAAGCGCGCGCGTGGGTGCAGCCCCATTGCTAATGTAATCTACCCATCCCAGAAAATTTGGTAATCACGTGACCGAGCGACCGAGCGACCGTCCGTCCGCACCACAGGGAAACCAATGTTCAATCTCACACTTTCTAGCTAGTTTGGGAGCCCAGGCAGCCTAGGAGAAAACTATCAATGATCAATTGACAGCTGTCAAGACAAGGTATCCGCTGACCAGTATCATCTGGCCGTATCGCGGGCTCAGGTGTCGACCCATCCAGGGCGAGTATTTTTTTGAAGTTATCCGCTGACAAGTTACTAGTTTTCAGATGATCGCAGGCTCACTTTTTTTTAAAAATTCATATGAAATATGCTCTGTTTATGTCATTATGGTCCAGCAATATTAACATTTTGATTTCAAACTGACCTCGGAAGCCAATTGCTAATTGTCTGAGGTCAGGCGATCTGTATGATAAAAACAGCGCCTCATAGTTAGGTTTTAGGTTTTATTTAGTTTATGCACGTTTTTAATTGTAAGATTTGAGACAATGATCTGACCGAGTATCAGGTTTGATTATAAGCTTATAAAACTTTAAAAAGCCTTTAGTCATTTTCTTACCGCGAATAAAAAGAAAACGTTCCAAAGAATATTTCGTTATAATTCTGGCTGTAAAAGAAAGCTTTGAGCGATTTTCTTGCCTCGAGTTCATCTTTGAAAAAGCAAACACCGGGAAGCCGGCTTACAAAATGAAAAACATAAACAAGGTAAGGATTTTCTGTCTTGAGTTCGTGAATGAAAATTGTTGTCTCTGTATATGTTTCACCGAATTATTGTCCTTTTATTGATTGTTGGTAGTCTCTTTTGCAATTTTTATCGCTGTGCCGTTTGTTTTCAGTCGCTCATGAACATCGCTTGCATACAGGATTAGTCAAAATGCCGCGCGTATCAAACGCTTTTGAAGATTACACATCGTTATAAAAACATTCAATAAAAAATAAACATAATAAATTCTTTATTATGTTGAAGCGTATAACTCTATTAATCATAATTTAAACAGTCGACTTTGGCGCTTGTCAAAAGTGAGAACTGGCCAGCCGTATAGGTGATTTTGGAAATTTTTTTAACGGTTTCGCTAAAAGCCGACACGTGCTTCGATCGTCCTGAATATTGAGCGAGTGCAATTTGTATTGCAAAATTATGAAATACTGCATTCTGTCCGAGGTCTGTATGATAAAAACAGCGCCTCATGGTACTGTTTCACCTCAGATGTGATGTATAAAAAGTATAAAAGGTTGGCTTACACATCCCCAGACTTGTTGGCAAGATTTTGTAAAGTAAACTTGTCGAACGCAAAAAATTCCGCCTGATTTGTTTTCCAGGCCTAATCTACTGTGATCAAGAGTCCGCGCTCTTAAATGTGATCGAAGATGATTGCTATTTTTGGGTGTACGTATATAAGGCTATCAACTCGATGTAAGATTAAGTTCACTCTTAGCTTTGACTGTTTGCAAATTACTGTTCTCTAAAATCACTTAACCTTTCCCTCAAATTAGTCACATGAATGTGTTCTAAAGTTAACTGAATTGTGGAATACAAGTTTATTGTTTGATTTAAATCATAAATTCGAGTTAATAGGAGCTTCGCTTTTAGCCCTGGCTAAATCTATATATTATCATTTAAAGGACTTAGTGGTTGTCTCCTGGAATAATCAGTGGACTGGCTGTGGGGTCATGAAATTTGGTTTGGTTGGCTTGAAAGAACACTCTTTCCCTTTTGTAAGACTTGAAAGGAATAAACCATACAAAAGCAATTAAGCAATAGAAAAACGTTTTCCGTGTTTGCATAACCTGATATAAACACGAGAGGGGTTGGGACGGAGCATTCGAGACAGTCATGCAAAGCCGAGACGAAGTCGAGGGTTTGCATAACTTTCGAGAATTCTCTCAACCCCCCGAGTGTTTATATCAGGATATGCAGACACAGGAAAAAGTTTTCTATTGTTTTTATAAATAACTTTCCCGAGAAAGAAAGCAAAACTCTCTTGTTTACAGCATCGATTAAAAGAGAAATTCTTACCAGTCGCGAAGTCTTGTATACGAAGCTTGCACGCGTAATCAATCTTTCTTTTCCAAAAAAGATGCTTTCCAAAATACGGGTTTTTCTCGCTTAAAATGTCAGCTCAAGCGAAAACAAAATGACACAGCATGTTTATAAAGATTTTTCAAGTTTCAACCGACGAGGAAATGGTTAAATAAAGTAAACTTGTCGAGTTTTTCAACTCAAAACCTTTTTCAAATATCGTGCTTGCGTGATTAGCGGGCGAAAAGCAAAACATATTGACGCCACAGCCCTGTTTACATACTCGCATGAAAACACGCCTCTCGGCCAATCAGAGCGCGCGTACTATCTTAATAAGTTATTTTATGAAAGATGCTAACGTGAGATTTCAGCGCATCACATTACTTTAGGTACGGTCAAGCGACATCGAAAGGAAGAAAAATAATGTTTACTTAACCTGTGAAGTACAT
This sequence comes from Porites divaricata, assembly GCA_038088405.1. Classification (NCBI taxonomy): domain Eukaryota; kingdom Metazoa; phylum Cnidaria; class Anthozoa; order Scleractinia; family Poritidae; genus Porites; species Porites divaricata. The sequence goes on from JBBMOI010000003.1 coordinate 6,008,838, forward strand.
GGCACAAATACATAAGCTTAACTGAAACGACTTCCATTCGTTGTTTTCAGATATATTTTATTCAGTTGTATTTGATAGATGTTGCCTCACCGTTGTAAGGGCCTCTTTAGTTACCTACTTTGAAGGGACCACACTTCGCATCCAATTCCATTTTCGCCAAAATGGAATTGAGTCCAAGGGGCCGCGACGTTTATTGCCATTATCGCCAGCCCCCTGGCGATTTTCGCCAAAATCGCCAGCCTCCAAGGGGCCACTTTTGGCATCCAATTCAAATCGCCAGAGGCTGGCGATGTTTCACCAGTTTCGCCATTTTCGCCAGTGCATGCATTTCTGGACATAAGTGAAAATGTCAGCTGAAGCGAAAAAAATCAGAGCGCACGTACGTTCTTAGTTATTTTATAAAATTGAACATTGTAACTGTCTCAATAGTTTCCTTTCATTAACTTTAAGTTCGCGGACCAGCCTATTCCGAAAACGCCTTATTTCCTTTTTTGCCGTGGGTCTACTGCGAACGGTGTGCGTATTTGTATGTAAAAGCGCAGTATAATTAACTCCTTCCTCTTCTTAAATAGTCGCCAATTTCAACCCAACTTTCCAAATCACTCGGATCAAAAACATCCAACTCTTTCCTAATTGCCTTTTCAATTTCGGCCTACCAATCAAAAAATAAAATCACAGAACCAGTAAATTCAGATAACCTCTCCGAAAAAATACCCTTCAAATTGTCAATCCTTGATTGGTGGATTTAAAAATCCTCTGTTTATCATCTCTTCTCGCCCCAACTGCAATATCATAAACAAACCATTTGTAGCTATTTGTGAGCTACACACGTACACACGAACTGAAGGCTTTTCCCTTTTAATAAGAACTGACATGTCCAAATTTGTGTTGTCACTGATCTTTAACTTTTTTGGCCTACAGTTTCGTCTCCCCTATCTTACGGGCAAAGAGACAAAACCCCGCGCGAGTCAAAAATTGGATTTCTTTCTTTCTCAGATAAACTACGTAAACAACTCGAGCTTATCAATCGATCTCGAGATATCTTAAACAACTTCCGCTCTAACTTTAGCAACAATCTGCAGGTTAACGACATTCCTGAGCATCGCGAAACCTTAGTACTTCGCGCACCGCCTCCAATATTTATTGAAGCGAAAAGGACTGGGCCATTCGAACTCACTTCAGTGTCACTACTTAAAAAACTCAAAACAAAAAGAAGTCACGAACTTGCGTGCCAAATATTTCCTTGTACCACCTTCACATTTCAGATGACGTTTAGTCGCAGTGGCTCAATCGTTAGAGCGGCTCATCTGATCTGACGAGCTACACGAGAGCTGGTTCAAACCCTGGCATAATAAGAAATAATAACTATATCTTTTTTATTTGTTCCTCATAATTATTTCTTTCCCTAAAAGAATACATCAAACCACTCGAAAATACCTCGAACTAATGTCGAAGCAACTTCGGGACATTCGGATGTCCTGAAGTTGCAACTTTGGAACATTCCTGAGCTGCACGAATCCTTAACTTCGCGCTCCGCCGAAGTAATAAATCTTTCTACGAATATATGCTTGGTGTCGCCAATGACGTCATAGAGCGCTACGTCATGGAGCATTTTGCGTTTCCAGGCAACATAGACTTTGTCACTGATGACCAGCGCATTTTCATGTATTATTCATGAAAGGCTGATCACATGCAGCCCAAGCGCACTATGTGCGGGTTCGGGCTTCAGAGGTCATTTGGTCGGAATATACTAGAATTATTACTGTATTATCTGATGCCAAATAAATGCAAAATATTAAAGATATGAAGTCCTCTTGTTTGTCTATCTGTACTAGTAGCCTTTTAAGATAACGAAGGTCGATATTTCTTGCATTATTACTTGTGATTCGGGCCCTTACTGTTCGAATTTTATAATTTTATCACATGTATTCGAATGTACAACGCTAAAAAAAAAAAAAAAAAAATCATGATCAGCGAAATATTGATTGAAAAAGTTCCCTTACCTTTATTTCATAGACACTCTGTGTCCTACGACCGGTTTAAACGCTTAATAGATGTTCCCGGGTTTCTTTGCCTTTTGTTAAAAAAAATTTCTTTGGATAATTTTATCAGTTATTTTTAAGAGCGTCCAATCATCAACTTGTTGTCAAAATGAAGCTGTTTCGCGAGTTCGATTCTCGCCCGGGGCATGAAAATTTCCTTTGTCCTGGGCGAGCATGGTTTTTTCTCCTTTCAAGTTGGAAGTTTATATGTGCTGCTCACTAGTGTATCATTAAAATTAATAAAAAATAAACATAAAATTAATTACGCAACCACGAGTCCGTGAGAAAAAAACAAAATGGTGGGAAAAAGGTAAGTGACGCCGACTGATTTTCTTTTAATTTTTATGATCCGAGTTGATCCGAATCCAATTTTATTTTATTTTTATTTTTTCATTCGATCCGAGTTGATCCGACCAGGACTGGCGGTCCCGACTTTTGTACCTGCCTAGCTAAAATGTTCGTTTGTCCAGTGCCGAAAATATCACTCGTCATGATGAAATGGTGCCGCCGAGCTTCACATCTCGGTAGATTTACTTTGTGAAATAACGGCCGCCAAGCTACACAACTCGGTAGATTTACTCTGTGGCGCTACGACCGCCGAGCTACATAACTCGGTAGATTTACTTTGTGGCAAAACAGACGCTGAGCTTCACAACTCGCTGGTAAATTTACTTTGTGGCACAACGGACGCCGAGCTAAACAACCCGGTTTGCTGCATGCACCAGGAGCAGCACGCATTTTCCAAAGAAAATTATGAAGGCTTGACGGCCAAAGTAAAATTTTACTCAGGGTGTAAACTTTCAGCACACTTTTGAAAGATGAACGCTTTGGAAGATTCATTAAACACAGATCGATAACAGACCTTCACCAAACTCTTAGGCCCGGTTCAGACGCCGATCTTTTCACGAGCCGAACCTAATTCGAATTAAGGCAGACCCAAATTATTTATACCGGTTGAATTGATTCAGACGCCGATCTTAATTGCAGCTGAACTAAGTTCAAAAGGCGAAAAATGCTCATTTCGGTCAAACTGCTTACAAAATACGTTATAATAATTTATGCATTAGGTTCGGTACATGAAAAGTTCGGCGTCTGCCGTTCCAAAGTCGCTCCAAAGGCGAAATGTTCGGCCAGGTAAATGGGGGAGTGAGTTTGTGGAATGGCATGTGGCATGGTTTGCGGAATGACGTAATTATGCGGAAAGTAAAATATGGAAAATGGCGCAGAGAAATAAATTAAACATGCGCGCGTCTCTCCCGCGCCTTTTATTGGCGCCAATTGAGTGCAATCTCGTTCCCAGAGCATCCGTTACTTTTGTCCAGCGGATGGGGCATGATCCCCGTCGCTGTACAAAGGATCGCGGCCTCTGGGAACGAGATTGCAATTGAGTGAGCAACGTTTTTGCTGGTCCAGTACTGCTGGCTTAAACCAACAAGGCAGAGTAGAAACTAGCGATTAGCTTTACGGCATTCTTGTGTATGTAATAATTAGTTAATACTTAATTTACTTTCTTTACTTTCTAGAATACTTTCTCTCTTCCTGCCCACCATTATAATAAAGTCAAATGTTAAAACGCTAGAGGGAAAAGAACGCTTGTTGAACTGTCTGAACTTGAAGTCGGGCTAGCTACAATTCTAGGGATTATTAATCAATACGGTGGACGAATCAGATCATATTTGAGATTAAATGATGTGATAAAATGTGAAACGTTTTATCCAGAAATCGAGTGAAGCGAACTGCTCTCTGTGTCCTTTCGGCCTTTCCGCGTGTGTTCACACCTTCCTTGTTTCTGTGAGTATGTACGTTTGATCGTGAAAAAATGCTAAAACGCTAGGAAGGGAAAAAAAAAGAAAAAAGACACACTCAATTGCCAGGATTCGAACTCGCCCTTCTCTGCCAGCTGTTAGCTTCGAGTGCCGGAAACTTAACCAAGCAGCTAAGGAAACAAAATACAAGATCCGTTTCATCTCTGAATATTTTGTCACGATCACGAATCTCACCGTCTGAAAAAGAAACAGTTCTCACGCGGTTGCAAATACAAATACAGGTAAAAGGAAACTGTAAACTTAATCGTGCAAACATCTTTTGCAGAAAAAAATTAAAGTGGAAGGGAGTGTTACCTTCCAGAATATCATTTCTTCAATAGCCGACTTTCGTGCTTTAGTATCGATGCTGCCATGCAGCCCGACTAATGAAGGTAAGAAGAATCTTTTGGGCTGTGTGGAAAAGGCTAATCGACAATGAACCTTCCTGGCTTTTTGATTGTCATCGTATGTCAACATAAAAACAGCGGCTGCGTTTGCAAATTGATTGGCGCCAAAAAAGGGCGCACTTTTCAGTTTAATTTATTTCTTTGGGTCAGTCTGCATATATTACATTCCACATAATTATGTCATTCCGCAAACTCATCCCGTCTTTTACCCTCATCGAGGCGAAAAGAACGGCTGAGCCGTTTCAAATTGAAACAGGGGTTCCTAATTTATTCAGATGCCGAACTTTTCATGTACTTAATTCAATGTATAAGGTTCGGCTCATGAAAAGTTCGGCGTCTGAACCGGGCCTTAAATATGCACGCTTTACAAAAATTCAGCACACTTTTAAAAGATGAACGATTTACAAAGACAGAATAACAGACCTCAGCAAACGTTTGAAAGATGAACGCCGAGGACACACGAATCACCAAGTGAGTTAGCGCGTCAAAGAGAGGCAGAACGTAAGCAACCGCCTCAAAGCGAGGCAAATGTGTGTCGACGACGACGAAGATGCAATCTCGAAAAAACCTCCCTCATTAATTGCACAGGACACCCAATAATGCACAAAACACCCAACACAATTATGGGCTGCGTTCTCGTACCACGAACGCAAAAATCTATCCAAAAGCACGTTCCCCCGGAGACGCTACTAAAACCTTAAGAAAAAGCTAGACCTAAACAAAAAATAAAAATGAAGAGAAGAAATAATTTGGCCTAGGTCGCCTTCCGTGACTTGCCAGTATCCCGAAGGATTTCGCTGGTAAACAAGCTATCCTAAGCCACGAGTGGGAAAACTGAAGGGCGACAAATTTGGCAAGGAACGTTCTGATTTCAATGTTCTTCAGAGGAAGCAAATCGATTAAAAATCGATACAGATTTTGTACAATTCCATTGGTCTGCTTGGAAGAAGAGATAATCGATAAAGGTTTTAGGCAATCCTATTGGCTGGCTTTGCAATTTGTTCGTACAATAAAAAACAAACCAAACCGGATTTTCACCGTGGTGTGCCACAGGCATCCCACGGAATTAATATCAGGTTAGGGCCATTCATTCCATCCATTCTGACATTCACACTGTATCATGAATTCAAAGATACATTTGACGAAAAATAGCTCAAACGAGTATTTCAAAACCATTTCTCATTATTTCCGTGTTTATTCACTCACGGGTTTTATATAGGCCGCTCGATTAGCGGACTGGTCGTCTTCTTCGCTTCTCTCGCTGAGGTTCAGGTCACACCGTTCTTTCAGTGTTAAACCTTCCATGGCAAGGATTTCCAGCCACTTGTCCAACCGGGCACTGTTGTGTTTGCAGCCCGCTGTTATTTGCCTCAGAAATATTATGCGATTCGCCAGACGATTCGCCATCGTACAATAAACAGAGAATGAATAAAATGAGCCAAAGTCACTGGCGTGTTGCCTGGAAACCAAATAAATGTACAAAGACGTCATGTTGAATGGCGTCTTTAGAATTTGTTTATGGCTTGTTGCTAGGCAACTGCGGATGCCAAACCCGTAGAAAGATTTATGACCAAAGCAAAATCGCAGTTTGCTTGCGATCCTCGCTGCGGGCGCGCCAAAATTATAAACTCTCTCCGCGAGAACAAAAACGACTAACTTTTTTGTTCTGTCTGTAGCTTGAGATTATTGCAAATTTAGCCGTTCTCTAAACACCGACTCTGCGTTTACATGAAGGCCAAAGGAGCTGTCACGTAGATTAAAAAAGTGACTTGTTTTGGGGAATTTTGGTATCTGAACAGTTCTTGTATTAGAAAAAAATGTTACTTTAATGCCGTGTGAGTTCCTCGAGAATAGTGAATTCACGATTTCGTAGCAAAACTCAGTAAGAGATGTTTCTTTTCGGGTTTCCAGCCTATGCGGATGGGCACATGGTGTCTCCACACAAATCTCTATAAATTTGGGTAAAACATTTCAAGGGATACCTCGCATTTGAAAATTGCTTTGACCTTAATCTTGGCGAGAGCTTTTTGCATGCATATTTACTTTATATTCACACATCAAAGACACTACTGACTTCCTTAATAAACTTTCTAACCTCGGTAACCTACCTAACAACGCTATTCTTGTAACTCTTGATGTGTCACCGCTCTACACCAACATTCCACACAATCAAGAAATTGATGCATGCCGTCATTTTCTTGATACCCGCCCTAACAAACACATCCCTACAGAGACACTATGTGATCTCTTACGCATGATTCTCACCATGAATAATTTCACATTTAACCAACAGCATTATCTTCAAATCCATGGCACTGCTATGGGTACTAAAATGGCTCCTTCTTTTGCTAACCTTTTTCTTGGTATGTTCGAAACCACCGCTCTCACTAACGCCCCTTGGCAACCTCACACATGGTGGAGATATATCGATGATATTTTCATGATCTGGACAGAAGGTTCGGATCGTTTGAAAATATTCGTCGATTATCTCAATAACATTCATCCCACTATTAAGTTCACTAGCTCTCACTCACTTACTAACGTTCCTTTTCTCGACGTCATGGTATCTCTGCATAACGGTATAATTGAAACTGATCTATTTACTAAACCCACGGATAAACATCAGCACCTTCTCAGCTCATCATGCCATCCTCACCACACTAAGAAAGCCATTCCGTTCAGCTTAGCCCTCCGCCTCCGCCGTATCTGCTCTACAGACGCTAAGTTTAAACATCGCATTAATGAACTTAAAACATATCTCCTTGCTCGTGGTTATAATAATAATTTCCTAGAAAAACAGTTCCTACGCGCTGATAATATTTCTCGTACTAACGCGTTACAGACTAAACCCAAAGCTTCTAACGATGTTGTACCATTTATTGTCACATATAACCCTGCACTTCCACGCATTTCTAATATCCTACGCAAACATTTTAACATCTTACACTCCTCTAACCGTTGCAAAGACGTCTTTAGGCAACCGCCTTTCGTTGCTTACAGACGTAGCTCTAATCTTCGTGACCTTTTAGTTAAAGCACAACTACCTGTTATCTCCACCAATCATTTTCCGCCAGGCTCCTTCCGTTGTGGACAGAATTGTGCCACTTGTGCATACATTACTAACGGCCTCATAAGTTATACCTTTTACGCTACAGGTGAAACACGCTCCATCACTTCACACATTACTTGTAACACTAAAAATGTGATCTACATGGTTCAATGTAACCGTTGTAATTTACAATATATAGGTGAAACTAAGCGACGTCTCAAGGACAGATTTAACGAACACAGACGTGCAGTCGACAAAACTAACATTAAATCTAAACCCACTACTGTTTCTGAACACTTTCTCTCTCACTCTAACCATTCTCATACTGACATGCAGTTAATCCCACTAGAGAAAATTCATTCTTCACGTGACTCAGTTCGTAAGGCCAGGGAGTCGCATTTGATAGATAAGGCCATGACTCTTGAACCTCATGGCCTAAACCGCCGTGACGAATTATTTTAATCCATATCCTTAGTATTTTTCCTTTCCAGTCTTTATGTTGTACGTCATTTCCACCTCTCCCTTTTATTGCGTAATTCTCCATTTATATAATATTGTGATTGCTACATAAGTTCAGTAACATCTGTAAACCTGAAGAAGGCTGGTTTGGCCAGCCGAAATATTGTTACAAAAAACAATATACGTTGTTTTAAATCAGCTTTGCAGTAGTCTTTGGACTTCTTGTTCTTGGTTCATTATATTTTGGCTGATCTGATCTCTTTTCTAGAGATCCAACGTTTACAACTAGCAGGATCTTCGTCCACGGTTTTTGCAGCTAATTTAATCCTTTATATTTACTTTGTTTCATTTCTCATATTCTGGACTGAATCTCAATTGAACGGTTTTGATTTTGATTTTGAGGCAGAAGAAGCACGAGAATTGATTAAAAATCGTGAGTTAAACCTCTATTTATCACGCGATCGTCTGTCTCACCTACCAAAATTATCATATCTCGGTGAGCATTCAGAAGTCACGCGCGCTGAACCAGAATGCTGTATCATGACAGACTAGAAACAATAGAAAACTCCCAAAGCACAAAACAAAAAATGCAGACAGCAGAAGAATTTTGACTCAGACCCCAAAGAGGCTTGGCACTATAACCACGTGACTTTACTCCGATCGCCAAACATTTTATGCTATAATGTAGATTGATCTATATGTTATCCATGCTATATGTTAGACTTACGATCAAAGTAAGAGTAGGGATGCCAGAGAGCTTCAAAGTAGGATGGTACCCTCACAAAATAACTGGGTCGAGTCACCTTAGACAATGAATAAATTAGGGTAACTAGCGTTGAATTGGTAGCGGACGTCGCGTTATAAAAAGAGCCGACAATTGCAAGGGAGCTTTCCCCACTATTACAAGAGCGTCAGCTGATGGATCAGTGAACTAGGAGACCTAGGCTAAATGGGCCATAAAAAGACGATATACCAAAGTGCACGTTTCACTTGAAAAAAGTCCTCTTTCTGCCAGATTAAGCCTTCACACTACATGTATTATTGCTAATTTTTTCATAGCAATTGCTTGATTGAGTTTGCAAACATCGAGAAGACTATTGATGGTAAAAGCCCATTGGAGTGATCGCCTGCACTGAGTAAAACAAGTCTATTGACCTCACAACGCTGCTATGACAACTCGACTTCAACAAAATTTTTGTCAAATTTTTATTTCTATCATTGTGCCACTGTGGTAGCCGTTTCCTAATGATGAATTTAGGGAATAGTGAGGCAACAGCAACAACTAGACAAAACGGTTTCAGGAAGTTAAGATAAACAGTTTTAACAGTTATGAAACAAACAGTGTAACTCAAATCGTCGAACATTATTTTTTTAGCCCTTTGTTTTCTTTGTTCAGACCACTTGATTTTCTCCAGGGAATTTGCCTTTTGTCTTGTCATAAAATATGCATAAATATGCATATGGATAAACGTGCCTTGAAAGAAACAGTTCCCTGGGTAGTCTGAAATGTTACACGCCTCCACCCCCGAACCCATAGGCGGGTCTCTCTTCACCCGCACCCCCCACAGGTTAGGGGGTGGAGACGTATGACATTTCAGACTATTCTCTGGGGTACCATCACGTGGTCTGAATTGAAGAACAAAACATTCAAGCTAAAAATGTCTATTGCCTTTCGATTGTCAGTTTGTGGCGAGTCCCAAATGTCAGCGAATCCTCGATGAGATCATTTACTATCAGTGGCCACATTGGCAGGATAAGGGGAGAGTAACCAAATTTGCGTGGTCCATTGTCCAACTCCTCATGGTCGCTATCTCAAGTTCTGCTTACATTTTTCTTCGACTTCTGCGAAAGTTTCCTTGTTTTAACGAAGATGACGGGTGCTGGTGGGACGTCAGGGAGATCTACGAGCATCCCTTCTCCAAGTTTATCAACCACAGTACTTGGTACATGGTTTTCCTGGTTTTTGTAATTCTGAACTCGGTGCAACAATCCTTTGCAACAAGTTTGTGGGGTCTTTCGTGGATCGGTATGTCACTTACTATTTATTTTTTGATAGGTAATGCTTAAGATGTAGCGAATATTTATTATTTTTTATTTCGTTATGCCACAAAGGCTATCTATCTTAACCTCCATATCGGTAAACCATTGCCTGCTTTTCAATGTCACGCCATCAAAAATAATAAACGAAACCATTCAAGAGATTAAGACCAGAATCAAACAGGATTCAGTTCTTTTTTTCTTACCCTTTTTTGTATGTGAAATACTCCTAGAAATGTTTTACCCAATATCCCAATTCAAATTAACTTTCTATGGAGACGCCATGTTGACACCAGCCGGAAAACAGCGGAAAAATCTTTCTCGCTACTCGAGAAACTCATAACGATTAAAGTGATATACTTATATTAACCCAAACTAGGACAGTTCAGAGAGTAGATCGACTGATCCCAGAAGGCCCTCTCGCCGATAACTGGGCCCACGAACGAAGCCTCCATTTTCGTTATTACTCAGGAAAAAACGGCGTTGAGCAGTCGATAGCTAATACATGTGTAAACTGAATGCTGAAGCTAGTTATGTGTGAAATTTCAAGTCCTTACGGCTATTCCAAGGTACGAAATCAGGCGCGGATCCAGGGGAGGTGAAATGGGTAAATTTTCACCCCCCCCCCCCCCCCCTTTTTCTGAGCCCCCTTCTTTTTCTTTTGTTCTTATCCTCAAATATTGAAATAATATTTGATTTCTCTGATTTCTCTGATTGAGGTGGAGAATGTGCATAAGCGATGACCGGTTCTACCAATCAATTTATTCATTTTGAGCCCACAAACACACTGTCCAGCATGTAATCCAAAAACGCCTCGTTTCCATGCTTTAGCGACGTTGCGTTGTCGTCGTCCAGGGGCCCGTTTCTCGAAAGTCCCGGTAACTTTTCGGGCCCGATATTCAAATCGAAATATAAAGGATAAGAGCGCGTGTCCCGGCTAGCAAACTACTCTGTTTGTTTCATTAACTGATAGTTTTGTCACGTTAGATGCAAAACTATTTAAACCTCTATTTTGCATGAAAACAACAACAGCTCTACGGGCCCGTTAATTATCGGGACTTTCGAAAAACGGGCCCCAGGTCTGTCTACTCCGCCATTCCGATACTGTTTATAACTCTTAGTTTTTGCTCCTCCACCCACGATGCAGCGCTCGATAGCTGGCTTTTTTACAAAGAAACGATGAGTAAAATTGTTATTGCATTAAATTGATTGATAGTCATCATATTTTAAAATTCACCCCCCCCCCCCCCCCCCACCCCATTTCAAAATCCTGGATCCGCGCCTGGAAATACAAGTTAACGTTTTTTGTGGCTGAGAACTGGGCCCAATACTGTACAGGTTTGCCAAAAATTTCCAGAGGAGTGCTCTGCAAACCTTATATTCACCATTTCCACCTAGACCATGATGCACCTTTTTTACCCCTCACTGAATCTTATATAACCATAGTCTTAGATTTCTCTTGGGACGACTGTGAAACCCAGGAGAAATTGGAAACAATGGTTATGCAAAGTTTGGGGGGGTAAACCAGGTGAATTATGGTCTGTGTGAGAATGGTCAATCGCTGCATTGGTGGGTAGAGGTCCTACACGTGGCTAGTTTTCACGTGACGTCATCAAACCTCAGACTTTAAAACTTAATATCTTCTAAATTTTTAATTTCATTAGGACTTAGAGCCCTTAGACAGTAAAATTTCAACAAATTCTCAGTTCGAAAGGGTTTTTGTTTTGAGATAGAGCACACTTTGCGTGACGCAGCATCTAAATGGAGGCTGAGAGAAAAGTGACTTAGGCTACGTGCAAACGGACGCAACAACTCCCAACAATGTTGGGAGTTGTTAGCGAACAGTCTTGCGTCCGTTTGCACGGGGCTAAAATTATGACCGGTTTCAAACTTTGCGCAACAACATCCAACAACGTGCAACAGGGTGTGCAAACGGACGCAACACATCCAACAATGTTGCCTCCGTTTTTCCGGGGCTTTACCACCAGTTCTCGGCCACAAAAGAGAGCGCGCGATTCCTCGGAATAGACAATGCTTCAGCTTTATTATCATTTTTTGTTGTTAAATCACTTATAACGCTTGTGTTTTGATATTTCGATCACAAATTATCCTTAAAGAGCTTTATTTCATGTTACTATAGGAAGTTTTTTTGCACACCTAGTTTTTCTCTTAAGTGCAGTCAAGCGAGGCTAAAAAAGAGTTTGGTATTTCATAGTCTCCCCAACCGAGTGTCCGTTGGAGAGACTATGGGTATTTTAAACAGGGTTTAAGTCAGAACTCACACTTTTTATTCACATCTATTGTCAGAACACTTCTTTCTTTCATTCTTGCCATGGTGGATGAAATTCTATTTAAAATTTACTATGAGCGCTTAATTTTAGTGTTGACGGCGAGTAGGGTGGCTGAGAATAGGCAAATACGCAAAATTACTTAGAAAATATTGAGGAGTAAATTTAGGTCAAAGAATAAAACAGGCCAGCAAAAGTTTATATTTAACAGATATCTTTATCACTCTACGTTCTTTATGTCAAGAATTGACTCATTTGGGCCTTCTATACGGATAAAATATAAACTTAAATTAAACCATGTGATTTGAGTAGCCGTAAACAAACACGTTTTCGGAGAAACCAAATTCACCTACCTTCGCGTTACCTCGACGTGCTCACAGTATATAGTATCTGTAAACTCAAAACTCGGCAGGACATTAAAGACAAGGAGTCAAGCTGCCTTTGGAAAAAATTTCTTTTATTCTCATTTATTTTTGGCGCGAAAATAAGCGTTGAACAAAAAGTGGCCGAGAACTGGGCCCCATACTGCACAGTAGGAAAATCTTATTGTTAGCTAAACAGTTTTTCAAAGTTTATTTTCCTTTATATTTTGGTAAGAGAGAATGAGCTAAAAGATAGAGCCCCATACACAACCCCCTTCCCTTGAAAATTATTTTACGTTAATGTATTCTTGGTTTTGTGTCATACTGCGTGGTTATTTTAAGGACGCCACCTTATTGGTTGGTTAGAGTGGCGTCATGTTATTATAAACTTGGCGGAAAATTCCTTTCACTGCCGATCACGCAGAGAAAGCGATATGACGTAACAACTTTCGTCGACGAGTCAAAAGATTTCTACTGGGAAAAAAGTGGCTAGAGTAGCCGCCGACGAGCAAGAGGGTCCTGGCTTTCGGGAGTTCAGCGGAGAAAGCGGTTCCAACTCGACGAAAATTGGTTATTGTGACCTTCCCTACATCAGTTTATAAAATAGCTAACAAAAGATAGTACGCGCGCTCTGATAGGCCGAGAGACCTGTTTGCATGAGAGTATGTAAACATGGTTGTAGCGTCAAGATGCTTTGCTTTTCGCACGCTAATCACGCTAGCACGAATCTGAAAAAGTTTTGGAGTTCAAAACTCGCCAAGTTTACTTTATTTAACCATTTCCTCGTCGGTTGAAACTTTGAAAATCTTTTAAAACATGCTGTCAATTTTTTTCGCTTGAGCTGACATTTTAAGCGAGAAAAACCCGTATTTTGGAAAGCATCTTTTTTGCAAAAGAAAGACTGATTACGCGCACAAGCTTCGAATCCCGTACAATACTTCGCGACTGGTAAGATTTCTCTTTTAATCAATGCTGTAAACAAGAGAATTTTGCTTTTTTTCTCGGGAAAGTTATTTGATAAAACCAATAGAAAACGTTTTTCCTGTGTTTGAACTCCAGGGGTTGAGAAAATGTGAGACAGTTATGCAAACCCACAAGACGTACAAACAGCCAACAAACAAGGCAAGGCTGATCGGACAGCTAAGGGTTACAAATTTATTTGCCCAATATTTCTACTAGGCAAAACTAGTCATCATCAGCGGCTATTATTAAATTATCATAAATGACAACTGTGTCTTCCGGCTACGTCCACGCAAACCAGCGAGCTGTGATACAGCCGTATGTTGCAGTTTGTATCCACGCAGAAAATAAGTTCTAAGAGGGTTCAAATATGACATGTTTGGCCGCCAAACATTTCAATTTTGAGTGGGCGCTAGACAAATGTTAAAAAAAAAGAACAATGTAGGCAGACCGCTCACTATAAAGAATTGACCGAAACTGGAAATCACGCATCAAAAGTCTCTTGCATGTGACCTGATTTGTGTTCGCACAGCGAAATATTCATCGCAAGTAGTAGACGTTAAGAAGAAGTAACTGAGTTTGAAACTCTCAAGAAAAAAAGCAAATGTGGTGCTTCCGAACGAGAAATATTCCTGGAAAAAGAGAAAAAATACCTTACACATTTGCATTAACAACTGAAGCCAGTAAAGGTTTCGTTATTCGTGTGCGATAACTTTTTCCTTTGGCTTTCACGGTGTGTCAGTATATCAAAATATCCGTTACTTTAAATGTTTCTACCAGCCGTCAGAAAATCCCGATCTTTAATTTTGACTCCAATGCTGTAATCCGTTTTCAAGGAAATTTATTCCTAGGTTATGAGGGGAACGAGTTGAGCGAGCTGGCAGTCAAACTTCAAATGTTTGGACGCGAAACATTCACGTTCAGTCACGTTCACGTCAGAAAGTAGACTACGCGGGTTACGGAAACAACAAACAAAAATCACCTTCGCAGCACAATCGCGAACTTTAAACAGATGTCAAATAATTATCATGGGGCACAGGGATTCGCTCTCTTAGCTCATTCTCTCTTGAAGTTGTATGTAAGGCTTGGGAGAGACATTTACGTGCATTTGTCTGTACGAAGCTGTGTTTTCCATATTTACAAGTAGTTTCTGCACTAACGTTGAGTTTCATAGAAACTAATTTGAGGACGCCTAATTGGCAATACTGACCAAAAAAAAAAAAAATGAACGTGACATCCTTGACACAGCTTCTTTAAAGACATTATTTTCGTTGAACAGTTAAGCTTACTTTAGGATATGTAAATATTTAGGTCTACCGTCCCCACCCCCATTTTTGTATAATCGAGCATGCGCTGTGACTGTTATGATGATTAGAATACACATGTGTGCACGAGTTAGCGATGGTGTGTTTTAGTGGTTAAATCCGAATCAATCCTTAGCTAAATCCGTAAAGACACTACACTTGCCACTGTATGCTCCCTACCAAACCTGCCCATTCAGCGGGAAAAACTTAGAATTTACATGAATCAAACCAATCCTGATCAGTCATTATGAATTTTTCGTTTCTTTTCAGATTACGTGATATTCTTCTGTGCCTTGGGTTTTCTGGTGCAGGAAGTCTTAGAGGCAAAAAGACAGGGATACTATGTTTATATGTCAAAATGGTGGAATATTGTGGACATGGTTATCATCTTGACCTTTCTTCTGAGTTATGTAATGTGGTTGATCTCTTGGACAAGGTTTGGAAAATGGCATCCACGGGAACTCGTTTTCGTAATCGCCGATGTGTTCTACGCAAGTGCCACGGTGGTGGCCTTCTTTCACTTGACGCACATTTTCCAGGTAAGTTAATAAATTTAAAAGGGCTAATTGTTACAAACATTTTGCTCTTTTGGGTCAAGTTCTGTGCTGAAGTCATTACTAGCACTTTACCCTTACCGAAAAAGCTCCTGTAGAGCTATGTAGAAGATTTCAAACAAATTTCATCAAGGAGCATTAACCATAATACTCAGGTTTTGGTGATTTTGAAGGCATAGCATTAAAACTTAAAAAAAGTGGCCCAACTTTTTCGAGTATCAATCCACGTCCATCCTTGCTATCCGTTGACACAGACGACATGATATAGTTTCAGTGCCTAAATATAGTCTTAAATGACAAGACTGGACCATTATTTTTGGAATACAGTTGATGGATACTAAAATATGTTTTAGCCTTTTTAGAAGATAGCAAGTAGCATGACATAGCCCTTTAAATCCAAGCTGAGACCATACAAAGCGACAGATCAAGTTGCGCTAATGTTTAAGCGGTAATGGTCTAATTATGTATAATTACTGTTGAGAGACAAAGTTTACTCGTACTGAAACTTTTCTCTGCCTGATCTGTATCATTCCTTGTGTAAAAAAGTTAACCCATGGGTTACCTGTTATGGATATTAAAGGAGGGCAAAGCTCCGAGCGCGTGCATGGAGCACACTCAATCTTGGTTTGCAACCACGTGACAAGACGGCCATGTTGGGGTCAATACAATCGAATTTCTCTCGAAGAAAAGTAAGTAACTACTTACTTTGGTGAACCCTGCAGAAACCTTAGCACGTGACTGACCGAACACAAACGAGCGACGAGAAATGGTGACATCAACAATCGAATTGCCCAATACCATTTACAGACGAAACATCAAATCGACTGGGACTAGGCGACATGTATTACGTATTCTGCAAACTACTATCAACGACTCACTTTAGCTGTAGTCAACAGTTACCGGCACAGTACGTACAAAACGACTTTAATTGACGAAATCAATTAAGCAAACTAACTACGAGAGAACGATGGACTGGACAACTGACAATTTTGACTAACAATAGACGACTGTTTAACTGTGACAATAGACGGATCGAAACGCACCAATTACATTACTTGCCTTGATAGCCAATAACCTCACGGCTTAACTGACAGACGAACAAAAACATCTCGACGTAATTGACCAATCGGGTCAATAACCAGAGTTTTATACCATCAATTGACGTGACACAACTCACTTTGACTCTGAAGATGACTACCGCAGAGGTTGTCGAAACGTCAGTCACTGTCAACAACGACAGTCCTATTGAGGACTACGTTCACCTGGACGATCAAACTCGACCTACTTTTGAAATGACTCCTGGGTTGGAACCTTTCACAGTTTTATAATTATAATACTTGCACAGTTCTGAGTGCTTGCTCAATCGCACCCGGCCAGGCGCAAGCACGCAATGATAAGATACATATAGTTTTTACCGGGGTTCCACTGTCACACTACCAAAACTTGAACTCAAATATTTTCAAAACACAAAGACAGGAATTTGAAAGATAATATACCTTTCATTACATGTACTTTCGGCGACACGTTAATTTATCGATTTTAGACACATTTTGGAACTTAAGTCACTTAATCTTCGCGATTTCACGAGCTGAAACTTTGGCGAATTAAGGTATTCAAAACTTTTACAATGACAATGGAACATTTATGTGATAAAACTGGAGCTGCCCGTGGTCTTAGGCTCCTGGATAAAATAATAAACGACAGTAGCTTCATTTAAATCAATATAATACAACGTTAAGAATCTTAATTTTGGCCGAAACAAACGAAACTTTATGCTGTCCTCACTCGTATTGTGCACGAGACATCCGATACACGTCATAGTCGACCGTCAAATAGTATATTGTGTGTGAAACTGATTGTTGTATAGACTGACCTTGAACTTTGAACAGCATTATTGTTGTAACTTTAAGCTTGCCATGCGGTCATGTCGGAAATGTATGCGCGCGCAAGTAACATGGTAGAGCCTGTATCTGAACGCCATCTTGAATTATAGGTTTTTTATTATTGAAGTTCTGTTCCTTGTCTGTTCGCTTGCCTTAGTTTCTTTTCTCAACTGACACTAGCAGACTGTGACAAGGCCCGCACGACCGCACTGAACAAATGGCACAATTTCATATTGTAGTCATTTTTTACTACTACATGGGAGATTTCTGCAATTTGATTGGCTTAGAGCAGCGGTATTTCAGCTTAATTTAAAATATCTACATGTAAAAATTACAAACATTTTGCGGGTAGTAGTATAATTATAAACAAATAATAGCATGATTTGTACGTGATATTTGGCATAAATACCACTCGCAATATTTCAAAATTGTCTCAAATTTCACTCGCTTAACTGCTCGTGAAATTACGTATAACAATTTCAAAATATCACTCGTGGTATTTATGCCACTGCAAATCATGCTATTACCTATCCTAATTTAGCGACGATTTAATTTAGTGACACTCAATTTTGGTGTCGCCAAAATTACATGGAATAAAGTAGGTTGCTGTGAAAACAAATTATTCAAAATTCAGATTGTGTGCCTTTTCAAGCGCCAGTTGTTCTACGCAATTTCATGTAAAGTACAAAAAGAGTTTCATAATTATTTGTATATTTCATGAAGAAATGCTTTGACTTCGCGGAATAAAGATCTCTATTCAACCGAAAATCTTTAGAAATGTAAGTATTCAAAAGTTCAGTTACCATGTAAAAATAAAATCTCGGAAGGATTCATTTTATAATGTTGACGACAAAGCAAGTAAATTTACCTATTGCTGGTTTTCACATGACGTTACCAAAATTCAAACTAAGGAATTGCCAAATCTTCCTGTGTTCATACTTTTTATTTAAGAACAGCTCAAAGCTAATCTTCATACAAATTTTCACTAGAAAAAGGCTCTTCGTTCTGTGATAGAGCATGCATGAATTTCTAAGCTTTTGCGTCACACGGCATTCACAAAGCGGGCTAGAGACCCGTCAGAACACTTTCTTGTACAAGAAAAAGTATTACTTTAATGTCCATGGGCATCAATTTGGAAACATTAGCGTAACGTCAAAACAGTAAAGCAGATTTTTGGCCGATTCGTAGGCAAGGTTCGTCTTGAAATTTCAAGGTGTTACAGTAAATCAATCTTAATGAAAGTTTCAGACATAATTATATACATTGTTAGTTCGAATCACGACAGACTCGAAGAATTTCAGCCAACTTTATTTTGAACGTCGAAAACGCACTACTTCCAACAATCGTACTCAAACGACAGCAAAAGAAGACATTGGGAGCAGACCTCGTGGTCTGAGTTCGTAGAAACTTGTATGTGGTTTTCTAGCAAATTACAGAGGTAAATATCACTCGAAGTTACCATAACAATTCTCAAATGCAGAAAAAAGGAGGCTAACTTACCGAACTGTTCGGCTTCAAAATGCTAATACAAGTAGAATATACTCAAATACTATCCTCGCTCACGATAACAAACTCGACCAAGGCAAAAGTGTTTTTGAGTCAATTGACGATAAACAAACAAATTACTCCTAAGGGGAGTCGGGAGCGACATACATCATAAAGATTATGAGATGAGTTTTAAAAAGAATTCTGTCGAGCCGTTTTAGAGATATTCAGAAAAACGCTAAAAGTCAAAATTGAGAGTAAAGTTGCACTTAGACAGGAGGTGCGAAGACAGGTTAGTTTTCAGGATCCCAAGAAAGAAAATACACCAAAATTTCCTTGCATCTAAATGTGATGTTAACTAAAGCAGACTTCTGACACTACTTAGGATTAATGTGAGTTATTTAGAACTCTTTTATTAAATATTTTATCACGGCTATTGAAAATATAAGGTTTGAAATACATTTGCGTTTCAATTCAAACATACTGAATTTTCTACTTCCCACGTAAGTTGCTAAACACCACACCTTAAGTTCCTGGTGTCGTATTTTCAGTAGCTGGTCTAGATCGCTTAAAATGAGGATTTCATCTGTTTCAAAGCTTTTTTGTTTATTGTTGTCATAGTGATATATATCGATTTTACTAAAAACTGCTGGTGAAAATTTTGTAGCGATCGGACAAGGACAAAATTTACTTTTAAAACGATTGAATCTAAAACATCGGTAGGGTCCCCGAAAAACTGTATCGAAACACCTGAACATTACCAAATTGTATATTAACTAATTATAAGCACAATTTCTGAGGTCTTGTATGTCAAGTAACCTGTTAGTATTAACACTGGAGCATTGCTTTTAACCTTGGCAAATTTTATATCTTATATTCATTATGTCTGGTCCCAAATTTTTCAGATAGACTCTGTTTTGGGTCCACTGCAGTTGTCCCTCTACAAGATGCTTAAAGATGTGGGTCGATTTCTTTTTATTTACCTCTTGCTTTATCTATCGTTCGCGACCGGCGTTGTCAAGTTGTATTCCTTCTACGTCGCCTCACAGATAGAGTTACAGAAGCAGAATATGGCAAGCGACCCACAGGATTCCCATCCATATGACAAGTATGTACACATTCAAACCTTGCCATGTCGACCGCTTTTTAAACGAGCTTTTTAAAAGGTGTGGTTGTTGCAATTAAGTATAGGTAAAGGAAACCGGAGAGTCTCAAAGATAGTCAAATTCATTAATAGGGACACCTGTTTCTCAAATCATAAATGTGTCACTTTTTCCAAAGGTATATTATAGCCGTCAAGTCAGCTTGTCGATATCATGAGCGACTTTTTGGGGTGCATGTTTCCGCTGTCGTATAGTCCAGAGAATAACAGCCTTATGTATAAGCTTAGGATGTCGGAATTGACGGTGCGATCATATCCAGTTTTATTTCTTTATATTCTGTTTCAATATATGTGTATTTTTTACTTATGATGAATAATTAAACATGACCCGTTTAGTAAGGACAGTTAATTAATACGGATACCCTTCCCTTAGTGCCCGTATCAACGGGATTTTACGTTTCCATTTTTCTTTTCATTCCCAGCCACAAAAATGCCTTATTGGCCCTGTTTTGGTTGATGCTGGGTAACGTTAAAGAAGGTGATATCGCTGTCAAAGATCCGAGCTTTCGTCTCACGTGTGACTTTAGTTATCTGTTTTTGATGGCCTACGTGATCTGTACTGTGATTGTAGCCTTGAACATGCTGATTGCCATGATGAACAACTCATTCGAGAATATCATGGTGAGAGAGTAGTTGTTTTGTTCAGTCACAAATGTTAAAAAGACAATTCTGCTTAGACATATCATAACCCTAGGCCTACGAAAAAATAATGGACCATTTGCTTGATGACATCTCTTTAGCTTCTATGTTTTGTTTTCGCAATACATGTCATGTGATAATGCTCAAGAGAGCTGTTTTTTTTTTTTTAATTTCGTCTTATTCATGTGCATATGTACGCATAATTTATGAAATGACAAAGGTCAAGTTCCCCTGGGACCTCTATTGGGAATACAAAACACACAAAAGCTAAAGAGGTCTGTTTTCCAGTCCCAGTGAGGTTTAAATAACAAAAGCATTAATTTGCACAAGAAAGTAACACCCTGAAGGATTCTGGTCGTGTTGGCAAAATGACGTTATCGTCAAAATGACCTATTAAAGAGCACAGCAGAAACCCGCAAATGATGGAATGGAAAACTTCGATCCCACATACCTGGGAAACCCGGGAGGTGAGGTACTTGTGGGAATCCTTGGTGGGAGTGTGCCGCCCGGTTCTCCCAATCCTGGCCCTATTTCAGACCAAAAATGCCATTTTACACACCCGTTTTGAGACCTGGGTCGGGTTGCAAAAAACATCTTAAGATTAAGGGGGTGTTTACATGAGAAAACTCTCACCGGCTCGAGTTTCATATCAGGATGACTTTTTGATTTCGTACCGCGTTTACATGATGATTGGGCCATTTCATATCCCTTTATTTGAAGGTACACTTCATGTTAATAAAATACACGTCTGATTCAAAATCGGAAACATTACGCATGCGCTACCCGTTCCAGTCAACCGGCAGACCGATTTCACACCGAAACGGGTGGTCGTTTTGCGTTTACATGATACCGTTGCGAGATTTCGCACCGGAGTGAAATTCTCGCCCAGGTACAAGAACCGCGGTGAACTTACGCCGGTGTGACTCGCGCCGGCATGACATTTTGTGGTGGTATCATGTAAACAAATATAGAGCCATGAGAGGGAACCGGAGTGAACTCGCTGCGGGGTAAAAGTCGCCCCGGTGCCCCCTAAGGGAACTCGTAACTATTATTTCAAAACAATAGGTTAATGTTCCAGAACAAAAGTTAAGAGCTCTCTTATGTTAAGGTGGCTCGATACAGTTTTTCAGGGTCAATACCTTCCAAGTTTGAGCATAAACTACGTGGCCGTAAACACAGATTTGAAAAAATTGCTACCACAGTTGTATTAGATAAAGACGAAAATTTGTTATGATCAGGGTTGACATGACATCAGAGTTGTCATAGCAACGAAATGACCGTATTACTTGCAGCAGTATATCTTGGCACTGGGAACTGTTCTTCCAAAATCGTTCACTGGAGCTTTTTCCGACAATAGCCACCTCGATGTTCGTGAAGTTTAAGCGAAATCTCTAAACTAAATGTTTGCTCATGGAAACGTAGTTTATGCTCAAACTTGGGAGGTATACTGACCGTGGAAAACTGTATCAAGCCACCTTAAGAAGGTTTGATGCAACCTGGCCCTGGTCTCTAAGAAATTATGTCATCATTACTTAGATTAGAACCCCAAATAAAATTTTTTCTTAAATCACTTAGAATTTGTATATTACTCTTTCTTTCTTATGCACTTGACATTGAAAGGGCAAATACGTCCGTACATCCCATAGTTCCCTCACTGAAAAACTCTACCCGATTCCAGACCAAAATGGGCAAAATGTGTACCCGTTTTTAAACCGAAACGGGGCAAAAACCGTACCCTTTAGAGCGGCACATACCTATATGGCTTATGCTTATCTAAGAGAGTACCCCCCACGGGACTGGGAAACAGAATGTCACCCCGCCAACAGAGCCGTTATTTCGCTTGGTCGATTTTAGCCCACTCGAGAAAGAATCTGCATGAATTGAGTAAGATGTTTTCTGAGCCACCGGCCATGCCCGGAATTTTGATAGGATATAGGCCTAATAGCCGTGCGGTTGCTTGCTACAAAGCACTCTGTTGTGACCCTAAGTTTATCAATAAACGAACGCTCGCACTCGGAAAACCAGTTTCACGAGAGAAACAAGATTGACTAGTCCAGATTTTCGGGCTGCGGAGACCTCAAAGGCTTGACTCCTCACTCAAGAAGACAAAAGGATTAAGGGTTGAATATCAATCATCCAAAAAGCCATTCGTTAGTGCGTTTTTTGACGTCTATGAATGCTACTGTTTCAGACAGCGAGATAGCGATTCAGTTCCAAATTGTATCTTGATATATATTTTTCAAGAAGGAAATTTTTCTCATTGAAATATATCTATATTTCATTCTTTGGAAAACGTTTGAGACAAACTAATTGGAAAAGGCTCAAGAACTTAGATGGACCAGAATGGACACATCTTTGGTTACATTATATGGATCGTTTTTCCTGTTCTTGTTACATATGATAAAAACTAAAATGATTTCATAAAAAAAAAAAAAATGAAATGATTTCTCGGGGTCATTCTTCATTTATTTCAAAATCTAGCTAATCTTTTAACTAACACACCAATGGAAATAGAGAGATTTGTTATCGGAAATTTAAATAGTGTTTTTATATGGAGTTTAATGAATGTGTCTCCAAGTCCAGACCCCAAATTCTAGAAACTAGCTGATACTCAGTGCAGAGGCTTATATCGTTGAAAGAATTACTGAAGCCTTATGGAGAGGGGAGGGGAGGTTGGAAAAAACACGATGTTTCACATATCATAATTACATATGTAGGACAATGCAGATATTGAATGGAAATTTTCAAGAACACGGATGTGGCTGGAGTGGATTGACAAAGGAAGTACGATACCAGCGCCTTTAAACCTAATCTACTACACTCTTTATGGGCTGTATAAATTTTTTGTCTGGTGTTTGAGAATCTCAGTTGAGAAATGCCCATGTTGTAACCAGGTTTGATTTTTTAATTCTACATTGATTCCCTATATAATCTGGATACATAAATTAAATTTCGATTTCCACTAACTAGATTAATCCACTATTAAAATGATTGCGCTGGAGAATTACTCAGCTGGTACAGGCCAAGGGAAAAATTCGTTAACTCTAATTTGCACTCTGATTTTTAAGCTCAAAAAGCAATCAAAATATTCCGTTCCTATTCCTTGCTTTTGACAACTTCTGGCCATCCATCCACCGTAAGGACTGTCTTACAGGATCGGCCTTGACCCAAATCCCCTTCGATCTTGGCGTCTACCCTCATTTAGTCACAGTATGTCCCTTTGTACGTCTTAAGGCAAAAATCTAGCTAGAGCGTTTCTTTTAGTCACTACCTGTTTTTACAACCTTTACTGGATGAAGACTAGATTTCCAGTTACAGTTTCATTAATAACTTGTTTTGTCTTTTGTAGCAATGTGAGGAGGAAAACGCTCAGGGAGATCAAGTAAGTGCAGCTATGGATTGTATTGTGTTCAAAACATAATTTGCTTCAGTTTTCGTCTCGACTCTGAAGCAGTTTATCTAGTGAAATATCTCGAGCATGTTAAGGCGTGGCTCACTTTTTGTTGTGGACCCCACCCGTGAGGTTTAAACTGTTTTTCTTTAGAGAACATACATTTTAATTATAAAATCGCTAAAATTTATTCAGGGAAACTTTATTTTGATGAGTTTCGTTGACTAGGATTGAACTGATGCTTTTCACCTGAATCGTGGCGTTTTATTGATATTCAAAAAAAATTCGATGTGGGAGAAAGTCAATTTAATCTAAAACCGAACCATGTGTAAATGTTTGATTTGGTTATTTAGTATTTTCGCGGCCTGAATGAAAAAAAAAAAAAAAAAAAAAAAAAAATTGTTAAGAAAAATTGACAAATAAACCATGTCACGTGACCTGTTTTGCTTAATTATTTATATATGAAATGAAAAAAATAGTCAACCATTCCAGCCAGATTCATACGAGGAACAATAACAAAAATAGGCAGTGTGGTTGAGTGGTCAGCGCGTGGGACTCCCAATCTGGCGGTCCAGGGTTTGAGTCCTCCTCTGTCCACTTGCTGGATTAATTTTGCTCTCGGTAGTCCGGAGTCCAAATCCTCGGCCACGCTTGCAAATAGCCAATTGGTTGCCTCCTCCCAGTTTGGGTTTTCAATCCTGTTATGTTGTATTTGAATTATTTGTTTCTAATAATTTGAGTGGGGTGCCTTTTTTCTGTCTGGCATCACGTCACCGCAAACTTCACTTTCGTGAACGGTCGCTACCATTTTTAAGACACTTCAAAAATTTTTGATCTGTTATTGAGAGTGGGCTAGGCCTCTTAAAAAGAAAGATGGTCGCAACCTAGAATTGAGCCGGGACCTTTCGTATTCCAATCTTTCTCCCTAAAGTGAATAACAGGTGAGGTAGCTCTTTCCATAGCTTTTTACCTAAATTTAACTTGGGCTTCAACGTCGCTCTTTCTAAGACTACTGGAAAACGTATCATTTGCCTTATTGTACCTTAATCCAGAGAATATATTACATCTATCATGACCGAAGGCTTGGTTACCATTGGTGGCATCAACCGTTAAAAGTGACAACGACCGTTTACGAAAGGGAAATGGGCGTCGCCATTCCATTTTTTATTTTTCAGTAGTTACTTTCCTGGACTTGACTTGGTTTCTTATGTAACACGAGACTTAAGGCTACCGATTTTTTCAAGGTTAGCAAATTTTGGAAGGGTCTGTTAAATTTTCACAAAATTATGGTCATTTCATGGTTTTTATATCTTTGTACAAGAATGCAGTATTGTGTGCTGGAACTAGAGTAGAAATTTTCAGCGCTAACAAAGGAAAGTTCCTGAGATATTTAAACCGCGAAAGTACCTGTTTTCATAGGTCAAAGAAAGTATGGGCTGTCAAGCATTACTAATGCTTGACAGCTCCGAGCGAGGACCTTACAGGCGACTGAGGCCGGCGTGATTCGCGCGAAAATCTCATCTCTGCGCTTCGCGCCTTGAAAAAAGTGACGTTGAGAAAACTGGACTGTTTTTCAGTCTGTGACTGAAAGCTCTTAACCAATCTCAGAATCGTCTATAGTTACAATTTATAGGTTTCAACTTGCTATTCGGATCCTTTAAATTTAACTGCAGTGTCTTCATGGTTTTTATCCTGACCACCGATTGTTAGCTTAATTGGTTGGATAAAAGACCAAGGTGCGGAGGGCCCGTGGGCTTGATTCCCAACCAGGCAAACGTTCAGAGTCAAACTATCTGAGAATAACATGCAGCATATTCTCTGTGCTCTAAAATGTACTAAATTAAGAAGTCATTTTTGCTCTTATATTCGACTTAACTTTACGAAGAAAGACGAGGCAGCACGCCAGAGAGCAAGCAATGTTTCATGCATGCAGTTTTTCTCATCACGATTACAATACGATTTCTATCATGTTTTCATGCATCTGCAATTCAACCATACGGTTATGTTTTCTAACTCTCCTCTTCCGACAGAACATAAGTAGCAAGTTGAAAATCGCCCTTTCACTGGCCTAAGCTAATATTCAATTATATTTAACAAAATGCTCACAAATGGTAGTTACTAGATTTTGTTACAGCTAATCGTTAGAAATTGGAAATAGCAGCTATATAATTGATTTAAGGCCATCTCTAATGACGCTATTGTCCCACTACATTAAACTCAGAGGAATTTATATCAGAGTGAACGACTGCTAATTCATATACTTTTTTAGGAACACAGAAAGAAGCGAAATGAGATATTGAAAGATATGATCGTGAAATACCTGAAAGAACACTATTTGGAAAACAACGAGAAAGAAAGAGCTGACAGGTACCATGATAAAGCAAAGGACGTCACAGATGAAGCAACCAGACTCGACAAATCATCCAAAAATATACAAGAAAGCATCAGTCTATTGAGAGAAATGGTGGATCGCCATGCGAAAGAACTGAATGAGCTTAGTAAGAGGCTTGGCAGCTTGGCTAAGTGATTCATTCAATGACAACAACTGTAACAACCTTATTTGCAGATAACAGCCGATTTCTTTAATTGATCGACTGATTTTTGTTTAGATCAGGTAGTTTCTATTTCAAACTTATATGGCGAAAACCTGCAATGAAGTGCATTTTCACCAGGCTAATTCCAGTTATTACTTTAAAGAAAGTCAATATTTTGCGTAGAAATTGTTTTGAGTTCTGAAAGCATTTGCTTTACTGTTAATTGAAAAGGACAAATAACCTCTCTTATAGCTTAAAGTACGTTTCTAAGCTTGAAGAAAAAATTGTAAATGTGGGTCCCTCTTACATAATCTGTCCTAGATGTCAGTATTCTGAATTCTGACTTTTAGCTGTTCTGGCTAGCCACGACGCGTGCCCATCCCCCCCGGGGCATTTGTCAGGCATTCGTCATCTTATCGGTCCCGGCGGTGAGGAATTTGTCAAAAATCCTCTGCCCGGGGGAAGGGCATTTGTCAATTCTTCTAGAAGCGGTTCGTTCCTTTTTCAACATTTAACTTAAAAATATGCCTATTTAGATAGTTTTAGATATTTCTATAAAGAATATTTTTGAAATAATTATGCTTTAAAGAGATATGTGTGGTTTTCGTTCCATCACTTCCCTACCCCACAGTATTTTTTGCATCTCCCGCTTTGCTTCCGCCACCGTGATCAGTTCGCACACGGAAAAAAAGCGAGCAATGTATCGTTTCAAAAGTTTAAAGGAAAAGACACTTTCTTTTTGCGTGAATGTTTGAGTGCGCATACCAAGCAAAGAGAACCATCCGCGTATCAGCCTAGCCTCTTCGTGACTGAACTGTACCTTAGGAACAGGTTCTCACTGTGTAGCTGTGTCTAGTCGCTACCACTGGTCTTCTGTTGTCACAACCACATGATCCGGTTGCCGAGTCTGCTTCTAGATATTTCGGTTTTGCCCTGTGGCACGAGTAATATGACGATTTCAGATTATGAGTTGAGGTAACACTATGCAGCGCGTTCCATGACTTCACTGTATAGACAGGGAGAAAGTTCTTATATTTTACACTGTATGAGGTGGACATAATTTTCAGACTTTTGACTTTTTTTATTCACATCTCGCGCTACACATCATCTACGCGCCTGTTAAACGACTACAAGGGACATACCTCTAGAAGAGATCTACAACTTCTGCAAGATTGCCATTTTATCGCAACTGCTGGTTACGTTCTCTGGGTATTTCGTGGTCTGTGATTCGTCATTCTAGCTGCTGGGAGAGTCTAGATCTGCTTGTCTTTTGCGGGAGTCCTTTTGGATAGGTAAGAGTTCAAGAAAGAGTTGGAGGACTCTTAAAGTTGTTTTTATTGTAAAAACAACTTTCGCCGTTATGATGAAACTTTCCTAGAAGTGCCATTCGAGCAAAAAACCGCGATCCATACCAAGAGGAAGTACTAGATCCTTGTTGCGGACCTTATGTACAGCCATCAGCTTGGATGTTTTCACTGCATGGATCAAGGTTATTGAAGTGGAATTGGAGTTAGCAAAGGCTGATTCCACTCGCTCTGGCGGCCAGTCAGTTATCACTTAATACTTCTATGTGGACAGGCTTAGCGAGTTGCAAATCTCTTTCTTTGGTGAACTTAGACAGTTCGGCCGTTACATTGATATAAGATGCGATGTGCAGGGAATTCACACAGTGCTGATTCACATTCAGGTCAACCCGGCTGATTCTAGAACATGGAAGCACGAGATAAGGTTGTCCAGCAAAGAAAAAAAACTGTTTTGGCCGGGGGTGGGGGGGGGGGGGGGGGATGGGGGACTCTATTCAACACACTTGCAATGTGCACATACGATTTATTTACTTACTATTTTCTGAAGCAATTTTGTAAGCCTCACAATATTTTTCAATAGTCATTTAACAAAGTGCAAACTGCCGGTCCTGTTTCGTGGCCAATGACAGGCGATGTTGGCAAGGATTTACATGGAGCGTCAGACTGTTATAATTCAAGCACTAGAATAAACAGATGATGGCGGCCAAAAGGATATTATGAGGGGCCAATTTATATTTCGATTCACAGAGTGAAAGCTACCGTTTTATCCTTGCTATGATGCATTTTTGTGTTAAGATGTGACATATTTCAGCTTTTCCCCTTAACTGAGCCATGAACCCAAATTTTCGGGTCTCAGCTGATGGACTAATTTCCGTATGCCATACCAAATGCCATTCCGGGAACACATTCCTCTTTTTACTCTTATGAATTTCTCTTCATGTGGATTGCAGTTTCTCCGAAAATGATCAAATGATACATGATACAACTATATACATCTTGACCAAGATTTCGCTGTTTATCATCACGTGAATTGTGAAGCTAAAGTACGAAGAAAATACAAACAAAGATTACAGCAAAAAATATATATTTTCTTTTTTGAAAATCTTAGTCTTTTTCTTTTTATTGTTTTAATTTTTTTCGCCGAATTTACGGAAATGAATAATTAAAAATACACACTCTTTTATGTCAGTTGCATTCGGTTTGCCAAGCTCTTTTTTACCCTCAATAATTAACAATTATTCTTTGAAATCGAGGTGAATAGTGGCTAAATATTTGCCGAGCCGCGAAAGCGGCGAGGTAAATATTCCTAAAGCCACTATTCGCCGAGATTGAAAAGAATAATTGTTTTAGTATATACACACGAAGTGATCTCAACAAAATCAGAGAGGAAACCATTAAAAAGTACAATTTTAATGACAGATCAAATCACGCGTAAGTTTAAAAATAGATCATTGAAGACTTTTCAAACATGGCAATTCACAAGTTTATCATTTCGCAAACAACAGCGTAATGGCTTAAATGGAACCGTTGAAAGTTTGAACTGTTTCCTTACCTGAGAAGAAAAGTGGAGCGTTGTTGTTTTCTGTTAACTCGCCAAGTTTATAGTCAAAAGGGCTAGCGTTGTGTCGTTCTTCGCATGAAGTGCTGACAAAAATGGCTGGCTCGGTTGCTCGAGGCCTAGGTAAGGGGGTGTTTACATGACACCGGGGCGAAAGTCGCCCCGGAGCGAGTTCACTCCGGTTCCCTCTCATGGCTCTATATTTGTTTATATGATACCACCACAAATTTCATGCTGGCGCGAGTCACCCCGGCGCGAGTTTACCCCGGTTCTTGTACCGGGGCGAGAATTTCACTACGGTACGAAATTTCGCAACGGTATCGTGTAAACACGAAACGACCACCCGATTCGGTGTGAAATCGGTCTGCCGGTAGACTGGAACGGGTAGCGCATGCATTATGTTCGCGATTTTGAATCATACGTGCACTTTATCAACATGAAGTGTACCTTCAAATAACGAGATGTGAAATAACCCAGTCATCATGTAAACGCGATGCAAAATCAAAAAGTCATGTCGGTATCAAACTCGCGCCGGTGCGAGTTTTCTCATGTAAACACCCTCTAAGACGTCGTCTTCCTGTATCACTTTTTTTCCTGTTTACTTGAAACGTAGAATTTCTGCAAACATTTCCTTTTGAATTTGTTTGTCTTAAATAAACTTCGATTTGTGAGCCAACATTTTCTTGTTAGAAAACGCTGAGTTCACGAAACGGCTTCTTCTACTGGAATACACGGGAGTTGTACACAATCCATCGAGCACAAAACTCAGCTACAGTAAATTGAAAAACGCCGTATTGAATTCTTCCAACTCTTTTCTTGCCTTAAAAAAAGTCAGCGCTGGGAGTTTGTCGACTTTTAAAAGATCGTTCTCTAAAAAAATGGGAAAAACACCGAGCTCACACATTATCCACTCGCTGGGAGGAAAATGTATTGTTCATTAGTATCACTTAACTAGTGGACTAATGCAAATCCTGCATTTTAATTGGCTACGCTTCTAGAGGACTATTAGTAATAGTCCTCGAGCAGCAAAGTTTGCCGGTTTTGAAAACCTACTAAAACAATGGCGACCACTTCGCGTTTCGTGGAATGCCACAGTCTTTTAGCTTTCATGGCTGCTCTTCATGGCTGCTCGTCAACAAAAGCTACGTGCGATGAAATACAAATCGACAAACTGTTGAAAACTTGGCCCAATTGTCAATCGCCAACTTGATTTAGTTCACTTGAGCTTTCCTTGCAGTTCATAAAAGTATTGTGAGTCACTGCACTATTTTAAAGATGTTTTTTTTTTTATGAACATTTGTGCGGCTGGATTTTCACCAACTTCACAGCTGAATCAAAGAATGAATGAATTTTCACAAGCTACGCTTTTGTATCACGTGTTTCAAAAACGTGACAGTTATGTAAATTTATGCAAATTTGGCGCAATCGAGCGTGACGCTTTCTTTTGTTTTATTCCCAAATAAATATTTCTTCAACTTGCATTTGCTAACTTTATTGTTATCTTCTCTGTCCGACTAGTTGGGTGATACTAAAACAATTAGACCCTTCGCCCTCAAGGGCCACGGGTCTAGCCAACCAATCAGATTGCTTAAATCACCAAGATCACTGAGTGTGCATAGAGCGTTTTCACTCACCGGACCAGCATCTATGCCTTGTGAAGATATCACGTGACATGTGTTGTTGTCTCACGTGAAGTAGTGCAGCATCTTTTTTCATTGTTAACTACGATCTAAGAAAGTTCTGCCCATGGAATTACAAAAAAGCTCCTATTTAAATTACTCTTTCCAGACTAAAAAAGGTATTTCTTTTTAATTCATTACTTGTCGTAGGAAAAAAGTTGAGGGAAACCCGTTAACAAGCGTCTTTTAGAGAAGCCTCGATTTCATGTCCAGTGGCGGAGGGACACTGATAGTACACTGTGATGAAAAACGAAGCCATTTAAGATGATGTTCGATCTCCAGAAAATATATCAAACTTCACCGGCAGTAAAATATACTCCGCTACTGTATTTAAAGCATACGTTTTCACCTTTTTGCTGTGACTTTTTATAACAACATTCGATTCTTTGCAGAACTACTTAAGAGCGAATGCACAGAAAAATCGAGCAAACCGTGGCCACAGCTCAAAACCTAACCAACCCTCATTTTCAGTCTGTAATAAGGTTTTGATGAGTTTATAACACTGCTGAGGTTTAAACTTCAAAATGCGGCCGAGTTTGGGAATTATTTGAGATTTTCGATTTCAACGGTATGCGGGCCTAAAATTAGCCGCCGAACACGGGAATATAGCCCAGTGACAGAAATGAGCTGACTTTCATAAACGAGCGAATATATTGGCAATCTTCCACTTAAATTTCACAAAACAGTTATCTAACAATTTCTAAACGGCACATTTTTTAGATTTAGAGAATAAAATATCGACGAACGAGCACAATTTTGAAACGTAATTTGCATAATGCTTATAAATACAACAATTTACCTCTAAAACAAAAATCGAATTTTCTATATGGGGGAATTCTCCAAATCACCCCAAATCCCGGTTACTACCCAATGAGATATAGTACTTCAACATTATCAGAAAGTTAGTCTGGTGTTCTTGAGAACGCTTGTAAAATAGATTGATTATTTTGAGGTTATTTTGCCCCAAAGAACCGCTAATTAACCCCAGCGTCAATTGACACGTGCACGTCACCTTAGGGGGTGTTTACATGAGAAAACTCGCACCGGCGCGAGTTTCATACCGACATGACTTTTTGATTTCGTATCGCGTTTACATGATGACTGGGTTATTTCACATATGATCTCGTTATTTGAAGGTACACTTAATGTTGATAAAATGCACGTATGATTCAAAATCGCGAACATTAGACCGATTTCACACCGAAACGGGTGGTCGTTTCGTGTTTACATGATACCGTTGCGAGATTTCGTACTGGAGTGAAATTCTCGCCCCGGTACGACAACCGGAGTGAACTCACGCCGGGGCGACTCGCGCCGGCATGACTTTTTGTTGTGGTATCATGTAAACAAATGTCGAGCCATGAGAGGGAACCGGAGTGAACTCGTCGCGGCGCGAAAGTCGCCCCGGTGTCATGTAAACACCCCCTTAGTTTTCTGCGTCGATTTGAGCTCGTTAAAAGGGAGAAACTAACAAGATTCTTTTTATATGTACCTGTTTTAATGAAATGCATGCAATTTTCAAAGGAGAGGCCGTTCAATGGGTAATTTCTGTTCTTGAGATCTTGTAGATTGTAGCATGGCGTATGCGAGCGGACCTGAGTCTACGTCTGTTTTCCCGTGACTGCGAAATCAGAATAAATCATGAAATAATTCTCGCTTGAACCTTCGTAAATGAATAAGCTTTGCAGTGCCTTACCTGAGATAAAAAGTGGGCCGAATAGGAAAACATTCTAGCGCAATTTGGATCCTTTGTGGAACGCAGTGTATTGCTGAGCGAAAGGTGAGTAAACAAACTTAGGAAGGTACGTTACCTTTGATTGCGTGACCAGCCAGTAAACGATAGTCTCCAGCGAAAAAGAGGATTCGCAAAAATCCTGCTGATGTATATTTAACAGTTTGTTACACCTGGTTTGTCTAAAACTTTAAACAATGCATATCTGTCCAGGAGTATAAGAATGTTTCGAAAGATCCACCCCTAAATAACTGTGGGCTACTCCTTTTTCCCCATCACCGATGTGCACTTCCTTCCCACTGTCTTTTGCATGAGGCTTGTATGCCTTTAAACTGTTATCGACACATAAATTAAAACTGGTCGTTTAAGGTCTGGTTTAAGAACTTGACTGACTTAAAAAACCGTCGCGAACATGCGCTATATATTATCGCTGGACTTTGCAAGCTTTAAACCCAAAATGATGGTGCAATCTCGAGAAATTTGCCCGGGTCTAAGACAGGGAACTGGTACTAAGAAAGGATTAAATTAGCTGCAAAAACCGTGGACGAAGATCCTGCTAGTTGTAAACGTTGGATCTCTAGAAAAGAGATCAAATCAGCCAAAATGTAATGAACCAAGAACAAGAAGTCCAAAGACTACTGCAAAGCTGATTTAAAACAACGTATATTGTTTTTTTGGGACGGTCTCAATTAGCAACTCCTGGACAATCTGGGCATGCTTGCCTTCTGTTGCAGGGACAACCGTTAAGGCCAGGTACGCCGCCCCCACCCGCGAGGAATCATGACCTTCAATTATCATGAATTCTAATGCGAGCTTTGATCGTTGCCACCTTCCCAGAAGTCTAATTGTCGCACTGTTAGACCATGAGAATTTCTATTATTCCATAAATGCACCATTAACTTTTCCTTGTTCAGCTTCCGGTAAACCGATACCCCGAAGAAAAAAAAAAGAAGCTTTACAACGACTCTATCCAGGCCAGAACTCCTGATATCAACAAATACAACCCACCCCCCTAAAGAGAGCAAACTTTCCCCGAACTATTCACTTGACCCACCCCATCCCTTCGTTAGGGTCATTATACTGGTCTATACTGGGCAAACTGACCTGAAACAAATTGTTAACAAACAAAATAATAAAATGATGTTATTTTATTTCCCGTGGATCAGTGAAACACTTCAATATCGTGAATGCTTGCAGTGTAGTAGATCTAATAATATTAAAAGCAGAACAAGACTGTTAAAGTAGTCTTAGTAATTATGTGATGACATGGTCAATAACATTTTTCAAAGCAGTCAAAGGAAATACGAGAAGTCTGCACGCAAGCTACCTGGCTACTTCGGTGTATGTTATCTATCATGGAAAAGTAGTTCATTGCTTTGTGGGCTAGACTCAGTATAGATTCGCTGGAGTTCCAATTATGGCTGTACATGTGCTTTGAGAGTTTTTGTCCCGATTGGCTTCTTTCAACTGCTGTTGGAGCATTATATATTTTGTTTCCTACGGATAATTGTTTAGTAAAACGCAAAAAGGTGAAAAATGTCATGAAGGTATTTACTATTACCTCCGAATTATTTCAAGCACCTCATGAGCATATAGTTCAAGTAAAATGGCGACGCAATACGACGACGTTCATCGGCCATACTGGATTTTTATGGAGGTTACCGCTGACTACTCGTTCCCAGACTTCCGTTCTCCGTTCCCCGTTCCTCGTTTTAGTAACAACCAGGGATGTTACTAAAACGGGGAATGGGGAGCGGGGAGCGGGGACGGGGAACGGAAGTCTGGGAACGAGTAGTCGGCGGTAACCTCCATAAAAATCCAATATGGCCGATGATCGATGATAGAGAAACGTCGTATAGCGTCGCTATTTTACTTCAACTATATACTCATGAGGTGCTTGAAATAATACGGAGGTAATACCTTCATGACATTTTTCACCTTTTTGCGTTTTACTAAACAGTTATCCGTAGGAAACAAAATATGCTCCAACAGCAGTTGAAAGAAGCCAATCGGGACAAAAACTCTCAAAGCACATGTCAAGTACAGCCATATTTGGAACTCCAGCGAATCTATACTGAGTATAGCCCACAAAGCAAAGATGTCGAACTACTTTTCCATGATAGATAACATACATAATACTTTTCCTATTTCCTTTGATAGCGATGACTGCTTTGAAAAATGTTATTGACCAGGA
Source organism: Porites divaricata (assembly GCA_038088405.1). NCBI lineage: Eukaryota > Metazoa > Cnidaria > Anthozoa > Scleractinia > Poritidae > Porites > Porites divaricata. The sequence goes on from JBBMOI010000003.1 coordinate 6,043,666, forward strand.
CATCACATAATTACTAAGACTACTTTAACAGTCTTGTTCTGCTTTTAATATTATTAGATCTACTACACTGCAAGCATTCACGATATTGAAGTGTTTCGCTGATCCACGGAAATAAAATAATATCATTTTATTATTTTGTTTGTTAACAATTTGTTTTAGGTTAGTTTGCCCAGTATAGACCAGTACAATGACACTAATGGAACCTAATTCACTCATTTTCCTCACCCTAATCAGTAAACTTCAAAGTCGTACAGTGGCCATTTGTCTTTCTGTGAAATACCCCTGACAACCCTTTCCTGAATCAAAACCACTGGATTGCACTGAATGCAAGATTCTCACTCACTGCAGATCCTCAATTAACCACCCCCCTCTAAGAATGAGATCCCAAACCCCTCCCTTTCTTTTGAAGAAAAATGAAATCATAGGTTTGTAAATATAGTATTATTAGACGTACAGTTTTATCTCCTGGCCAAAATGTTTTAATTTGTGCTTGAAAAAAAGCTACAGCTAGGAAGGAGCTCCACTGCCATACTATTACTGTCGAGGAAATACACCTGGCTGCTTCGATCTACGTTATCTTTCAGCAGCAAGTATTTGAGCCAAAACCCTACGAAACGCGTCAAGCAAAAAGTAGTTCATTGCTTTGTGAGTTAGACCCAGTATAAATTCGCTTGAGTTCCAAATATGGCTGTGCTTTGAGTTTTTGTCCCGACTGTAGCTTCTTTCAGCTGCTGTTGGAGCAACAGACCGCTGCTAATTCGAGAATCAAAACATCAGCTGCGGAGGGAGTTTTAAAGATCTTAGAGATCTATGCGAAGTCAACAGAGTGATCATGAAGTTAAGATCTTCCAAGACTGGAGATTTGTTGTGCACGTGTCAACAGTCTTCGATGTCTTAAGGAGGTTTCGCTTGTGTAAAGGCTTCCTAGTACTGAGTCGTAAAACGCACAGGCAAAGACGCAAGAGGTAAGATTGCTGGGACCACCGAAGAATGGCTCAGTCGTGATGATATCACAGTTGCCTTGTACCTCCGCTCTACTCAGTATTACGTTTTATTGCAACAGTATACACACGACCTGTAAATCACTACCCGTAATAGTTTAAGATTCTCCAAACAAAACTATGAGTTGGGCTTAACGTGATACAGCATTGCACAAAAACATTACATTCATGAACTAACGAAAATCGCTTAGTTATTCAGATCTAGAAGGCACTTTGGAGAAAATTGGAACCCTTATTTAGGCGTAATAAAAAGCTTCACGATCACGCTTCAAAAGAGTATGCTACACAGTCGTTTTTTAGTGTCGTCACGCAACGCTACTTCCTGCTAATAACCACAGTAAATCGATATGTGTGTCATGATCTCAGTGTGAAACATGCAGGTAAAATCATATTTACTCAGTGAAAATGTAGAACGTTCCAGAGCATAATCTACTCCGCGAACGAAAAAAACTTTATTGAAACGAGCAGCATTTTGGCATGAGGTAAAAGTCGTGTTGGTTTACCATCTCCTTTTATTGCTCTAATCTTGAACACATTTACTTTACTACGTCATTTCCGTCATCATCTGTTGCCACGTACAGGTTAGTCGGTTTATAGAAAGTGTAACGAAACTGTAACGCGAAAAATAACCCATTTTTTCAGAGGTTTTCGACGGCTTTTGATATTCTAATAAACACATCTCCTCTGGATCCTGTGTATGGTGCGTCATTTGAATCATTGTCTAAAATAAAGCGTACGCTAATTATTGTACCGAACTTGTGGGGCACAAAATAGCTCGCTTAAATCGTACATCCTTCTTTTATTTAAATCACCGTCTGCTCGTACATTTCCTCTCCGTTGAACGGGAGAGGTAAATTAACGACGATTTGCTTGTTGTTTTTTACCTCATCATCGAAGTTCTGCTCATGAACATTCTTCCTTGTTTCAACATCTGATGTATTCACTTCTTTCAAAGTTATCAACGCTTTCAAACGACAGAATTCGTGGAACGACCCATTCCGAAAACGCTCGACATCTTTTAGTGTGGGTCTACCACGAATGGTGTGTGGATTTGTAAGCGAGATCACCGTATAATCCATTAATCTTTGCAAATTTTTCGTCTCAAAACATAACATTCGGACAATGGTACGTTGTTTCTCGAAGTGTTCACAGAGTTTGAAAGCATCGTGTCGATTTTCATTCCCAGATTCTGCGCTACCATGACCCGGAACACGTGTTTACAAAAAGATTCTTTCTGTCACGTTTTTTCGCACGTGAAGGTCAGAACCAAATTACCATAAGATGAGAGAGAGAGCACGTGTTTACAGTTTTACTTTTTCTTATGTCTGTTTTGCACTTACGATTTTATCGGCTTACTATGTCATATAAGCATGAAACGTAACCTGCTTTAACGAAAAAGATAAACTCTGATTTCTTACATGGAAGAAAAGCTTTTACTTGCGAACGTGATAAACATTGCGCTTTATTCCAGTCATCCCCCAAAATAAACCACATGCCCATCACGAGTTCATTTCCATACAATGAAAGTCGTCACGATTCTTATCCCCAGTTTCCACGGTCTTCGCTAGGAACGCGGGGCCTACAAACTAGGTCCGAAAAAAAAAAAAAAAACTGCATTTAAGAGTCTCGCGTTGCTCAAAGCACGCTCGACTAAATATCCCCAAGCAGGATGAGAAAATATCATAGCTGGGAAATCCTCAGGATTTTGTGGCTTTTTAAGGCGTTACGTTTCTCAGAGTATTGTCGCAATTACAGGAAATGTACGGTTAAATAGATTTACTTTGTTTTATGTGTTTAATTGATAGATTTTCGCAGTTGTTAAGATGTTAAGTCGTGTTGCACTTCATAAATACTTGAGATATCAAGTATCCACTGTCACGTAATTTAACGTGCGCACGTGCGTGAAATTTGCGTTCGCAAATAAAATAAAGGCAATGTAGGAAAGGCCACACGTACAATTATGTAAGCGACAAAGTAGAAACTCGCTTAATTTGACATTTAATCTCAATACTTTATGTCATACCTCTATTTGATTTACGTGATTAAAATTAACGTGCGTTAACGTGCAGAGCCAAAAACGCATCAGTGGAAATCCACCTTAACGTGTCACGGATGTGTTTATACGGGTCCTGCAGCGCTTCATGTCCACAGAATAGAAATCCCATTTCAAGCTTTTCCGGAACGGGTTGGTCCAAGAATTCTATAGTTTGAAAGTGTTGATTATTTTGCAACAACTGATCGCTTCAGTGGTTGAAAAAAAAAAAGAAGAATCTTAATGAGCAAAACTTCAAGGTTTACTGGAAAATCAGGATCGAGGATCCAGAAATCAAGGATCGAAGATCGGTTAAAAAGAACTTGAAAATAAAATGAATAAATAAATCGTGGATCAGTGGTGATGTGGGCCACAGACTGAAGATAAATTTCACAGAACATAACCTCGTTCGCTGTACTGAACACTAAATTCAAGTAAACAAATCCGAGTCTGTCTGAGTCAGTGATTGTTTTGACGAGAAAGAGAAATTTTCCAGGAAAATGAAACGCTTTATCCCGGTGATACTGTAATACAAGAAAAAACTTTAACAGTTTTTAATTTTTAGTGTACATTTGCTTTCAGTACTCCTTCTGTCTGTCTATCTATCTGTCTATCTGCCTATCTATCTATCGGTCTGTCTGTCTATCTATCTATCTAAAATGCATGCTGTGTACAACTCTAAACATTGTACTCTGAGACTGTACGGAGATATTAAAAGTAGATACTAAGCAGCTATGGAAAATGTCATTACTTTCACGCGATATCGATATCTTATAAAACGGACAACAAATTCAGCAGGAATACGCGCGAACTGAATTAACTGTGTGTTGTATAAGGTTCTGTTAAACTTACACTTTTTTCCTGTGCTGAACATATACTGTACCGAGCCGTTTCTTGATCCGGTACAAAGAAGCTATGTATATTTATACTGACAGAGTCATGGGCCCCTGATACCGATAAAAATCGTAGTCCAATTTTTCGAGTGTAAAATCCCTGAAAGAGTACTCCTCAATGGAGAAATATCAATATGTAAAAGGTTTTCAAAGGCTTCACACCGGTTTGAGGCTAAGATGTGTGGCCCGTCTCTCCTTGGAATTTTTTGCAGTTTTTGAGTATATACATTATGACATACAACACTCGTTTTGTATTCCAAACGAAAAAGTAGTATAACAGCTCCGGGGGCTTTACTCCAAGCGCGCGAGACTCAAAGCTACTAAGAGCGTTCTTGTTTTAGTTATGAATGTGAGCACGTGCATATGGAGTGTGTGTGCGCGTACACGCGTGGGATTTCGCACGTACCAGCGAAACAGGAACATTATTCGCTTTAAGAGTTTACTTTTGGCATTATAGAAACTAGCCTACGAGAAGGTTCACATGTGCGATTTCGCCGAAAGATTTTGGAGATAGTTTTTGCAAGGAAATAATTTCTCTGTCTGTTGCTTTCTTTTTGCTAGCCTGCGTAGCAGGAGGCTGATTAAGCTTTTTGGTCTGGCGGCTCCGCTGCCAAAGCGTTTGCCCGTACTAGCACGCATAAATGAGCCTACTCGCAGGCTATTTCAAGTCAATTTTGTTCAACTCACACAGAACATTAGTACTATTTACAATTAAATGTTTTTCAACATAGAAAACATGTGAGAAAGGATATGAAATTATTTCAATTTTAGGTTGATAATTGTCCAGACTGAGTCAGTGGGACACCTAAATAGTTCGTAGAACTAACCGAGTAGACCTGACAGTGTGACCCAAAACAAGAATACGAGCAGAAGGAATTTTAAAAATATAACAACAAGATAGTTGGTTTAGATAAAAAAAAAGTATCACTTCTTTGATTAAATAGTATTAGGTAAAGGTAATATAATCATAAAATGTCTGGAATTAATAACACTATTATTATCATCAATGATAAAATTCTTGACATTTTGACGAAATCTTAATAAAATAAATCAAAAAGTCGATCACCATCTCTTGTTGAGCGTGAGTGTGTATAATATGCGAGCCAGCGAGTCATGTGAGTCATGCGAGTCAACATGCGAGCCATGCGAGTCAACAAGCGAGCCGTGCGAGTCAGTATAAGATAATTTGTTTTTAATGTAAACTACAAAGCTAGCCTCGGTAACTAAGTAACGTATTTATTCCAAAGATTGTTGCACTCCTCGGAGTTATAAAAATAGAAATAGCACGTCTTAACAAGCTTAACAACTTAGCAAAACAACAGTCGTTTCAAATTCAGCTTCAGAAAAGAACAGAAGAATTCGCCAACATTTGACAAAGGTTCGAGAATTCGTTAAACGAAGGTTTAACAAGGTGTTTGTTATGGAAGTGTGTTCCAAACGTCATATTACGGGTTTCTTATCTTCCTCGGCCACGTTTAATGGGTCAGACAACCATTAAAACATAGATTTCTAGAAGCAGGCGGGTCATAACATAGTGTTAATCCCCGCTTATTGGCCTCCAGGAGGCTTTATAGACGTCGATTTGCCATGAATCTGTAATAACATGTAAATAATATGCATCAATTTTCAATCGTTTCCGACTACACTCATAAATAAAACATCAAATCTCAAAATTTATTGACAACAAAACAATACAAAACATAACTTAACAAACGATGAAAAAGATCAAAGCAGATAACAAATAGAAAGGAAAATGGACTGGGAACTAACATCTGTCTCGCATGGCTCACATGATGGCTCGCATGACTCGCTGGCTCGCTGGCTCGCTGGCTCGCTGGCTCGCAGTTTGTCAAGACCCGTTGAGCGTAGACGTCGGTGTACTTCTAGCGGCAAGCATTGTTAACTGGCCGAAGAATGCCGGACAACATTAAATAGTTCCAGCTGCTCATGCAAATTGAAAAGCTGTGGCAGTCTCTCTCAAAACGAACTCGACCGCATGACCTTTTCATGCATGACCTTTTTTTCCATGAAAGGGTTTGCGAAGCTTCAGTTATTATAATTGATTTGAGATGTAAATAGCTGTCAGTGAAGTGTTTTTCTGGTGGTCAAATAACACGTCAACTCCTACTTCCTTTCGAAGAAAAGCAGATTTACTAAGAATTGACCTCCAATCCTGATAAATAACTGAACTCTAACCTAAAACTGGGAAAACCGAGTTGTCTGTACTAACAGCACGCATCGTTAAAAAAGAGACCGTCATGGAGCAAGCTTCCACCAGTGATCAAAACGAACACCAACATGAAGACAGTGACTCAACGATATATGCCGAATTTTTTAACGCAGTAAGGAGCAAGACTGTAGAGCAGGTGACAGAGTTTTTGTCACAACTAAAAACTACAAACACCACGGTTACAGAAATAAATCGTGGAAATGGAGAAGAATATGTGGGTAAGACAACATCTTACAGTCGGAAGCTTGTTAAAGCTCTCGCAGAAAAAAACATTGGTGCGGTATGGAGCCTTATTGCAGAAGGTAAAAAAGAAGAGATAAAGACTCTAGAAACGCTAAACAGTGTCTGCAAAACTGTTGCGAAGAACGAGCGTCTGAGGGAAGGTGGTCTTACGTGCTGGATCCGGGGCAAATTCAACAGTGAAATAAGATGCAACGGTCCATGTGGATGTTGCCGAAGCGGACGTTTTCGGGAAGGAGAAGAGTACCAAACAAAACTGCAACGCGAAGAGGAACAACAGTGGATAAACATACTTTCCGATCCACTGTATATATGCTTGAATTGGTTATGGAGGAACAACCCAAACGGTGGATCACCGACCTCTTCTGATCAACAAGGAACAAAGAATGAAGACGTCATTGAAGCTGCACTGCACGATGCTAATCTCCTGGAGAAAATTGCCCTGTACGAGCATCATTACAGCCGAGACGAGTACACTAGGCGAGCAGAAGTATATGAAAAATTTGCCACTGACGTTGTTGAAGGAAGTACTTGGGAACAACTCCTCGACATAATGGATGACAAGGGAACTGCATGTCTTTTAACGAAGAAGCCAGGTGATTTTAACCAGAGTCTGAGTCTACTCAAGACTGCTGCTGATAAAGAAAGAAAGAGGGTATGTATGGCATTATTAATTATATGCCCTCCAAAATTTAACGTTCGTTTACGCTTCCTAGTTTTTGTTTTACTTTTGTTGTCGCAGATCCCTGGCACAGTTTCACTAGACAACTTTGGAGTTTAGAAATGTAACTTGTTTTCACATGACGGCAACAATACAAAGGGCTCTTTACGTTGTTATAGAGTGTGTTTGCATAATATAATTTCTAAGTTTGAATTGGGGTGTATATAATAGGTGCAAAATTTGCAATAAATTTACTTTACAGAAATGAAAACAAAAATTAGCAACAAAGTCACTTTGTATATATATAACAAAAACGGCTAACCTATTTGTTATGCCTGTAGACTGAGATTCGTTATTGCAAATTTAGCCGTTGTCTGAACACCGACTCGGCATTTACATGACGGCCGAAGGAGCTGTCATGTAGATTAAAAAAGTGACTTGTTTTGGGGAACTTGCTATCTGAACAGTTCTTGTATTACAAAAAAATATTAGTTTAATGTTTGTGAGTTCCTCGAGAAGAGTGAATTCACCCTTTCAGCATAGCAAAACTCAGTAAGAGATGTTTCTGTTCTGATTTCCAGCCGCCATATTAGGGAGTTTAAGATACGGAGACTACGGACTACGAACTACGGCTGGACGAGCGTTGTCCTTGGTTTGTAGCACTGGGTTGAGTCGTGCAAATATAGAACGTTAAGATTGCACTACAGACAGTAGACTACGAGAGAAGAGGCGGAGAGGGAAACAACACGCATTTTTCTTGTTTTCATCACAGTTCACAAAAATGCAAGTCAGTTTTACATGTGATCTTATCTTTAGAATAATGAACAAATTCTTCCAGGTTACAGATTTTATTGTTTTCGCACTATTTACATATTGTTTAATTTTATCAATACTTGAAGGAAGCAATTAAGTCGGTTGAAATTGGTGAGCAAAGTTTTGGTTACACAGGTTTTATTTTTTTCGCCCATGAAAACTTATGTCACACATTAAAGAAATAGACATGGCTCATTTATTAGATTTAGGACTTCTCCGACTACTGATCTGATGTAGTTTGAAGTATTGAAATGGCGAGTTTCGATTATTTCGAAGATGTTTACATCATTTTCATTCAGCAAATGCGATACAAAAACTCGCATAAACAGAGGTTACACAAGTAGAAAGACACACTAATCAGTTCGAACAAACATTGAAACTTTTCAAGTGCGAAGAGAAAGTAAATTACCTGCATGATTTCTCTTCTTCTCGGCCTTCAATCTGAATTTTGCCTATAAACAGCTAAATTTAAATATGAGCTTAGTTTTAGAATGATAAAAATGTAGTCACAACCTAAAGTGGTTCGAGTGGAATAAAAACGTAAATCTGAGCAGAAATTAGACACAACTTACATATTTCGCTGTCCTCTCACTTAAAGCAGGTGAATTGAAAACGTTTTTACGAAAAGACGAGATTCTTGAATTACCGAGACGGCAAAATACGAGCAAAACGTTCTCCGTAGTTGCGACCACGCGAAACAGCTCAACAACTCACCGTAGCCGCTGGACTACGCGGGAAAAATGAACAGTCACATGGTTTTGATCATGCGCAGTAGCATGTTTAACCGTAGTCGTAGTCCGTAGTCGCCGTATCTTAAACTCCCTATTGGTGCCTATGCGGATGGGCACATGGCGTCTCCATACAAATCTCTATAAATTTGGGTAAACCATTTCTAGGGATACCTCGCATTTGAAAAATTGCTCGGACCTTAATCTTGGCGAGGGTTTTTGCATGCATATTTACCTTGTTTCGTTTCTCATATTCTGGACTAATCTCAATTCAAAGGTTTTGATTTGTATTTTGATCTTGCCTAGCCCTGCACCGCGTTTTCCCGGGCCTTCTCGGCCATCTTCTTCGCTCGGACCACATAATCCGTAAGGGATTAGGAAAATTTTGATCTATTTTGAATGGCGCGTCCCTGAAAACCAGCAATACCCACCAAAATTCAACGTTCGTTTGCGCTTCTTATTTTTCAAGTTTGCTGTCACAGATTCCTCTGACAGTTTCACAAGCTAGACAATTTTGGAATTTAAAAATGCAATAGCCTGCATATAGCTGGCGGTTTTTTGGTGTGATTTTCGTTTTTGGCTCGTATTTATACGGCCGCGCGAGAGGTGCGAGATAAAGTGACGGGGCAGGATGGCGAGGGAGCTGAGGTAGAGAGAGAGAGAAAGAGAAAGAGGCAAAAAGCACTTGCATTCAGCCCCTTGTGATTTGGAACGCCCAGTTTCCAGTCTTATGAAAGGAGCAGTTGTGTTTACCCACAGGGAACCCGAACTCTATATTAGCTATATCATAATCTGCTCAGTACAATTTACCTATGTTTCTGAGTCCTTATGAATAGTTTTGGAAGGATTTTAACCAGATCAAAGATGGACAAAGATTATGACTTACCAGGGTGGTAAAAATAATTACCTACAACCTCGCCAAATTCCACCTTTTGAAAAGCACGCCTTCGTCCTGAATATCCGGTTAGGTTAGAGCGGGTGTCCGGCCTATAAAGGTGACTCGGCCGGTTATTTTGTGAGGGTACCATCCTACTTTGAAACTCTCTGGTATCCCCACTTTTAATTTGATCGTAAGTCTAACATGGATAACATATAGATCAATCTACAATGTAGCATCAATTTTTTGGCGATCGGGGTAAATGTCACGTGGTTATAGTGCCACGCCTCTTTGGGGTCTGAGTCGAAATTCTGCTGTTGTCGGTGTTTTTCGTGAAAATCTCTTGGCTAAATTATAATATAGTGCACATAAATGCCTTGCGTTAAAGAGTTTCGCCAAAATCGCAAAGACCCAATGCGAGAAATTCAGCGGTTCCAAATTTAGGTCAAAATTTATGTGAAAATGATAAGCAAACTTTACACAATTATATCTAATAGACTATGAGATTTATCCCTTTATTTTGGGGATCTTTATAACCAAAGATGGGTCCTTGCAAGTCGGCAAAAAGCTTTCGGGCCTTGTAAATGCGCGTGATTTCGAGCAATGCCGAACATATAGAAATTATAGTTTTAGTTATTTGTTGACGTTTGTCAGCGTTTAAGAGTCCTTCTCACGAAAAAAGCATTTTCTTAAAAATTCTCAGTTTTTTTTTCCTTCAAATTTTTCAGGGCCAAAATTGATTTACTAACTACCCGGAGTTTGAATTTCATGGTCGTTGAAAAACAGTGACATTATCTCCTATGAGCCCAAACTTACAAGCATTGAAGATTTTGTGCTTTGGGAGCTTTCTATTCAGTTCTAGTCTGTTATGATACAGCATTCTTGTTCAGCACGCGTGCAATGACCGCACTTGGCTCTCTTCCGATTGCTCACTGAGATATGACCTCACTACGCTGCCATGACAACTCGATTTCAACAAAAGTTTTGTCAAATATTTATTTCTATCATCGGTGCAATTCATCGGTCCCACTATGGTAGCCGTTTCCTAATGATGAACTTAGGGAACTAGTGAGGCAACAGCAGCAACTAGACAAAACAGTTTCAGGAAAATAAGATAAACAGTTTAACAATTATGAAACAAACAGTGTAAATCAAATCGTCGAACATTATTCTTTTTAGCTCTTTTTGGATTTTATATTTTGTTTTCTTTATTCAGACCACGTGATTTTATCCAGAGAATTTGCCTTTTGCTTGTCATAAATATGCATAAATATGCACGCGGATACACAAGCATAGGATGACATTTGAAAGAAACAGTTCCCTGGGTAGTCTGAAATGTTATACGTCGCCACCCCCTAACCCATAGGCGGGTTTCTCTTCACCCGCACCCCCCACAGGATAAGGGGGTGGAGACGTATGACATTTCAGACTATTCTCTGGGGTACCATCACGTGGTCTGAATTGAGGAACAAAACATTCAAGCTAAAAATGTCTGTTGCCTTTCGATTCTCAGTTTGTGGCGAGTCCCAAATGTCAGCGAATCCTCGATGAGATCATTTACTATCAGTGGCCACATTGGCAGGATAAGGGGAGAGCAACCAAATTTGCGTGGTCCATTGTCCAACTCCTCATGGTCGCTATCTCAAGTTTTGCTTACATTTTTCTTCGACTTCTGCGAAAGTCTCCTTGTTGTAACGAAGATGACGGGTGCTGGTGGGACTTCAGGGAGATCTACGAGCATCCTTTCTCCAAGTTTATCAACCACAGTACTTGGTACATAGTTTTCCTGGTTTTTGTAATTCTGAACTCGATGCAACAATCCTTTGCAATAAGTTTGTGGGGTCTTGAGTGGATCGGTATGTCACTTATTATTTATTTTTTGATAGGTAGTGCTTAAGATGTAGGGATTATTATTATTTTTTTTTTTATTTCGTTATGCCACAAAGGCTACCTATCTTAACCTCCGTATCGGTAAACCTTGCCTGGTTTTCAACGTCACGCCATTAAAAATAATATACGAAACCATTCAAGAGATTAAGACCAGGATCGAACAGGATTCATTTCTTTTTTACTCTTTTTTGTTTGTGAAATACTCCTAGAAATTTTACCCAATATCCTAATTCAAATGAACTTTTATGTGGAGACGGCATGTTGACCACCAGCCGGAAAACAGCGGAAAAATCTTTCTCGCTACTCGATAAACTCATAAAGACTAAAGGGGATACTTATTCCAACACAAGCTAGGACAGTTTAGAGAGTAGACTGATGCCAGAACGTAAGTCACTTTTATCTCGGCCTCCATTTAGATGTTGCGTCACGCAAAGTGCTCAAAACAAAAAACCCTTTCGAACTAAGAATTTGTTGAAATTTAAGTGTCTAAGGGCTCTAAGTCCTCATGAAAGTAAAAATTTGAAATTCATTAAGTTCTTAAGTCTGAGATTTGATGGCGTCACGTGAAAACTAGCAATAGGGACCTTAAGATACCCTGGACGCGGCGGTAAAGAAAAAGTGGGTTTGCCGGAGAAAGCCTGGAGCGAGGACGCCGCCAACTTGGCGGGAAAAACAAATCAAGATCATTTGAGCAGGTTGCGTTGAGTGCTCGCCTGACAGGAGAGGATAAAGTAATGCTTTCGTGTTTTAATTCCATGACGTCTTTTAGAACTCGTGAAGTCTTGCTTGATTGATACTTTAACGATCTTTTATTGGAAGAAAAATTTGTGCTGCCGGCTATAACTCCAGCTTCTCTAAAAACTCCCGAATTTCTTCCAGGGAAACTTTACGGTATGATCGGCGCGTAGTTCAGGTTATCAGCTATTTGTCGCCAGACTTTTCCCCTTTCCGTTGTTCTTGCTTTAAAACGATATGGTTCTGTTATGAGAACTTCCCGTACTAAAGCGAGATTTTGATCTTCAGACCACTCCATCGCTGAACTAACATGTTCAAGTTTATTACAAGCCTAGATTTTTGTTTTCCAACAATTTTTATTCTTCTCGTCTCTTAAATTTTTCAAATACTATCCTAAAGCGAGAAACTTGTCCCCTTAAAAATAAACAGTTATAGTGTTACATTTGGGTCGAAAGACTCTGCTCTTTCATTCTCAGTTGCCGTCAAAACACTGAACTGAAAAGGCTTCATAGCAAAAAATAAGAGTCAATCTTGAGAGAACACCACACTAAAAATATTTCAATGTGTCTCTTGAAGTAAAATGGATCAAAAATCCTGTACGAAAAGCAATTTCTGCACTGAAAACAAGAAAACCAACTCACCGTTTAACGAATAGCCGTAAGGACTTAAAATTTCACATACAACCAGCTTCAGCATTCAGTTTACACATGTATTAGCTATCGACTGGTCAACGCTGTTTTCTCCCGAGTAACAACAAACATGGAGTCTTCGTTCATGTGCACAGTTATCGGCGAAAGGGCCCAGGTCTTGGCCACAAAAGAGTGAACACTTAAGCTTTATTATCATTTTTTGTTGTTAAATCACTTGTAAGGCTTGTGTTTTGATATTTCGATCACAATTTATCCTTAAAGAGCTTTGTTTCATGTTAGAAAAGGAAGTTTTTTTGCACACCTAGTTTTTCTCTTAAGTGCAGTCAAGCGAGGCTAAAAAAGAGTTGGGTATTTCATAATCTCTCCAACGGAGTGTCCGTTGGAGAAACTATGGGTATTTTAATCACGGATTAAGTCTTAACTCATAGTTTTAATTCATATCTATTGTTAGAAAAAGTCTTTCTTTCATTCTTGCCACGGCGGATGAAATTGTATTTAAAATTTACTATGAGCGCTTTTTAGTGTTGACGGCGAGCAGGGTAGCCGAGAATAGGCAAATACGCAAAAGCACTAAGGAAATATTGAGAAGTAAATTTAGGTCAAAGAATAAAACAGGCCAGCAAAAGTTTGTATTTATCAGATAGCTTTATCACTCTATGGTCTTTTAGCCAAGAATTGGCTCATTTGGGCCTTCTATACGGATAAAATATAAACTTGAATTAAACCATGGGATTCGAGTAGCCGTAAACAAACACGTTTTCGAGGAAACCAAATTCACCTACCTTCGCATCACCTCGACGTGCTCATAGTATGTATCTGTAAACTCAAAACTCGGCAGGACAAAAGACAAGGAATCAAGCTACCTTTGGAAACAATTGCTTTTTATTCACATTCATTTGTGGCGCGAAAAATAAACGTTGAACAAAAAGTGGCTGAGAACTGGGCCCCATACTGTACAGTAGGAAAATCTTATTGCTAGCTAAAAAGTTTTTCAAAGTTCATTTTCCTTTGTATTTTGTCAAGAGAGAATGAGCTATGCACCTATCAATGTTAAGCCCCAGGGTGGGCAGACCCAGGGGAATTTGACATTTTAATGGCAGCCAGAGTCAAATTCCCCACCCCCAGGCACCTACTAAATGTCAATTTCCCGCCTCTGGGGTAACTTTTTCTAACAGAGTCAGGACTTAATAATTGACCGGTTGGAAAGGATATGTCTTTTACAACCTCACATAGTGTTCAACGCAACACAAGAGAGGCAGTGCCAGAAAATGTCATCTTCTGCAGGGCATAATAAAGGTGGCCAAGATGCACAAATAAAAACTTGATGGTACCACATGTCACGTGTGTCACACTGTGTCCACAGGACTTGTTCTTGGGCATTATCAGGATCCTCATGTTGTCTTGTTACTTTCAAGAAAAGCAGAGGTCATTTACCTCTGGTGACTTCTGGGTATTACTAAGATGGCAGGTCACTCATTTCCAGTTTCTCTCGGTCTTCCAAGATGGCGGCCATGTCAAATTCCCGACCCTGGGGCAACGCTTAAAAATTAACGTCAAAATACCTATCCAGGGGAAGGCACGCTCAGTCAATTTCCCGTGGGTAGCCCCCCCCCCCCCCACCCTGGGGCTTAACATTGATAGGTGCACTAAGAGATAGAGCCCCATACACAACCCTCTTCCCTTGAAAATTATTTTACGTAAATCTATTCTTGGTTTTGTGTCACACTGCGTAGTTATTTTAAGGACGTCACCTTACTGGCATAGGGAACCCACGCTCTTATTAGTAAACTGCAAATGAAAATTAAATAAGAGATAAAATCTTACCTGTTGTGTTTTATCCTCGAATCTGCTGTGGTGCGAAGTGAAATGGAAGTTGTTTTACGATTCGAAAACGATGTTCAATTCGACGCTTTGACCGTACCGTTGTTGATTTCACAATGTTTTATGTGGTTTGGCTCGCATTTCACTGTTGGTGTCACGCGCTGGTTGTTATTTTCGACTCGCGTTTCATCGTTGGTTATTAATTTATTAACAATCTGAATTAGAGTAAGAGAAAAGAGACAAGGGACGAAACTAATTCTAGGACCGATTTATTTTCAAGCCGTACTCAAGCATTACGAGCGGTTTTTTCACGAAATTCATTCCAACAACAGTTTATGGGATAAAATGTACGGTGGACCACTTTTTTCTATTTAAAATATAAATCTTCATATTAAAAATGGTCACTAATTGATTAGTGACTTTTCGGTCTATGAATGCCTCCACTTGACTGGACCGGAAGTCAACTTTGCGTTTGACGTCTGAAAGTTTCTTGAGCTTTTCTGCTTGGTTCTGAGATTGTTTCAAGTTAGATTACATATACATTCAGATACGGGCCAGATATTGCCTTGTTGTTTTCGTTTTAGCTGAATGGTCATCGTGGAATGTTACCTCGCGAGGCATTGCTTTGTAAACTGGTCCAGTCAACTGGAGGCATTGATTGTACGAGAGCAGCTATTGAGTTTCGACCCTTGTCATTATTTATTACCGTTAATTCAAAAAGTTGATAAGTTAATAACCAACGATGAAACGCGAGACGATAATAACAACCGAGAACACCAACAGTGAAATGAAAGCCAAACCGCATAAAGCATTGGGAAATCATCAACGGTCAAAGCGTCGAATTGAACATCGTTTTCGCATCGTAAAACAATTTCCATTTCACTTCGCACAACAGCGGATTCGACGATAAAACAAAACAGGTAAGATTTTATCTCTTCTGATTTAATTTCCATTTGCAGTTTACTAATAAGAGCGTGGATTCCCTATGTTATTGGTTGGTTAGAGTGGCGTCATGTAATTATAAACTTGGCGGGAAATTCCTTTCGCTGCCGATCACGCACAGCAAGCGATATGACGTGCAAACTTTCGTCGACGAGTCAAAAGATTTCTACTGGGAAAAAACTGACTAGGGTAGCTGCCGACGAGCAAGACGGTCCTGGATTGCGGAAGTTCAGCAGAGAAAGCGGTCCCAACTCGACGAAAATTGGTTATTGTGATCTTCCCTACATCAGTACACAAACAGCCAACAAACGTTTGTAAATGAAGGCAAGGGTGATAGGACAGCTTAGGGTTACAAATTTATTTGTCCAATATTTCTACTAGACAAAACTAGTTTTCATCAGAGGCTATTATTAATAAATGACAACTGTGTCTTCCGGCTACGTCCGTGCAAACCAGCGAGCTGTGATACCGACGTATGTCGCGGTTTGAATCCAAGCAGAAAATAGGTTCTAAGTGGGTTCAAATATGACATGATTGACCGCCAAACATTTCAATTTTGAGAGGGCGCTAGATAAATGTTCAATAAAAAAAAAACAATGTAGGCACATCACTCACTATAATATTTGACCGAAACTGGAAACCGCGCATAAGAAGTCTCTGGCATCAGACTGACCTGATTTGCGTTCGCACGGCGAAATATTCATCGCAAGTATTAGACGTTAAGAAAAAGTAATTGAGTTTCAAACTCTCAAGGAACAAAGCAAATTATGTGCTGTTTCCGAACGAGAAATATTCCTGGAAAAAGGGAAAAAATACCTTGCACATTTGCATAAACAACTGAAGCCAGCCGCTTAATTAAAGGTTTCGTTATTCGCGCGCGATGACTTTTTCCTTTGGCTTTCACGGTGTGTCAGTATATCAAAGTATCCGTTACTTTAAATGAGGCTACCAGCCTTCAGAAAATCTCGATGTTTAATCTAAAAGTGAAATTTTGACTCCAATGCTGTAATCCGTTTTAAAGGAAATTTATTCCTAAATTATGAGAGGAACGAGTTGATCAAAAGACATGTCAACAACTTAAACCTTTAGCGTGCTAATTACTATAATAACGACAGTCAAACTTCAAATGTTTGGGCGCGAAACATGTCACGTTCACGTCAGAAAGTAGACCACGCGGGTTACGGAAACAACAATCAAAAATAACCTTCGCAGCACAAGCGCGAACTTGAATATAATAGATGTCAAATAACTATCATGGGGCACAGGGATTTGCTCTCTTAGGTCATTCTCTCTTGATTTTGTATGTAAGGCTTGGGAGACACATTTACGTGCATTTGTTCGCACGAAGCTGTGTTTTTCATATTAAGAAGTAGTTTCTGCACTAACGCTGAGTTCCATAGAAACTAATCTAAGGACGCCTAATCGGCAATACTGAAAAAAACTAATGAACATGACGACCATGACACAGCCTCTTTAAAGATACCATTTTCTTTGAACACACCGTAATTTTTAGGGAGTTATTATAACTCCAAAAAATGGAGTAAAAGTTTTAGGGTTACTTTAACTCCTAATTTAACTCCGAATTTGGGGTCATTTTTACTCCTGAAAAAGAGCTCTTTTTACTCCCAGTCTGGAGTTAAAATAACTCCGAAATGGGGTTATTTTCACTCTTTATATGGGTTGTTTTTACTCTTTTTGGAGTTAATTTAATTCTGAAAGTGGAGTGAAAATTTTACGTACGGGAAAACTCCTTTTTTGGGGTTATTTTAACTCCTCAATATCTGGGGTCACTTTTACTCCTGAAAAAGAGTTCTTTAAACTCCTTTTTGGAGTGAAAATAACTCCCTCAAAAAGAACTCCACTGTAAGGAGTTAAATTAGCCCAAATAGAGGAGTTATTATAACTCCTTAAAAATTACTGCGCAGTTAAGCTTACTATAGGATATGTAAATATTTAGGTCTACCGTCACCACCCCCCATGTTTGTGCAATCGAGCATGCGCTGTGACTGTTATGATGATTAGAATACACATGTGTGCACAAGTTAGCAATGGTGTGTGTTAGTGGTTAAATCCGAATCAATTCTTGGTTAAATCTGTAAAGACACTACACTTACCAAACCTGCCCATTCAGCGGGAAAAGCTTAAAATTTACATGAATCAAACCAATCCTGATCAGTCATTATGAATTTCTCGTTTCTTTTCAGATTACGTGATATTTTTCTTTGCCTTGGGTTTTCTGATGCAGGAAGTCTTAGAGGCAGAAAAACAGGGATACTATGTTTATATGTCAAAGTGGTGGAATATTGTGGACATGGTTATCATCTTTACCTTTGTTGTGAGTTATGTAATGTGGTGGATCTCTTGGAGTAGTTTTGGAAAGTGGGATCCACGGGAACAAGTTTTCGTAATAGCCGATGTGTTGTACGCAAGTGCCACGGTGGTGGCCTTCTTTCACTTGACGCACATTTTCCAGGTAAGTTAATAAATTTAAAAGGGCTAATTGTTAAAAACATTTTGCTGTTTTGGGTCAAGTTCAGTCTGTGCTGAAGTCATTACTTAGTGATTTACCCTTACAAAAAATGCTCCTGTAGAGGTATGTAGAAGATTTCAAACAAATTCCATCAAGGAGCATTAACCATAATATTCAGTTTTTTGGTGATTTTGAAACAAAGGGCCCAACTTTTTCAAGTTTCAATCCATGTCCATCCTTGCTATCTGTTGACACAGACGACATGAAATAGTTTCAGTGCCTGAATATAGTCTTAAATGACAAAACTGGACCATTATTTTTGGAATACAATTGATGCTAAATATATTTAGCTTTTTAAGAAGATAACATAGCAAGTAGCATGAAATAGCCCTTTAAATCCAAGAAAAGACCATACAAAGCGATGTTATCTGCCGACTAATCCTAGCACGTAGCATATCAAGTTGATAGCCAATATTTTAAGCGGTGATGGTCTAATTATGTAATTATTGATGAAAAACAAGGTTTACTCGTACTGAAGCTTTTCTCTGCCTGATCTGTATCATTCCTTGTGTAAAAAAGTTAACCCATGGGCTACCAAGGCCTGTTATGGATGTTAAAGGAGGCCAAAACTCCGAGGGCGTTCATGGAGCACACTCATTCTTGATTTGTAACCACGTGACAAGGCGGTCAATGTTGGGGTCAATACAATCGAATTTCTCTCGAAGAAAAGTAACTAGCTACTTACTTTGGTGAACCTTGCAGAAACCTTAGCACGTGACTGACCGGACACAAACGAGCGACTAGAAATGGTGACGTCAACAATCACATTGCCGAATATCATTTACAGACGAAACATCAAATCGACTGGGACTCAGCGACATGTATTACGTATTCTATAGACTACTATCAACGACTCACTTTAGAAAGCTGGTTTACTAACTTAGAACAAACGCCACTGAACTGTAGTCAACAGTTGCCGGCACATTACAAAACGACTTATTGACGAAATCAAGCAAACTAACTACGGGAGAACGACGGACTGGACAACTGACAGTTTTGACTAACAATAGACGACAATAGACGACAATAGACGAATTGAACCGCACCAATTACATTACGAGTCTTGATAGCCAATAACATCACGGCTTAGACGACAAATAACATCGCGACGTGATTGACCAATCAGGTCAATAGCCAGAGTATAATACCATCAACTGACGTGATACAATTCACTTTGACTCTGAAGATGACTACCGCAGAGGTTGTCGAAACGTTAGTCACTCTGAACAACAACTGTTCTATTGACAGGACTACGTTCACCTGGACGATCAAACTCGACCTGCTTTTGAAATGACTCCAGGGTTCAAACCTTTCACAGTTTTACAAATATAATACTTGCGCAGTTTTGAGTACTTGCTCAATCGCGCCCGGACTTCAGGGCTGAAAAACGTAATGAGCATGCTTGAACTTTTTTGCCCAGATCCCCTGGCCAGGCTTGAAAAAATGGCGGGATTTCAAATATTTTTTTGCCTAATAATAAAGCGTTTCCACTCTTAACCGGGAAAGAACAAGCAGTTTGTCTTCAAAAGTTCCAAGCGGTGGTTATAACCTTATCATTACTTAATTTTCTCGGAGAATACCTCATACTAAAACGGACTCTAACGACCTTAATTTCCTTGCGTTGTACAGGAAATGTGCATGCTAGGTCCGATATTTTTCAAGATGCATTCACAAAATGTGTTCATATAAGAAAGCTCCTGAATATATAAGGTCCAGAACCCCACTGTGGACACACACAAAAAATATCTTTGTACAGTGATTTGCCCTTAGAAAATAATGCATGCCCACAATGTTTTTGAAGTCGCTGAACTTTGTCACACTCAAGCTGATATTTTAAACCCACGCTCGATCGGACACTTGCAGCTTTGCAGATCACTGAAATATGAACAAAATCCTCTATGTCATTATTTCAAGTTTTGGGGTTGATATGTGGGCAGAAAAAGAGTCAATCTTTATCTAGTAAAATCTTCCCCAAAATCGATTTCCAAGTAACTTATTTTTAAACTTGATCGTTTCGAGCACTAAGAGAAATTATGAATTATGCTTTGTGTTGTCAAGTTGAACATGCATAAGGCCATTCTCTTTTTTTTCTCTGTTGAGCGTCGTCCGATCGACCCAGATTTTTGGCAGTTTCCAAAAAAAAAAAAGGAAGAAAAAAAGCAACGACGTACTTTAAACCACTTTTCACTTTTAAATAATTCTTTTAATCTGAAAAATGAGCATAGTGTTACAGCATAGAGAAAAACAGGAACAAAAACAGGAATATTTTTTACAGTATATTGTGCATTTTGCTAATCCAAATATGTGAATGTTAACTTTTAACCTTGTCCTGGGGTACCAGGGCCTCCTATTCCGAGACTTCTTGTGATTTTGTTTAGGTTTTTTTTTTTCCAATACGACCGACCGACCCAACATCAGGAAACGCATTCGACGCTAAACGAAAAAAAAATGAATGGCCTAACATCTGTCAAAAAACTACCCGTAAATAGGATTTCCTTCAAACAAAGTTACAATTTCGTTATTGCAAAAACGTCTTGCTGACAATCAGAAGAAATGTATTTTTTGTACGAAAACAACGTACCTAAAGATCTTAAAAGCAAAAGACCACTGACATCACCTGCAGTGAGCTTCGCAGCCAAGCCATAATTCACCATTTAGCTATTTTTAATAACCCGGTGAATAACTGGAGCTGGGTCTCTGAGTCATTCAAGAAAAGTAAACTCAGCTAAGAATATTTGCGTGCGGAAAGTTATTTCTTATAAAGAACAGAAACTTTCACAGTGCACTGGAAAACAAAACTATGTAATCAAAAATGAAGTAAACTCTGACTATTATTACTTGAGCAACAGAAAAACGATCGAAGTAGTCTTAGTTTTCTTCTCGCCGGAATAAGCTTGCTGGCCTTCCATTTCCGATAAAGTTTTAAGCGCACAAATGGTTATTTGACTGAAGAGAAGGATAAAGCAGGTTCTGCAAAGGTAATAAATCTGGGCATGTAAAAAAGTATTTAGTACTAATAGGATCATTCCACGGTAATGTGAAACTAGACATTGGTTTTTAAAAAGTAACAAACTTGTCTAAGATTACCTAAAAACTTAGAAAGCGAAATGTCCAAAGTTGACATTTTAAGCACTATCATACCATTGCCAGGTCATATTTTTGCAAAAATTATAATTTATTCTGTATGTGTTACCAAAAGCCTTTGCAGAGAAGACAAATTTATTTTTGACTTGTTTGAAAAGCTAAAAACTTTGTTTGAAAATCCGCTCTGGGTCTTCAATATTATAAACATGGTCTAAACGATATACGTACCTAGCTTAAGTAATTAAAAACGAGTGCAAAGAATTGGACTTTCCAAAGTCAAAATGTCTTCTCCGCAACGATTTCACTGCTAAGAGTTTTGATTGCAGTGAGGAAAACCAAAATGTTTAAATTTTTTAAATGTTCTGATTCATAGTCAGTGTGACCTTTATATGTTGAACATTCATCAAAATATATAAAACTTTAAAGAAAATTTAGTGTTTTATTTTTGTTGCGGAGAAGACAGCTACGAAAGCAAGACTTGTTTTTATTGGCCAGATTTATTGGTCTTGCCCTCCGAGACAAGCAGAAAACATTGTTGGCATGAACAGTAAACTGTTGCACTGTGGGTGCAATATACATGTATCCATTCAGCCATCTTGGACACTGTGTCCAGTCCTCTCCTGTCATTTATTACTATCTGATTCACGTTTTACCCTTAACAAAGCAGGATTTTTTACAGCGAGCCCTTTTGTCTTCTCCGCAACGTCTTCACCGCCACTATTTTTTTTTTGTTTGACAATTAATGATAAAGAACTCTTTCTTTGCAAGGAAATAGCCATTTTAAAAGATGCCCGAATTCGAAAGAATCTAACCTTGAAGTGAAAGAATAACAAATTCGCCCTTCTAGCGAGTCTTCTCCGCAACCGGAAATCATTTGTTGATTGTATCTCTCCGTAAAGAGCAGGAGTAGATTTGTCTTGTGTTATGGATAAACTTAGCTCACATCTACCTAAAAAAAAAATATAAAGGTGTACTTCTTCTTTTAGTAGTTTACAGACGAGCGATTTTTTGTTTCCAAAGTGTCTTCTCCGCAACGACAGATTACCGTGGAATGACCCAATAACAGAATACAATTAGGTTTTAATTCAGCCCGGCGAAAGAAGGCGAAATCAACTGACAAATATCGAATACACAATCAGAAAAAATACTCGCCTCAATTTGGAAATGTTCAAACTTTTTATCCCACCTCAGACTGACGGAATGATCCGTTTTTCCTTTAACACGGGTTGTTCTAACTCTGGGTCCAAAGTAATTTACAAGTGTCGAAAAACAAAAACCACACAAAGGTAAAAGGTTTTTCGAGAAGCAATAGTTTGCACCTTGTGCGTTTCATTCAGTCTCAGTCAGAACTCTCTCAGCAGTGTTTCAGTGACAAACAAACAGTCGAACACAGTCAACACACAGAAAAACCCGTCTTGAGACTGCGATAAGGGGTGCACAGAAGCTTGCGCAGAACGTCTTTCCCCCCCCCCCCCCCCCCCCCCTCCTCCTGGACACCCAGAAAGGCGCAAGCAAGCAATGAGAAGATATATATAGTTATTATCAGGCTTCCACTGTCACACTATCAAAACTTGAACTCGAATACTATCTATAAACAAAGAAAAGAATATGAAAGATAATATACCTTATTACATGTAATTTCGGCGACACGTTAATTTATCGATTTTTGACAAATTTTGGAACTTAAGTCACTTAATTTTCGTTATTTCACGAACTGAACTTTGGCAAATTAAGGTATTCAAAACTTTTACGATGACAATGACGCTTTTTCTGGTCCCAGTTGTTCGAAGGCCGATTAGCGCTTAACCCGGGATTAATTTAACTCGTGTTTCTCTTTCTTATGTTCAAAAGCATTTGCTCGGATAATTTCTCTGTTATATTTAGAGCTTTCAATGATCAACTTGTAGACCAAAACAATTAACTCTTAAATGCTTTTTAAGCTTTCAAATCTGAATTCAAATCTCGCACTAACCCTGGGTTATCTTAACCCAGCTAACAACTCGGCCCTGAATCCTAATTTTGGACGAAACAAACGGAACTTAATGCTGTCCTCACTCGCTTTGTGCACGGGACATCCGATGCACGTCATAGTCGATCGTCAAATAGCATATTGTGTGTGAAACTGACTGTCGTATAGACTGACCTTGAACTTTGAACAGAAGTATTGTTGTAACTTTAAGCTTGCCATGCAGTCATGTCGTAAATGTATGCGCGCGCAAGTCGACATGATAGAGACTGTATCTGAACGCCATCTTGAATTATAGGTTTTTTTTATTATTGAGGTTCTGTTCCTTGTCTGTTCGCTTGCCTTCGTTTCTCCTCTCAACTGACACTAGCAGACTGTTACAAGACTCGCACGACGGCACTGACCAAATGGCAGAATTTCATATTGTACTCACTTTTATACCACTACATGGGAGACTTCTGCAATTTGATTGGCTTAGAGCAGCGGTATTTCAGCTTAATTTGAAATACCTACATGTAAAAATTACAAACCTTTTGCGGGTAGTAGTATAAACAAATAATATTGTAGCATGATTTGTACGTGATATTTGGTACAAATACCACTCGTGATATTTCAAAATTGTCTCAAATTTCACTCCCCTAACGGCTCGTGAAATTACGTATGACAATTTTGAAATATCACTCGTGGTATTTATGCCAAATATCACTACAAGTCATACTATTATCTATAATAATTTAGCGACGATTTAAATTTAGTGACACTTAATTTTGGTGTCGCAAAAAATTACATGAAATAAGGTAGGCTGCTGTGAAAACAGATTATTCAAAATTCAGATTGTGCCTTTTCAAGCGCCAGTTGTTCTACGCATTTTCATGTAAATAACAAAAAGAGCTTCATATAGTTATTTGTATATTTCATGAAGCAAATGCTTTGAGTACACGAAATATAAATCTCTATTGAACTAAAAATCTTTAGAAATGTAAGTATTCAAAAGTTCAGCTACCATGTAAAAATAAAATCTCGGAAGGATTGATAATGTTGATGACAAAGCACGTAAATTAGCTATTGCTGGTTTTCACATGACGTCACCAAAATTCGAACTAAGGAATTGTCAAATCCTCCTTTATTTAAGAACAGCTCAAAGCTAATCTTTATGCAAATTTCCACTAGAAAAAGGCTCTTCGTTCTGTAATAGAGTACGCATGAATTTCTAAGCTTTTGCGTGACGCGGCATTTACAAAGCGGAGAGAGCCGTCAGAACAGTTTCTTGTATAAGAAAAAGTATTACTTTAATGTCCATGGCATCGGTATGGTCCCCGAAAAACTGTATCGAAACACCTTAATTAACGTTACCAAATTGTATAATTAATTATAAGCACAATTTTAAGGTTTAGTATGTCAAGTAACCTGCTAGTATTAACACGGGAGCATTGCTTTTAGCCTGGCAAAATTAATATCTTATACTCATTGTGTCTGGTCCCAAATTTTTCAGATAGACTCTGTTTTGGGTCCTCTGCAGTTGTCGCTCTACAAGATGCTTAAAGATGTGGTTCGATTTCTTTTTATTTACCTCTTGCTTTATCTATCGTTCGCGACCGGCGTTGTGAAGGTGTATTCCTTCTACGTCACCTCACAGCTAGAGTTACAGAAGCAGAACATGATAAGCGACTCACAGGATTCCCATCCATATGACAAGTATGTACACATTTAAAGCTTGCCATGTCGACCGCATCCTCGGAGACCCAGGGGCAGATAGTGGGGACGAGGGAAAGTCTAAACGGGCGGGAAAATGTGGCACGAAGAAAAGTAAAGAACGGCGAGAAGAGCCCCTGGGGACAATGTCTTACCAGACCAGTTCCAAACGGTCGCCGCCGTTCTGGCTTCTGATTGGTGCCAGAAAACTTGTGTTTTTCTGGCACCAATCAGAAGCCAGAACTGCCGCGACCGTTTGGAACTGGTCTGGTAAGATATTGTCCCCAGGGGCTCTTCTCGCCGTTCTTTACTTTTCTTCGTGCCATATATTTTCCCGCCCGTTTAGACTTTTCCTCGTCCCCACTATCTGCCCCTGGGTCTCCAAGGATGTGTCGACCGCTTATTAAGCGAGCATTTTAAAAGGTGTCGTTGTTACAATTAAGTATAGGTAAAGGAAACTGGAGAGTCTCAAAGATAGTCAGATTCATTAAAATAAGGACACTTCTTGTTCAAAACATAAATGTGTCACTTTTTCTAAAGGTATATTATAGCCGTCACGTGATAGCTTGTCGATATTCACAGTGCTACGGTAGACGCGACTTAATAAGCGACTAGTACTTTTTGAGTGTTTCCACTGTCATATAGTCCAGAGAATGACTGCTTTATGTAAGCTTAAGATGTCGGAATTGGCAGTGCAATAATATCCAGTTTTATTTCTTTATATTCTCTTTCAATATTTCTGTATTTTTTACACGCTTGGAAATTTTTGCTTCAATTCGGGCCAACTTTTTTCGGGACCGTGCGAAGACTGGTTCCTAACAAAGACAAATTCAAGATGGCGACGTGAAGCCAGACGAATTACGGCTGATTATAACGGCATTGAAGAGCCGTGAAAACATTAGGAATTGCAATTTCAAACCAATAAATGAAATGAACACAAGTTAAACTATTCATACAGTAATATTTCAGCTCAGTAGACAACATGTCATTTAGAGCAGCAGCTCTGTTATGTATATCGATTGTCGTCCTAATTATCGATCTCTTTAGTAACAACTAAGTTTCAAAATGCCTTCTTTAAGAACTTCGCTTCGATAAGTTTAACTTACCTTCATTAAGAAATTTGAAGGGACACCTTTCTTGTTTGGTGGAGGTGTTTTAATGTCAAAGAAGAGACCTCAAATACACTTGAACGTGGCTGAACTGGTGTTGTTTGACGATGACATGATGTATTATTGTAACTTCCCACTTTTCAACGAACAAAATTCCTCGCTGTTTATTATTATCTGCCACGAAGGTTAGCATTTTGTCTTGACAAATCACGAAGTAGAAATCGCTTTACTGAGAATAGGACAACCTCGGAGCGGAGGAGTGATTTTCTTGCTTCTCGCAAGTCATCCAAAACCTGTTAGTTCATCCATTAACAAGCGTGATGTGAACCTGATTGACCTAAAAATGGTATTTTTTGTAAGAAAAATTCACGTGCGTAAGCTCCAAACTTAAGCAACTAAAGCATCAAAACAAAGGATAAATACCTTCTTCATGTTTTCCTCGTTTCCGTTTTTGAGATATGGGCACCAAACAGCAGATATAAAACCTTTTCCAAAGCTTACTTCAGCCAGACTTTTCTCTCAAGAACCTCGCAAGAAACTCTCTCTTCGCCGACATAAAGCTAGTCTCAAAATATTCGAAGACAAGGCATGCAAGGTACCGATAAAAAGCTCTTTCTTCGTAGCTTTTATCGCGCTCGTCAAAACATTGTTTATTAGTACCAGTTCTCTCTCACATGGCGATAAAGCCTGACCGATTTTCGCTCTTGGCGGGCTGCCGATATGGCCGCGCAGAATTTCAAAGAAGAGGACTGGGGAAACTTGGCCAAAATTGGCACAAAAATTTCCAAGCGTGTTTACTTATGATGAATAACATGACCCGTTTAGTAAGGACACTTAATTAATACGGATACCCTTCTCTTAGTGCCCGTATCAACGGGATTTGACGTTTCCATTTTTCTTTTCATTTCCAGCCACCCCAATTCCTTATTGGCCATGTTTTGGTTGTTGCTCGGTCTCGTCGAAGAAGGTGATATCGCTGTCAAAGATCCCAGGTTTCGTCTTACCTCTGCCTTTGGTCGTCTGTTTTTGATGGCGTACGTGATCTGTACTGTGATTGTAGCCTTGAACATGCTGATTGCCATGATGAACAACTCATTCGAGAAGATCATGGTGAGAGAGTAGTTGTTTTGTTCAGTCACAAATGTTAAAAAGATAATTCTGCTTAGACATATCATAACCCTATGAAAAAAATATTGGGCCATTTGCACGATGACCTCTTTTTAGCTGGAATGTCTTTTTTTTCCAATACAGGTCATTTGATAATACGCAAGAGAACTGTTTCTTTCAAATTTCCTCTTATTCATGTGCATGTGTGCGTGTAATTTAGGAAAACACAAAAGTTCAAGTTCCCCTGGGACCTCTAACAAAACCTCCAAGCTAAAGAGGTCCACTGGGTGGTCCCAGTGAGGTTTAAATATCAAAAGCCTTAATTTGCTCAAGAAAGCAATACCCTGAAGGATTCTGGGACTGTAGTAAAATGACGCCATCGTGAAAGTGGCCTATTAAATAGCACAGCACAAACCCACATATGATGGGATACCTGGCAAACGCAGGGTACTCCTGGGAATTCTTGTTGGGGGTGTGCCGCCGGTTCTCCCAATCCTGGCCCCATTTCTGACCAAAAAATGTCATTTTGATACCAGTTTTGAGACCTGGTGTCTCAGAAACTATGTCATCATTACTTAGATTAGAACGCCAAATAAAATATTTTTTAAACCACTTAGAATTCGTTTATTACTTTTTTTTTCTTATGCACTTGGAACTGAAACTACAAATACGTTCATACACTTCCGTAGTTCCCTCACTGAAAAAGTATACCCGATTCGATACCAAAATGGGCAAAATGTATACCCGTTTTTAGACCGAAACGGCTTAAAAACCATACCCTTTGGGGCCACACATACTTATATGGCTTATGTAAGAGAGTACTACCCCCCCTTCCGCCCTGCCCTGGGAAACAGAATGTCACCCTTCCAACAGAGCCGTTCTTTTGCTTAGTCGATTTTCGCGCACTCGAGAAATACGCTGCATGAGTTGAGTAAGATCTTTTCTGAGCATGCCCGGCATGTTGATAGGATACAGGCCTAATAGCTGTGCGGTTGCTTGCTACAGAGGGCTCACTTGTGACCGTCAGTTTTTCCTCCTCGCTCAGGAAGACAAAAAGATTAAAGGTTGTCTGAATATCAACACTCCAAAAAGCCAATCGTTTTTGCTTTTGTGACACCTATGAATGCTGCTGTTTCAGTAAGCAACCAGAGTTGCGTTTCAGTTTAAAATTGTATCTTGATATTTTTCAAGAAGGCCACCTTTTCTCACTGAAACATATCTAAATTTCATCCCGCTTTTAAAAATGTTCGAAACAAACTAATTAGAAAAGGCTCAAGACATGAGATGGACCAGATGTTCACAAGGGACACATATATGGTTACATTATATGGATCGTTTTTCTTGTTCTTGCTACATATGATAAAATAACGAAAATGATTACGCAAACAAATGAAATGATTTCTCAGGGTCATTTTTCATTTATTTGGAAACCTAGCTAATTATTTTGACTAATACACCAATGAAAATAGAGAGATTTGTTATCGGAAATTTAAATAGAGTGTTTATATGGAGTTTATGGTGAATGTGTCTCCAAATAATCCATTACCCAATTCTAGAAACTAGCTAATACTCAGTGCAGAAGCATCTGTCGTTGAAAAAATTGCTGAAGCCATATGGAGAGGTAAGGGGAGGTTGGAAAAAACACGATGCTTCACATATCATCATTACCTTTTGTAGGACAATGCAGATGTTGAATGGAAGTTTTCAAGAGCACGGATGTGGCTGGAGTGGATTGACAAAGGAAGCACGATACCAGCGCCCTTAAACCTAATCTACTACACTCTTTTTGGGCTGTATAAGTTTTGTGGCTGGTGTTTGAGAATGTCAGTTGAGAAATGCCCATGTTTTAACCAGGTTTGATGTTTTAATTCTATATTGATACCCTATATAAGCTGAGAGAGGAGAAGTCATTACGTCACGTTGCCATGGTAGCAAAATTTTTGGATGACAACAAACTGATAAAGTCACTTAAAAGTCTATTCGCACTATTTCAAACTTCACCGATCTTATTCAATTTCATTTAATTTGGCAAATCTTGGCGACATTTTCCCTGGGACCGTATCTATCGTTATCTAAGTTTAGAAAAAAGAAAGCGACAAATTTTATGATGTGTTCACCTACTCTATAAAAAAGGCTCGTGAAATTAGAAAGTTTCATGTCGCAGTAACTCGTAGTGGTGCAACGACAGCAAAGAAATGTGCAAAAAAGGGTGATGCACGTGCAAATTTGTTATTTGTTAAATATAAACATGTCATTTTTCACCGTTCTCCTTGCCGTCGCTGTCTCCGTTGGTTTTGTTGTCATCCAGAAATAGTGCTACCATGGTAGCGTGACGTCACACTTCTCCTCTCTATACATAAATTGAATACTCTCGGTTTTCGATATCCACTAACTAGATTAATCCACCATTAAAATTACTGCGTAGGGGAATTACTCATCTGGTGTAAGAAACGGAAACTCGCTTTGTTGTAAATTCAATCGCTTTAATACTCGAAACCGGTACAAATCTTAATCGTAACAATTTAACTCTCGTATTCTCGCTTACAATGAACCAAAACCTAACTCGAAGACATGGCAAACAAGCACATGTAAAAACTAGTCACGTGATATATTTGTCACGCCATGTAAGGAGTAATAAAATGTTGACGATAGAAATGTCAACCAAATGATTCTCACACATGGTACAGGCCAAGGGAAAAATTCGTTGACTCTACTTTACACAGCTGACTTTTAACCTCAAAATGTATCAAAACCTCCCGTTCCTATTCCTTGCTTTTGACAACTTCTGGCCATCCATCCAGTGTAAGGCCCGCCAGTGTCCATGGACTGTCTTATAGCATCGGCTTTGACCCAAATCCCCTTCGATGTCTACCCTGATTCAGTCACAGTATGTTCCTTTGTACGTCTTAAGGCAAAAATCTAGCTTAAACGTTTCTTTTAGTCACTACCTGTTGTTTCAACCTTTACTGGATAATGACTAGGCTAAGATAAGATAAGATAACTCGTTTATTAAGAACCACAACTAGCAGCCTTAAGCTGAATTACTTGTGTTATATACATGTTGATAGAAAAAAAAAAAAAAAACAATCACACAAAGCTAAAATTACATCAAATCTAGTATAAAAGTTCTATTTACAATTGCATGTTGCTTATCTGCATAGTGCATTATAAAAGAATTTCTAAACCTCTTTGTTTTTACTCGTGGGATTGAAAACATACGCCTATTCCTAATTTCATTGTCGTTTCGCGTGGGCAGCAGGCCAGCTAGTTTATGCTGGCCATCGCTCTCTACAATTTGTTTAAACAGAGTGCAACATAATTCCTCGCGTCTATGAAAGAGTGTTTTTAAACCCGCATCTTCCAGGGCCTTGCTATACGAGACCTCTGGGAATAGAATCCTTAAGGCTCTCTTTTGAACCCTCTCTATTTGGTCGGACAAATAGGCTGGCAAGCTGGAATGGAAAGCCTGGCATGCATATTCTAGGACGGAACGAATGCTAGCGCAATAAAATTGAATTAAGGACTTACGGTCTATGCCAGCATGCTTAAGTTGCTTAAGCAAACAAATCGGCCGTCGAGACGCTTTCGCAGTAATATTATCGACATGATTGTTCCATTTAAGGTCATTCCTTACAGTGACGCCTAATATTTTAGCTGATTTCACAATTTCAAAAGCATTACCATTAGCCTTAAGAGAAACAGTGTCCAAGTTACTTTCCCTTCGAAAGTCTATTCTGAGTTCTTTGCACTTACGTGAGTTCAGTTTGAATCTATTGTCATTAGACAAACGAATGACATCATGTATTGTATCTTGGAGCGTTGATGCACCAAAAATGGGAACAATTTCCGAGACGGTAGTGTCGTCTGCAAATTTCCATATGGAAGAGAGGGTGTTACTCATTGTGAGGTCATTGATCATAACCAAAAAGAGCCATGGGCCAATCCGGGTTCCCTGTGGAATTCCGGCCGGTACTGGTTTAGAATCCGAAAAGCAATCAGAATTAAGTTTGACCCGTTGATATCTGTCTCGTAAAAAGTCCGCCACCCAGTTGGCAACGGTGGGTTTTACTCCTAGACTATAGAGCTTGGCGATCAGCAAGTTGTCGTCAACAAGATCAAAGGCTTTCTTGTAGTCCAGGAGTGCAGCTCTAACATGGGCGCCAGTCCCGTCAGTGGCTTCAAACCAGTGATGTAGCATGGAGATGAGTGCGAACCTAGTGCAGGAATCTGGTATAAAACCAAACTGGTTTGGGTCCATACACTCGAGCATCAAGGGTTTGAGTTCTCGGTCGATAACAAACCTCTCCGCGACTTTGGACAGCGTAGATGTTAGGGATATGGGTCTCAAGTCCTTGTTAAAGTCTTCAATAGAGGCACCCTTGGGAACAGGTGGAACATCCGCTAGCTTACTAGATTGCCAGTTACAATTTCATCAATAATTTGTTTTGTCTTTTGTAGCAAGATGAGGAGAGAAATGACCAGGGAGATCAAGTAAGTGCACCTTTAGATTGCATTGTTGTGTTCAAAACATAATTTGTTCCAGTTTTCGCCTCGACTCTGAAGCAGTTTATTTAGTAAAATATCTCAAACATGTTATGGTGTGGCTCATCACTTTTTGTTACAGACCCCACCCGTGACGTTTAAACTGCTTTTTTCTTTAGAAACCATACATTTTAACTATAAAATCGCTAAAATTTATTCCGGGAAACTTTATTTTGATGCGTTTACTTGACTAGGATTGGACTGATGCTTTTACCTGAATCGTGGCGTTTTACTGATGTTAAAAAAAAAATTCGATGTGGGGGAGGAATGTCAATTAAAACTAAAACCGACCCATGTGAAAATGTTTGATTTGGTTTACCTTACTAAGTGTTTCCGCGGCCGGAAAAAAAAAATTATTAAGAAAAATTGAAAAATAAACAATGTCACGTGATCTGTTTTACTTAATTATTGATGAAATGAAAAAATAGTCAACCATTCCAGCTAGATTCATACGAGGAACAATAATACAAAAACTAAATTTAATATCTTCTGTCTGGCCTTACGCCAGCGAAAACTTCCTTTTCGTGAACGGTCGCTACCATTTTATGACACTTCAAAGTTTTTGATCTGTTATTGCATGAGAATGGTCCTCTTTCAAGGAAAGACGATCGCAACCCAGCCAGAGTAGAACCGGGACATTTCGTATTCCAATCTTTCTCCCTAAAGTGAATAACAAGTGAGGTAGCCCTTTCCATAGCTTTTGACGTAAATTAAACGGATCAATTAAGGTTTCTGGGAAACTGCCCACCTACCCCTCCCCTAAGTGAACATTAACACTTACTTCTCACTTAGGGCAAAATGTACTTAATCCAGAGAATTTATTACATCTATCATGACAAAAGGCTTGGTTACCATTGGTGGCATCGACCGTTAAAAATGACAACGACCGTTTACGAAAGGAAAATAGGCGTCGCCATCCCATTTTCTATTTTCCAGTAGTTACTTTCCTGGACTTGAGTTGGTTTCTTACGAAACACGAAACTTAAGGCTACCGATTTTTCCAAGGTTAGCAAATTTTGGAAAGGTCTGGTAAATTTTCACAGAGTTATGATCATTTCATGGGTTTTATTTCTTTGTGCAATAATGCGGTATTGTAACTTGGAAAAGTGACTCTCGAATCAGCAAAATTGGATCTAGGTCTAATCTCAGAGGGCTTTAATGGCATTGAACCATATGCCGATTTTTGCAGATAAGAAAGTGATAATTTTTGCATTACGTTTCATTCAGTTTGTTGTCTATTCCATGCGGAATCCTGTTGTTTATCGAACCACGAAAAAAGTAGTGTTTTGCTAAGTATTTATTAAGTTGTTATGTAAACCTTATAACCAGGCACTCTTTCGCTGTAGTTCACTTAAAAATTTGTAGACTGAAATGACACCGGTTTGAAACTTCGCGAAGTCAGTTTACTAAATAAATATTCTAAAATTTGCGTCATTTTAAATTTTGAGTCGTTGGAATGCTTCTAAGGACCATTAACTTACTGCCCGGCTTCAGGTAAAGGCTTTTAATCGGCTTGTTGTTGTTTTAAATTGCCAAGTAGTAGAATGAGTTTATATTTTTGCTAGCCCGGTTTTCAAAAATCCAGGTATAATTATATTTAACAAAATACTCACAAATAGTGGTTATTAGATTCTATAACATAGCCCGCGTGCTTACCCTATATAACAGGGCGGATAAAGGTTGGGCGGTGAAACGATCGCGAGCGCCCCGCTCTTCATTCAATGTGTGATGCGGAATAGGACTGGCACGAGCTCTCTTTCCGTGCTTCCTGAACGCTTGAAGACCGGGGAAATCCTATTTTCGTTCTGTAATTTCAGGCTACAATTTTAAATAGATAAATTTGTTTCATAACTATATTAATAAACAGTTTCATATGTTAATGTTTGTATGGCTAAAAGTCAAACTTGTCGGTCGTGTAATGCCAAAATTTGAGTTCAATTGCCTCCTCCTTCCGCTAAATATGACCTAATCGTCTTTCGCCGTTTCGTTTTAACCGTGCTTTTTACATATGTGAAAGCGGGATAAATTTTACATCACGTAAAAAAAAAAATTAGCTTGATATATTTTGATATAGTGACATTGTACTAATTCAAACATTGCTTCTCGGGAGCAACGCGCCATGGCGATTCGAGCAATGCGTCGCAAATCCGGCAACCGCACGTAAACAAAATTTATTGAGGTTAATTGTAAGGTTTTTTTCTCCGATTTCTCTCTAAAATAAAACAAAGTAAACAGTAAACACTGACGAAAAACTAATTTTGAAGATCCGAAGAAACAGAAAGACGTATGAGATGTTTTTTTTTTTCAAAATTAAAAGGATGATAGTGATTGAAATTAGCATAATTACACCTTGCACGAGCTGCACGCATTTATAAAATACCGGTACATGCGTTATTTAGTTATGAAAAACCATCTGCTGTCTTTTAGTTTTGCCATGTATGACATGGATGACATTTTCCTTCGTGTTTTAGACAGTATTTAGTTGTTTTTGTTTTGGAAAATATATATAATTTATATAATTCAGTGATGGTAGAGTCATGGAAGTAACCAGAGAAACCATTTGAAAGAGATGTTTGTTTTCTCCAACTAAACCTCCCCCAAAAAATTAGCAACATTTGCCTCTTGGAGTCAGCGTACCAGCACAAAGGAACGAGGAAGAAGTGTAAGAAAACAACTCAAGCCGCCATAATTCAGTGACAGCGGCAGTGGCTAATGGACAAACCACATCGCAAGCCTTGACGGAAGTCGAAAACATGCGACATTTCTAAACAGAGCCCCAGTCCACAGCATCACACCTTTTTTGCTCGAACGCGCTCGTTTCACCGCCCAACCTTTATCCGCCCTGCTATATAAGTCCCATTGAGCCGCTATGAATAAATTCTTTATTTACGCACGCACGTGCGTAAATAAAGATATTTTTTCATGATGACGTGGCTGTGTTTTCGTCTCTCTTCCTAAGTATCCAGAAATGGACGGCAATAATGAAAAACTTTCTAGATTTTTTTGGAAATTTAGCATCGTTCTACCCACTCAAACTAACAGCAAAACCGGTGAAGATGTTTCGCAAATAATGAAGCCTGAATGATTCGTTGAAAAGTCTGCTGTAAAGGCTAAAATTTAAGTGGGAAAAGACCAGAAATTGGTCTGTGTCGGAGAATATCCAATTTGTTTAGTGTCCTCTGTTCCTAACGTTTTTTTTATCCTTTAAAAAACAAGTTAATTATAAAGTAAGCTCTCAATAACGAAAACTTTTGTACTTTTGTTATCGCCGAACAATCCGACCGAAGCAGGAAAATTTCTCTTGCAATAACAAGGCAAATTACACAAGAAGACATTAAATTTATTACTCACAAAAATAACTGCTGCCATGCAGGTCTTCTCAAGAAGCCGTAATGACCAGCCAATGTTCGTAAATGTATATTAAGTTTAAAGAAGGATGACAGTCGTCTTCGTTAAAAAAACAAGTTTTCTGGATTACGCCGAGCAAAACGTAAACATCTTTTCAGCAAATCTAAACCATACTCCACGACTTATACGAACATGTTAGTATTTTAACTTTAGGTGAACTTTAGACTTTTGCCTTTGTTTATGCTTAGTGTCCATTGATCGTTAACGAATAAAGAAGCAAATTTTCTTTCTCAGTTTTACTCAAGAAGCTAGAGTTGCACTTGGCTATCGCCTCGTGCAACTCTTACGCATCTTTCGTGTTCTCCAAACTTCTCGCGTGTATCACCCGCGTGCATCGACATAAACACGCTAAGCATAAACAAATTCTCAATTTTCAGAGCTAATCGTTAGAAATTGGAAATCGCAGCTACATAATTGATTTAAGGCTATCTCTTGACGCTATTGTCTTATTACATTGAACTGATTAGAGAGGAATTTATATCGGAGTGAACGACTGCTAATTCATATACCTTTTTAGGAACACAGAAAGAAGCGAAATAAGACATTGAAAGATTTGATCGTGAAATACCTGAAAGAACACTGTATGGAAAACAACGAGAAAGAAAGAGCTGAAGGCAACGCAAAGCAAAGGACGTCACAGAAAGACTACAGATGAAGCAACCAGACTCGACAAATCACCAAAAAATATACAAGAAAACATCAGTCTATTGAGAGAAAGGGTGGATCGCGCCATGCGAAAGAACTGACTGAACTCAATAAGGGCTAGGCAGCTTGGCTAAGTGATTCACATATAATGACAATAACTGTAACAACCCCAGTTTGCCAAGCGATAACAGCCGGTTTCTTTATTGATCGACTGATTCAGTTTTGTTCAGATCAGGTAGGTGCTATTTTGAATTAGCTCTGTTTTGAAGTAAAGCTTGCGGTATTTTTTTTAGCTTTTTTACAATAAGGTTAAGGGGAAGAATTACAACACCGATAATGAGTAAAGCAATCAAATAATCCTTAAGAGAGCTGCGGACTTTTTTCGTGTCGGCAAACACAAACAATAGTAGCGGGAAAACATTCAGACTTCATGCGTTTCTATAACACAAAAAATCCATATTACGAATTAAGTAAACAAGAGCGAGAAATAAACAGAGAATTAAAAAAAAAGACTTTAGAAACCTATTAAATATTGGTGGAAACGGCTAGTTCTGAGGGCGTTATACGTTTTCAAAGTAGGTCACCTGGGCAATTTTGAGCGACCTTTTGACCTTCCAAATTAGTGGAAAAAGAAACCTAGAGCTCTTTACCCCGATTTTTCTTTGCATGAAGAAGCCTCTTTTCTCTTTTCTAGCTGATATTACCAATTAAGGATACGGTCAGTATAATGTATAGATTTAGCCAGGGCTAAAAGCAAATGTGAAGGGTGTTGTCCTCGCTAAGTGTACAAAAGCCACACATAACATACCAGAACATTTTATCAGCATTCCCATATACAGAAATGGTATTGCTTTTTAACTATTACAATTATAACTTTAGTATATTTAAAATAATCAAATAAACAGATATTATTTAAAAAGTAGGTTGAGTGTGATTGTCTGGGTGAACGTATAGTCCTCAATAGGACTGTAATGTTGTTGACAGTGACACGTTTCGACAACCTGTGCTGTGGTCACCTTCAGAGTCAAAGTGAGTTGTATCACGTCAGTTCATGGTATTATACTCGGGTTATTGATCTGATTGGTCAATTCCGTCGCGATGTTTTTGGTCGTCTGTCAGTTAAGCCGTGATGTTATTGACTATGAAGACTCGTAATCAGTAATTGGTGCGTTTCGATCCGTCTATTGCCAGTGTTAATTATAACGCTTGACCTGGTTTGACTGTAAGTGATACTTTTGGTAAAAAGTCATTCGATCCCTAAGCGAGACGACAAGCATAACGTCACTTTTATATGAAATATGGGAGTTCCCCATCCTCCCCTCCACTCCACGGATTGCAGGCTCATGGCGAGGGAAAACTGTTGAGACGTGGAACGAAAGATGATTTTTTAAAAGAATTTTGCGAGACTGGATGCTATCTTTAGGTACTTAACAGTATGGTAATCGTTAACCGGAACGTTCATTCGGAAGGTCGATGCTAGCCTGCAGTGCAGGCGTCTTTTTTGGGCGCGCAAATGTTTTTGCTCGCGAAAGTGCCATGTCTAAACTTCCCGAAGAGAGGAGGAAATTGGGCGGGTCAACTACTCTCCCCAATCTTCCACTGTCATAAAATCAAAGATGGCGGCTACAACAATACGAACACGAAAAAGGTTTCGCCCACCCAAAATACGCCTGCACTGCAGGCTAGGTTGATGCATTCCTTAACACTTAAAGTTATTACAGATACTACCTCGTTATTTCCAAACCCGCATTAAAACCCGCAAACAATCCATCGACATCAAGAGGTGAATCTTCATCAACCGTCGAGAAATGCGCGAGTTCATTCGACATTTGCACATCTCCCATAATACACCTCAGTCATTTGCCCCCAAAATTATGCATAACCATTGTCTTTTGTTTGTATGGGGACCGTCACTATAATTCACCGGAGACATCAAAAACAAAGGCTAAGCAAAGTTTTGTGGGACAATGGGAGCTGTGCAATTGGTGATTAGCCTATAACGGATCCTAAACGAGGCAAATATTTCCTAAACACAATAACACAGACAAAAGATTATAAACAATTTTCTCAATGATATTTAAACTTAATTCCTCTTATATGATAGAATTTCATTACTTAGCCGAAGTTTGCCAAAAATATTTCTCACAATTTTTATATAACATGAATACTAAACCTACATTAAACTCATTTTTTAGTTTAGTTCACTGTCAATTATGTTCTTAAAATATCGCAACCAAAATAGTGTATAGCTTTGCTTATTTAAAAACTAGGAAAATAGGATGGTTTAAAATTAATGCGCAAACTAGAGGAAAATTCTCCGCGTTAGTGCTTTCTTTGCTTTCTCTCAGCTTATCCTCCAACAGTTCGATTTTATAAAAGTAAAAGTTCTTATTCATCTGCGCGAAGTTGTTTTCATCGTCCTTTATTTCCTTGAACTCCTTAAAGGTCTCTCTCAGTTCGTCACATTCAAATTGCAGAACTTCGTTGCTTTCTTTGCTTTCTCTCAGCTTATCCTCTAACATTTCGATTTGATACAAGTAATAGTTCTTGTCCATCTACACGAAGTTGTTTTCAGCTTCCTTTATTTCCTTGAACTCCTTAAAAGTCTCCCTCAGTTCCTCACATTCAAATTGCAAATCTTCATTCTTTTCTTCGCTTTCTTTCAGCTTGTTCTCTAACAGTTCGATTTGATACAAGTAATATTTCTTATCCATCTGCGCGAAGTTGTTTTCAGTTTCCTTCATTTCCTTTAACTCTTTTAAAGTCTCACTCAGTTCGTCACATACAAATTGTAAATCTTCGTTGCTTTCTTTGCTTTCATTTAGCCTGACAATGTGCTCTAACAGTTCGATTTGATACAAGTAGTAATTCTTATCCATTTGCGCAAAGTTGTTTTCATCCGTTTCCTTGATTTTCTTTAACTCCTTAACAGTCTCCCTCAGTTCGTCACATTCAAATTGTAAATCACCATTCTTTTCTTTGCTTTCTTTCAGCTTATCTTCTAACAGTTCAATCTGGTACAAGTAGTAGTTTTTATCCCCCTGCGCATAGTTCAGTTCATCTTCCAAACTCTTTAACTGTCTGTCTTTTTTCTTGATGGCTTTTCTTAGATTTGTAAATGCTCTTTCCCTGTATTCTTCATTAGAACTGCGACGCTTTAGTTCAAGTCTTAAAGCTTCAACTTCAGTCTGAAAACTTTCATTCTCTCTGTGAGCTTCTTCAATATCTTTCTTCATCAGAGCAAGCTGGTCCTTTAGCTTTTTGTTTTCTTTCTTGAATGACTCAACTAAAGCGTCCCAGGAATCCTCACCATTATAACTGCCTTCTTCTAACTCTACGTCATCTGGAACATTCAAAACCCTGGTGTCCTCTGTTTGTATGCTGCACTCCTCATTCATTTGTCTAACGACATCCTTGCATAATTGCTTTACACACTTCACGCTCTCCGAAGCCATTGTGATTGTCACAGGGATTTTCACAAGACGATTCCTCAACTGGTTACTAACTTTTTGTAGGTTTTTTTAAACTCTTTTGTTGTTTGTTCTTGCTTCTCGCCGTTTTGAAAGTTTTCTCTAAAAAGTCACTTTTAAAATATCAAAAACTGCTGCGCACCAAAAGTAAGTACACAAGCACGAAAAGCTGAAGCGAAATGATTTTTTCTTTGAATGGCTATGGAAACGTATTTCGTCACAAACGCTGCTCTGAAGACGAGTTTTCTTCGAATGCTCGCGCTAAGACATTCTACAGGCAAATATCGTAAGACTTTCCGAATTCATTTTGAATTTAGCCTTCTTTGTCTAATCCGCTGATTAAAATCAAGTGTTCTCTAAAGGCAATAAAAAACCCTTTCTTACAGCGTAAAGGAAGCTGACAATCTTACAATTTTCGTGAAAAACAACGCCAGTTGAAGATCGCTTGAATTTCAGTTTAAACTTATGATAGTTATAATTTTGCCGTTTCTGAAGGGATATAAATACTAAATGTTTTTTTTTTTTTAATTTCTTAAGGTTTTGTTTAACGAACGTGTTTTATTTAAGCTTAATGTAAGCTTAAGTGCATGATAACTGACAAAAATAGTTTAAAGTGGTTTCATTTTGCCACGGAAAAAACTTAAGCTCACCTGTCCATGTATCGCCGAACTTCTCCACAGTTTTCAAGTCCAACCAATTTTGAACAAGTCTTTTGGACGTGAGTTTTCCCATTCTTTCTTTCAAAAGTTTTAAATTACATGGTGAAGATACGAACGAGGGAAGAAGAGCTTTATCACCATAAACTCCACATTACAATGATATTAAAGACGTCGAACAAGCTAACTGCTGTCTTCCTTCAGAGTTCAGGAATTCCTTTCATTCATTGAAAAGCTGGCACTGGTTTGAACAGGCGCCATAGGTGTCCAGGCGTTTTTTCAACTCATCTAGTTAGGATTCCAGAAATAAAACTATCTGCTCAAACCACGATTTCAATGTTCAACCCAGGTAAGAAATACTTCTCGACCAATCAGCGTTGAACAAATTTCCCCTTTTTGGCCCATACCATATCGGCGTTCGTTGTACTAAATTTCGCTCCTTGAAAAGATTCGGAATAAAAATGACCCATCTATAGTTTATCTTGTGTCTTTTACTTCTGTTCGCTTCTAGAGCCATTTTAGTTTAAGCATGGTTCAATTTTCCCTGTTTCCATCCCCCCAGCACCCCCAGGGACAAGTCCAGTCCTTCGGGCTAGGGGTGGCGATTTCTTTAAAGCAGTCCTATCTCGCGTCATGGGGCGGGGCAGATCGAAACTGGCTTCTCCTTGTCTTTATGAAGTACGTTATTATTATTTTTTTTTTTAGGGGGGAGGGGGTAAAGTTTTGACACACTTTTCTAACCCGCCCTCTCCTGGGACGTAATAAAAGGTCGGTCCCTAAGAGTTTTTTCTTCGTTTTCTTTTTCAAATTTAGTATTCATGTTGTTACCGTATTGAACAGGTGTTAGTCTTCTTTCAATAAACTTCAGAAAGCGTGTTTTCGGGGGTGGGGAATTGTCTATTTCAGCGGGCCCGGAGGTTGGGGAAAAGACCACCAATAAAGGAAAAATTTGCAAATCCCTGGGGGGTATGCCCGGGCGGAGATGGTAACAGGTTAAATGTATTCTCTTATAAAATTCAAATTCTAACTTTCATAGAGTCTCAGGGCAGCCTGTGCTTTTGACAGCAAAAAATCACTGTAAGGTGTGGGGCGGACCATTGAAAATTAACGGATGGCAGGGGTTGGGAAAATTTTACTAAGCTTATTTTGGCTCGTGATTCACATGCTTTGTCAGGAGCACATCAAATGAAGCCTCCATCTCCCATACAAGCCCTTGGAGTGCTTTAACATTACAAAATTTTAACTTTATAACCTTCAAAACGCCGTCATCTCTTAATTTTCTCGGATTATAAATGGAAACACTCTAAAGTCGCCCATCTATTCGTTCTCAAAACAGGCTAGAATTTGACCTCTACGATTCTTCATATGCTATGCGGTGTGAAGATATTGCTGGAAACATTGACATGTTATCATCTGAAGACGTCGTTACCTTTTAATATGACAGCTTTCTTACTCCTTAGCACTAAATTGACGATGCAGTGTCTGCATTAACAAGGTTGACTTTTCAAGAGAAGCCAACTTATTAATTGGGGTAAGGAACAAGTGTCTGTTGTCCGGTTTAACGGGTTAATTGAGAGAAAATGTAAAGGCGCTTTCCCCATAGACAAAGAAAACTGACAACAATAATGAATGAAGTGCCCGAGGTGAGCGGGTATCCGTAAAGTGGGATTTGACTGTTTATTTCCCTGTCAATAAGAAAGCGCGGCAGCCCGGTTAGCTGGTACCTCGGCGTTATACAGAGTGACAGCTTGGGCCGGCCAGCCCTGGCGGCGGGGCAGCTCATTTACTAGAGAGCTTTAGCAGCGACGACAACCACGGCAACGAGAACGTCAAAAAAGTAATTAGGTTTATTTAGAATTAAAACAGCAACTTTGCTAGTGCATTACGAATTCTTGTACATTTCTTTGCCATCAATGCAGGACTACGAAGACGTGAAATCACGTAAACACACGGTTATTGACGATGACGAAGTTGTCTTTTTCTTTCTAAACTTGAATGCCTTCTTCAAGATATCAACTCCTGGGAAATTTGCCTACATTTTCAACAAATTGGAATAAACGAGACAGAGTTGAAAAAACGTGAATCCATTTTAAACGTGACGTTTTCGCTGCCGTCGCCGTCGTCACTGCTAAAGCTCCCTATTGTGTATCGTTTGCGAGGCTGTGAGGCGGCAGCATAATAAAGCCGTGCGCGAAAAAGTTCCAAGGAAGAGTGAATCTCGAAGCGATTTAACCCAAGGTAGTAAAAGTATCTTTAATGACGTAATTGATGCGGAACATAGAACGCATTGCTTTTGATGGAACACGTGCGAGAAAATTCCAAGGCAGAACTCGAAGCGATGTTATTTAAGGTAGTGAAAGGTAACTTTTATGACGTAATGCAGGACAGAGAATATATGAAAAATATGCTATGTAAAGTCAGTATTTCAAATTCTTTATACAGTAGAAAAATTTAGTTTACCGTTTTCAAGGGTAATTTTAGGTCATGCAATAGAATTGAGCTCAAAATATTTTACCCAAATCTCACGCAAAATGATCTGGGGGCAACTTCGGACAAAAACACAAACTTCAATATCTCGAAAAATATGCTATGTAAAGTCGGGATTTCAAATTCTTTATGCAGTAGAACAGGCAGAATAGCTTGGTTCACTACTTTCAAGGTAATTTTCGCTTATGTAATCGGATTGAGTTCAAACTATTTTCGCCGCTAGGAAAAAATTATAACACCGGAAAAATTACTGCGTCTTTCTAGACAAAAAATTCGGCAGGCCTCATTGGCGCACCCCACTTTTTTTCCTTTAAAAAGTACACTTTCTAACACGAATTTCAATATCTCGAAAAATATGCTATGTCAGGTTGGGATTTCAAGTTCTTTATGCAGCAGAACAGTTTAGTTCACTGTTTTAAAGGTAATTTTCGCTTATGCAATCGAATTGAGTTCAAAATATTTTTCTTAAATTATGGTAATTCATGCCACCTCTAAACAAATTGACGAGTGCGAGCGTGTAGGTAAAATCTTTGCTGTCCATGTTTCTCACCATTCTGGCTGTAGAGTTGCCAGAAATAGCTATAAGGGCTCCTATAAGCAGACACGGACCAGAAGAGTGATCGAGGTACGATGGCGGCCGTTAGGGTTAGCCGGGTCGCAGACAATAAATGTTTCTATTTAGATAACAATTTCTTTACGGCGTTTTGAAATCCTTTACTGGAAGCCAGCCTTATAGCCACAGCCTATACTAAATCACCAAGGGTTATCGGCTTGGCGACTTGCGACTGTTTACCAGTAATTAGCCAATCAACTAGATTTGAATCAGCACAAGATTTAGGAACAATAAAACACGAGTAACTATTTACTGATGCCAGTGGCATTATTTACTTTTAAGTAGATAATGCAAGAATGGTTGTTAAAAACAACGAGTTTGATCTGCAAAGAATGTACTTTTAATGACACATTGTCACGAAAAGTGATTAAGTCTTCAAATGAATCAATCCCCGTTTAGTGCCTTTCCACAAAAACACATTATTTCATTACGCTATAGACATCGTGATGTTCTTCTGGTTAGAGAAACTAATCGTGGTATTTTCTTTGCTCATTGGTGTGGTCTTTCTCTATGAGTTACTGATCTCTTTCCCAAGCACATCTTCGTATTCTAAGAAGCTATTTCAGGAACTTTCGACCAGAGAAAGTCATCCTTTTCAATCAACAAAAAATGCAATCGAAGTTGTCCAGCAGCCTGACGAGCAATTAATAATATTCATTACAAGTGCACCCTTTCAAAATGAAAAGACTATCCATACGACAGACATTGCTGTCTCTCTTGGTCAATAACACTATTGCGGGAGGACGATCATCCATACGATCAATGAAAAACCCGTCTAATTCCTCTAATAACTTGGTTATCTACTACTGGTTTGTTTGCGGACATGACACAAAACAGGAGGATGAATCCACCATGGAGGATGAAAGCACCGTCTTCGGCGACATCTTAAGGCTGGAGTACACCGAAACATACTCACTGCTCGGCTTTAAGACTATGAGCTCTTTGTGGCTTGCTTCTACCATGGACGTTCAGTATATCGTCAAAGTGGACGATGACTTATATTTGCACGTTTCTAAGATGGTTTGGTGGATGAAAACGTCTTCTTTACCTGAGAAGCTATATGCTGGCGCTGTGCAGGAAGGGGTTAAATTAAAAGTTATTAGAGATCCAACGCATAAATGGTTCGTTAGTGAACAATTTCTGAACGACACTTTGTTCCCTCCATACTGTCACGGGCCCTTTTATATTTTATCCAAAAGCGCCCTT
Source organism: Porites divaricata (assembly GCA_038088405.1). Taxonomy (NCBI): domain Eukaryota; kingdom Metazoa; phylum Cnidaria; class Anthozoa; order Scleractinia; family Poritidae; genus Porites; species Porites divaricata. Next base: position 6,087,694 of record JBBMOI010000003.1, read on the forward strand.
CTCGGATTACTTAACGTGTCCTCAAATGAAGGCCTGACACCTTTTCCTTTAGAAGACGCCTATTGGCGAAAAGAGTTGGAATCGCGCCCTTACAGCTTAACGGAAAACATGTCCTCATTTACGGGCCAAGAGTGGGAATTAATTTGGAAGATAAAAAACTTAACGATTTCTTCGCATTGGGACATGGGTTGTCCATTGACCGAATGTTCAAACTTCACGAAAGATTCATTAATTTGGCGTTAATTTAACAAGAACAGCTGAAAAAAAGAAGACAATAATTGCCTTCCTGAGTAGCAACTAAAAAGAAGGACCAGAAGAACGATATTCATCCCGGCGTCTTGTTACCGATAAATATGTTTTAAAGGGAACATGATCATTAGTTTAATCCAAAATGCGTGCGTATGTGTGTGTGTTTTTTTTCTGATAAGCTGCAAAGCGTGTCACCAGTGTTATTGAAGGCTACACAGTTTCACAATCGCAAATATCTTGCATATTCGGTTGGCCTACACTCCAGTCAAGCCGGGACTATCTAAAGAGCATGCTAGTGTTTAAGAGCGACTCTCTGTAGGGACCGAGTGAGATTGAAAAAATATGGCACAAGGTTGGAAAAATGGACCTCTTGATATTTCGTCCAGAGATAACCTATGGTATGCTAAGAATCGTGTTATAAGTCTTAGGTTCTAGAGTTTTTACATTTTTGAGAAAATTACGAAAAACCGTCGACAACCCGTGAAGCCGAAAAATCACTGAAATGAGGTCAAATTTCATGATCAGATAATCGAACTCGCGTGAAGGCGCATAGCAAATTATGGCTTTCCGTAGTTTATAATTTTATTTAGGAGGTATTGCTAAGCTGCCTTGATGATATTTTATACTTACAATTGTAATTCCGAATTCGTGGAGACCAAGCGAAGAGAACCGAAATTTCTAGACTTTAAAAATCAAAAATTCTATACCGTTTTCAAACATCTCAAAACATACTCGGTATTATGTAGAATTCTTTCAAAATTCAATTCTAGCAAGTACAAGAGTTGTATTTGAACGTGATATAATTTTTTTCTTGGCAAAAGTTATTTCTGAGGCGAGCGGCCCCATGCAAGTTGACCCAATTTGACCTTTCGAAGAGATTTTGTTTAACCAGGAAATGTAAACAATTCCACTAGCCTTAGCTCGCTTTCTGAGCAAACCATTGAAAAACCCCGCCAATTCCCATTAAAACTACCCAGTAAACCTGAGATAATACTTCGATGACAGCTTACCTTCCAAATGGGTGCTTGAAGGCATATAATTTTGACGTTCTCAGTTAATTTTTCCATTGCTTTCTTCAGTGTTGCCGCGCTTTATAATTTAGGGTCATATCTTGAGTCGAGCTTGTACGCCGGTTCCAGGCTAAGCTTGTGCAACACTTTTCCGGAAAATCAATCTATATGTTGCAATATCTACCTCTCAGTGAGCAATTCTTGATATTCATTTAGTTCCTTGTACAATAAAAAAATTCCTAAGCTCGGTCTAGTGATTGTAACGCAATCTTTCCTTCGTCACTTCTGGACCACGTGATTAATTTTTTTCTGACGGGGGAGGGGGAAAGAACTTTTTTATGAAGACAATTCCTCTTTCTTGTTGATGTATTTAACGGTCCATTACATGGCCACTGCAACAATTTAATTAAGATTTTCCATCATGATATAAACATACACAAGATTTTTTCATGTCTTTTGTTCCAAATATTTAATACAGTAATTCACTCAATTGCTTTCGCTCAAAATACGTTTTTCTTTCAAGTTAAAATGGGACAACTTCCCGTTTTTCTCCTTAGCGCACTCAGCCTATTGCTCAGCTCAGTAGGTAGTGGAAAAGCTGAGAGTTCGTAACCACACCCTATTCACTCCCCCTAGTCCCCTACCCCACCCTTGTGCTAGCTTTGAATTGAAAGTGAGTGAAAACAAAATGTATTTGGGGTAAAGGACGGCCCATTCCTTTTTTTATTATTATTAAAGGTGGGGGAGCGGGCGACTGGAAGATTTTGAAAATAAAATTGCGTGGGCGCAAGCCGGAAGACAAATTTCCTGTAGAGCGCAAACTTAAATAAATCCCCTGCAGCATCTTAGTGGCATGGATTCTAAGAAGAAAGTCTATATGACAGTGTTCCCACGATTGACGTACGCTTAGGTTAGGGCTTGGCGTGGTATTTGGGTCGTGATACTGACGAGCGTATTCCTAGGATTACCCTCCTCCCATCCCCCTACCCCACCCTTGTGGTACTCTTTGGGCGTTACTCTGATCCGCTAAAGGAGACTAGCTTAATGTTTGATTTCAGAGTGTTTTTTTTTTTTTTTGGACAAAGTGAGCGCCCAAGGTTATACAATACTCTTCAAAAGACCTAAACGCATTTTCCTGCACATATCTTTGTAAAGTTGTAAACATTCGAATCCAGAGGAGTTTGTTCGAGCAATAAGGTTTGCCGTTTACACTTTCCTTTATTTTGCGGGAATTTTGTTCAAAAGTTAAACTACCAGAAAGAAAGGTGAAATTTTCCATTTATGTTAGCGCGTGCGAGATCTCCATTATCTCGTAAATAAACTCGCTGCGAGGTGAGTAAAATCGAGCGCGGAAGCCAGAACACTCGTCGCTGATCGTAAGGTTTTGCTTCTCCATTCGAAAGATGTTACCTCTTATATTGTCCCCCAGAAGCAATTTAACCAAAATGGCGGGTAAGTAAATTCAGTTTTTGCAATAGAGCTTAAATACTTAAGGTGATTCCCTAGTAAAAGAACCTAACATAGATTGTAGATGAAACTTGGTACACTGATGTAACAAGTGAAGAAAATGGTAAAAAAAGTAATAAAAAGTGGGGATCACCGTGCTTGTTTTGACGTCACAATGCTGACAAATACGGCTATTTAGGACCTTTGACAAAAACCGCGCGCAGCCCAAAACTAGACAAAAAGGAGAGATTTTTTCTATGATGCATGTGGTATCGCACAGAATTTGACTTTAATGTATTTTTTATCCACTTACGTACCAGAAAAATTTCTTTTAATGCCCTTGTTTTTACTTTACGTTCCAAAGTAAAATTAAATTGGACACGCGCTATTCGAGCCGTGATAGTTCAATCCGTACAATTTAGTAAAGTGCCAAAAAACTGAACATAGATTTGTGCCAATTTTTTTTCTCATCGAAAGGAAGCACTGTCCTTATTAAAATCATGAAATAAAAAATGGGGGTCACCGTACTCGTTTTTGCGGTAGAGTTGCAGAAGATGCGCACCAAAGGCATTTTTGAGAGAGGACTGGGGAGAGTTTCAGAATGGAATGTATGTGAAAGGGGGAAGAAAGTATAAAAAAGCCGTTTTTACAGAATTTACATCGAGACATCACATTTAGGACACAATGTGATAAAGAAAGCGTTTAAATGAAAATCAAAATGAGTAAGGACAAGTCAAACATCTACTATCAAGGTTCTCCGCAAGGACGTACAACTCAGCAACACGCGCACTGCTTACGTTATGCCATTCCCAATACATTGAGTCTCCCTTCGGCAAGAAACAACCACAAACAAAGATTCCAATAGCGTTTCTCTTCCGTCAAATTCATTTTAATAATGTTACTTCACATGCCCTTTTTTACGGCGGCCGTCTTGTTATGCGCAGTAAGAGATGCGCAGTGCAAAACCAGGGAACATGCTGGCCATCACATCCACTTTTACTCGTTTTATTCGTTGTACTGATCAAGCGTATACGCGTGGCAGATTGTGTTAATAAACTGTAGTGATTCTTTAATATATTTTAAAGTTCGCGGCACCAAATAATGACGAACTCCACAAGTGAGTGGTTTTCAATGGCGTATTGTTATATTTGACAGCCATTGTTATTCATACCTGTGCTTAAAACAATAGCTCGCTGGCCTTAGGTACGCTGCGTTTCTACCAGACTTTTTCCAACTCGCAGGGATAGTGGATCATGTCCATAAATTTTAAAAGCTATAACGTATTCTGTTTAAGGAAAGAGCAATCTTGCATATTCTGTCCGTGGTTTTGAGGATTTTGTTACTGGTTTGCAGAAAGTCGCGCCCAAAGTCAGCTTCCATACAAAAAATGGCCTCTTTTTAGGAATTTTCAAGTGCAAAGGGATAGTCCTTCTGCTAGGTAAAATTTATATATTTTGTGCTTAAACCGTAGATAAATCATTCATTTTTAATATTCCGCCCGTGGTTCTGTTATTTTGGACCTAACGAAGTTGCGCCAAGGAGTTTTATCAACGCTGGTGGACCAAAAAAGGCACATTCTTCTCTTATTCGGAGCTTATTCAAAGCGCTCGTGCATTGGAAGTAGCCGCTTTGGCGGTCATGAATAATTAATGATGTCCACTCATTCTGCGCGATGGCATTTAAGAAAAAGTTAGGAGCGTCGCACGTGCTACTTCGCTTATCGGGCGAGCGGTCGAAAAGTTCGATTTTAAAAGATCACAGCTCGAACGCCGTGAGAATTCTATATTTAGAACCTTTTTAGAGGTAAACAAACCGTTTGCCACAGATCCATTTGCGTTTGGTAATTATCTGTTTTAAACCTCTCAAAACAGTTTTACGTGCTCTTTGCTCGTACGAAAAGAAACATGTCTTGTGCGAACCCAAAAGCAAATCATTTTCAGTTTCCAAGGGGATAGTTTTCGAGAATCATCTAAAAGCGTGCGTTTACTTCTGCATCTCAAGGTATCTTGTTGAACAAAATTCCGAAAAAGTTAGATGCACCACGAAGGGGACCTATTTGCGTGTTCACCTGCCATGGGCAAATTGGTAAATACAATTAATACAAATTACAAAAACTCGCTTTGCGGCCAGTAACTAGCCCTTTTTCAGATATATATTACTATTCCCTTTTATCTAGCTTTAGGAGATCATTAGCAATGGACCTGCCCGGGCATTTGACTTTTGTAGCAACAACTAGATAGGATTTGTAGTGTGTTGCACAGTCACTAGAAAATGGGAAAAGTAAATGTGTTGCGTGTATAAACACCAATTCAAAGTGTTGTATACAAAGAACTATCCTTCGAAATAGGCTTGTGATTAAGAATAAAAAAGTTACAAAAAACCAAAACGAAAACATTGTACGCTAGTAGGGAAGAAAATGAAGAAATGAGCAAGAGCAAGACAAAAATATCCACGCGGATGTATTTGCGGCACGTGATCACTTAGATGTAAAGATTGCGTGACATCGATCTGGGTCTATTTTTCAGTTCACTTAGTTCCTTCACTTCTTGCCTCTTTTCATTAGCAATATTCAATACAAAACTCAGTAGATACCCAGAGGATGCTTTATATGCAAGACATGGATCCAGGTCCTGCAAAAATATTGTACAAGCCAGAGAAAGGTGACACTTAGAAAATGCCGTAGCCGCGTATGAAAAGGCCGGTGGTTGAGCACGGCAGCAAAACACAGGAAAATTAGCGAAGAACATCAAAATTATTTGCCTTCAAACACCCATTTGGAAGGTACGCTGTCATCGAAGTATTATCTCAGGTTTACTGGGTAGTTTTAATGGGAAATGGCAGGGTCTTTCAATGGTTTACTCAGAAAGCGAGCAAAGGCTAGTCGAATTGTTTACATTCCTGGTTAAACAAAATGTCTTCCAAAGGTCAAATTGGGTCAACTTGCATGGGGCCGCTCGCCTCAGAAATAACTTTTGCCAAGAAAAAAATTATATCACGTTCAAATACAACTCTTATACTTTGCTAGAATTGAATTTTGAAAGAATTCTACGTAATACCGAGTATGTTTTGAGATGTTTGAAAACGGTATGGAATTTTTGATTTTTAAAGTCTAGAAATTTCGGTTCTCTTCGCTTGGTCTCCACGAATTCGGAATTACAATTGTAAGTCTAAAATATCATCAAGGCAGCTTAGCAATACCTCCTAAATAAAATTATAAACTACGGAAAGCCATAATTTGCTATGCGCCTTCACGCGAGTTCGATTATCTGATCATGAAATTTGACCTCATTTCAGTGATTTTTCGGCTTCACGGGTTGTCGACGGTTTCTCGTAATTTTCTCAAAAATGTAAAAACTCTAGAACCTAAAACTTATATCACGATTCTTAGCATACCATAGGTTATCTCTGGACGAAATATCAAGGGGGCCATTTTTGCGACCTTGTGCCGCCCCTCACGCGGTGGTTAGGGAGACTGGCTCTTAAGAGCCTTTCTGGCCTGGCTCCAGCATATTTACGCAATGAATTAAGCCACTCGCGCGATTTTCATTCATGCAACACGCGCCATTATAATAGAGATTTGATCCTTCTGCCCCTAGCTGTAGGACAACTAAGTACCAGGGCTCCTTCAGGTTCAGCAGAGCCAAGTTCTAAAACATGCTTCCTCTGGACCTGAGGGACAAGCATGATATTAATAAGTTTGCGCTTGGCCTAAAAAGGCACTTTAGATCCAAGCCTAACTGAGCCGTCCTTACTCATTGATATACTTAGTTGAACCATCTTTTAATCTTTTTTTTTTGTTTTGTGTGTTGTTTTTTCTTTTTCATCAGCGCCTCATTCAAACCAGCCTCGCTGAACTGGGCACCCCTGACTAAATATTTTTTAAAATAAAAGAAATAAAATAATATCGATGGCTGTCAAATTGTCAGTTTAACCTTCAATTTGACTGTTATTGCTTTTCATTTTAAGTAATTTAAAATGAAATAGGTAGAGATTTGTTGACACAATATTGCTCGGTTATTGTACGTTAATTGAACTTGTAGTAATTTATATAAAGCTTTCATAAAAACATTTTTTAGTGTGTATTGAACGATTGTTCGCTAAAGGCGAAGTTAGCATTGTTTATATTCTAATCATACTAAAACGGTTATAAAATATTTTGTAACTAACCTTAATAATCAAAAAACACAGAATAGGAGCGGGCATCTCATTTATTGATGAAGCGAGCGTAGAGCGTTACTAAAGACAGCGTTACAAAAATACAAACTCAGGGAAAATTACAACAGTAAATAAAATTAAAAAAATAGGGTGAAAGAGATGCCTCGAATGGCTATTGCATAGCTTAACAAACCTTAAATAGTGTACTAGCCGGCCTTGAGACACCTTCAAAAAGCACGCCTTAAATACTTCTGCAGTATTATGCAACCTAATATACATACTCTTGTGAAACTAACAAAACGTTACAAATTATATATTTATATTTTAGTCACACTGAAACGATTATAAAATATTTTGTGACTTATCTAAATAATCACACAGAATAGGATCGGGCATCTCGTTTATTGATGCCCGCGTTCCAAAATAAAGAAAGAGAAATGGCAAACTAAATATGTAAATTTTTAGACACCGAGAGAACAGATTCTAATTTGTCCTCAATATAACCGTCTTTAGCTTGATCCGTTTTCCACCTTCCATGACGCTTAAAAAGCCGATCGCTAACGCCAGCGTTAGCGGCAATGGAAGCATCTCCCGCCCTTAAACTGTGTAAGCCAAATAAAGTTTTTGGATACCCTGATTCAACAAATGCTTGTAAAACTATTTCTCTATAAGTAAAGGTAGCCTTATGAAAATACAAAGAGCGAAAAAAGGGTAACGAAGACGACAAATCTAAATTAGCAGCAGAAACGTAGCAGCAGCAGAAAGGGCAAGAACCATAACTTTTTTTGCCAACAAGACGTAGGCACCATCCCTATAAACATCCGTTTTACTTTCGTAAACATAAACCTTGACAGGAGAATCGCAAAAACTAACATCGCAACAGCGTAGGCTAGCTTATTATACCTGAGAAAAGCGGTATACGCGGTTACGCAAATGGTTGCTAAACGAAGATCAGAGAGATTAGTATTAGGACCGGCAAACCTATTACAAATATCTAAAATCATCGCGGGAGTAAAGGGTCCCTTTTTAGAAACAGGTTTCGCAAGATCTTTTTTTAGCTGCCTCGTGCTCGTCCTTAACCAATGTGGAATCGCGGGGACTTTGAAAACATTACATTTTCAAATTATGCGCCCAATTAATACCATAGCAAGCAGACTCAAAGAAAGGGGGACCATCCTGAATCAGGGACTCTACTGAAATAAAGAGCAACTGATCATGATATCTCGTCCGATGGCACGCAAACGACTTCGTTATAAGGTGAAGACCATTCCCTGAATTTCTGAAAAGCTCTCGAGTAACGCTCCGTCGTCGAAGGAGCCTTCGCCTCAAAGGTACGCAAGGGAAGATCGGCTGCTAACTTACGAAGCTCTGGATCCTTTAGATGAGCAATCTTTAATGCAAACGCACGTCCACCTTGAAGACACATAAGCATAATAAGAAAAAGAAAAATTATTATGAGCAAACGACTGAGCAAGTTAAGTGAAAATAAAAAGCCTCAATAATGAAAAAACAGAAGTGATCAAAATTTGTCGTCTCTCTTCTTGATTTTGAAAACATACATCTTGATTTAGCAAAAACATGCATCTTGATACTTGACAAGAAATACGTGGGAATTGAAATTAAATTCTACAATCTTGATACATTCAAAAACCAAGTTGATGCTAATTGTATCGATTTTGATAGTGAATTTGTGGATTTGAGTCATAAAGTTGCATTTTTGATATTTTGTCACTTTTGGCGTAGCATAGTTGGCAAATCTATCTTGCTGTTTCGACCACTGAGTGAACGTTGCGAATACACCAGACACAAAAAATGCGAGACAAAGGACTCCTCACTCAGAATTAATTTTGGTCTGGAGCCACGTGACCAGCGTTTTCCAGGGTCTCTGTCTCTCTCGCTCCATGGGGCGGGTAGGAGAGAACCCTGGGTACGAGGTTAGTCAAAACGCAAAATCAAAAGTCGATAATTAAAGTCGATCTTCAAAGAGAAAAGTGAAAATCACAAATGAAAAGTCGATTTACGAACTAGCCTGAACTAGGGGGTATTTACATGAGACTGGGGCGAACTCAGACCGGTATGATTTCGTATCGGTCTCCAAATATTTCTTTCCATGCGTTTGCATGGGACCGAGCTAAAAATGAACTCAGACCGGTCTGACTTCATCTCGGTCGCTGACCGGACACACGAGTTACTTTCGTGGCGGTCTGAGACCGTACCGTTCTCATATAAAACAAAAAATGAATTTCAGACCGGGTCCATAAATAGCATGTTCCTTGGTATGCCACCACTATTTTTGCTTTTTCTTAGCCAAAAGTAGGAACACTGCTACCAATAACATCAGTAAACAAGACTTAAAAGTAGCTTCTATGCTTGGATTGATGTAAGGGATAGAACCATTTTGAGATGCTGTGCAGTAAATATTAACAGGCCACCAGATGAGTCTTAGATAAACCTTATGAATTTTCTGAGACCAGTAAACTCTTCGGTTGTCTATTCACTGTCTATTGGCATAAGTGTTCGTGAATCGACTTTCAATTTTTGACTTTTGGTGGCCACTGTCGGCCGCCGAAGTTGACAGGTGGTGAGCGAAGCGAAAGATGCCGTGAGCGTTGCCGTGAACAAATTGAAATTACCGTGAACAAGTTGAAATTGCCGTGAGCGAATTTAAATTGCCGTGACACTTTTGGGTCACCGTAGCTTCATGATTTCGCAAAATTAATTGCTGCGGGAATTAAACATTATTTTTTTTTTCTATAAAGAAAGCGCTAGCTTGGCTTTCAGTATCGAGTCGACTCGATAATTGACGTCAATTATCTCGTTTATCTCGTTTTCTAAATGTCCTTGAGAACTGAGCAAGGCAATATTTTATTACCTACAGCCTGAAAAACAGATCGAAACAAAACTGACCTCTGAAATGGAAAATACAAAAGCCTTTTATTTTTGCCGTCTTCGGTCTGCCGAAGCGATCGGGTCTGGTTTGCTTTTATATGATGATATTTGCCTGACAGAAGAGTGTTGGGAAAAACAACTCGCGCTGATCATCCGTGACAAAATCCGCCGCGCCTAAATTAAAATTATATTAAAATTATAAGGAATTGTATGGAGCTCTCCGGGAGACTTACAGTGCAGGCCCCGTGGGTCTAGTCATACAGTCTCCACCAACTACTTCCAAGTAAATATCAGCCGCGCCAAGCTACACACTGAAAGAACAAAGTGTTAAACTGAAAGATGCAAGAGTAGTTTTCTTTTAAGTTATGCTTACAGTAATTGAGAACTAGATATAATTTTGTTTTGAATTTGCGATTTTGTAACAGTTTTAAATTTGAATTGTAAATTATTCCGAATCGGATAATCTTTCTTTTATTAGTCGTAAATTATTACAGTTGTAAATTATAATTGCATTAATTTTGTAAACCTTATCGCAATTTAGCCTTTTGGCTGCAAGAAATCCGGACAAGTTTGATTACCCTGAAGAGCAGCATCATGATGTTTACGTTAGCGCGAGTTGATGTTTTTGTGTTTTTTTAGGACCCTCGGGCAAACTCAGTATTTGTTTACGTGTTTATAACAATGGTTAAATGACAAGTGCATTTTAGCGGAACAAACTGGTTGTTACTGGATATTAGCACTATGTTATAGGGAAAGTAGAACAAATATTGTTTGCAGTTTGGGTTTTACGTTTAAATTTTTTGCTGTTGTCACAAGAAGTTTATAGCCTCTTTCTGTTCGTCTTTTTTGTTTAGTTTCCTTTATTTGAATGAATAAACGAATGCCTGCATTTCACAACGACGCCTGCATTTCACAACGACCAATACACTGGGTTGATACGTGAAAACCGCATGGAATATATACAAGTTCAATTCATGTTATCTACCCATTGAGGAGCCCATGATGATATTGAACTGATTAGAGAGGAGCACATGGATATGTATTTTTTGTACTATACTCTGAATCATGTGATCGTGTTTATCGGCGATCATTATCATTTTGCTATGACATTCAAGGCAATCGTTGTGTTTTCGTTAGTTGTCTTTACAATGGAATCAAGGTCAAGTTAACGAATCTTGCATGAAGTTTGAACATTCGTTCGATGGAGAACCCATGTCCCAATGCGAAGAAATCGTTAAGTTTTTTTATCTTCCAAATCAATTCCCACTCTTGGCCTGCCAATGAGGACATGTTTTCTGTTAAGCTGTAGGGGCGCGATTCCAGCTCTTTTCGCCAATATTCCTATGTAGGCGTCTTCTATAGGAAAAGGTGTCAGGCCTTCATTTGAGGACACCTTAAGTAATCCGAGAAGAGCGCTTTTGGATAAAATATAAAATGGCCCGTTACAGAATGGAGGGAAAAAAGTGTGGTTCAGAGATTGTTCACTAACGAACCATTTATGCTTTGGATCTCTAACAACTTTAATCCCTCTCAGTACAGCGCCAGCATATAGCTTCTCGGGTAAAGAAGACGTTTTCAGCCACCAGAACATCTTAGGGATGTGCAAGTATACGTCATCGTCCACTTTGACGATAAACTGAACGTCCATGACAGAAGCAAGCCACAAAGAGCTCGTAGTCTTGAAGGCAAGTAGCGAATAGGATTCTGTGTACCTCAGCCTTAAGATGTCGCCGTAGACGGCGCTTTCATCCTCCATGGCGGATTCAACCTCCTGTTTTGTGTCATGTCCGCAAACAAACCAGTAGTGGATAACCAAGTTACTGGATGAATTTGAGGGGTTTTCAATCAGTGTTCGAATATTAGATCGTCCTCGCGCAACAGAGTTGCTTACTAAGAGAGACAGCCATGTCTGACGTATAGATAGTCTTCTGCTTGTGTGAAACGGCGCGCTTGTAATGAAAATAATTAACTGGTCATTCGCTTGGATGAGTTGGATTTGATTTCTTGTTGATTTAAACGGATGGTTTTCTTTTGTTGAACGTTCCTGTAACCGCTTTGTAGAATATGAGGATGTGCCGAGAAAAAATGCGCTAAACTTATAGAGGACGACCGCGGTGACAAAAAAAGGAAATATCCTGACAAGTTTGATTACCCTGAAGCGCATCATGATGTTCACGCTAGCTCCTCTCTCAGGGGCAATGTTTGACTTAAAAAAGGACTATGTCACGATAATGTGCATGTGTGAGCTGTGACGGTAGCTGATTGTTTTTAAACCAATAGGAAGCGAGTAAAATGTAAGCAAGGACATTTACATTATTCAAAAATTCATTGTTCGCAAAGCGGGAGACTTCCTGACATTTTTGTTCGATTCTATATATCACAATAATTCCTCTAGTATTTATATGGCTGGTATGCCTTAGATATATGTTGTAGCCGATAAGAATAAAATTAACAACCCTGTGCTGCTTTGAAACAAATATATACCTAGGTGTATTTTTACGTACCCACGCTAGTAAACTAGTCTCCGATCCGCAAACAAAAATAATTTGCAAACAAACTTTACTGATTTCTCTGTTTGCCCTATGTATAAACTACATGCCTGCAAATGCGCCTGACCGGTGACCAATGAACAATTACACGGTGTTTCAAAAGTTCGTTCCGATTTTTTATTCGCTTAAATTTCTGTCAATAATTATTAAAAAAAGCCTTTTTTAAAACTTAGTATGTTATTCATTATTCATTTAACATTGAATAACTAAAATATTATTAACCAGAATGTCTTCCTGTATGTTTTCTGACATTTTCTAAGCGGTGAGGTATAGAATGTACGAGCTCCCAAAGCGTGTCCAAAGTCACAATCTTCCAGGCGAGGTGTAGTCACTGTCTTAGCTCGTCCAGTGTTTTGGAGACTGGATCTTTGCATGTATGGATCTTTGTATGTTGTTTCGTCTACTATAATCCAGATGGTCTCCAGGGGGATCACATCACACGAGTTTGCTGGTTGGTCCTCCTTTGGTATAATGTTGGCAAATCCTTCTGACACCATGCTTGCAGGGAGTGTTCACCGCCTTTTTCTCTTCAAGGCTTTCCAACTTTTTTTGGCAACTTATCCCCATACCGTTGTACCCGAATCTTTGATCGATAATGTGAAGTTGAAATTTTTTTACCTTTCTAATTTGTGGAATTATTAGGCATAGACTTGCAGCTTTTTCGATAATATTTCTCACATAGATTGTGAAAAAACGGCGGCCATCCACTCCTTGGTTTGTCTTCTGAGGTCTTTACTTTTGACCACTTGCTCGGTCATCGTTCAGACTTCTTAAACAATTTGACAATTTTTTTTTTTTGACTGAATGGCCAGAGGACCATAAAAATAGATGCCTGAGCTTTAGCACAGTGTAGGCCTTCATTTTCATGAAGGAGTAGAGAAAATAATAGGAAACGATAAAAATACTAAAGTAGAAAACCTACAAAATGGGCAGGAAAAGTATGGCGGGGAACCTAGCGTATTTGTACAGTCGGGGCAAAAATTACAGTAGTGTGGGGATTTGACTTTTTTCAAAAACTTGCAATCAAATTTCCTGCCCACAGGCAAATCATTCCAGTCAAATGCAACCAAATTTCCCCACCCCAGGCTGCACATTGCTGTCAATCCCAAAGCTGGCCAAGAAAGGCACAATAAAAATATCTCCAAATAAAACTCTGCAATCTTTTATAAATGTTGCTGCATCACCAAAGATACATGTTCCTGTTACAGCTGCAATTATACGTTTTAACCATAATCCGTGTTACACTGCGTAGAATACATAAAGCTTTAGGAGAAAGCTCACATTTTGTAAGTCTAAATATATCGTTCTTAGTAAAGGGTACAAAGAAAGTCACTCTTTTAAGTTTACAGTGATTGTGGCGAATGAGCCATTGTATTGCTAAATATGTAATTTATGTAGCGCAAGCTAATTAAGGCCGCAACTTTCGAACATTTCGTAATTAGTATAATAAGATAACGTCATAGATGTAATTTACAACTTCACGACTTGCTAGTCAGAAGAACTATGAGACGCCACTGGGTAAATGTGTTTCTTTGGTTTGAATTAACATTTTCCTTCCACTTACTAACACTACTCTGTAATTTAGATTTTGAACGTCTACACTCCATGCGATGATTGACAAATAAAAGGAGTCGTTTAAAACCGTGGATTTATCTTCTACTAGCAATACATTCAAAATCCAAGGTAGTCTGCTACAAAGCGACAACTGGATTAAACTATAGATGTCCGAGGACACAGCTTCAATCGAGAAGGCGAAAAGCAAGCGCACAACAGCTAAAGGACGATTTACAAGAAAGAGGAACTTCCTCATCAAGTCAATAGAAAACGATCAAGGAATTGAACCAGTTGAAACAAATTATGCAATACTCGCTGAAGCGTATGATGAACTAGAAGGTAAGCATGAAACCTATATTGACTTATTGCCGGATGAACAGTCTGAAGAGGCAGAAGCGTGGATGACAGAAATCCAAGATAAATTTAATGATGCGACTAATCGCAAAATCAAATATGTGGAACAAATCACGTTGAAAGAAAAAACAACACGCGAGGACGCAGAGCGTCGAGAATACGTTGACAAAGCACGAACAAGAAGGAATACAGCGCGCGCAGTTTTCGAAGCTTCGTACAAAAGTATTTCGCACGCGCTGAAATCGAAGGAAATTCCTAATTTTGCACTGAGAGATTTACAAACGCAAATAGAAGACGAATTTCAAGAATGCAAACAATCAAACGCAGAATTGCTACAGTTATTATCCAGAGAATCAGCAGAAACTGAAATGAATTGGATCGTCACAATCCAAACATGTTATCATGAAATAAAGGAGAGAATAGCAGTAAGCTACACTAATTTAGAAGAAGCTAAGGGAACAAAACAGGAAACTACCTCATCAGCATCGTTTCTACAATTGGAAAAGATACGAATGCCTCAATTTGACGGAGAACTGCGAAAGTATCCAAGATTTAAAAGAGACTTCCAGAAGCAAGTTATGACTAAAACGCGAAGGAGTGACACAGCATATGTCTTACGCACCTGTCTTAACGGGGAGCCAGCGAGATTGGTGAACAGCGTCGACGACGACATAGACGAGATGTGGCACCTTTTAGACGAGAAATATGGAGACCCAGCCAAAGTCGCCGATGTTATCATTGACGGAATAAAACGATTTAGAATACTCAAAGAAGGAGAAGACAAACGCTTTATCGACTTTGTAACGCTCATAGAGGATGGTTATAGAGACTTAAAGAGACTTGGCTTGGAAACAGAAATCACAACCACAAGTTCGGTCAGCATAATAGAGAAAGCACTCCCGGCAGATATAAAAAGAAAATGGTCCGAAGTGGTAAGCTCTCGTGACAGCCCAGTTGATAAAAGCAACAAATTTCCAAGTCTTCTCGACTTTCTGCAGAATCAAAGAAGTGCTATTGAATACGAGAGTGCTACACTTCGAGCAAATACTAGCAACCCATATCACAAAGGTGCAGTACACTACACGGAAAGTATTACAGAAGAAAAGGAGGAAAATAACAAACAACCCAGACCGAAATGCCTGATCCATGCTAACGGTTTACACTGGACCTCTAATTGCCGACTTTATCAAGCTAAGACGATTGATGAAAGGAAGGATTTTCTCAAAGAAAAGCGAGCGTGCTGGTCCTGTCTTAAGCCCGGCCATAGGCAACGTATTTGTAGAATGAAAAGAAATTGTGGAGTGAATGGCTGTACAAGAAAACATCATCCATCAATTCACGAAAACAATGAAAGCACACCCCAGCAAGCTATTGCCTCAGCAAACAATGAAAGCACACCCCAGCAAGCTACTGCTTCAGCAAATGTTTGTAACAACTCAAGCATCGATACATGCCTCCTACAAGTACAGAAAGTAGAGACCAAGAAAGGGACAGCTAATGTAATGTGGGACAACGCAGCCTCGCTTTGTTTTATAACCAACGCCAAAGCGAAACAAGAAAAACTCAAAGGAGTTAAAGTGAATCTTTCGATCGTGAAGATAGGAGGAGAAAACCAGAAAATTGAAACAATGAAATACAAGTTACCACTTCTGGACAAGCAAGGTCACGCCGTTGAGTTTGAAGTGTATGGCATCAATAAAATCACCTCTGACATCGAGCACGTAAACGTAGAAAACATCGTCCACCTATTTAGAAACGTCACAAAGGAAGAAATAGCACGACCCGCTGGTCCAGTTGATGTATTAATTGGATATGAATACGCCGCTTATCATCCTGAAAGGGAACAAAATATTGGTCATCTTGTACTACTGAAAAATCGCTTTGGGAGATGTGTTGGAGGAACGCACCCACTACTTAAAGAAGTGTATATGACTCATAATCTTAGAAACGCGAAAGTCAACACGATTGTAGGCAAAGTCAACATCGAAGATTTTTACACTATCGAGGCCCTTGGTGTACAGTGCAAACCGAGATGCGGGGGATGCAAGTGTGGAAAATGCTCCTTGGGCGCCAAAGATTATACCATACAGGAAGAAAAGGAACTGGAATTGATTGAGCGCAATTTAACTTTCAACAGTGAAGACAACACGTGGACAGCTGAATATCCTTGGATAAAGGACCCAAACGATCTTCCTGACAACCGGAAAGTAGCAATGGCAAAATTAGCTGCTACCGAACGACGACTAAGAAAAAACGCAGATCACGCGAAAGTGTATGACGAACAAATAAAGGACATGCTGGCAAGAAATGTGGCAAGGAAACTCTCAAAAGAAGAATTGACGAACTACATAGGTCCTACGCATTACATTGCTCATCACGAAGTGCTCAAGCCAGAATCCAAATCAACTCCTGTCCGTATAGTTTTCAACAGCAGCGCGAACTATATGGGACACGTCTTAAACGAGTATTGGGCAAAGGGTCCCGACTTGCTCAACAACTTGTTAGGAGTCCTGATACGTTTCCGCGAAAACAAAGTTGCTTTTATAGGCGACATTAAGAAGATGTATCATACCGTGAAAACGTCGGAGTTAGACCAACATACTCACCGATTTCTATGGCGTAACATGAACAGCACGAGAGAACCAGACACTTATATAATACAGCGAGTCTCATTTGGAGATAAACCGTCTGGCACGATCGCCACTATAGCATTGAGAAAAACGGCAGAGATGATGCGTAATGAATATCCAGAAGCAGCAGACATAATCCAAAACAACACTTACATGGACGATATAATCGAAAGCAAAGATAACGTTACAATGGCCAGCAAGCTCAGCCAAGACATAGAGAAAGCTATCATCAAAGGAGGATTTCAAATCAAAGAGTGGATATTCTCGGGAGACATTAGCAAGCAAGAAGAATCAATCATGGTACAGAAACCACATACATCAACAGAAAAGGTGCTTGGGATCAAATGGAGACCATGTGAAGATCAACTATGTTTTGAAGTCAAGATCAAATTCTCATCTGCTTTACTCACAAACAACACAACCACTGAAATTCCTCCTCAACAACTCACAAAGAGGATGATTCTCTCACAGATCAATAGTGTGTACGATCCTCTTGGAGTAGCTGGACCGTTCACTGTAAGAGCGAAAATTCTGATGCGGCACTTGTGGAGAAGTGATCAGAAACTAGACTGGGATGATCCCATTCCTGACGAGAATAGAGAGAACTGGATTACTTTCTTTAAAGATTTGCAAAATATGAGCCAAATACGATTTATGAGATGTATGAAGCCATCAGATGCAATTGGAGAACCTGTCCTCATAGTATTTAGTGATGCATCTCAAGACGCCTATGCTGCATGCGCATACGTACGATGGGAACTACAAAATGGTCAATTTGAAAGTAACCTGATTTTATCTAAGAATCGCCTGGCACCAATCAAAAAAAAAAAATATCTATCGATCGTATCGAACTATGTGGAGCGGTATTGAACAAACGCCTCAAGACCTTCATAGAGAAAGAATGTAGGTACCGATTTCAAAGAATTTATCACATCGTTGACTCACAAATAGTACATGCTATGATACAGAAAAATTCCTACGGATTTAACACATTCGCTGCCACAAGAATAGGAGAAATACAAGAAGGAACAAGCCAAACCGATTGGTACTGGGTAGAGAGTGAACACAACATCGCTGATTGCCTCACGAGAGGTAAGAAGCCAAGCGATATCGGGCTCAAAAGCATGTGGCAGAAAGGACCCGAATTTCTAAAACAACCAGAAGACGAGTGGCCAATAACTCGCAATTATTTAACACCACAACTACCAGAACGAATCAAGACAGCGATGGTTACAAATATCGAAAGATTTCAAGATACCCTTGCAGGAAGAATTGACATCACCAAGTACTCAGATTATAACAAGCTATTAAGAGTGACCGCAAGAATTATGAAAATCTACGACAGAAACCCGAAATCATCTCTAAAAAACGCGACAAGCAAACTCACCCCACATGATGTGGAAAAGGCTGAATTGTTCTGGATTCGCGAAGCTCAACAGAACATGGGGAAGGATATCGAAAACGGAAAATACAAACGATTATGCCCTAAGATACGCGAAGATGGTATATATGTGATTAGAGGACGCAGCGAATTATGGATGGAGATGAGCTACAACAAGAGAGAACTGATACTAATACCATACGATCACCCATTCTCACATCTATTTATAGAGCATAAACATAGAATAGGGCATCATGGCGTTTTAACTACAGCCAGCAAAGTACGCACCAGATACTGGATTCCAAAACTCTTGAAACTTGTAAAATCAATCAAATCCAAATGCGTCATTTGTAGAAAACTCGATAAAAGAGTCAGTGAACAAGTAATGGGCAACCTTCCAACTGATAGACTCAAACCGGCCCCACCTTGGTACAGTACGGGAATCGATCTATTTGGACCCTACAGAATTCGAGATGAAGTAAAGAAAAGAACAACATCTAAGGCGTATGGAGTGATATTCAATTGTTTAGGGACAAGAGCTGTCTACTTGGATATAGCAGCAGATTATAGTACAGACAAATTTTTAATGGTACTTAGACGATTCGTGTCACTACATGGTTACCCATCTAAACTATTCTCTGATAATGGTACTCAACTCGTTGCAGCAAATAAAGAACTCTCTAACATCACCAAGAATTGGGATTGGAACAATCTAAAAGGTTTTGGCGTAACTGAAGGATTTGAATGGATCTTTACATCCGCAGACGCACCCTGGCAAAATGGAGTTACAGAAGCTCTCATTAGATCTGTAAAACGAGCAATTAATGCTTCCATAGGCGATAGTATTTTAACATTCTCGGAGTTACAAACAGTACTTTTCGAAGTCGCCAACTTACTTAATGAGAGACCGATAGGAAGACACCCTACGTCACCTGATGACGGAGCGTATCTTTGCCCGAATGACCTATTGTTTGGCAGAGCCACGTCACGAGCACCAAGTGGTCCCTTTGGCGATAAAGCGAGCAACAGACAACGGTTCACATTTGTTCAAACACTAATCTCTACCTTTTGGAAGAAGTGGACGAGAGACTATTTCCCAAGTTTATTAATAAGACAAAAATGGCATACTTCCCATAGAAACATGAAGACAGGAGACATTGTTTTAATTCAAGATTCCAATTTATTAAGAGGACAGTGGAAGCTCGGTAAAGTCTCAAATACCCATCCAGGAACAGATGGAAAAGTACGCAAAGTCGACGTGCAATATAAGAACCTCAATGCAGATGAACCTTCTACGAAATATAAAGGCAAAGGCTATGTTACTGTGCAGAGACCTGTACAACGATTGATATTACTTCTACCTATTGATGAACAATGAGTGAACTCTCAATTTAATTAAATATACTTACTGAAACCTCATTACAGACAGGGGAGTGTATTGCTAAATATGTAATTTATGTAGCGCAAGCTAATTAAGGCCGCAACTTTCGAACATTTCGTAATTAGTATAATAAGATAACGTCATAGATGTAATTTACAACTTCACGACTTGCTAGTCAGAAGAACTATGAGACGCCACTGGGTAAATGTGTTTCTTTGGTTTGAATTAACATTTTCCTTCCACTTACTAACACTACTCTGTAATTTAGATTTTGAACGTCTACACTCCATGCGATGATTGACAAATAAAAGGAGTCGTTTAAAACCGTGGATTTATCTTCTACTAGCAATACAGCCATACACTAATCAATTGTACTTGCAAAAATCGATTTGGTTTCTCTTTACTTCCGTTTACTTTGATACCACAGTATATTAAGAGGTTCAATTGATCAAAAACACGCTAAAACAAACGAAATTTGACGACAAAACAGTGAAATCCACTTGCCTTCGGTTGTTCTCATTGGCCTCTATGGCTTCCTGATCTTTTCAAACCGTATGGCGCATGTGTGAAGCGTGGAAGCCGGAAACATATGTTCGGTCTCAGTCTTTTTCGTCCGAGTCGGCAGTCAAACATCTCCACGTCGGGCGAAGAAAGATTCAAATATCCCCTCCCCCGGGAGAACAAATGCCCTACCCCAGGGACAAAAAGACAATCAAATCCCCACCCCATGCCTTGCCCCCTCTCCCCCCCCCCCCCCCCCCCCCCCGCCGGCTTTACATTGATAGGTGCATTAGTTTGCATTGTCACTTACACCACATTCACCCTGTCCCTTAAAGATTGAGTCTAGCTACAGGACGACGAACTCGTTGGGAGCGACGAACACGTGCAGGTTCTGCATTCTGTACTGGTGTAAGTTCAAGTTGAGGTTCGGGTTGAGGTTCGGGTTCGGGTTCGGGTTCGGTCGCAGATGATGGTCCTGCATCAGGCGTAACACTCTTATGTGTGTCAAGGAGCAAGTTCTCTGCTTCCTCTGGAATACATTCTGGGGCTGGCAGGGTCTCAACAACTTCCATGTGGCCCTTAGGTGCAAGGTGCTTTGTGGCTACTGTTGTCTCTCTACCATCAGGATAGCGTACATGCGCGTAATGAGGATTTGCCTGGAGTAGTTCCACTTCATCGACCAAAGGGTCCATCTTACTTATGCGCGCCTGGCGTTTAATGTATACTGGCCCAGGTGTAGCTAGCCAGGTGGGAATGGAGGCGCCAGCAGAGGATCGGCGTGAGAAACCAAAGAATCGCTCATGTGGAGTTTCATTGGTGGCAGTACACAAAAGAGAACGGACAGAGTGTAGCACATCAGGGAGGACATCCTGCCAGTTCTTGAGTGGTAGGTTCTTAGATTTCAAACTCATAGTAACTGCTTTCCATATCGCGCCATTGCATCTCTCTGCTTGACCATTTCCTTCTGTGTTGTAACTGGTAGCTCGACTTGAAGCTACTCCTTTCGAAGACAGGAATTCACGTAATTCTCTGCTCATAAATGAAGCTCCACGGTCTGAATGGAGATATGCTGGCATTCCAACCAGTGAGAACAGCGATGTAAGGCACTTAATGACCCGTGCTACACGGCAGTAGCTCGACTTGGTTTCAAACGTCGCGCTACTGCTGTTCCGAACTCAATTCATAAATTATAAATAAATTAGAATACATTCAAAAGTTTCCTAAACTGTTTCTTTATTTTTGTGTTTTGTTTTCGGCAACAGCCGTTCTATTCGACTGTTTTAGATTCGACGTCTGAAACCAAGACGTGCTAGTGTCGTGCTACAGTCGGGCTACAGTCGAGCCAGCTTAGCACGGCAGTAGCCCGACGTTCTTGAAAGAGGCCTCACCGAGACGAAGTCGAGGTGACTATTCGCCGATATTCAAGCCGCCTGAGGCGACTAATTTTTTAGTATAATTACATTGATGATTATTCGAGAAAATAAAATTATTGAGCGATTTCCGACCCCGAAACAGCAAAAACTCTGGCTGCCATTTTGAAAACTGCTAGCCTTCAACGCTATAATCACCGCGCGGTGATTATACCGTGATAAAGCGAAGCTCCTAGCCAATCACAGGACTCTATTTTCGATAATCATCTTGTGCTAGAATTTGGTGTCTTTGTTTAACTACACAGTGTTAAAAACTGAATTTTAACTGAACTTTAATAATGCTTGTGTCATTTTCTGACCTCGTGTAGTTGTTATTGAACTTTGTTGTCGTTCTTGAACTTAAGTGTCTTTATTGAACTACAAAAAAGAGAATTGGAGTGAGCAAAGGCTCATATATATTTACAAAGTCATTCGCTGGCTGATTCCACTCGCTCTGGCGGCCAGTCAGTTATCACTTAATACTTCTATGTGGACAAGCTTAGAGAGTTGCAAATCTCTTTCGTTGGTGAACCCAGACAGATATTAGATGAGATGTGCGGGGGACTCTATTCAACACACTTGCAATGTACACTCCATACGATTTATTTACTTATTATTTTCTGAAGCAATTTTGTAAGCCTCACAATATTTTTCAATAGTCATTAAACAAAGTGCAAACTGCCGGTCCTATTGCGTGACCAATGACAGGCGATGTTGGCAAGGATTTACATGGAGCGTCAGACGGTCATAATTCAAGCACTAGAATAAACAGAAGATGGCGGCCAAAAGGATATTATGAGGGGCCAATTTATATTTCGATTTACTGACTGAAAGCTACCGTTTTATACTTGCTATCATGCATTTTTGTGTTAAGATGTGACATGTTTCGGCTTTTCCCCTTAAGTGAGAAATAAATCCAAATTTTCGGGTCTCAGCTGATGGACTAATTTCCGTATGTCATACCAAGTGCCATTCCAGAAACACATTCCTCTTTTTACTCTTACTGAATTTCTCTTCATGTGGATTGCAGTTTCTCCGAAAATGATCAAATGATACATGATACAACTACATACATCTTGACCAGTATTTCGCTGGTGATCATCCCTGATGGATCATTAACTTGCACATGAATTGTGAAGTTAAAGTACGAAGAAAATACAAACAAAGATTACAGCAAAAAATATATATCTTCTTTTTTGAAAATCTTAGTCTTTTTCTTTTTATTGTTTTAATTTTTTTCCGCCGAATTTACGGAAATGAATAATTAAAAATACACACCCTTTTATCTCAGTTGCATTCGGCTAGCCAAGGTCTTTTTGACCCTCAATATATAATTACCAGGGAAAATATAGGAATTGCTCTTCGAAACCGACAAATACAACTACAGATTAACGTCATTATGAGAACGCATAAACAAATGTAACAAATATTCGATGAAAGTTTGGCGATCTGAAAGGACCGAGAAATACCCGGTGGCGTGCGTAATACAGCCGCGAAGTGCCCCCTTTTGAAGTTACTCTTGTAAGCCAACCTTTCGGATCTTTATTTTCTCCGATCGAAAGCAAAACTTCAATTTTCACAGCGAAAGGTACGATTCAGTCCTTTATTTAGTTATGAATGTGAGCACGTGCATATGGAGTGTGTGTGCGCGTACACGCGTGGGATTTCGCACGTACGAGAAGGCTCACATGTGCGATTTCCCGGAGAAATTTTGGAGATAGATTTTGCAAGGAATAATTTCTCTGTCTTTTTGCTTTTGTTTTTGCTAGCCTGCGTAGCAGGAGGCTGCTTAAGCTAAATGAGGCTGCTCGCAGACTATTTCAAGTCAATTTTTATTTAACTCACACAGAACATTAGTAATATTTACAATTAAATGCTTTTCAACATAAAAAAAAATGTGAGAAAGGGTATGAAATTATTTCAATTTTAAGTTGATAATTGTCCAGACTGAGTCAGTGGGACACCTAAATAGTTCGTAGAAATAACATGAGTAGACCTGTGACCCAAAACAAAAATACGAGTAGAAGGAACTTTAAAAATATAATAACAAAATAGCTTGTTTAGATAAAAAGTATCACTTGTTTAATTAAATAATATTAGTTAAAGACAATATAATCATAAAATGTCAGGAATTAATAACACTATTCTTATCATTCATTAATTCTTGACATTTTGACGAAATCTAAAAAATAAAAAAGTCGTTGACAATCTCTTGTCGAGCGTAGACGTCGGTGTACTTCTAGCGGTAAGGGTAGTTAACTGGCCGAAGAATGCCGGACAACATTAAATAGTTCTAGCTGCTCAAATTGAACAGCTGCCGCAGTCTCTCTCAAAACGAACTCGACCACATTTTTGCCCTTTTTCATGCATGACCTTTTTTCCATGAAAGGGTTTACGAAGCTTCAGTTATTATAATTGATTTGAGATGTAAACAGCTGTCAGTGAAGTGTTTTTCTGGTGGTCAGATAACACGTCAACTCCTACTTCCTTTCCAAGAAAAGCAGATTAACTAAGAATTGACTTCCAATCCTGATAAATAACTGAACTCCAACCTAAAACTAGCCTGCGTGCAGACGATAAAAATACTCTGATTAGTACCGTCTGCGAAGCAGCGCAGAGATCCTTGTTCTGGACCACCAACGGACTCAACGAATTACCGGAAGTACGTTTCGAATTTCCCTTCAACCTGATCGGCGATCACGACAAACGAAACAAAGACCTTTTTTAACTGGCCAATCGTGGCGCGTACTCAAATCTGGGTACACAGCTGGAAGTCTAGAACAAGGATTTCGGCACTGTTTCGCAGACGGAGTTAACCAGGGTTTAATTTCGTCTGCGCGCAGGCTAACCTAAAACTGGAAAAACCGAGTTGTCTGTACTAACAGCACGCACCGTTAAAAAAAGAGACATGGAGCAAGCTTCCACCAGTGATCAAAACGAACACCAACATGAAGAAAGCGACTCAACGATATATGCCGAGTTTTTTAACGCAGTAAGGAGTAAGACTGTAGAACATGTGACAGAGTTTTTGTCACAACTAAAAACTACAAACACCACGGTTACAGAAATAAACGAAAATGGAGGGGAAGATGTGGTTAAGACAACATCTTACAGACAGAAGCTTCTTAAAGCTCTCGCAGAAAAAAACATTGGTGCGGTATGGAGCCTTATTGCAGAAGGTAAAAAAGAAGAGATAAAGACTCTAGCAACATTAAACAGTATCTGCGAAACTGTTGCGAAGCTCGAGCGTCTGAAGGAAGGTGATCTTATCAGCTGGATCTGGGGCAACCTCAAGAGCGAAATAACATGCAACGGTCCATGTGGTTGTTGCTGCGAAGGAGAAGAGTACGAAACAAAACTGCAACGCGAAGAGGAACAACAGTGGATAAACATACTTTCCGATCCACTGTATATCTGCTTGAATTGGTTATGGAGGAACAACCCAAAAGGTGGATCACCGACCTCTTCTGATCAACAAGGAACAGAGAAAGAAAACTCAAGAAAGTCTGAAGACGTCATCGAAGCTGCACTGCACGATGCTAATCTCCTGGAGAAAATTGCCCTTTACGAGCATCATTACAGCCTAGACGAGTACACGAGGAGAGCAGAAGTATATGAAAAATTTGCTACTGACGTTGTTGAAGGAAGTACTTGGGACCAACTTCTCGAGATAATGGATGACAAGGGAACTGGATGTCTTTTAACGAAGAAGCCAGGTGATTTTAACCAGAGTCTGAGTCTACTCAAGACTGCTGCTGATAAAAAAAGAAAGAGGGTATGTATGGCGTTATTAATTATCTGCCCTCCAAAATTTAACGTTCGTTTGCGCTTACTAGTTGTCGCGAAGAGAGTTTATAATCTTGTCGCGCGTTTTGCAGTCTCGGGGGTAGAAGCGGAATCATTTGAATCTTGATATTCATTATTCCTGCCGTTTTTGCCTCGATGATTCATGATTCCTACAAGAATTTTCTTCCAGATTCATTATTCACGAAGACTATTGATCACTTATTGACTTAATGATTTTCTCAGTGGCAACTAAGTCTCTTTTTGTATAGTTCCTTCGGCGTTCAAACTTCTACTTCATCCAGACTCGGTATCATCATGTGTTTGGTCTAGGTATGGAGGTATCGAACCTCAAAAGTTAGAGTGTCCATGGTAAGGAATTATTATCATTTAAAGGACTTAGTGGTTGTCTCCTGGAATAATCAGTGGACTGGCTGTGGGGTCATGAAATTTGGTTTGGTTGGCTTGAACGAACACTCTTTCCCTTTTGTAAGACTTTAAAGGAATAAACCATACAAAAGCAATTAAGCAATAGAAAACGTTTTCCGTGTTTGCATAGCCTGATATAAACACGAGAGGGGTTAGGACGGAGCATTCGAGACAGTCATGCAAAGCCGAGACGAAGTCGAGGGTTTGCATAACTGTCGAGAATTCTCTCAACCCCCCGAGTGTTTATATCAGGATATGCAGACACAGGAAAAAGTTTTCTATTGTTTTTATAAAATAACTTTCCCGAGAAAAAAAGCAAAACTCTCTTGTTTACAGAGAAATTACCGAGAAAATTACCGAAATTGAAATTACCAGTCGCGAAGTCTTGTACACGAAGCTTGCACGCGTAATCAGTCTTTCTTTTGCAAAAAGGATGCTTTCCAAAATACGGGTTTTTCTCGCTTAAAATGTCAGCTCAAGCGAAAACAAAATGACACAGCATGTTTATAAAGATTTTTCAAGTTTCAACCGACGAGGAAATGGTTAAATAAAGTAAACTTGTCGAGTTTTTCAACTCAAAACCTTTTTCAAATATCGTGCTTGAGTGATTAGCGGGCGAAAAGCAAAACATATTGACGTCACAGCCCTATTTACATACTCTCATGCAAACACGCCTCTCGGCCAATCAGAGCGCGCGTACTATCTTAATTAGTTATTTTATAAAAGATGCTAGCGTGAGATTTCAGCGCATCACATTGCTTTAGGTACGGTCAAGCGACATCGAAAGGAAGAAAAATAATGTTTACTTAACCTGTGAAGTACATGGCACAAATACATAAGCTTAACTGAAACGACTTCCATTCGTTGTTTTCAGATATGTTTTATTCAGTTGTATTTGATAGATGTTGCCTCACCGTTGTAAGGGCCTCTTTAGTTACCTACTTTGAAGGGACCACACTTAGCATCCAATTCCATTTTCACCAAAATGGAATTGAGTCCGCGACGTTTATTGCCATTATCGCCAGCCCTCTGGCGATTTTCGCCAAAATCGCCAGCCTCCAAGGGGGGCACTTTTGGCATCCAATTCAAATCGCCAGAGGCTGGCGATTTTTCGCCAGTTTCGCCATTTTCGCCAGTACATGCATTTCTGGCGATTTTTGCCAAAATCGCCAATTTCGCCACAATCGCCATTTTCGCCAAAATCGCCAATCTCCCAGGGTCCGGAACGTTTATAGCCATTATCGCCAATCCCTGGCGATTTTCGCCAAAATCGCCAGCCTCCAAGGGGCCACTTTTGGCATCCAATTCAAATCGCCAGAGGCTGGCGATTTTTCGCCAGTTTCGCCATTTTCGCCAGTGCATGCATTTCTGGACATAAGTGAAAATGTCAGCTGAAGCAAAAAAAATCAGAGCGCGCGTACTTTGAATTCTTAGTTATTTTATAAAATTGAACATTGTAACTGTCTCAATAGTTTCCTTTCATTAACTTTAAGTTCGCGGACCAGCCTATTCCGAAAACGCCTTATTTCCTTTTTTGCCGTGGGTCTACTGCGAACGTTGTGTGTATTTGTATGTGAAAGCGCAGTATAATTAACTCCTTCCTCTTCTTAAATAGTCGCCAATTTCAACCCAACTTTCCAAATCACTCGGATGAAAAACATCCAACTCTTTCCTAATTGCCTTTTCAATTTCTGCCTACCAATCAAAAAATAAAATCACAGAACCAGTAAATTCAGATAACCTCTCCGAAAAAATACCCTTCAAATTGTCAATCCTTGATTGGTGGATTTAAAAATCCTCTGTTTATCATCTCTTCTCGCCCCAACTGCAATAACATAAACAAACCATTTGTAGCTATTTGTGAGCTACACACGTACACACGAACTGAAGGCTTTTCCCTTTTAATAAGAACTGACATGTCCAAATTTGTGTTGTCACTGATCTTTAACTTTTTTTGCCTACAGTTTCGTCTCCCCTATCTTACGGCAAAGAGACAAAACCCCGCGCGAGTCAAAAATTGGATTTCTCTCTTTCTCAGATAAACTACGTAAACAACTCGAGCTTATCAATCGATCTCGAGATATCTTAAACAACTTCCGCTCTAACTTTAGCAACAATCTGCAGGTTAACGACATTCCTGAGCATCGCAAAACCTTAGTACTTCGCGCACCGCCTCCAATATTTATTGAAGCGAAAAGGACTGGGCCATTCGAACTCACTTCAGTGTGACTACTTAAAAAACTCAAAACAAAAAGAAGTCACGAACTTGCGTGCCAAATATTTCCTCGTACCACCGTCACATTTCAGATGACGTTTAGTCGCAGTGGCTCAATCGTTAGAGCGGCTCATCTGATCTGACGAGCTACACGTGAGCTGTTTCAAACCATGGCATAATAAGAAATAATAACTATATCTTTTTTATTTATTCCTCATAATTATTTCTTTCCCTAAAAGAATACATCAAACCACTCGAAAATACCTCGAACTAATGTCGAAGCAACTTCGGGCTGAAGTTGCAACTTGGAACATTCCTGAGCTGCACGAATCCTTAACTTCGCGCTCCGCCGAAGTAATAAATCTTTCTACGAATATATGCTTGGTGTCGCCAATGACGTCATGTAGCGCTACGTCATGGAGCATTTTGCGTTTCCAGGCAACATAGACTTTGTCACTGATGACCAGCGCATTTTCATGTATTATTCATGAAAGGCTGATCACATGCAGCCCAAGCGCACTATGTGTGGGTTCGGGCTTCAGAGGTCATTTGGTCGGAATATACTAGAATTATTACGGTATTATCTGATGCCAAAAAAATGCAAAATATTAAAGATATGAAGTCCTCTTGTTTGTCTATCTGTACTAGTAGCCTTTTAAGATAACGAAGGTTGATATTTCTTGCATTATTACTTGTGATTCGGGCCCTTACTGTTCGAATTTTATAATTTTATCAGATGTATTCGAATGTACAACGCTAAAAAAAAATAATCACGATCAGCGAGATATTGATTCAAAAAGTTCCCTTACCTTTATTTCATAGACACTCTGTGTCCTACGACCGGTTTAAACGCGTAATAGATGTTCCCGGGTTTCTTTTCCTTTTGTTAAAAACATTTCTTTGGATAATTTTATCAGTTATTTTTAAGAGCGTCCAATCATCAACTTGTTGTCAAAATGAAGCCGTTTCGCGAGTTCGATTCTCGCCCGGGGCATGAAAATTTCCTTTGTCCTGGGCGAGCATGGTTTTTTCTCCTTCCAAGTTGAAAATGTTCACTGGAAGTTTATATGTGCTGCTCACTAGTGTATCATTAAAATTAATAAAAAATAAACATAAAATTAATTACGCAACCACGAGTCCGTGAGAAAAAAACAAAATGGTGGGAGAAAGGTAAGTGACGCCGACTGATTTTCTTTTTATTTTTATGATCCGAGTTGATTTTTTTATGATCCAAGTTGATCCGAATCCAATTTTATTTTATTTTTATTTTTTTATTCGATCCGAGTTGATCCGACCAGGTCTGGCGGTCCCGACTTTTGTACCTGCCTAGCTAAAATGCTCGTTTGTCCAGTGCCGAAAATATCACACGTCATGATGAAATGGTGCCGCCGAGCTTCACATCTCGGTAGATTTACTTTGTGAAATAACGGCCGCCAAGCTACACAACTCGGTAGATTTACTTTGTGGCACAACAGACGCTGAGCTTCACAACTCGCTGGTAAATTTACTTTGTGGCACAACGGACGCCGAGCTAAACAACCCGGTTTGCTGAATGCACCAGGAGCAGCATGCATTTTCCAAAGAAAAATATGAAGGCTTAACGGCCAAAGTAAAATTTTACTCAGGGTGTAAACTTTCAGCACACTTTTGAAAGATGAACGCTTTGGAAGATTCATTAAACACAGATCGATAACAGACCTTCACCAAACTCTTAGGCCCGGTTCAGACGCCGATCTTTTCATGAGCCGAACCTAATTCGAATTAAGGCCGACCCAAATTATTTATACCGGCTGAATTGATTCAGACGCCGATCTTAATTGCAGCTAAACTAAGTTCAAAAGGCGAAAAATGCTCATTTCGGTCAAACTGCTTACAAAATACGTTATAATAATTTATGCATTAGGTTCGGTACATGAAAAGTTCGGCGTCTGCCGTTCCAAAGTCGCTCCAAAGGCGAAATTTTCGGCCAGGTAAATGGGGGAGTGACTTTGTGGAATGGCATGTGGCATGGTTTGCGGAATGACGTAATTATGCGGAATGTAAAATATGGAAAATGGCGCAGAGAAATAAATTAAACATGCGCGCGTCTCTCCCGCGCCTTTTATTGGCGCCAATTGAGTGCAATCTCGTTCCCAGAGCGTCCGTTACTTTTGTCCAGGGGATGGGGCAACGAACGCTCTGGAAAAATCCAAAACCGGAACCACAAAATCCTGGTTTCGGTTTAACTGCGCCTGCGTGAAATTGTTTACCCACTTGACCAAGAGAAGGTCTAAAATGCAAGGGAAATTTTCCTTGCTCGCACATTGCTGCAATTTCCTCTTTCCAAAGCAGTTTTTCTTCTGCGACCTTTGATGGATGTATTTAGTGAAGAAAGACAAGTAAGGGGACCAAAAGTGTCTATTTATTTAGATGCCGCGAATGAACATTTGTTAGTCACGACGACACACATTCTTTCGTGCACGGAATGAACATAGGTGTATGCAAATTTGAAAGGTTCAGTGGCATAAATGTATATCATCTCTTAAAAAAAAAAGCATTGGAATGACTTTCAAAAACAAGAAAAAGGAAATTTTTAAAAAAATGTCACTGTAGCCTGATTTCGGAAATTATCGATCGAGGTTAACGTTTTTCTTAACGGTTCCAGATCGTATGAGATTTATGTGTACACAAGTGGCCTGTCAAAAGCTCACTGTTTTTTGATTAGCAAAGAAATTTGCATGTGATGAACACGATTTTATCGGCCAATCAGAGATGGTTTTTTACTGATTCTTCCAGAGGTTAGTGATCCCCGTCGCTGTACAAAAGGATCGCGGCCTCTGGGAACGAGATTGCAATTGAGTGAGCAACGTTTTTGCTGGTCCAGTACTGCTGGCTTAAACCAACAAGGAAGAGTAGAAAGTAGCGATTAGCTTTAATGCATTCTTGTGTATGTAATACTTAGTTAATACTTAATTTACTTTCTTTACTTTCGAGAATACTTTCTCTCTTTCTGCCCACCATTATAATAAAGTCAAATGTTAAAACGCTAGAGGGAAAAGAACGCTTGTTGAACTGTCTGAACTTGAAGTCGGGCTAGCTACAAATCTAGGGATTATTAATTAATACGGTGGACGAATCAGATCATACTTGAGATTAAATGATGTGATAAAATGTGAACATTTTATCCAGAAATCGAGTGAAGCGAACTGCTCTCTCTGTCCTTTCGGCCTTTCCGCGTGTGTTCACACCTTCCTTGTTTGTGTGAGTGTGTACGTTTGATCGTGAAAAAATGCTAAAACGGTAGGAAGGGAAAAAAAAGAAAAAAAGACACACTCAATTTCCAGGATTCGAACTCGCCCTTCTCTGCCAGCTGTTATCTTCGAGTACCGGAAACTTAACCAAGCAGCTAGGGAAACAAAATACAAGATCTGTTTCATCTCTGAATATTTTGTCACGATCACGAATCTCACCGTCTGAAAAAGAAACAGTTCTCACGCAGTTGCAAATACAAATACAGGTAGAAGGAAACTGTAAACTTAATCGTGCAAACATCTTTTGCAGAAAAAAATTAAAGTGGAAGGGAGCGTTACCTTCCAGAACATCATTTCTTCAATAGCCGACTTTCGTGCTGTAGTATCGATGCTGCCATGCAGACCGACTAATAAAGGTAAGAAGAATCTTTTGGGCTGTGTGGAAAAGGCTAATCTACAATGAACCTTCGTGGCTTTTTGATTGTCATCGTATGTCAACATAAAAACAGCGGCTGCGTTTGCAAATTGATTGGCACCAAAAAAGGGCGGACTTTTCAGTTTAATTTATTTCTTTGGGTCAGTCTGCATATATTACATTCCACATAATTATGTCATTCCGCAAACTCATCCCGCCTTTTACCCTCATCGAGGCGAAAAGAACGGCTGAGCCGTTTCAAATTGAAACAGGCGTTCCTAATTTATTCAGACGCTGAACTTTTCATGTACTTAATTCAATGTATAAGGTTCGGCTCATGAAAAGTTCGGCGTCTGAACCGGGCCTTAAACACATAGGCGGGTCTCTCTTCACCCGCACCCCCCCCACAGGTTAGGGGATGGAGACGTATGACATTTCAGACTATTCTCTGGGGTACCATCACGTGGTCTGAATTGAGGAACAAAACATTCAAGCTAAAAATGTCTATTGCCTTTCGATTGTCAGTTTGTGGCGAGTCCCAAATGTCAGCGAATCCTCGATGAGATCATTTACTATCAGTGGCCACATTGGCAGGATAAGGGGAGAGTAACCAAATTTGCGTGGTCCATTGTCCAACTCCTCATGGTCGCTATCTCAAGTTCTGCTTACATTTTTCTTCGACTTCTGCGAAAGTTTCCTTGTTTTAACGAAGATGACGGGTGCTGGTGGGACGTCAGGAAGATCTACGAGCATCCCTTCTCCAAGTTTATCAACCACAGTACTTGGTACATGGTTTTCCTGGTTTTTGTAATTCTGAACTCGGTGCAACAATCCTTTGCAACAAGTTTGTGGGTTCTTTCGTGGATCGGTATGTCACTTACTATTTATTTTTTGATAGGTAATGCTTAAGATGTTGCGAATATTTATTATTTTTTATTTGTTATGCCACAAAGGCTATCTATCTTAACCTCCATATCGGTAAACCATTGCCTGCTTTTCAATGTCACGCCATCAAAAATGATAAACGAAACCATTCAAGAGATTAAGACCTGAATCAAACAGGATTCAGTTCTTTTTTTTTCTTACTCTTTTTTGTATGTGAAATACTCCTAGAAATGTTTTACTCAATATCCCAATTCAAATGAACTTTCTATGGAGACGCCATGTTGACACCAGCCGGAAAACAGCGGAAAAATCTTTCTCGCTACTTGAGAAACTCATAAAGATTAAAGTGATATACTTATTTTAACACAAACTAGGACAGTTCAGAGAGTAGATCGACTGATCCCAGAAGGCCCTCTCGCCGATAACTGGGCCCACGAACGAAGCCTCCATTTTCGTTATTACTCAGGAAAAAACGGCGTTGAGCAGTCGATAGCTAATACATATGTAAACTGAATGCTGAAGCTAGTTATGTGTGAAATTTCAAGTCCTTACGGCTATTCCAAGGTACGAAATCAGGCGCGGATCCAGGGGAGGTGAAATGGGTGAATTTTCACCCCCCCCCCCCCCCCTTTTTCTGAGCCCCCTTCTTTTTCTTTTTTCTTATCCCTCAAATATTGAAATAATATTTGATTTCTCTGATTTCTCTGATTGAGGTGGAGAATGTGCATAAGCGATGACCGGTTCTACCAATCAATTTATTCATTTTGAGCCCACAAACACACTGTCCAGCATGTAATCCAAAAACGCCTCGTTTCCATGCTTTAGCGACGTTGCGTTGTCGTCGTCCAGGGGCCCGTTTCTCGAAAGTCCCGGTAACTTTTCGGGCCCGATATTCAAATCGAAATATAAAGGATAAGAGCGCGTGTCCCGGTTAGCAAACTACTCTGTTTTGTTTCATTAACTGATAGTTTTGTCACGTTAGATGCAAAACTTTTTAAACCCCCATTTTGCATGAAAACAACAACAGCTCTACGGGCCCGTTAATTATCGGGACTTTCGAGAAACGGGCCCCAGGTCTGTCTACTCCGCCATTCCGATATTGTTTATAACTCTTAGTTTTTGCTCCTCCATCCACGATGCAGCGCTCGATAGCTGGCTTTTTTACAAAGAAACGGTGAGTAAAATTGTTATTGCATTAAATTGATTCATAGTCATCATATTTTAAAATTCACCCCCCCCCCCCCCCCCCCCCATTTCAAAATCCTGGATCCGCGCCTGGAAATACAAGTTAACGTTTTTTGTGGCTGAGAACTGGGCCCAATACTGTACAGGTTTGTCAAAAATTTCCAGAGGAGTGCCCTGTAAACCTTGTATTCACCATTTCCACATAGACCATGATGCACCTTTTTTACCCCTCAAAATCTTATATAACCATAGTCTTAGATTTCCCTTGGGACGACTGTGAAACCCAGGAGAAATTGGAAACAATGGTTATGCAAAGTTTTGGGGGTAAACCAGGTGAATTATGGTCTGTGTGAGAATGGTCAATCGCTGCATTGGTGGGTAGAGGTCCTACATGTGGCTAGTTTTCACGTGACGTCATCAAACCTCAGACTTAAAAACTTAATGTCTTCTAAATTTTTAATTTCATTAGGACTTAGAGCCCTTAGACAGTAAAATTTTAACAAATTCTCAGTTCGAAAGGGTTTTTGTTTTGAGATAGAGCACACTTTGCGTGACGCAGCATCTAAATGGAGGCTGAGAGAAAAGTGACTTAGGCTACGTGCAAACGGACGCAACAACTCCCAACAATGTTGGGAGTTGTTAGCGAACAGTGTTGCGTCCGTTTGCACGGGGCTAAAATTATGACCGGTTTCAAACTTTGCGCAACAACATCCAACAACGTGCAACAGGGTGTGCAAGCGGACGCAACATGTAACATCCAACAATGTTGGGAGTTGTTGGCCAACAATGTTGCCTCCGTTTGCCCGGGGCTTTACCACCAGTTCTCGGCCACAAAAGAGAGCGCGCGATTCCTCGGAATAAACAATGCTTAAGCTTTATTATCATCCTTTGTTGTTAAATCACTTATAACGCTTGTGTTTTGATATTTCGATCACAAATTATCCTTAAAGAGCTTTGTTTCATGTTAGAAAAGGAAGTTGTTTTGCACACCTAGTTTTTCTCTTAAGGGAGGCTAAAAAAGAGTTGGGTATTTCATAGTCTCCCCAACGGAGTGTCCGTTGGAGAGACTATAGGTATTTTAAACAGGGTTTAAGTCAGAACTCACACTTTTTATTCACATCTATTGTCAAAACACTTCTTTCTCTCATTCTTGCCATGGTGGATGAAATTCTATTTAAAATTTACTATGAGCGCTTAATTTTAGTGTTGACGGCGAGTAGGGTGGCTGAGAATAGGCAAAGACGCAAAATTACTTAGGAAATATTGAGGAGTAAATTTAGGTCAAAGAATAAAACAGGCCAGCAAAAGTTTATATTTAACAGATATCTTTATCACTCTACGTTCTTTATGTCAAGAATTGACTCATATGGGCCTTCTGTACGGATAAAATATAAACTTGAATTAAACCATGACTGTGATTTGAGTAGCCGTAAACAAACAAGTTTTCGGAGAAACCAAATTCACCTACCTTCGCGTTACCTCGACGTGCTCACAGTATATAGTATCTGTAAACTCAAAACTCGGCAGGACATTAAAGACAAGGAGTCAAGCTGCCTTTGGAAAAAATTTCTTTTTATTCTCATTCATTTGTGGCGCGAAAATAAGCGTTGAACAAAAAGTGGCCGAGAACTGGGCCCCATACTGCACAGTAGGAAAATCTTATTGTTCGCTAAACAATTTTCCTTTGTATTTTGTCAAGAGAGAATGAGCTAAAAGATAGAGCCCCATACACAACCCCCTTCCCTCGAAAATTATTTTACGTTAATCTATTCTTGGTTTTGTGTCATACTGCGTGGTTATTTTAAGGACGCCACCTTATTGGTTGGTTAGAGTGGCGAGTTAGTAATGGTGTGTGTTACTGGTTAAATCCGAATCAATCCTTAGTTAAATCCGTAAAGACACTACACTTGCCACTGTATGCTCCCTACCAAACCTGCCCATTCAGCGGGAAAAGCTTAGAATTTACATGAATCAAACCAATCCTGATCAGTCATTATGAATTTTTCGTTTCTTTTCAGATTACGTGATATTGTTCTGTGCCTTGGGTTTTCTGATGCAGGAAGTCTTAGAGGCAAAAAGACAGGGATACTATGTTTATATGTCAAAATGGTGGAATATTGTGGACATGGTTATCATCTTTACCTTTCTTCTGAGTTATGTAATGTGGTTGATCTCTTGGAAAAGGTTTGGACAATGGCATCCACGGGAACTCGTTTTCGTAATCGCCGATGTGTTGTACGCAAGTGCCACGGTGGTGGCCTTCTTTCACTTGACGCACATTTTCCAGGTAAGTTAATAAATTTAAAAGGGCTAATTGTTACAAACATTTTGCTCTTTTGGGTCAAGTTCTGTGCTGAAGTCATTACTAGCACTTTACCCTTACAGAAAAAGCTCCTGTAGAGCTATTGCTGGTTTTCAGTGTCACGCCATTCAAAATAGATCAAATAAAAATCAAAACCGTCCAATAGATAAAGTCCAGAATCTAGGAAATGAAAGGAGGTACATATACAAAGACCCTCGCCAAAATTCAGGTCAGATTAATATTTCGTATACGAGATATCCGAAGAAATGTTTTACCCAAACTTATAGAGATTTGTATGGAGAAGCCATGCTGGTGCTCACCTGGATGAGCTCCAACATGGCGGACGGAAACCAACAGAAACATCTGTTACCGAATTTTGCTACAAAAGCGTGAATTTATTCCTCGAGAAACTCAAACACTAAAGTAATACTTTTTCTAATACATGAACTGTTTAAATAGTAAAATTTCCTGAAATAAGTCATTTTTTTAACCTACATGACAGCTCTCTTGGCCGTCATGTAAATGCCGCGTCACGCAAAAACTCAGAAATTCAAGCGTCCTCTATCACAAAACCAAGAACCCTTTTGAAGCGAAAATTTGTATCAAAATTAGTTTTCAGCTGCTCTAATGCATCGTGAAAGTAAAATCTCGGTAGGATCGATAGTTTTTTAGTTTGAATTTTAGTGACGTAATGTGAAAACCAACAATATGTAGAAGATTTCAAACAAATTTCATCAAGGAGCATTAGCCATAATACTCAGGTTTTGTTGATTTTGAAGGCATAGCATCAAAACTTAAAAAAAGTGGCCCAACTTTTTCGAGTTTCAATCCACGTCCATCCTTGCTATCCGTTGACACAGACGACATGATATAGTTTCAGTGCCTAAATATAGTCTTAATCGACAAGACTGGACCATTATTTTTGGAATACAGTTGATGGATACTAAAATATGCTTTAGCCTTTTTAGAAGATAGCAAGTAGCATGACATAGCCCTTTAAATCCAAGCTGAGACCATACGAAGCGACAGATCAAGTTGCACTAATGTTTAAGCGGTAATGGTCTAATTATGTATAATTACTGTTGAGAGACAAAGTTTACTCGTACTGAAACTTTTCTCTGCCTGATCTGTATCATTCCTTGTGTAAAAAAGTTAACCCATGGGTTACCTGTTATGGATATTAAAGGAGGGCAAAGCTCCGAGCGCGTGCATGGAGCACACTCAATCTTGGTTTGCAACCACGTGACAAGGCGGCCATGTTGGGGTCAATACAATTGAATTTCTCTCGAAGAAAAGTAAGTAACTACTTACTTTGGTGAACCCTGCAGAAACCTTAGCACGTGACTGACCGAACACAAACGAGCGACGAGAAATGGTGACATCAACAATCGAATTGCCTAATACCATTTACAGACCAAACATCAAATCGACTGGGACTAGGCGACATGTATTACGTATTCTACAAACTACTATCAACGACTCACTTTAGAAAGCTGGTTTACTAACTTAGAACAAACGCCACTGAATCGTAGTCAACAGTTACCGGCACAGTACTTACAAAACGACTTATTGACGAAATCAAGCAAGCTAACTACGAGAGAACGATGGACTGGACAACTAACAATTTTGACAAACAATAGAGGACTGTTTAACTGTGACAATAGACGGATCGAAACGCACCAATTGCATTACTTGCCTTGATAGCCAATAACATCACGGCTTAACTGACAGACGAAGAAAAACATCTCAACGTAATTGACAAATCGGGTCAATAACCAGAGTTTTGTACCATCAATTGACGTGACACAACTCACTTTGACTCTGAAGATGACTACCGCAGAGGTTGTCGAAACGTCAGTCACTGTCAACAACAACAGTCCTATTGAGGACTACGTTCACCTGGACGATCAAACTCGATCTACTTTTGAAATGACTCCTGGGTTCGAACCTTTCACAGTTTTATAATTATAATACTTGCACAGTTCTGAGTGCTTGCTCAATCACACCCGGCCAGGCGCAAGCAAGCAATGATAAGATACATATAGGAGGGGGGCGTAAGGGGGGTACGAATACCGCAATACCGCACATGGTAGCGCGAGAATCCCGCAATACCGCATCAAAATTTAGCCAAATACCGAAACCACAGTTAAAAAAGGGAAAAAGTTGACGTTGTCAATACTACAAATCCTCCTTTCAAACAGAAATAATACTTTTACGTCAGTGTTTCCAAGTCACGGTGCGTCGAAGTCAAGAGTGCGATAAACATAAGATCATCGCACTCGTTCAATTTTGTTCATTACATGTATATGTTTACGTAAATGATACAACGGGATTACTTGGGCTAATTTTTACTGGGTATGTGCCGCTGGCCTCTCAGAGCCCCTAACCCATTATAGTCTATTCTGTGGCCAATTGTAGACCCCATCTTAGTCACTTTTGGACAAATATTTAATTTTCGCGACCCCAGCTTAGTCATTTTAGTCGTTTAGTCGTTTTAGATTGAATGAAGAACGCTTTTAATTACTTTTCATCTACAGTACAAACATTCTGGTACGTTTGCTAACCGTAAATATGAAGAACGAGTCGGTCTTACCCGCAAAAATCAGAAAATGCGCGACCCCATTCTAGTAACTCTCTTGAAATAGTAAATCCACTCGTGAAAATGCTACCCCATCCAGCGGCACATCCCTATTAGCCTCTTATAAGGAAGTAACCCCCCCGGACTGCCATGCTACGTAGGCTAAGCACACACGAATAGTTACTTGTACATTCTATATTCCTGCATGCACAACGAGAAGGACAAGTAATAATTTCTAGACCACACCATCTTCATAGTTTATCTTTCGACAGTACGCAATTTATAACGACCTCACTGACCTCACTATTTGCTGGAATATCTGACTGATTACTTAGTTGACCCTCTGGATCGCCCGCCATTGTTTTGCGACTGGCACGAAAGTGGCGGTAAGATTAGTAAGGAAGTTAACCAAGCTGACTATTCCCACAAGGTCCATGAGGTCATAAATAATGCGACATGTTTACGTATCATTGGATAAGGCTTCTTACATTGGTGAGACCGGCAGAAACCTTAGCACGCGACTGACCGAACACAAACGAGCAACGAGGAATGGTGACGTCAACAATCACATTGCTGAGCATCATTTACAGACGAAACATCAAATTGACTGGGACTCTGCGACATGTATAACGTATTCTACAGACTACCATCAACGTCTTACTTTGGAAAGCTGGTTCACTAACTTAGAACAGACGCCACTGAATCGTAGCCAACAGTTACCAGCGCCGTACAAACGACTTATTGACGGGATGAAGCGAAACTAACTACGAGAGATCGACTGGAGAACTGACAATTTGACTAACAATAGACGACTGCTTAACTGTGACAATAGACGGATCGAAACGCGCCAATTACTGATTACGAGTCTTCATAGCCAATGACATCGCGGCTTCACTGACAGACGACCAATAACATCTTGACTTTATTGACCAATCAGATCAATAACCAGAGTATATAATACCATCTACTGACGTGATACAACTCACTTTGACTCTGAAGATGACTACCGCACAGGTTGTCGAAACGTCAGTCACTGTCAACGACAACAGTCCTATTCAGGACTACGTTAACCCGGACGATCAAACTCAACCTACTTTTGAAATGACTCCTGGGTTCAAACCTTTCACATTGGATAAGAAAGTTAATGTCGTTAATCATATCAAGTATTAACTGAAATTACAAGCCATACGATTTGCCTGGACTGTTTCCGCAATACACGATCTCCGACTGTGCAACTATAGGAAGACACGCAGGTCACGCAGGCTAGCTAGGGAGACCTTTTAGGATTTGTATCCTCTTGTCATGAAAAAGAAGCTGATCACCGCGACACAACGTTTTTTTCACCGACTACTGCGACATAAAATTTAAACTCACCGCACACCGCTTGGACTCTGAAAACCGCAATAACGTACTTTGAAATAAAAATTATCGCAACACCGCACCAAAAATAACCCAATACCGCAAACCCTTACGCCCCCCTCATATAGTTTTTACCGGGGTTCCACTGTCACACTACCAAAACTTGAACTCAAATATTTTCTATACACAAAGACAAGAATTTGAAAGATAATATACCTTATATTACTTGTAATTTCGGCGACACGTTAATTTATCGATTTTAGACACATTTTGGAACTTAAGTCACTTAATCTTCGCGATTTCACGAGCTGAAACTTTGGCGAATTAAGGTATTCAAAACTTTTACAATGACAATGGAACATTTATGTGATAAAACTGGAGCTGCCCGTGGTCTTAGGCTCCTGGATAAAATAATAAACGACAGTAGCTTCATTTAAATCAAAATAATACAACGTTCCGAATCTTAATTTTGGCCGAAACAAACGAAACTTTATGCTGTCCTCACTCGTATTGTGCACGAGACATCCGATACACGTCATAGTCGACCGTCAAATAGTATATTGTGTGTGCAACTGATTGTTGTATAGACTGACCTTGAACTTTGAACAGCATTATTGTTGTAACTTTAAGCTTGCAATGCGGTCATGTCGTAAATGTATGCGCGCGCAAGTAACATGGTAGAGCCTGTATCTGAACGCCATCTTGAATTATAGGTTTTTTATTATTGAAGTTCTGTTCCTTGTCTGTTCGCTTGCCTTAGTTTCTTTTCTCAACTGACACTAGCCGACTGTGACAAGGCCCGCACGACCGCACTGAGCAAATGGCACAATTTCATATTGTAGTCATTTTTTACTACTACATGGGAGATTTCTGCAATTTGATTGGCTTAGAGCAGCGGTAATTCAGCTTAACTTAAAATATCTACATGTAAAAATTACAAACATTTTGCGGGTAGTGGTATAGTTATAAACAAATAATAGCATGATTTGTACGTGATATTTGGCATAAATACCACTCGCGATATTTCAAAATTGTCTCAAATTTCACTCGCTTAACTGCTCGTGAAATTACGTATAACAATTTCAAAATATCACTCGTGGTATTTATGCCACTGCAAATCATGCTATTACCTATCCTAATTTAGCGACGATTTCATTTAGTGACACTCAATTTTGGTGTCGCCAAAATTACATGGAATAAAGTGAGTTGCTGTGAAAACAAATTATTCAAAATTCAGATTGTGTGCCTTTTCAAGCGCCAGTTGTTCTACGCAATTTCATGTAAAGTACAAAAAGAGTTTCATAATTATTTTTATTATATAGACACGAGTGTTTTACTGGGAAATATACCACTCGTAAAATTCATAAACGCTACATCCGGGACCCGAGTGGTTTATTTTCCATAATCTCACTAGTGAGTTTATCGATGACGTAATTTCGGTCATTTCCCTCTATTACTTTATCGATGTCTCTTTGTCTATATAATAAAAAGAACATTACACGGCGGCTTGAAGATATAAATTTTATTTTCTCGTGGCAAAAACAATATTTTACTCACTCGCTGCGCTCGTTCGTAAAATATTGTTTTGCCACTCGAAAATAAAATTCATATCTTCGCGCCACCGTGTAATATCCTCTATGTATATTTCATGAAGAAGTGCTTTGACTACGCGGAATTAAGATCTCTATTCAACCGAAAATCTTTAGAAATGTAAGTATTCAAAAGTTCAGTTACCATGTAAAAATAAAATCTCGGAAGGATTCATTTGATAATGTTGATGACAAATCAAGTAAATTTACCTATTGCTGGTTTTCACATGACGTTACCAAAATTCAAACTAAGGAATTGCCAAATCTTCCTGAGTTCATACTTTTTATTTAAGAACAGCTCAAAGCTAATCTTCATACAAATTTTCACTAGAAAAAGGCTCTTCGTTCTGTGATAGAGCATGCATGAATTTCTAAGCTTTTGCGTCACACGGCATTCACAAAGCGGGCTAGAGACCCGTCAGAACACTTTCTTGTACAAGAAAAAGTATTACTTTAATGTCCATGGGCATCAATTTGGAAACATTAGCGTAACGTCAAAACAGTAAAGCAGATTTTTGGCCGATTCGTAGGCAAGGTTCGTCTTGAAATTTCAAGGTGTTACAGTAAATCAATCTTAATGAAAGTTTCAGACATAATTATATACATTGTTAGTTCGAATCACGACAGACTCGAAGAATTTCAGCCAACTTTATTTTGAACGTCGAAAACGCACTACTTCCAACAATCGTACTCAAACGACAGCAAAAGAAGACATTGGGCGCAGACCTTGTGGTCTGAGTTCGTAGAAACTTGTACGTGGTTTTCTAGCAAATTACAGAGGTAAATATCACTCGAAGTTACCATAACAATTCTCAAATGCAGAAAAAAGGAGGCTAACTTACCGAACTGTTCGGCTTCAAAATGCTAATACAAGTAGAATATACTCAAATACTATCCTCGCTCACGATAACAAACTCGACCAAGGCAAAAGTGTTTTTGAGTCAATTGACGATAAACAAACAAATTACTCCTAAGGGGAGTCGGGAGCGACATACATCATAAAGATTATGAGATGAGTTTTAAAAAGAATTCTGTCGAGCCGTTTTAGAGATATTCAGAAAAACGCTAAAAGTCAAAATTGAGAGTAAAGTTGCACTTAGACAGGAGGTGCGAAGACAGGTTAGTTTTCAGGATCCCAAGAAAGAAAATACACCAAAATTTCCTTGCATCTAAATGTGATGTTAACTAAAGCAGACTTCTGACACTACTTAGGATTAATGTGAGTTATTTAGAACTCTTTTATTAAACATTTTATCACGGCTATTGAAAATATAAGGTTTGAAATACATTTGCGTTTCAATTCAAACATACGGAATTTTCTACTTCCCACGTAGGTTGCTAAACACCACACCTTAAGTTCCTGGTGTCGTATTTTTAGTAGCTGGTCTAGATCGCTTAAAATGAGGATTTCATCTGTTTCAAAGCTTTTTTGTTTATTGTTGTCATAGTGATATATATCGATTTTACTAAAAACTGCTGGTGAAAATTTTGTAGCGATCGGACAAGGACAAAATTTACTTTTAAAACGATTGAATCTTAAACATCGGTAGGGTCCCCGAAAAACTGTATCGAA
Source organism: Porites divaricata (assembly GCA_038088405.1). Classification (NCBI taxonomy): domain Eukaryota; kingdom Metazoa; phylum Cnidaria; class Anthozoa; order Scleractinia; family Poritidae; genus Porites; species Porites divaricata. Next base: position 6,130,745 of record JBBMOI010000003.1, read on the forward strand.
ACACCTGAACATTACCAAATTGTATATTAACTAATTATAAGCACAATTTCTGAGGTTTAGTATGTCAAGTAACCTGCTAGTATTAACACTGGAGCATTGCTTTTAGCCTTGGCAAATTTTATATCTTATATTCATTATGTCTGGTCCCAAATTTTTCAGATAGACTCTGTTTTGGGTCCACTGCAGTTGTCCCTCTACAAGATGCTTAAAGATGTGGGTCGATTTCTTTTTATTTACCTCTTGCTTTATCTATCGTTCGCGACCGGCGTTGTGAAGTTGTATTCCTTCTACGTCGCCTCACAGATAGAGTTACAGAAGCAGAATATGACAAGCGACCCACAGGGTTCCCATCCATATGACAAGTATGTACACATTCAAACCTTGCCTTGTCGACCGCTTATTAAACAAGCTTTTTAAAAGGCGTCGTTGTTGCAATTAAGTATAGGTGAAGGAAACCGGAGAGTCTCAAAGATAGTCAAATTCATTTATAGGGACACCTGTTTCTCAAATCATAAATGTGTCACTTTTTCCAAAGGTATATTATAGCCGTCAAGTCAGCTTGTCGATATCATGAGTGACTTTTTGGGTGCATGTTTCCGCTGTCGTATAGTCCAGAGAATAATAGCCTTATGTATAAGCTTAGGATGTCGGAATTGACGGTGCGATAATATCCAGTTTTATTTCTTTATATTCTGTTTCAATATATGTGTATTTTTTACTTATGATGAATAATTAAACATGACCCGTTTAGTAAGGACAGTTAATTAATACGGATACCCTTCCCTTAGTGCCCGTATCAACGGGATTTTACGTTTCCATTTTTCTTTTCATTCCCAGCCACAAAAATGCCTTATTGGCCCTGTTTTGGTTGATGCTGGGTAACGTTGAAGAAGGTGATATCGCTGTCAAAGATCCGGGCTTTCGTCTCACGTGTGACTTTGGTTATCTGTTTTGATGGCGTACGTGATCTGTACTGTGATTGTAGCCTTGAACATGCTGATTGCCATGATGAACAACTCATTCGAGAAGATCATGGTGAGAGAGTAGTTGTTTTGTTCAGTCACAAATGTTAAAAAGACAATTCTGCTTAGACATATCATAACCCTAGGCCTACGAAAAAATAATGGGCCATTTGCTCGATGACATCTCTTTAGCTTCTATGTTTTGTTTTCCCAATACATGTCATTTGATCATGCTCAAGAGAACTTTTTTTTTTTTTTAAATTTCGTCTTATTCATGTGCATATGTACGCATAATTTATGAAATGACAAAGGGTCAAGTTCCCCTGGGACCTCTATTGGGAATACAACACACACAAGCTAAAGAGGTCTGTTTTCCAGTCCCAGTGAGGTTTAAATAACAAAAGCATTAATTTGCACAAGAAAGTAATACCCTGAAGGATTCTGGTCGTGTTGGTAAAATGACGTTATCGTCAAAATGACCTATTAAAGAGCACAGCAGAAACCCGCAAATGATGGAATGGAAAACTTCGATCCCACAAATACCTGGGAAACCCGGGAGGTCAGGTACTTGTGGGAATTCTTGGTGGGGGTGTGCCGCCCGGTTCTCCCAATCCTGGCCCTATTTCAGACCAAAAATGCCATTTTACACACCCGTTTTGAGACCTGGGTCGGGTTGCCAAAAATATCTTAAGATTAAGGGGGTGCTTACATGAGAAAACTCGCACCGGCTCGAGTTTCATACCAGGATGACTTTTTGATTTCGTATCGCGTTTACATGATGATTGGGCCATTTCATATCCCTTTATTTGAAGGTACACTTCATGTTAATAAAATACACGTCTGATTCAAAATCGGAAACATTACGCATGCGCTACCCGTTCCAGTCAACCGGCAGACCCATTTCACACCGAAACGGGTGGTCGTTTTGCGTTTACATGATACCGTTGCGAGATTTCGCACCGGAGTGAAATTCTCGCCCCGGTACAAGAACTGGAGTGAACTTACGCCGGGGTGACTCGCGCCGGCTTGACATTTTGTGGTGTTATCATGTAAACAAATATAGAGCCATGAGAGAGAACTGGAGTGAACTCGCTGCGAGGTGAAAGTCGCCCCGGTGCCCCCTAAGGGAACCCGTAACTATTATTTCAAAACAATAGGTTATTGTTCCAGAACAAAAGTTAAGAGCTCTCTTATGTTAAGGTGGCTCGATACAGTTTTTCACGGTCAATACCTTCCAAGTTTGAGCATAAACTACGTGGCCGTAAACACACATTTGAAAAAAATTGCTACCACCGTTGTATTAGATAAAGACGAAAACTTGTTATGATCAGGGTTGACATGACATCAGAGTTGTCATAGCAACGAAATGACCGTATTACTACTTGCAGCAGTATATCTTGGCACTGGGAACTGTTCTTCCAAAATCGTTCACGGGAGCTTTTTCCGACAATAGCCACCTCGATGTTCGTGAAGTTTAAGCGAAATCTGTAAACTAAATGTTTGCTCATGGAAACGTAGTTTATGCTCAAACTTGGGAGGTATACTGACCGTGAAAAACTGTATCAAGCCACCTTAAGAAGGTTTTATGCAACCTGGCCCTGGTCTCTAAGAAATTATGTCATCATTACTTAGATTAGAACCCCAAATAAAATATTTCTTAAATCACGTAGAATTCGTATATTACTCTTTCTTTCTTACGCACTTGACATTGAAAGGGCAAATACGTCCATACATCCCATAGTTCCCTCACTGAAAAACTATACCCGATTCCAGACCAAAATGGGCAAAATGTGTACCCGTTTTTAAACCGAAACGGGGCAAAAACCGTACCCTTTAGAGCGGCACATACCTATATGGCTTATGCTTATCTAAGAGAGTACCCCCCACCGGACTGGGAAACAGAATGTCACCCCGCCAACATAGCCGTTATTTCGCTTGGTCGATTTTAGCCCACTCGAGAAAGAATCTGCATGAATTGAGTAAGATGTTTTCTGAGCCACCGGCCATGCCCGGAATTTTGATAGGATATAGGCCTAATAGCCGTGCGGTTGCTTGCTATAAAGCACTCTGTTGTGACCCTAAGTTTATCAATAAACGAACGCTCGCACTCGGAAAACCAGTTTCACGAGAGAAACAAGATTGACTAGTCCAGATGTTCGGGCTGCGGAGACCTCAAAGGCTTGACTCCTCACTCAAGAAGACAAAAGGAAAGGTTGAATATCAATCATCCAAAAAGCCATTCGTTAGTGCGTTTTTTTGACGTCTATGAATGCTACTGTTTCAGACAGCGAGATAGCGATTCAGTTCCAAATTGTATCTTGATATTTTTTCAAGAAGGACATTTTTCTCATTGAAATATATCTATATTTCATTCTTTGGAAAACGTTTGAGCCAAACTAATTGGAAGAGGCTCAAGAACTTAGATGGACCAGAATGGACACATCTTTGGTTACATTATACATGGATCGTTTTTCCTGTTCTTGTTACATATGATAAAAACTAAAATGATTTCATAAAAAAAATGAAAGATTTCTCGGGGTCATTCTTCATTTATTTTAAAATCTAGCTAATCTTTTAACTAACACACCAATGGAAATAGAGAGATTTGTTATCGGAAATTTAAATAGTGTTTTTATATGGAGTTTAATGAATGTGTCTCCAAGTTCAGACCCCAAATTCTAGAAACTAGCTGATACTCAGTGCAGAGGCTTATGTCGTTGAAAGAATTACTGAAGCCTTATGGAGAGGGGAGGGGAGGTTGAAAAAAACACGATGTTTCACATATCATAATTACATATGTAGGACAATGCAGATATTGAATGGAAATTTTCAAGAACACGGATGTGGCTGGAGTGGATTGACAAAGGAAGCACGATACCAGCGCCTTTAAACCTAATCTACTACACTCTTTATGGGCTGTATAAATTTTTTGTCTGGTGTTTGAGATTCTCAGTTGAGAAATGCCCATGTTGTAACCAGGTTTGATTTTTTAATTCTATATTGATTCCCTATATAATCTGGATACATAAATTAAATTTCGATATCCACTAACTAGATTAATCCACTATTAAAATGATTGCGCTGGAGAATTACTCAGCTGGTACAGGCCAAGGGAAAAATTCGTTAACTCTAATTTACGCTGATTTTTAAGCTCAAAATGTAATCAAAATATCCCGTTCCTATTCCTTGCTTTTGACAACTTCTGGCCATCCATCCACCGTAAGGCCCTCCAGTGTCCATGGACTGTCTTATAGCATCGGCTTTGACCCAAATCCCCTTCGATCTTGGCGTCTACCCTCATTTAGTCACAGTATGTCCCTTTGTACGTCTTAAGGCAAAAATCTAGCTTGAGCGTTTCTTTTAGTCACTACCTGTTTTTACAACCTTTACTGGTTAAAGACTAGATTTCCAGTTACAGTTTCATTAATAACTTGTTTTGTCTTTTGTAGCAATGTGAGGAGGGAAACGCCCAGGGAGATCAAGTAAGTGCAGCTATAGATTATATTGTGTTCAAAACATGATTTGCTTCAGTTTTCGTCTCGACTCTGAAGCAGTTTATCTAGTGAAATATCACGAGCATGTTAAGGCGTGGCTCACTTTTTGTTGTGGACCCCACCCATGAGGTTTAAACTGTTTTTCTTTAGAGAACATACATTTTAATTATAAAATCGCTAAAATTTATTCAGGGAAACTTTATTTTGATGAGTTTAGTTGACTAGGATTGAACTGATGCTTTTCACCTGAATCGTGGCGTTTTATTGATATTCAAAAAAAATTCGATGTGGGAGAAAGTCAATTTAATCTAAAACCGAACCATGCAGTGTAAATGTTTGATTTGGTTATTTAGTATTTTCGCGGCCTGAATGAAAAAAATATATATTTTGTTAAGAAAAATTGACAAATAAACAATGTCACGTGACCTGTTTTGTTTAATTATTTATATATGAAATGAAAAAAATAGTCAACCATTCCAGCCAGATTCATACGAGGAACAATAACAAAAATAGGCAGTGTGGTTGAGTGGTCAGCGCGTGGGACTCCCAATCTGGCGGTCCAGGGTTTGAGTCCTCCTCTGTCCACTTGTTGGATTAATTTTGTTCTCGGTAGTCCCGAGTCCAAATCCTCGGCCACGCTTGCAAATAACCAATTGGTTGCCTCCTCCCAGTTTGGGTTTTTAATCCTGTTATGTTGTATTTGAATTATTTGTTTCTAATAATTTGAGTGGGGTGCCTTTTTTCTGTCTGGCATCCCGTCACCGCAAACTTCACTTTCGTGAACGGTCGCTACCATTTTTAAGACACTTCAAAAATTTTTGATCTGTTATTGAGAGTGGCCTAGGCCTCTTAAAAAGAAAGATGATCGCAACCTAGAATTGAGCCGGGACCTTTCGTATTCCAATCTTTCTCCCTAAAGTGAATAACAGGTGAGGTAGCTCTTTCCATAGCTTTTTACCTAAATTTAACTTGGGCTTCAACGTCGCTCTTTCTAAGACTACTGGAAAACGTATCATTTGCCTTATTGTACCTTAATCCAGAGAATATATTACATCTATCATGACAGAAGGCTTGGTTACCATTGGTGGCATCAACCGTTAAAAGTGACAACGACCGTTTACGAAATCGAAATGGGCGTCGCCATTCCATTTTTTATTTTTCAGTAGTTACTTTCCTGGACTTGACTTGGTTTCTTATGTAACACGAGACTTAAGGCTACCGATTTTTCCAAGGTTAGCAAATTTTGGAAAGGTCTGTTAAATTTTCACAAAATTATGGTCATTTCGTGGTTTTTATATCTTTGTACAAGAATGCAGTATTCTGTGCTGGAACTAGAGTAGAAATTTTCAGCGCTAACAAAGGAAAGTTCCTGAGATATTTAAACCGCGAAAGCACCTGTTTTCATAGGTCAAAGAAAGTATGGGGTGTCAAGCATTACTAATGCTTGACAGCCCCGAGCGAGGACCTTACAGGCGACTGAGGCCGGCGTGATTCGCGCCTTGAAAAAAGTGACGTTGAGAAAACTGGACTGTTTTTCAGTCTGTGACTGAAAGCTCTTAACCAATCTCAGAATCGTCTATAGTTACAATTTATAGGTTTCAACTTGCTATTCGGATCCTTTAAATTTAACTGCAGTGTCTTCATGGTTTTTATCCTTACCACCGATTGTTAGCTTAATTGGTTGGATAAAAGACCAAGGTGCGGAGGGCCCGTGGTCTTGATTCCCAACCAGGCAAACGCTCAGAGTCAAACTATCTGAGAATAACGTGCAGCATACTCTCTGTGCTCTGAAATGTTCTAAATTAAGAAGTCATTTTTGCTCTTATATTCGACTTAACTTTACGAAGAAAGACGAGGCAGCACGCCAGAGAGCAAGCAATGTTTGATGCATGCAGTTTTCCTCATCACGATTACAATATGATTTCTATCATGTTTTCATGCATCTGCAATTCAACCATACGATTACGTTTAGTAACTCTCCTCTTCCGACAAAACATAAGTAGCAAGTTGAAAATCGCCCTTTCACTGGCCTAAGCTAATATTCAATTATATTTAACAAAATGTTCACAAATGGTAGTTACTAGATTTTATTACAGCTGATCGTTAGAAATTGGAAATAGCAGCTACATATTTGATTTAAGGCCATCTCTAATGACGCTATTGTCCCACTACATTAAACTCAGAGGAATTTATATCAGAGTGAACAACTGCTAATTCATATACATTTTTAGGAAACCCGAATAGAGACACGAAATGAGATACTGAAAGATTTGATCGTGAAATACCTGAAAGAACACTATTTGGAAAACAACGAGAAAGAAAGAGCTGACAGGTACCATGATAAAGCAAAGGACGTCACAGATGAAGCAACCAGACTCGACAAATCATCAAAAAATATACAAGAAAACATCAGCCTATTGAGAGAAATGGTGGATCGCCATGCGAAAGAACTGAATGAGCTTAGTAAGAGGCTTGGCAGCTTGGCTAAGTGATTCATTCAATGACAAGTGTAACAACCTTATTTGCCGATAACAGCCGATTTCTTTGATCTACTGATTTTTGTTTAGATCAGGTAGCTTCTATTTCAAACTTATATGGCGAAAACCTGCAATAAAGTGCATTTTCACCAGACTAATTCCAGTTATTACTTTAAAGAAAGTCAATATTTTATGTAGAAATTGTTTTGAGTTCTGAAAGCATTTGCTTTACTGTTGATTGAAAAGGACAAATAACCTCTCTTATAGCATAAAGTACGTTTCTAAGCTTGAAGAAAAAATTGTAAATGTGGGTTCCTCTTACATAATCTGTCCTAGATGTCAGTATTCTAAATTCTGACTTTTAGCTGTTCTGGCTAGCACGACGCGTGCCCATCCCCCCCGGGGCATTTGTCACGCATTTGTCATCTTGTCGGTCCTGGCGGTGAGGAATTTGTCAGAAATGCTCTGCCCGGGGGTAGGGTATTTGTCAATTCTTCTAGAGGCGGTTCGTTCCTTTTTCAACATTTCACTTAAAAATATGCCTATTTAGATAGTTTTAGATATTTCTATAAAGAATATTTTAAAAATAATTATGCTTTAAAGAGATATGTGTGGTTTTCGTTCCATCACTTCCCTACCCCACAGTATTTTTTGCATCTCCCGCTTTGCTTCCGCCACCGTGATCAGTTCGCACACGGAGAAAAAGCGAGCAATGTAACGTTTCAAAAGTTTAAAGGAAAAGACACTTTCTTTTTGCGTGAATGTTTGAGTGCGCATACCAAGCAAAGAGAACCATCCGCGTATCAGCCTAGCGCAGCCTCTTCGTGACTGAACTGTACCTTAGGAACAGGTTCTCACTGTGTAGCTATGTCTAGTCGCTACCACTGGTCTTCTGTTGTCACAACCACATGATCCGGTTGCCGAGTCTGCTTCTAAATATTTCGGTTTTGCCCTGTGGCACGAGTAATATGACGATTTCAGATTATGAGTTGAGGTAACACTATGCAGCGCGTTCCATGACCTCACTGTATAGACAGGGAGACAGTTCTTATATTTTACACTGTATGAGGTGGACATAATTTTCAGACTTTTGACTTTTTTTATTCACATCTCGCGCTACACGTCATCTACGGGCCTGTTAAACGACTACAAGGGACATAGCTCCAGAAGAGATCTACAACTTCTGCAAGATTGCCATTTTATCGCAACTGCTGGTTACGTTCTCTGGGTATATTTTGTAGTCTGTGATTCGTCACTCTAGCTGCTGGGAGAGTCTGGATTTGGTTGTCTTTTGCGGGAGTCCTTTTGGATAGGTAAGAGTCCAAGGAAGAGCTGGAGGACTCTTAAAGTTGTTTTTATTGTAAAAACAACTTTTGTCATTATGATGAAACTTTCCTAGAAGTGCCATTCGAGCAAAAAACCGCGATCCGTACCAAGGGGAAGTACTAGGTCCTTGTTGCGGACCTTATGTACAGCCATCAGCTTGGATGTTTTCACTAAATCAAGGTTATTGAAGTGGAATTGGAGTGAGCAAAGGATGATTCCACTCGCTCTGGCGGCCAGTCAGTTATCACTTAATACTTCTATGTGGACAGGCTTAGCGAGTTGCAAATCTCTTTCGTTGGTGAACTTATAGACAGTTCGGCCGTTACATTGATATAAGATGCGATGTGCAGGGAATTCACACAGTGCTGATTCACATTCAGGTCAACCCGGCTGATTCTAGAACATGGAAGCACGAGATAAGGTTGTCCAGCAAAGAATATCATGCATTTTTGTGTTAAGATGTGACATGTTTCGGCTTTCCCCCTTAAGTGAGGGATGTTGCTAAAACGGGGAACGGGCAGCGGGGAGCGGGGAACGGAAGTCTGGGAACGAGTAGTCAGCGGTAACCTCCATAAAAATCCAATATGGCCGATGATCGATAATCATGGCCAGAAATTCCGGACACGCAACGGCGCACGCGCAGGATTACTCGGCAATATGGCCGCCAAACACTCAAAGGAAATGTATGGCAGAAATAAAACAAAATAAAATAGAGCAATTTCTGGCTTACCAAGAACAAGTGCCGCGATGCGGTCGAGTTCTTGAAAGTTTCCTCAGCTATTCTGATTAGTTACTTTTCATCAACAAACGTTACTGGCCCTGCTTTTCATCGATGTTTATTTTCGAAGCTTGGCTCATACAACGCTCTATATTACAGAGGCTTGAAATCCAATATTTGTATCCCAAACAGATTTTGATCCGCTATAGCAGACAATATAATCGGGATATCCCAAGTGCCGCGATCGCTTGAGGAAAAGCACCGTATGGTGTACTATTTGACCAATTTTCAGCTTCCATACTGATTTCATCGCCCTGCTAATTGCCGTCAAAAACTGTTCAGAGTAGCACAAATCAGTTCTACCAAAAGAGAAGATATCAAATGCCACGCGAGCGTCTTGTTTGTGTTGATCCGAGAACCACATGCCATATTTTTGGGCAAAAAACTCGCAATTTGCAGAAAACTCCGCCATGTTTGGTATCAAAATTTTCAGTGAAAAACAAGCTTTCTAATGCTGTAGAGAATTGTGGGATACAAAGAAAATAGAGAGTACTTTTGGCCAGTAAACATCCCCATTGACGCGCGTCACATTTTCGCGGGATTATTAAAATTTTTCACGCAACCGCTACACCGGATCCGTTTTTGTTTGTTCAAAATGTCGGATAACTTAGATTTAATTTAAATTGAGAAGTTTAAGAACCCTGTAAGTGTTAGCGATGATTAGTGCTGCAACATGTTCGTAAACAAAGTGTATCATCAGAAGACATAATTTTCACTGTACACATCGGATACGATTGTTTCCGATGTTTGCATGGAGCAAAGCAAGAACGCCTATTACAAGAGCCCTGTTGCAGCTATGTCTTCTTTCGTTTGGATGTGTTGTAAAGAACGACAGAAGAAAAAGCATTTAGCTCTGAATAATCAAGAACATTCCTTGATCGATGGCGACTCGTATTTTCCGCCATCTTTATTTTAGTGGTAAGACCGCAGATAGAATGCGGGCTCAAATGTCCGGAATTTCTGGCCATGATAGAAACGTCGTATAGTGTCGCTATTTTACTTGAACTATATGCTCATGAGGTGCTTGAAATAATACGGAGGTAATACCTTCATGACATTTTTCACCTTTTTGCGTTTTACTAAACAGTTATCCGTAGGAAACAAAATATGCTCCAACAGCAGTTGAAAGAAGCCAATGGGGACAAAAACTCTCAAAGCACATGTCAAGTACAGCCATATTTGGAACTCCAGCGAATCTATACTGAGTCTAGCCCACAAAGCAATGATGTCGAACTACTTTTCCATGATAGATAACATACATAATACTTCTCCTATTTCCTTTGATAGCGATGACTGCTTTGAAAAATGTTATTGACCATGTCATCACATAATTACTAAGACTACTTTAACTGTCTGGTTCTGCTTTTAATATTATTAGATCTACTACACTGCAAGTATTCACGATATTGAAGTGTTTCACTGATCCACGGAAATAATATAATATCATTTTATTATTTTGTTTGTTAACAATTTGTTTTAGGTCACTTTGCCCAGTATAGACCAGTACAATGACCCTAATGGAACCTAATTCACTCATTTTCCTCACCCTAATCAGGAAACTTCAAAGTCGTACAGTGGCCATTTGTCTTTCTGTGAAATACCCCTGACAACCCTTTCCTGAATCAAAACCACTGGATTGCATTGAATCCAAGATTCTCACTCACTGCAGATCCTCAATTAACCACCCCCCTCTAAGAATGAGATCCCAAACCCCTCCCTTTCTTTTGAAGAAAAATGAAAATTGTCGTAAAATAATCAAAGTACCTCTTCATGGGTACGAAGCGTTTGGTGCAATTCATATCATGATATCACTGTATCAAGTACTGTTTTCGGTGCAGGAGGAGGGGATACTGTAATGGCCTAAATAGAGAGGCTCCCCCCGAAAGGGGTGCCTTTTTCAGGCTGCAGGTATATGAAAGGGGAGGGGTTTTTTATAGTTGAAGTATATGAAAGGGACATCTGTCATTTTAGTCAGTTGAAGGAGGCAAATGAGATCAGTCAAAGACGCATTTTATGGATGTGAGAGACAAGAAAACCTGTTTTAGTGATTTATTCATATTGTAAAGATGGTGTATTTAAAAATCAGGGAAAATGGGTACCAAGATCTGTTGTATTATTTTACATGAAACATTGAGTAAGTGTAATGTGGCTACTATCCACATACAGTTGCGCGTGTTTACTGAAAAACATATTGGCACTCTAATCTTTTGCCTCCCTGTGTGAGACCTTGAACTCTTTATTTCCAAAACTACAGACAGCTTGCTTGAAGGCTTATCAACCACCTTCTAATAAGCTCCCCGCAGACGTCCTGTGAATGCGTGACGAGCAAAAACAAACCCCACAGGACGCCTGCGGGAAGGCTAGCTAATTAAGCAGCTTGACAAATTCAGTTTTACACCGAGCTTGAAATATTTTTCTCCACAGAAGAAGAAGAGAAGCGGAGCTCCCCTATGCAAAAACATTGTTGTGGTTCACTTTTATCCTAAGTTTGAATTTTATCCTCTTTGTTTTGAACTCATAATCACAAAATTCATATTACCGTACCCCCAAACAAAGGGAAACAAAATTTAAACCATGGTTATAGTAAAATAAAACCACAGCATAGCCATTTGCTCTGAAACAACTGACATCTTTAAGGGCAAGGTATGGTTGACATTCCTGGCACATTGCACGTTAATATGTTCAAAGTTGCCTTTTATTGATGTATTTTAAAAATAACCTAATCCATCTTGCCTTTTCAAATAATACAATTTACACTTTCTTCTCATCATAGGTTTGTAAATATAGTATTATTAGACTTACAGTTTTATCTCCTCGCCAACATGTTTTAATTTGTGCTTGAAAAAACGCTACAGCTAGGAAGGAGCTCCACTGCCATACTATTACTGTCGAGGAAATACACCTAGCTGCTTCGATCTACGTTATCTTTCAGCATGTATTTAAGCCAAAACCCTACGAAAGGCGTCAAGCAAAAAGTAGTTCATTGCTCTGTGAGTTAGACCCAGTATAGATTCTCTTGAGTTCCAAATATGGCTGTGCTTTGAGTTTTTGTCCCGACTGTAGCTTCTTTCAATTACTGTTGGAGCATATTTTGTTGTTTAGTAAAACGCAAAAAGGTGAAAAATGTCATGAAATTATTACCTCCGTATTATTTCAAGCACCTCATGAGCATATAGTTCATTGCTAAAATAGTGACCTTAAGTGTTGTCTAGACGCTTCTCATCAACCCTTTTGGATTTTTATGGAGGATACCGACAGGGCTTAAAAACCGCTGGACATGCGCATTAAAACTCTGGCGTTCTTCCCGCCATTCGATTTTCAAAATGGCGGACGACGAATGAAAATTCTACACGTCATTGGCACGGCTATTTGCGACATCTTGCTCGCCCAGGGCCTTCAAATTCTGCGTTACTGAACGCAACGAGGACTGTTGCTTGGATTTGAGCCACGATAGCAGACATCGGAACGGTGTAGTGATTTTAATGAAGCGATCAACGCAACGTCTTCAAAAGCAATATTTCACCTTTTCAGAATTCAGTCAAGGTACAGTTTTGCCGTAATATAAGGTGGTCTCAGCTTGTATAAGGTTTTAAAGTGCATTTTCTTGTAGCTTATTTATTATTGTACAAAATATCAAATATAACTTTTTTTTCGTTCTGATGAAAATTTTTTATCGCTTCTTGTTTGTGGAAGTCGTTGACATTGCATATGGAAGGAAAGAAGGCGCACCTCGTGAGTAGAGAACATTGTATTTTTCTGTTTTTTATGTCTTTAGCGTCTCCTCTTACGGCTGAATAGTAAGCGAAACGGAAATAGGAGTCCGCCGACAGTTGAAAGATTAGTTCATCTTTACTGTATATTTAAAGTGGGCGTAAAAAGTCTTGTACACACGGCTGTTAAGCATAATTTTGTTTTGTAAGTGATGGCGTTCGGAAAACTTGAAATTAATAAACTTCATGCGACTTCAATGTGTACCTTGTTGTTTTAATTTTCTGTCACCGTGAGCTACACTCTGCGGCTGGCCGCGTGCGTCTTCCTCCAGTGTTAAAGTTATGACGTTATTTGAGTTTATAACCAGCCTGTCATCGGCCTATTTTTACTCTTTTTCGTGATGTTTTGTTTTCATGAGAAAAGGCTAGCTTCCGGCCTTTTGGGGACGCGTTTGTATATAAGGGTGTAGAGGGACGATTTTGTGGTTTTGTTTGGAAATTTATCTGTTTGCAAAAGTACCATTTGGAGAAAACTAAAGACGTCACTAAAGAAAACAAACGAAACTGCTGCCCATGAATGTCCACAGAGCAGAGCTCAAAAAATGAAGAACTGAGGCGGAGAAAGGATTGGAATCCTGGAGAAGGAAAGGGACCTTGAAAGAGAAAGAAAAATGATTTAAATAACACTTAATAAAGGTGGCCACTTTAGTTTTCGTACACTATAGCAAACAAAACACATGCATGTGCAGTTTGTACCAAGAATGATCAATAATAAATGTAAAATTTGCACCATTACTGATGTATACAAAAAGGCATCCAATCACTGTATCGAGACTTTGTTATGTATAAGTTCACAGGCAACAGGCATTTCTCAGCAAAATTGGTCAAATCCAGAGGAAAAATGAGGACCTTCTGGACAAAATTATAATATTCTAAAAGAGAAAATTGAAAGGTAAACACTTCTAAAAGTCCTTTTAACAGTGCCGAGCAAATATACCAATTGACTGTAAGTTTATCTCTGTAATACATAGGGAATAGTCACAAGTAAAATGAAAATGCCAACTGTTATTGTAAAATTCTCTTCCACAAGAGGACACATTATTTAGCGCACTGTTTCTACAATTCCACAAGGCTCTAATCAGACACTACAACAATGGAGGAGAAACTCCATGACCCATTTACAATGGAACATTTTTGTAACAAGCATGTACCTGCAACTTAACAAGTCATTTCTGATGCAAGATTCATTGATGAAAATCACACCCTTTCAGAGAAAAGAAGAAAGCCACAAAAATCAAGGGTTGCAGCAGTCCTGAATAGTTTGAGTTTCTTCCAAAACCAGGTAGTTTACTACAAGAAATGGCCAAATATTTCAATAGAGCCAAGAGGGTTTTCTAAAATAGGGCTATATGTAAAAAATGCAAACAGTACATGAAGTACAAAACTACAGCAATTATGTCTTTACTGAGTAGTCAGGGCTAAAGTAATTTTTTGACTGTTGTTGGTCATGCTGACTGGCCAAAGAAATTTCAGCTCGGTTAAGTCTATTGTTTGACAGGTCATGTCCAAAATATTAAAAACAAACAATAATTTTTTAAACCAGGAGCATAATTTTAACATAGTAGCTAAACAAGCAAAAATATAACTAAATTCAAATGCAAATACATTCAAATCCATTTACAATGTAAATGTACTGTTAAAATGACTGGCAAACCAAAAGTTAATCCAGACAAAATGGTCATCTTGGCCAGTGATTGCTTATTTACCGGTGGCTATTTTGAGCCTTGGTGGTAACCATTGAAACTAAACAAGACATTAAACAAACAGTCATTGAAGCCAAGAGAGTGGTTGGCCAACTACAAGTAATGGCTGGGCAGCTAGACCACTTGGCCGACCAACTCTTAAGACAAGCCACAAAATAATTTTTTAATGTGAAAATAACAATAATTCAATTTATTGAGCAGTACTAATGATCTACCAAAAGACAGAAAAGGGTAGTGTACATTTAGGTGAAAACTGCAAGACAAGGTACAGTATGTATTACAGAATAATTTTTTTCTTTGATCTTTTGGATCATTGCGTTCTACTTCTCCTGTTTTGCCTCTCTTTTCGTTATCAACTGCTCCTCTTTATTATGCACAAAGGAACATCTCTTTTCCACTACTGTGTCTTTATTGAACTATGCAAGAGAAAAATTCCCTATATCTGCTGCTCTTCAAAGCCATGTACTCTTGGACTTTTCTTCTATCTTCTTCATAACTTTCTGTCAAAGCATAAATAAATGTTAATCAGCCATAATAATTTTTAAACACCTATGCAAATAAAGACCACTGCCTCCATGCCCCATCCCCTCCACATCCTTCCAAAAAGAATTAAATAGATGATTTAAATTCCTTGAATTATTGCCTGTAGCACTGGGCTGCTGTATGGTTTGTGAACTATTGTGATTATTGAACTGGTATGTGGTTATTGGACTATTATTTTTCCAGGACTTATCAAGATAAATGCCATATACAAGACTATAGATGGCCATTTACCTAGAATGGAATGTCATTAGCTTGTGTATGACTGAACTTGTGATGTTGTTGCTGAACTACTTTTCTTCATTGAACTACAACAAAAGTAAGGAATGTTCCTGTGTAGGCACTGCCCAACTGAAATAAGAACAACAGTCCATGCACTCAGTGGTAGAACAATCGACAATACATTTATTGAATGGTCCCTGATCAGTACACAAGTGCAAGAGGAAGGAAAAATTTGGCTGCACTGGTATTTTTGGCAGCAGAATTTTTTACAAACATCTTCAGTGACGTATGGACAAAGCAGATTGAAAACATAAAACATTCCCAAAGTAAGAAAAAAGTATCAGGTATTGAAAAGATAGATTATAATATTTATGCTGGTATTATTTAAAATCTACAGTCGCTGTATCTATCCCTCAAGAAATTTCTTGTCAAGTAAACAAAGAACTTAAGTCAAAATTGATTCTGTCTAAATAACCTGGCCAAGCCTTGCAGATAATTTTTTCATTCTCATTACTTTTTCAGCCCTAGGGTACCATTTTCCAGTTTTTCATGCCAATTTAGACCAACATTGCCTTCCCCTTGGCTATGCTTTTCCTGGCCATGAGCCTAATCTTTGCCCGAAATGTGACATGCAAACCTGTGTACACAACAGGAGCTTTGAAAACATAATTCGATTGGGCATAACACAAACCAACAATCCACAGACAACAGTTATTTCCGGATTGAGGAAGTAAACTGCCGCACATGTTACCCTTTGTTGGTACAACGGATGAAAGAACTGGCTCAGTCATTAATAAAAAGAAATGTGTTATTGAACAGTGTTTCCCAACTATCTGATCTTGAGACTGATTGTTGTAACAATGAAAATAAAAAATTTCGTTACATAAATTTTGTATAAACTTACTATTCATGGACAATTTGAGTTTTTTAACTTGTAAAAGAGAAAGCAATAACTTGAACAACTTCAATCGGCGCGTGATCATTGGCACAAACATTTAACATAACCTAACCAAAAAAGTTATTTCCAGATACCTTGCATAACAATGACGATCATGGCGATGAAGATGATGACGAAGGGGATTTGTTCAACCAGAAAGCAGACGATGATACAGAAGACTTCGACGAGGACTGTTTAATATCCCACTTCGCGCACCTTTAACCGTATAGTACGAAAATCAAATGTCAAGCTTGAGGGGCCGTCATCAATCCATGGAAAAGGCCTCTGCGACACAAAATGGCTCTTCTAGAAGCCACTCAATTCAAAAAAGGCAATGACCAACAGTCGCAGACCACTTGTGTTGAACGTTAAGTTGTTGACAGTTTATTCCCTTCAAGACGTCTGCTTGCATCAAAACATGTTTCTCTTTTATCTATTGATTAAGTAGCCGAAGCACTATGTTTTGGGTATCAAAAATTACAAACTGAAAAATATCATTTAACAACACGTCCTGATATAGTAAGAACTTTGAAAAATGCGCCGAAATACAGCTCCGAATCGGCCACCGATCGTCCGCCATATTGACAACAAGATCATTCATTCTTAACTTTCCGCATGCGCAGTAACTGCGAGATCACTTTTTTACGTCACAACGTCTCGACCAATCAGCCGTTTTTAAGCCCTGTCGAGGATACCGCGGACTACTCGTTTTCAGACTTCCGTTCCCCGCTCCCCGTTCCCCGTTTTAGTAACATCCCTTAACCAAATGCCATTGCGGAAACACATTCCCCTTTTTACTCTTATTGAATTTCTCTTCATGTGGATTGCAGTTTCTCCGAAAATGATCAAATGATACATGATACAATTATATACATCTTGACCAAGATTTCGCTGGTGATCATCCCTGATGGATCATTAACTTGCACATGAATTGTGAAGCAAAAGTACGAAGAAAATACAAACAAAGATTACAGCAAAAAATATATATTTTCTCTTTTGAAAATCTTAATCTTTTTCTTTTTATTGTTTTAATTTTTTTCGCCGAATTTACGGAAATGAATAATTAAAAATACACACCCTTTTATCTCAGTTGCATTCGGCTAGCCAAACTCTTTTTGACCCTCAATAATTACCAGTATACTTTAAGGAATATATGGGAATTGCTCTTCGAAACTTACAAATACAAGTACAGATTAACGTCATTATGAGAACCCATAAACAAATGTAGCAAATGTTCGATGAAAGTTTGGCGATCTGAAAGGACCGATAAATACCCGTTGGCGTGTGTAATACAGCCGCGAAGTGCTCCCTTTTGAAGTCACTCTTGTAAGCCAACCTTTCGGATCCTTATTTTCTCCGATCGAAAGCAAAACTTCACTTTTCACAGCGAAAGGTACGATTCAGTCCTTTATTTAGTTATGAATGTGAGCACGTGCATATGGTGTGTGTGTGCGAGTACACGCGTAGGATTTCGCACGTACCAGCGAAACAGGAACATTATTCGCTTTAAGAGTTTACTTTCGCATTATAAAAACTAGCCTACGAGAAGGCTCACATGTGCGATTTCGCCGACAAATTTTGGAGATAGTTTTTGCAAGGAAATAAATTCTCTGTCTGTTGTTTTGTTTTTGCTAGCCTGCGTAGCAGGAGGCTGATTAAACTTTTTGGTCTGGCGCCTTCGCTCCCAAAACGTTTCCCCGTAGTAGCACGCATAAATGAGCCTGCTCGCAGGCTATTTCAAGTCAATTTTTATTTAACTCACACAGAACATTAGTACTATTTACAATTAAATGCTTTTCAACATAGAAAACATGTGAGAAAGGATATGAAATTACTTCAATTTTAGGTTGATAATTGTCCAGACTGAGTCAGTGGGACACCTAAATAGTTCGTAGAACTAACCGAGTAGACCTGTGACCCAAAACAAGAATACGAGCAGAAGGAATTTTAAAAATATAACAACAAAATAGTTGGTTTAGATAAAAAGTATCACTTCTTTGATTAAATAGTATTAGGTAAAGGTAATATAATCATAAAATGTCTGGAATTAATAACACTATTATTATCATCAATGATAAAATTCTTGACATTTTGGCGAAACCTTTTCGTTCACCATCTCTTGTTGAGCGTGAGTGTGTATAATATGCGAGCCAGCGAGCCATGCGAGTCATGCGAGTCAACATGCGAGCCATGCGAGTCAGTATAAAAAAATTTTTTTAATGTAAACTACAAAACTAGCCTCAGTAACTAAGTAACGTATTTATTCCAAAGATTGTTGCACTTCTCGGAGTTATAAAAATAGAAATGGCACGTCTTAACAAGCTTAACAACTTAGCAAAACAACAGTCGTTTAAAATTCAGCTTCAGAAAAGAACAGAAGAATTCGCCAACATTTGACAAAGGTTTGAGAATTCGTTAAACGAAGGTTTAACAAGGTGGTTGTTATGGAAGTGTGTTCCAAACGTCATATTACTGGTTTCTTATCTTCCTCGGTCACGTTTAATGAGTCAGAAAACCATTAAAACATAGATTTCTCGAAGCAGGCGGGTCATAACATAGTGTTAATCCCCGCTTATTGGCCTCCAGGAGGCTTTCTAGACGTCGATTTGCCATGAATCTGTAATAACATGTAAATAATATGCATGAATTTTCAATCGTTTGCGACTACACTCATAAATAAAACATCAAATCTCAAAATTTATTGACAACAAAACAATACAAAACATACCTTAACAAACGATGAAAAAGATGAAAGCAGATAACAAAGAGAAAGGAAAATGGACTGGGAACTAACATCTGTCTCGCATGGCTCACATGATGACTCGCATGACTCGTTTGCTCGCTGGTTCGCAGTTTGTCAAGACCCGTTGAGCGTAGACGTCGTTGTACTTCTAGCGGCAAGCATAGTTAACTGGCCGAAGAATGCTGGACAACATTAAATAGTTCTAGCTGCTCATGCAAATTGAAAAGCTGTGGCAGTCTCTCTCAAAACGAACTCGACCGCATGACCTTTTCATGCATGACCTTTTTTCCATGAAAGGGTTTGCGAAGCTTCAGTTATTATAATTGATTTGAGATGTAAATAGCGGTCAGTGAATTGTTTTTCTGGTGGTCAAATAACACGTCAACTCCTACTTCCTTTCCAAGAAAAGCAGATTTACTAAGAATTGACCTCCAATCCTGATAAATAACAGAACTCTAACCTAAAACTGGGAAAACCGAGTTGTCTGTACTAACAACACGCATCGTTAAAAAAGAGACCGTCATGGCGCAAGCTTCCACCAGTGATCAAAACGAACACCAACATGGAGACAGTGACTCAACGATATATGCCGAGTTTTTTAACGCAGTAAGGAGCGAGACTGAAGAGCAGGTGAAAAAGGTTTTGTCAAAACTAAAAACTACAAACACCACGGTTACAGAAATAAACCGTGGAAATGGAGAAGAAGGTGTGGGTAAGACAACATCTTACAGACAGAAGCTTCTTAAAGCTCTCGCAGAAAAAAACATTGGTGCGGTATGGAGCCTTATTGCAAAAGGTAAAAAAGAGGAGATAAAGACTCTAGAAACATTAAACAGTGACTGCGAAACTGTTGCGAAGCTCGAGCGTCTGAAGGAAGGTGGTCTTATCAGCTGGATCTGGGGCAACCTCAAGAGTGAAATAACATGCAAAGGTCCATGTGGTCGTTGCTGCGAAGGAGAAGAGTACCAAACAAACCTGCAACGCGAAGAGGAACAACAGTGGATAAAAATACTTTCCGATCCACTGTACATCTGCTTGAATTGGTTATGGAGGAACAACCAGAAAGGTGGATCACCGACCTCTCCTGATCAACAAGGAACAAAGAATGAAGACGTCATTGAAGCTGCACTGCACGATGCTAATCTCCTGGAGAAAATTGCCCTGTACGAGCATCATTACAGCCGAGACGAGTACACTAGGCGAGCAGAAGTATATGAAAAATTTGCCACTGACGTTGTTGAAGGAAGTACTTGGGAACAACTCCTCGACATAATGGATGACAAGGGAACTGGATGTCTTTTAACGAAGAAGCCAGGTGATTTCAACCAGAGTCTGAGTCTACTCAAGACTGCTGCTGATAAAGAAAGAAAAAGGGTATGTATGGCATTATTAATTATAAGCCCTCCAAAATTTACGTTCCTTTGCGCTTCCTAGTTTTTATTTTACTTTTTTTGTCGCAGATTCCTAGCACGGTTTCACTAGACAACTTTGGAGTTTAGAAATGTAACTGGTTTTCACATGACGGCAACAATACAAAGGGCTCTTTATATTGTTATAGACTGCGTTTGCATAATATAATTTCTAAGTTTGAATTGGGGTGTATAAAATAGGTGCAAAATTTGCAATAAATTTACTTTATGGAAATGAAAACAAAAATTAGCAACAAAGTCACTTTGTATATATAACAGAAACGGCTAACATATTTGTTATGCCTGTAGACTGAGATTATTGCAAATTTAGCCGTTGTTTGAACACCGACTCGGCATTTACATGACGGCCGAAGGAGCTGTCATGTAGATTAAAAAAGTGACTTGTTTCGGGGAACTTGCTATCTGAACAGTTCTTGTATTAGAAAAAATATTAGTTTAATGTTTGTGAGTTCCTCGAGAAGAGTGAATTCACGCTTTCAGCGTAGCAAAACTCAGTAAGAGATGTTTCTGTTCTGGTTTCCAGCCGCCATATTAGGGAGTTCAAGGTACGGAGACTACGGACTACGAACTACGGCTGGACGAGCGTTGTCCTTGGTTTGTAGCACTGGGTTGAGTCATGCAAATATAGAGCGTTAAGATTGCACTACAGACAGTAGACTACGAGAAAAGAGGCGGAGAGGGAAACAACACGCAAAGATTTTCTTGTTTTCATCATAGTTCACAAAAATGCAAGTCAGTTTTGCACGTGATCTTATCTTTAGAACAATGAACAAATTCTTCCAGGTTAGAGATTTTATTGTTTTCGCACTATTTACATATTGTTTAATTTTATCAATACTTGAAGGAAGCAATTAAGTCGGTTGAAATTGGTGAGCAAAGTTTTGGTTACACAGGTTTTATTTTTTTCGCCCATGAAAACTTATGTCACACATTAAAGAAATAGACATAGCTCATTTGCTAGATTTAGAAGATGGACTTCTCCGACTACTGATCTGATGAAGTTTGAAGTATTGAAATGGCGAGTTTCGATTATTTCGAAGATGTTTACATCATTTTCATTCAGCAAATGCGATACAAAGACTCGCATAAACAAAGATTACACAAGCAGAAAGACACACCAATCAGTTCGAACAAACATTGAAACTTTTCAAGTGCGAAGAGGAAGTAAATTACCTGCATGATTTCTCTTCTTCTCGGCCTTCAATCTGAATTTTGCGTATAAACAGCTAAATTTAAATATGAGCTTAGTTTTAGAAAAAAATGTAGTCACAACCTAAAGTGGCTCGAGTGGAATAAAAACGTAAATCTGAGCAGAAATTAGACGTCACAACTTACATATTCCGCTTTCCTCTCACTTAAAGCAGGTGAATTGAAAACGTTTTTACGAAAAGACGAGATTCTTGAATTACCGAGACGGCAAAATACGAGCAAAATGTTCTCCGTAGTCGCGACTTCGCGAAACAGCTCAACAACTCACCGTAGCCGCTGGACTACGCGGGGAAAATGAACAGTAAAGTGGTTTTGATCATGCGCAGTAGCATGTTTAACCGTAGTCGTAGTCCGTAGTCGCCGTATCTTAAACTCCCTATTGGTGCCTATGCGGATGGGCACATGGCGTCTCCTTACAAATCTCTGTAAATTTGGGTAAACCATTTGTAGGGATACCTCGCATTTGAAAAATTGCTCGGACCTTAATCTTGGCGAGGGTTTTTGCATGCATATTTACTTTGTTTCATTTCTCATATTCTGGACTAATCTCAATTTAACGGTCTTGATTTGTATTTTGATCTTGCCTAGCCCTGCACCGCGTTTTCCCGGGCCTTCTCTGTCATCTTCTTCGCTCGGACCACATAATCCGTAAGGGATTAGGAAAATTTTGATCTATTTTGAATGGCGCGTCACTGAAAACCAGCAATACCCACCAAAATTCAACGTTCGTTTGCGCTTCTTATTTTTCAAGTTTGCTGTCACAGATTCCTCGGACAGTTTCACAAGCTAGACAATTTTGGAATTTAAAAATGCAATAGCCTGCGTATAGCTGGTGGTTTTTTGGTGTGATTTTCGTTTTTGGCCCTGGTTCCTCCGCAATTCAGCCATTCGGCTGCAAGTGAGGAAAGTTGGCACCGTTCTTCTTTCTTTCCTTCTTTCTATTTATACGGCCGCGCGAGAAGTGCGAGATAAAGTGACGGGGCAGGATGGCGAGGGAGCAGAGGTAGAAAGAGAGAAAGAGGCAAAAAGCACTTGCATTAAACCCCTTGTGATTTGGAACGCCCAGTTTCCAGTCTTATGAAAGGAGCAGTTGTGTTTACCCACAGGGAACCCGAACTCTATATTAGCTATATCATAATCTGTTCAGTACAATTTACCTGTGTTCCTGAGTCCTTATGAATAGTTTTGGAAGGGTTTTAATCAGATCAAAGATGGACAAAAATTATGACTTACCAGGGTGGTAAAAATAATTACGTAAAACCTCGCCGAATTCCACCTTTTGAAAAGCACGCCTTCGTCCTGAATATCCGGGCAGGTTAGAGCGGGTGTCCGGCCTATTAAGGTGACTCGACCCAGTTATTTTGTGAGGGTACCATCCTACTTTGAAACTCTCTGGCATCCCCACTTTTAATTTGATCGTAAGCCTAACATGGATAACATATAGATCAATCTACAATGAAGCATCAATTTTTTGGCGATCGGGGTAAATGTCACGTGGTTATAGTGCCAAGCCTCTTTGGGGTCTGAGTCGAAATTCTGCTGTTGTCGGTATTTTTTCGTGAAAATCTCTTGGCTAAACTATAATATAGTGCGCATAAATGCCTTGCGTTAAAGAATTCACCAAAATCGCAAAGACCCAATGCGAGAAATTCAGCGGTTTCCAAATTTAGGTCATAATTTATGTGAAAATGATAAACAAACTTTACACAATTATATCTAATAGACTTTGAGATTTATCCCTTTATTTTGGGGATCTTCATAACCAAAGATGGGTCCTTGCAAGTCGGCAAAAAGCTCTCGGGCCTTGTAAATGCGCGCGATTTCGAGCAATGCCGAACATATAGAATTATAGTTTTAGCTATTTGTTGACGTTTGTCAGCGTTTAAGAGTCCTTCTCACGAAAAAAGCATTTTCTTAAAAATTCGCAGTTTTTTTTCCTTCAAATTTTTCAGGGCCACACACACCTGGAGTTTGAATTTCATGGTCGTTGAAAAACAGTGACATTATCTCCTATGAGCCCAAACTTACAAGCATTGAAGATTTTGTGCTTTGGGAGCTTTCTATTCGGTTCTAGTCTGTTATGATACAGCATTCTTGTTCAGCGCGCGCGCAATGACCGCGCTTGGCTGTCTTCCGATTGCTCACCGAGATATGAACTCACTACGCTGCCATGACAACTCGATCTCAACAAAAGTTTTGTCAAATATTTATTTCTATCATCGGTGCAATTCATCGGTGCCACTATGGTAGCCGTTTCCTAATGATGAACTTAGGGAATAGTGAGGCAACAGCAGTAACTAGACAAAACAGTTTCAGGAAAATAAGATAAACAGTTTAACAATTATGAAACAAACAGTGTAAATCAAATCGTCGAACATTATTTTTTTTTAGCTCTTTTTAGATTTTATATTTTGGTTTCTTTATTCAGGCCACGTGATTTTCTCCAGAGAATTTGCCTTTTGCTTGTCATAAATATGCATAAATATGCACGTGGATACACGTGCCTAGGATGACATTTGAAAGAAAAAGTTCCCTGGGTAGTCTGAAATGTTATACGTCTCCACCTCCTAACCCATAGGCGGGTCTCTCTTCACCCGCAACCCCCACAGGATAGGGGGTGGAGGCGAATGACATTTCAGACTATTCTCTGGGGTACCATCACGTGGTCTGAATTGAGAAACAAAACGTTCAATCTAAAAATGTCTATTGCCTTTCGATTCTCAGTTTGTGGCGAGTCCCAAATGTCAGCGAATCCTCGACGAGATCATTTACTATCAGTGGCCACATTGGCAGGATAAGGGGAGAGCAATCAAATTTGCATGGTCCATTGTCCAACTCCTCATGGTCGCTATCTCAAGTTTTGCTTACATTTTTCTTCGAGTTCTGCGAAAGTCTCCTTGTTTTAACGAAGGTGACGGGTGCTGGTGGGGCTTCAGGGAGATCTACGAGCATCCCTTCTCCAAGTTTATCAACCACAGTACTTGGTACATGGTTTTCCTGGTTTTTGTAGTTCTGAATTCGATGCAACAATCCTTTGCAATAAGGTTGTGGGGTCTTGAGTGGATCGGTATGTCACTTATTATTTATGTTTTGATAGGTAATGCTTAAGATGTAGGGAATATTTATTTTTTTAATTTCGTTATGCCACAAAGGCTACCTATCTTAACCTCCATATCGGTAAACCTTGCCTGATTTTCAACGTCACGCCATCAAAAATTAATAAACGAAACTATTCAAGAGATTAAGACCAGGATCGAACAGGATTCATTTCTTATTTTACTCTTTTTTGTTTGTGAAATACTCCTAGAAATTTTACCCAATATCCCAATTCAAATGAACTTTTATGTGGAGACGGCATGTTGACCACCAGCCGGAAAACAGCGGAAAAATCTTTCTCGCTACTCGATAAACTCATAAAGACTAAAGTGATACTTATTCTAACACAAGCCAGGACAGTTCAGAGAGTAGACTGATCCCAGAAGGTATGCCACTTTTATCTCGGCCTCCATTTAGATGTTGCGTCACGCAAAGTGCTCAAACAAAAAACCCTTTCGAACTAAGAATTTGTTGAAATTTAAGTGCCTAAGGGCTCTAAGTCCTCATGAAAGTAAAAATTTGGAATTCATTAAGTTCTTAAGTCTGAGGTTTGACGGCGTCACGTGAAAAGTAGCAATAGGGACCTTAACCCATTCGCCCCTGAACCGCCCGTAACCGCCCCGTGCGGATCCACGTCCTTTCTAACCCTGGTGACGTCATCCGTTTTAACGGTCAAGGCCAACTTTGTCCGCTAACTTGTGCAGAGTGAAGAGATCTTTCAAGCCATACCAGAATGAGCACAATTCAGTCAAGGACACCGGAGAAAACGGCAAAAAACCATGCAAGGTTGACCTGTAAATCTCCATGAAAATCTTGTTCCATTACCCACCTACCTTTCCTTTCATCTAATCCTAAGATCCTAAAAGCTTTCCTAAAAACTCTTCCCATCAAAATGAAGCCTACTAAATGCCCAGCAAGAGAAAAAAAAATGACCAAGAAAAGCGAAAAAAGAGGGGAAGAGAGAAAGGGAAAAGTAAAAGCCAAGACTGCTGTGTCACTTTTAAACCTAAAAACTGTCGAAATTTTGCTTTCTGCGCATGCCCGAACTTCGCAAGCTGATATTTTGCATCTGGATCAGAAGGCCGCGAAGTGTACGACCGGTAAACGGGTTTGTGGTAAGTTTTAGCTCTTTAAAGCATGACAGTGACCAGAAAACCACTCGACTAGCTTCAAAACGCATTTTTGGGCAAAATCTCTAGGAGCGAATGGGTTAAGATACCATGGACGTGGTGGTAAAGAGAAAGTGGGTTTGCCGGAGAAAGCCTGGAGCGAGGACGCCGCCAACTTGGCGGGAAAAACAAATTAAGATTATTTGAGCAGGTTGCGTTGAGTGCTCGCCTGACAAGAGAGGATAAAGTAATGCTTTCGTGTTTTAATTCCATGACGTCTTTTAGAACTCGTGAAGTCTTGCTTGATTGATACTTCAACGATCTTTTATTGGAAGAAAAATTTGTGCTACCGGCTATAAATCCAGTTTCTCTAAAAACTCCCGAATTTCTTCGAGGGAAACTTGACGGTATGATCGGCGCGTAGTTCAGGTTATCAGCTATTTGTTGCCAGACTTTTCCCCTTCCGTTGTTCTTGCTTTAAAACGATATGGTTCTGTTATGAGAACCACTCCGACGGACCACTCCATCGCTGAACTAAAAGTGAAAAAAACAAAATTATGAAAGCCATAAATGAACCATGGCGTCTTGTTCAAGATCTCAATTTTCTCCGACATGTTCAAGTTATTACAAGCCTAGATTTTTGTTTTCCAACAATTTTTATTCTTCTCGTCTCTTAAATTTTTCAAATACTATCCTAAAGCGAGAACCTTGTCTCCTTAAAAATAAGCTGCAGTTATAGTGTTACATAACACTATATATATATAGTGTTATAGTGTTACATAACACTTCTCAGTTGCCCATGGCCAGAAATTCCGGACATCTGAGCCCGCATTCTATCTGCGGTCTTACCACTAAAATAAAGATGGCGGGAAATACGAGTCGAAGTCGATAAAGAAATGTTCTTGATTATTCAGAGCTAAAGGCACTTTCTTCTGTCGTTCTTTACAACACACCCAAAAGAAAGAAGACATAGCTGCAACATGGCTCTTGTAATAGACGTTCTCGCTTTGCTCCATGCATAAACATCGCAAACAATCGCATCCGATGTGTACAGTGAAAATTATGTCTTCTGATGATACACATTGTCTACGAACATATTGCAAGCACTGATCATCGCTAACACTTACAGAGTCCTTAAACTTCTCAATTTGAATTAAATCTAGTAAGTTATCTGACATTTTTAACAAACAAAAACCGATCCGGTCTAGTGGTTGCGTAAAAAAAATTAATATTCCCGCGAAAATGTGACGCGTCCATGGGAATGTTTACTGGCCAAAAGTACTCTCCATTGTCCTTGTATCCCACAATTCTCTACTGCATTAGAAAGCTTGTTTTTCACTGAAAATTTTGATACCAAACATGGCGGAGTTTGCTGCAAAATGCGAGTTTTTTGCCCAAAAATATGGCATGTGGTTCTCGGATCAACACAGACAAGACGCTCGCGTGGCATTTGATATCTTCTCTTTTGGTAGAGCTGATTTTTGCTACTCTGAACTGTTTTTGAAGGCAATTAGCAGGGCGATGAAATCAGCCTCGAAGGTGAAAATTGGTACTATAGCACATCATATGGTGCTTTTCCTCAAGCGATCGCGGCACTTGGGATATCCCGATTATGTTGTCTGCTATAGCGGATCAAAATCTGCTTGCGATGCAAATATTGGGTTTCAAGCCTCTGTAATATAAATCGTTGTATGAGCCACGGTTCCAAAATAAACATCGATGAAAAGCAGGGCCAGTAATAGCCTGAATTTCATCCGATTACTTCGAGTCGTTATTACTCCCTCAGTAACGTCTGAATCGACCGGCCGTTAATGTCGTCCAGTGACGTCACTACTCTTTGACCTTTGCTTTAATTCATGCAAAAAGTAAAACACGGTTTTCAAGTGGCAAACTGAGAAATATCGTTTGGAAATGTCTGCATGATACAGAATTGCTTTATCTTTTTCGATCGTAATTCATGTTTAACGTTCAAACTATCAACTGCACAACTCTGAACCGGTTGTACTGAATTCTATAATCAAACTCTGTCGCAATCACGCAATGAAATAAACACACACACGGAACACTTAGTTCAAAAACACATTCAATTTGATTTGCTTTAATTGAAAAGAAGCTATTTGGTCCTTAACGAAGAAAACAAAACAAGGAAACAAGAAAGAAAAGCTAACAGAATCATTACACTTGACGGTAAAAATAGCAAGAAGGTCGAATTATAACATGCAGATCTCAGAAAACTTCGCGTAAACAAAATCACCGGCCGCCAAAACCACAAAGCGGCTCTAAATGAAAAACCTACCGACTCTCCGGAACGATTCGTCTTTCGCAGTTCAATTTAGCATTTCAGTTTCGAAGACAAGGGCAATTTTGCTGTTTAAGATAAAGATTAAGCTTATCGAAATGTTTAAACTACACGAAGAATGCCAGGGATGCGATCCGTTGAATATCAAGCAACAATCCCGCTAAAATGTTTCATAATTATACATAATTATGCGAATGTTTAGACAATCAACCAATCAAAATCACTACCCGGTTTTCGGGTAGTGAGTGACGTCACTGGAGGGCATTAACGGCCGGTCGATTCAGACGTTGTTAAGAGGAGAAAACGACTCGAAGCAATCGGATGAATTTCAGGCTAGGCCAGTAACAATTGTTGATGAAAAGCAACTAATCAGAATAGCCGAGGAAACTTTTAAGAACTCGACCGCATCGCGGCACTTGTTCCCGGTAAGCCAGAACTTGCTCTATTTTATTTTGTTTTATTTCTGCCATACATTTCGTTTGAGTTTTTGGCGGCCATATTGCCAAGTAAACCCGCGCGTGCGCCGTCGCGTTGTCCGGAATTTCAGGCCATGCACCAAAACGCTGAACCGAAAAGGCTTGATAGCAAAAAAATAAGAGTCAATCTTGAGAGAACACCACACTAAAAACATTTCAATGTGTCTCTTGAAGTAAAATGGATCGAAAATCCTGTACGAAAAGCAATTTCTGCACTGAAAACAAGAAAACCAACTCACCGTTTAATGAGGCGGCCAAACTTCTAGTTTTCACCGTCGCGACTTCAGATCGACGCTGTGCCATTATGCTAATTAGTTCCAAGAATTGAACATTTCACTTCCGGATGACGTCCTCCTCGGCCGCGTCCAGGGTATCTTAAGGTCCCTATTATGTAGGACCTCTACCCACCAATGCAGCGATTGACCATTCTCACCTAGACTATAATTCAACTGGTTTACATCGCAGAACTTTGCATAACCATTGTTTCCAATTTCTCCTGAGTTTCAGGGTCGTCCCAAGAGAAATCTAAGACAATGGTTACGTAAATATTAGAGGGGTAAACAAGGTGCATTATGGTCTAGGTGGAAATGGTGAATATAAGGTTTGCAGAGCACTCCTCTGGAAATGTGTGGCAATTCTGTACAGTATGAGGCCCTGGCCAGTCCTCGGCCATAAAAAACGTAAACTTGTATTTCGTACCTTGGAATAGCCGTAAGGACTTCAAATTTCACACACAACCAGCTTCAGCAGTCAGTTTACACATGTATTAGCTATCGACTGTTCAACGTTGTTTTCTCCCGAGTAATAACGAAAATGGAGTCTTCGTTCGTGTGCCCAGTTATCGGCGAGAGGGCCCAGTTCTTGGCCACAAAAGAGTGAACACTTAAGCTTTATTATCATTTTTTGTTGTTAAATCACTTGTAAGGCTTTTGTTTTGATATTTCAATCACAAATTATCCTTAAAGAGCTTTGTTTCATGTTAGAAAAGGAATTGTTTTTGCCCACCTAGCTTTTCTCTTAAGTGCAGTCAAGCGAGGCTAAAAAAGAGTTGGGTATTTTATAGTCTCTCCAACGTAGTGTCCGTTGGAGAGACTATGGGTATTTTAATCACGGATTAAGTCTTAACTCATAGTTTTAATTCATGTCTATTGTTAGAAAACGTCTTTCTTTCATTCTTGCCACGGCGGATGAAATTGTATTTAAAATGTACTATGAGCGCTTTTTAGTGTTGACGGCGAGCAGGGTGGCCGAGAATAGGCAAATACGCAAAAGCACTAAGGAAATATTGAGGAGTAAATTTAGGTCAAAGAATAAAACAGGCCAGCAAAAGTTTGTATTTATCAGATAGCTTTATCACTCTATGGTTTTTATGCCAAGAATTGGCTCATTTGGGCCTTCTATACGGATAAAATATAAACTTGAATTAAACCATGCGATTCGAGTAGCCGTAAACAAACACGTTTTCGAGGAAACCAAATTCACCAACCTTCGCGTCACCTTGACTTGCCCACAGTATGTATCTGTAAACTCAAAACTCGGCAGGACAAAAGACAAGGAATCAAGCTACCTTTGGAAATAATTGCCTTTTATTCACATTCATTTGTGGCGCGAAAAATAAACGTTGAACAAAAAGTGGCTGAGAACTGGGCCCCATACTGTACAGTAGGAAAATCTTATTGTTAGCTAAACAGTTTTTCAAAGTTCATTTTCCTTTGTATTTTGAGAGAATGAGCTAAGAGGTAGAGCCCCATACACAACCCTCTCTCCTTGAAAATTATTTTGCGTAAATCTATTCTTGGCTTTGTGTCACACTGCGTAGTTATTTTAAGGACGTCACCTTACTGGCTTAGGGACTCCACGCTCTTATTAGTAAACTGCAAATGAAAATTAAATAAGAGATAAAATCTTACCTGTTTTGTTTTATCCTCGAATCTACTGTGGTGCGAAGTGAAATGGAAGTTGTTTTACGATGCGAAAACGATGTTCAATTCTTCGACGCTTTGACCTTTGTTAATTTCACAATGCAATGCTTTATGTGGTTTGGCTCGCATTTCACTGTTGGTGTCACGCGCTGGTTGTTATTGTCGACTCGCGTTTCATCGTTGGTTGTTAATTTATTAACAATCTGAATTAGAGAAAGAGAAAAGAGACAAGGGACGAAACTAATTCTAGGAACGATTTATTTTCAAGCCGTACTCAAGTATTACGAGCGGTTTTTTCAAGAAATTCATTCCAGCAACAGTTTATGGGATAAAATGTACGGTGGACCACTTTTTTTCTATTTAAAATAAAAATCTTCGTATTAAAAATGGTCACTAATTGATTAGTGACTTTTCGGTTTATGAATGCCTCCACTTGACTGGATCGGAAGTTAACTTTGCTTTTGACGTGTGAAAGTTTCTTGAGCTTTTCTGCTTGGTTCTGAGATTGTTTCAAGTTAGATTGCATATACATTCAGATACGGGCCAGATATTGCCTTGTTGTTTTCGTTTTAGCTGAATGGTCATCGTAGAATGTTACCTCGCGAGGCATTACTTTGTAAACTGGTCCAGTCAACTGGAGGCATTGATTGTACGAGAGCAGCTATCGAGTTTCGACCCTTGTCATTATTTATTATCGTGAATTCAAAAAGTTGATAAATTACTAACCAAGAATGAAACGCGAGACGATAATAACAACCAATAACACCAACAATGAAATGAAAGCCAAACCACATATTAAAGCATTGTGAAATCATCAACGGTCAAAGCGTCGAACTGAACATCGTTTTCGCATCGTAAAACAACTTCCATTTCACTTCGCACAACAGCGTATTCGACGATAAAACAAAACAGGTAAGATTTTATCTCTTATTTAATTTCCATTTGCAGTTTACTAATAAGAGCGTGGGTTCCCTATGTTATTGGTTGGTTAGAGTGGTACGTGTCATGTAATTATAAACTTGGCGGGAAATTCCTTTCTCTGCCGATCACGCACAGCAAGCGATATGACGTGCAAACTCTCGTCGACGAGTCAAAAGATTTCTAATGGGAATTGCGAAAAAACTGAATAGAGTAGCTGCCGACGAGCAAGACGGTCCTGGCTTGCGGAAGTTCAGCGGAGAAAGCGGTCCCAACTCGACGAAAATTGGTTATAAAGATCTTCAGTACATCAGTATACAAACAGCCAACAAACGTTTGTAAATGACCCTTAAAATTGAAGGCAAGGCTGATCGGAAAGCGTAGGGTTACAAATTTATCTGTCCAATATTTCTACTAGACAGAACTAGTCTTCATCAGCGGCCATTATTAAATTATTATAAATAACAACTGTGTCTTCGATCCCGGCTACGTCCATGCAAACCAGCGAGCTGTGATACCGTCGTATGTCGCGGTTTGAATCCAAGCAGAAAATAGGTTCTAAGTGGGTTCAAATATGGGCTGATTGGCCGCCAAACATTTCAATTTTGAGAGGGCGCTAGATAAATGTTCAATCAAAAAGAACAGTGTAGGCACACCACTCACTATAAATAATTGACGGAAACTGGAAACCGCGCATAAAAAGTATCTGGCGTCTGACCTGATTTGTGTTCGCACAGCGAAATATTCATCGCAAGTGTTAGACGTTAAGAAGAAGTAATTAAGTTTCAAACTCTCAAGAAAAAAAGCAAATTATGTGCTGTTTCCGAACGAGAAATATTCCTGGAAAAAAAGAAAAAATACCTTGCACATTTGCATAAACAACTGAAGCCAGCCGCTTATTAAAGGTTTCGTTATTCGCGCGCGATAACTTTTTCCTTTGGCCTTCGCGGTGTGTCAGTATATCAAGTATCCGTTACTTTAAATGAGGCTACCAGCCGTCAGAAAATCTCGATCTTTAATCTAAAAGTGAAATTTTGACTCCAAAGCTGTAATGCATTTTAAAGGAAATTTATTCCTAATTTATGGGTGAAACGAGTTGATCAAAAAACATGTCAACAACTTAAACCTTTAGCTTGCTAATTGCTATTAATAACGACAGTCAAACTTCAAACGTTTGGAGGCGAAACATGCCACGTTCACGTCAGAAAGTAGACCAGTCACGGGTTACGGAAACAAAAATAAAAAATAACCTTCGCAGAACAAGCGCAAACTTTAAATAGATGTCAAATAATTATCATGGGGCACAGGGATTCGCTCTCTTAGCTCATTCTCTCTTGATTTGTATATAAGGCTTGGGAGACACATTTACGTGCATTTGTTTGCAGGAAGCTGTATTTTTCATATTAAGAAGTAGTTTCTGCACTAACGCTGAGTTCCATAGAAACTAACCTAAGGACGCCTAATTGGCAATACTGAAAAAAACTAATGAACATGACGGCCGTGACACAGCCTCTTTAATTCTTTGAACAGTTAAGTTTACTGTAGGATATGTTTTATATCTAGGTCTACCGGCACCACCCCCCATGTTTGTATAATCGAGCATGCGCTGTGGCTGCTATGATTATTAGAATACACATGTGTGCACGAGTTACAAAGGTGTATGTTAACAACCTCGTTCCCAGGGTTTGAGAGAGAACCTAGGAACGAAGTTGGTGTGTTAGTGGTTAAATTCGAATCAATCCTTGGTTAATTCGTAAAGAAACTACACTTACCAAACCAGCTTATTCACGGGAAAAGCTTAAAATTTACATGAACCAAACCAATCCTGATCAGTCATTATGAATTTCTCGCTTCTTTTCAGATTACGTGATAGTTTTCTTTACCTTGGGTTTTCTGATGCAGGAAGCCTTAGAGGCAAAAAAACAGGGACACCATGTTTATATGTCAAAGTGGTGGAATATTGTGGACATGGTTATCATCTTTACCTTTGTTGTGAGTTATGTCATGTGGTGGATCTCTTGGGCTAGTTTTGGAAAGTGGGATCCACGGGAACAAGTTTTCGTAATCGCCGATGTGTTGTACGCAAGTGCCACGGTGGTGGCTTTCTTTCACTTAACGCACATTTTCCAGGTAAGTTAATAAATTTAAAAAGGCTAATTGTTAAAAGCATTTTGCTGTTTTGGGTCAAGTTCAGTCTGTGCTGAAGTCATTACTTAGTGCTTTACCCTTACAAAAAATGCTCCTGTGGAGGTATGTAGAAGATTTCAAACAAATTCCATCAAGGAGCATTAACCATAATATTCAGTTTTTTGGTGATTTTGAAAAAAGTGGCCCAACTTTTTCAAGTTTCAATCCATGTCCATCCTTGCTATCCGTTGACACAGACGACATGAAATAGTTTCAGTGCCTGAATATAGTCTTAAATGACAAAACTGGACCATTATTTTTGGAATACAATTGATGATAAAAAATATTTTAGCTTTTTAAGAAGATACATGTAGCAAGTAGCATGAAATAGCCCTTTAAATCCAAGAAAAGACCACACAAAGCGATGTTATCTGCTGACGAATCCTAGCACGTAGCATATCAAGTTGATAGCCAATGTTTTAATTAAGCGGTAATGGTCTAATTATGTAATTATTGATGAAAAACAAAGTTTACTCGTCCTGAAGCTTTTCTCTGCCTGATCTGTATCATTCCTTGTGTAAAAAGGTTAACCTATGGGCTACCAAGGCCTGTTATGGATATTAAAGGAGGTCAAAACTCCGAGCGCGTGCATGGAGCACACTCATTCTTGGTTTGTAACCACTTGACAAGGCGGCCAATGTTGGGGTCAATACAATCGAATTTCTCTCGAAGAAAAGTAACTACTTACTTTGGTAAACCTTGCAGAAACCTTGGCACGTGACTGACCGGACACAAACGAGCGATGGGAAATGGTGACATCAACAATCACATTGCCGAATACCGTTTACAGACGAAACATCAAATCGATTGGGACTCAGCGACATGTATTACGTATTCTACAGACTACTATCAACGACTCACTTTAGAAAGCTAGTTTACTAACTTAGGACAAACGCCACTGAACTGTAGTCAACAGTTACCGGCAAAGTACAAAACGACTTTTTGACGAAATCAAGCAAACTTATTACGGGATAACGACGGACTGGACAACTGACAGTTTTGACTAACAATAGACGACTGTTTAACTGTGAGACGGATCGAACCACACCAATTACATTGCGGGTCTTGATAGCCAATAACATCACGGCTTCACTGACAAACGACCAATAACATCGCGACGTAATTGACCAATCGGGTCAATAGCCAGAGCATGATACCATCAACTGAGGTGATACAATTCACTTTCAATTGACTCTGTACCGCAGAGGTTGTCAAAACGTTAGACACTGTCAACAACAACAGTTCTATTGACAGGAACTACGTTCACCTGGACGATCAAACTCGACCTACTTTTGAAATGACTCCAGGGTTCAAACCTTTCATAGTTTTACAAATATAATACTTGCGCATTTTTGAGTACTTGCTCAATCGCGCCCGGACTTCAGGGCTGAAAAACGTAATAAGCATGCTTGAACTTTTTTGCCCAGATCCCCTTGCCAGGCTTGAAAAAATGGTGGGATTTCAAATATTTTTTGGCCTAATAATAAAGCGTTTCCACTCTTAACCTGGAAAGAACAACCAGTTTGTCTTCAAAAGTTCCAAGCTGTGGTTATAACCTTTTCATGACTTAATTTTCTCGGAGAATACCTCATACTAAAACGGACTTTAATGACCTTAATTTCTTTGTTTTGTACAGGAAACGTGCATGCTAGGTCCGACTTTTTTCAAGATGCATTCAAAAAATGTGTTCATATAAGAACATTCCTGGATATATAAGGTCCAGAACCCCACTGTGGAAACACACAAAAAATATCTTTGTACAGTGATTTGCCCTTAGAAAATAATGCATGCCCACAATGTTTGAAGTCGCTGAACTTTGTCACACTCAAGCTGATATTTTAAACCCATGTTCAATCGGACACCTGTAGCTTTGCAGATCACTGAAATATGAACAAAATCCTCTATGTCAAGTTTTGGGGTTGATATGTGGGCAGAAAAAGAGTCAGTCTTTATCTAGTTAAATCTTCCCCAAAATCGATTTCAAAGTAACTTATTTTTAAACTTGATCGTTTCGAGCACTAAGAGAAATTATAAATTATGCTTTGTGTTATCAAGTTGAACATGCATAAGGCCAGTCTGTTTTTTTTTTCTCTGTTTAGCGTCGTCCGATCGACACAAATTTTTGGCAGTTTAAAAAAAAAAGGAAGAAAATAAAGCAACGACGTACTTTAAACTACTTTTCACTTTTAAATAATTCTTTTAATCCGAAAAATGAGCATAGTGTTACAGCATAGAGTAAAACAGGAAAAATAACAGGAATATTTTTTACAGTATATTGTGCATTTTGCTAATCCAAATATGTGAATGTTAACTTTTAAACCAGGGCCTCCTATTTCGAGACTTCTTGTGATTTTTTTAGGAACGTTACCAAATTGTATAATTAGTTATAAGCACAATTTTAAGGTTTAGTATGTCAAGTAACCTGCAGCTGTTAGTATTAACACGGGAGCATTGCTTTTAGCCTTGGCAAAATTAATATCTTATACTCATTGTGTCTGGTCCCAAATTTTTCAGATAGACTCTGTTTTGGGTCCTCTGCAGTTGTCGCTCTACAAGATGCTTAAAGATGTGGTTCGATTTCTTTTTATTTACCTCTTGCTTTATCTATCGTTCGCGACCGGCGTTGTGAAGGTTTATTCCTTCTACGTCGCCTCACAGATAGAGTTACAGAAGCAGAACATGACAAGCGACCCACAGGATTCCCATCCATATGACAAGTATGTACACATTTAAAGCTTGCCATGTCGACCGCTTATTAAGCGAGCTTTTTAAAAGGTGTCGTTGTTACAATTAAGTATAGGCAAAGGAAATCGGAGAGTCTCAAAGATAGTCAAATTCACTAATAAGGACACTTCTTGGTCAAAACATAAATGTGTCACTTTTTCCAAAGGTATATTATCGCCTTCACGTGATAGCTTGTCGATATTCACAGTGCTACGGTAGACGCGGCTTAATAAGCGACTAGTGCTTTTTGAGTGTTTCCACTGTCATATAGTCCAGAGAATGACGGCTTTATGTAAGCTGAGGATGTCGGAATTGGCAGTGCGATAATATCCAGTTTTATTTCTTTATATTGTCTTTCAATATTTCTGTATTTTTTACTTATGATGAATAACATGACCCGTTTAGTAAGGACACTTAATTAATACGGATACGCTTCCCTTAGTACCCGTATCAAAGGGATTTGACGTTTCCATTTTTCTTTTCATTCCCAGCCATCCCAATTCCTTATTGGCCATGTTTTGGTTGTTGCTCGGTCTCGTTGAAGAAGGTGATATCGCTGTCAAAGATCCCAGGTTTCGTCTTACGTCTGCCTTTGGTCGTCTGTTTTTGATGGCGTACGTGATCTGTACTGTGATTGTAGCCTTGAACATGCTGATTGCCATGATGAACAACTCATTCGAGAAGATCATGGTGAGAGAATAGTTGTTATGTTTACTCTCAAATGATAAAAGATAATTCTGCTTAGATATATCATAACCCAATGAAAAAAATATTGGGCCATTTGCACGATGACGTCTCTTTAGCTGATATGTTTTGTTTTCCCAATACAGGTCATTTGATAATACGCAAGAGAACTGTTTCTTTCAAATTTCCTCTTATTCATGTGCATGTGTGCTTATAAAGGTTCAAAGGTTCAAGTTCCCCTGGGACCTCCAAGCTAAAGAGGTCCCCTGGGTGATCCCAGTGAGGTTTAAATATCAAAAGCCTTAATTTGCTCAAGAAAGCAATACCCTGAAGAATTCTGGGACTGTAGTAAAATGACGCCATCGTGAAAGTGGCCTATTAAATAGCACAGCAGAAACCCACATATGATGGGATACCTGGCAAACGCAGGGTACTCCTGGGAATTCTTGGTGGGGGTGTGCCGCCGGTTCTCCCAATCCTGGCCCCATTTCAGACCAAAAAATGTCATTTTCACACCAGTTTTGAGACCTGGTGTCTCAGAAACTATGTCATCATTACTTAGATTAGAACGCCAAGTAAAATATTTTTTAAACCACGTAGAATTCGTATATTACTTTTTTTTTCTTATGCACTTGGAACTGAAACGACAAATACGTTCGTACACTTCCGTAGTTCCCTCACTGAAAAAGTATACCCGATTCGATACCAAAATGGGCAAAATGTATACCCGTTTTTAGATCGAAACGGCTTAAAAACCATACCCTTTGGGGCCACACTTACTTATATGGCTTATGTAAGATAGTACCCCGCACCCCCGCCCCGCCCTGGAAAACAAAATGTCACCCTTCCAACAGAGCCGTTCTTTTGCTTGGTCTATTTTCGCGCACTCGAGAAAGACGCTGCATGAGTTGAGTAAGATCTTTTCTGAGCATGCCCGGCATGTTGATAGGATATAGGCCTAATAGCTGTGCGGTTGCTTGCTACAGAGGGCTCACTTGTGACCGTCAGTTTTTCCTCCTAGCTCAGGAAGACAAAAAGATTAAAGGTTGTCTGAATATCAACACACCAAAAAGCCAATCGTTTTTGCTTTTGTGACACCTATGAATGCTGCTGTTTCAGTAAGCAACCAGAGTTGCGTTTCAGTTTCAAATTGTATCTTGATATTTTTCAAGAAGGCCAACTTTTCTCACTGAAACATATCTAAATTTCATCCCGCTTTTAAAAAAGTTTGAGACAAACTAATTGGAAAAGGGTCAAGACCTGAGATGGACCAGATCTTCACAAGGGACACATCTATGGTTACATTATATGGATCGTTTTTCTTGTTGTTGCTACATATGATAAAAAACAAAGATGATTACACAAACAAATGAAATGATTTCTCAGGGTCATTTTTCATTTGTTTGGAAACCTAGCTAATTATTTTGACTAATACACCAATGAAAATAGAGAGATTTGTTACCGGAAATTTAAATAGAGTGTTTATATGTAGTTTATAGTGAATGTATCTCCAAATAATCCATTACCCAATTCTAAAAACTAGCTAATACTCAGTGCAGAAGCATCTGTCGTTGAAAAATTACTGAAGCCTTATGAAGAGGTAAGGGGAGGTTGGAAAACACGATGCATCACATATCATCATTACCTTGTGTAGGACAATGCAGATGTTGAATGGAAGTTTTCAAGAGCACGGATGTGGCTGGAGTGGATTGACAAAGGAAGCACGATACCAGCGCCTTTAAACCTAATCTACTACACTTTTTTTGGGCTGTATAAGTTTTGTGGCTGGTGTTTGAGAATCTCAGTTGAGAAATGCCCATGTTTTAACCAGGTTTGATGTTTTAATTCTATATTGATACCCTATATAAGCTGAGAGAGGAGAAGTCATTACGTCACGTTGCCATGGTAGCAAAATTTTTGGATGACAACAAACTGATAAAGTCACTTAAAAGTCTATTCGCTCTATTTCAAACTTTACCGATCTTATTCAATTTCATTTAATTTGGCAAATCTTGGCGAAATTTTCCCTGGGACCGTATCTATCGTTATCTAAGTTTAGAAAAAGAAATCGACAAATTTTGTGATGTGTTAACCTACTCTATAAAAAAGGCTCGTGAAATTAGGATGTTTCATGTCGTAGTAACTCGTAGTGGTTCAACGACAGCAAAGAAATGTGCAAAAAAGCGTGATGCACGTGCAAATTTGTTATTTGTTAATATAAACATGTTATTTTTCGCCGTTCTCCTTGCCGTCGCTGTCTCCGTTGGTTTTGTTGTCATCCAGAAATAGTGCTACCATGGTAGCGTGACGTCACACTTCTCCTCTCTATGCATAAATTAAATACTCTCGGTTTTCGATATCCACTAACTAGATTAATCCACTATTAAAATTACTGCGCAGGGGAATTACTCACCTGGTGTAAGAAACGGAAACTCGCTTTGTTGTAAGTTTAATCGCTTTAATACTCGAAACCGGTACAAATCTTAATCGTAACAATTTAACTCTCGTATTCTCGCTTACAATGAACCAAAACCTAACTCGAAGACATGGCAAACAAGCACATGTAAAAACTAGTCACGTGATATATTTATCACGCCATGTAAGGAATAATAAAATGTTCACGATAGAAGTGTCAACCAAATGATTCTCACACATGGTACAGGCCAAGGGAAAAATTCGTTGACTCTACTTTACACAGCTGACTTTTAACCTCAAAATGTAATCAAAACCCCCCGTTCCTATTCCTTGCTTTTGACAACTTCTGGCCATCCATCCAACGTAAGGCCGCCAGTGTCCATGGACTGTCTTATAGCATCGGCTTTGACCCAAATCCCCTTCGATGTTGGCGTCTACCCTGATTCAGTCACAGTATGTTCCATTGTACGTCTTAAGGCAAAAATCTAGCTTAAACGTTTCTTTTAGTCACTACCTGTTGTTTCAACTTTTATTCAATAATGACTAGGATAAGATAAGATAACTCGTTTATTAAAAACCACAACTAGCAGCCATAAGCTGAATTACTTGTGTTATATACATGTTGATAAAAAAACAAAAAACAATCACACAAAGCTAAAATACATCAAATCTAGTATAAAAGTTCTATTAATTTTACAATTGCATGTTGCTTATCTGCATAGTGCATTATAAAAGAATTTCTAAACCTCTTTGTTTTACTCGTGGGATTGAAAACATAGGCCTATTCCTAATTTCATTGTCATTTCGCGCGGGCAGCAGGCCAGCTAGTTTATGCTGGCCATCGCTCTCTACAATTTGTTTAAACAGAGTGCAACATAATTCCTCGCGTCTATGAAACAGTGTTTTAAAACCCGCATCTTCCAGGGCCTTGCTATGCGAGACCTCTGGGAATAGAATCCTTAAGACCCTTTTCTGAACCCTCTCTATTTGGTCGGACAAATAGGCTGGCAAGCTGGAATGGAAAGCCTGGCATGCATATTCTAGGACGGAACGAATGCTAGCGCAATAAAATTGAATTAAGGACTTATGGTCTATGCCAGCATGCTTAAGTTGCTTAAGCAAATAAATCCGTCGAGACGCTTTCGCAGTAATATTATCGACATGATCGTTTCATTTAAGGTCATTCCTTACCGTGACGCCTAATATTTTAGCTGATTTCACAATTTCAAAAGCATTACCATTAATTAGCCTTACGAGAAACAGTGTCCAAGTTACTTTCCCTTCGAAAGTCTATTCTGAGTTCTTTGCACTTATTATAAGTGAGTTCAGTTTGAATCTATTGTCATTAGACAAACGAATCACATCATGTATTGCATCTTGGAGCGTTGATGCACCAAACTTGGGAACAATTTCCGAGACCGTAGTGTCGTCTGCGAATTTCCATATGGAAGAGAGGGTGTTACTCATTGTGAGGTCATTGATCATAACCAAAAAGAGCCATGGGCCAATCCGGGTTCCCTGTGGAATTCCGGCCGGAACTGGTTTAGAATCCGAAAAGCAATCAGAATTAAGTTTGACCCGTTGATATCTGTCTCGTAAAAAGTCCGCCACCCAGTTGACAACGGTGGGTTTTACTCCTAGACTACAGAGCTTGGCGATCAGCAAATTGTGGTCAACCGAGATCAAAGGCTTTCTTGTGGTCCAGGAGTGCAGCTCTAACATGGGCGCCAGTCCCGTCAGTGGCTTCAAACCAGTGATGTAGCATTGAGATGAGTGCGAACGTAGTGCAGGAATCTGGTATAAAACCAAACTGGTTTGGGTCCATACACTCGAGCATCAAGGGTTTGAGTTCTCGGTCTATAACAAACCTCTCCGCGACTTTGGACAGCGTAGATGTTAGGGATATGGGTCTCAAGTCCTTGTTAAAGTCTTCAATAGAGGCACCCTTGGGAACAGGTGGAACATCCGCTAGCTTACTAGATTGCCAGTTACAGTTTCATTAATAATTTGTTTTGTCTTTTGTAGCAAGATGAGGAGAGAAATGACCAGGGAGATCAAGTAAGTGCACCTTTAGATTGCATTGTTGTGTTCAAAACATAATTTGTTCCAGTTTTCGCCTCGACTCTGAAGCAGTTTATTTAGTGAAATATCTCAAACATGTTATGGTGTGGCTCATCACTTTTTGTTATAGACCCCACCCGTGAGGTTTAAACTGTTTTTTCTTTAGAAACCATACATTTTAACTATAAAATCGCTAAAATTTATTCCGGGAAACTTTATTTTGATGCGTTTACTTGACTAGGATTGGACTGATGCTTTCACCTGAATCGTGGCGTTTTACTGATATTCAAAAAAATTCGATGTGGGGGAGGAATGTCAATTAAAACTAAAACCGATCCATGTGAAAATGTTTGATTTGGTTTACCTTACTAAGTATTTCCGCGGCCGGAAAAAAAAAAATTATTAAGAAAAATTGAAAAATAAACAATGTAACGTGACCTGTTTTGCTTAATTATTGATGAAATGAAAAATTAGTCAACCGATTCCACCTAGATTCAAACGAGGAACAATAATACAAAAACTGAACTTAATATCTTCTGTCTGGCCTTTTGCCAGCGAAAACTTCCTTTTCGTGAACGGTCGCTACCATTTTATGACACTTCAAAGTTTTTGATCTGTTATTGCATGAGAATGGTCCTCTTTCAAGGAAAGACGATCGCAACCCAGCCAGAGTAGAACCGGGACCTTTCGTATTCCAATCTTTCTCCCTAAAGTAAATAACAGTTGAGGTGACCCTAGCCCTTTCTATAGCTTTTGACGTAAATTTAACTTGGGCGTCAACGTCGCTCTTTTTTAACACTATGGAAAACGTATCATTTGCCTTACTGTACCTTAATCCAAAGAATATATTACATCTATCATGACAAAAGGCTTGGTTATCATTGGTGGCATCGACCGTTAAAAATGACATCCACCGTTTACGAAAGGAAAATAGGCGTCGCTATCCCATTTTTTTATTTTCCAGTAGTTACTTTCCTGGACTTGACTTGGTTTCTTACGTAACACGAAACTCAAGGCTACCGATTTTTCAAAGGTTAGCAAATTTTGGAAAGGTCTGGTAAATTTTCACAGAGTTATGATCATTTCATGGTTTTTATTTCTTTGTGCAATAATGCGGTATTGTAACTTGGAAAAGTGACTCTCGACTCAGCAAAATTGGATCTAGGTCTAATCTCAGCGGGCTTTAATGGCATTGAACCATATGCCGATTTTTGCAGATAAGAAAGTGATAATTTTTGCATTACGTTTCATTCAGTTTGTTGTCTATTCCATGCGGAATCCTGTTGTTTATCGAACCACGAAAAGAGTAG
This sequence comes from Porites divaricata, assembly GCA_038088405.1. Classification (NCBI taxonomy): domain Eukaryota; kingdom Metazoa; phylum Cnidaria; class Anthozoa; order Scleractinia; family Poritidae; genus Porites; species Porites divaricata. The sequence continues at coordinate 6,173,537 of JBBMOI010000003.1, forward strand.
CGTTTTGCTAAGTATTTAAGTTGTTATGTAAACCTTATCCAGGCACTCTTTCGCTGTAGTTCACTTAAAAATTTGTAGACTGAAATGACACCGGTTTCAGGGTTCGTACTCGCCTTAAAAGTCCTTGAATCTCAAAATAAAAATTCAAGGCCTTGAAAGTCCTTGAAATTTCTAGCTAATTTCATCCCACTTAGATTCTAGAGTGCCTTGCATGAAAATATATGCTACTGGGAGAAACGTAGCAACACGTAATAGTAAAAGAACAAATAAATAACACCACTCCGAACGTCGATCAAACGCCCCATGCACATTTGTCCTGTTCTTGGTTATATTCATCGCTCTGATTGGTTGAATGTCTGGAATGTTAAGGGCCAATGAAATGTTTTGTCCTATATATTCGCTCTGTCTGCGAAAAGCCATGTGCGTTGAGTGCAATTTGATGTCAAATACATCCTCCAATGTTGTGGGTGGGTCTGTATTATACCATCCACTGTACGATCCTGAGTTACATGTTACATAATAAATGTTTGACGAGGGCCTTAATAGCGTGTGCCAGTCAAAGCAAATGGATATTCACATTCGTTCATGGAATCAGGACAAACACGAGGTTGAAAGTCGCTATCCTTTGAGTTTGCAGTGCGTGGAGTCCTTGAAAAATGGAAAATATGTCCTTGAAAGTCCTTGAAAAGTCCTTGAAAAGTCCTTGAATTTTTAGTCCAAAAAAGCGTACGAACCCTGCGGTTTGAAACTTCGCGAAGTCAGTTTACTAAATAAATATTCTAAAATTTGCGCCATTTTAAATTTTGAGTCGTTGGAATGCTTCTTAGGACCATTAACTTACTGCCCGGCGTCAGGCAAAGGCTTTTAATCGGCTTGTTGTTGTTTTAAATTGCCAAGTAGTAGAATGAGTTGATATTTTTGCTAACCCGATTTTCAAAAATCCAGGTATAGTTATATTTAACAAAATACTCACAAATAGTGGTTATTAGATTTTATAACATAGCCCGCGTGCTTACCCTATATAACAGGGCGGATAAAGGTTGGGCGGTGAAACGATCGCGAGCGCCCCGCTCTTCATTCAATGTGTGATGCGGAATAGGACTGGCACGAGCTCTCTTTCCGTGCTTCCTGTACGCTTGAAGACCGGTGAAATCGTATTTTCTTTCTGTAATTTCAGGCTACAATGTTAAATAGATAAATTTGTTTCATAACTATATTAATAAACAGTTTTATATGTTAATGTTTGTATGGCTAAAAGTCAAACTTGTCGGTCGTGTAATGCCAAAATTTGAGTTCAATTGCCTCCTCCTTCCGCTAAATATGACCTAATCGTCTTTTGCCGTTTCGTTTGCAAAAGCTTAACACTTCTTAACCGTACTTTTTACATATGTTAAAGCGGGATAAATTTTACATCACATAAAAAAAAAATTAGCTTGATATATTTTGATATAGTGACATTGTACTAATTCAAACATTGCTTCTCGGGAGCAACGCGCAATGGCGATTCGAGCAATGCTTCGCAAATCCGGCAACCGCACGTAAACAAAATTTATTGAGGTTAATTGTAAGGTTTTTTTCTCCGATTTCTCTCTAAAATAAAACAAAGTAAACAGTCAACACTGACGAAAAACTAATTTTGAAGTTCCGAAGAAACAGAAAGACGTATGAGATGTTTTCTTTTTTTTTTTCAAAATTAAAAGAAGGATGATAGTGATTGAAATTAGCATAATTACACCTTGCACGAGCTGCACGCATTTATAAAATACCGGTACATGCGTTATCTAGTTATGAAAAACCATCTGCTGTCTTTTAGTTTTGCCATGGATGACATGGATGAGATTTTCCTTCGTGCTATAGACAGTATTTAGTTGTTTTTGTTTTGGAAAATATAATTCAGTGATGGTAGAGTCATGGAAGTAACCAGAGAAACCATTTGAAAGAGATGTTTGTTTTCTCCAACTAAACCTCCCCCAAGAAAAATTAGCAACATTTGCCTCTTGGAGTCAGCGTATCAGCACAAAGGAACGAGGAAGGAGTGCAAGAAAGCAACTCAAGCCGCCATAATTCAGTGACAGCGGCAGTGTCTAATGGACAAACCACATCGCAAGCCTTGACGGAAGTCGAAAACATGCGACATTTCTAAACAGAGTCCCAGTCCACTGCATCACACCTTTTTTGCTCGAACGCGCTCGTTTCACCGCCCAACCTTTATCCGCCCTTCTATATAAGTCCCATTGAGCCGCTATGAATAAATTCTTTATTTACGCACGCCCGTGCGTAAATAAATATTTTTTTTCATGATGACGTGTTCAGCTGCGTTTTCGTCTCTCTTCCTAAGTACCCAGAAATGGACGGCAATAATGAAAAACTTTCTAGATTTTTTTGGAAATTTAGCATCGTTCTACCCACTCAAACTAACAGCAAAACCGGTGAAGATGTTTCGCAAATAATGAAGCCTAAATGATTCGTTGAAAAGTCTGCCGTAAAGGCTGACATTTAAGTGGGAAAAGACCAGAAATTGGTCTGTGTCGGAGAATATCCAATTTGTTTAAAGTGTCCTCCGTTTCTAACGTTTTTTTTTTATCCTTTAAAAAACAAGTTAATTATAAAGTAAGCTCTCAATAACGAAAACTTTTGCACTTTTGTTATCGCCAAAAAATCCGACCAAAGCAGGAAAATTTCTCTTGCAATAACAAGGCAAATTACACAAGAAGACATAAAATTTAGTACTCACAAAAATAACTGCTGCCATGCAGGTCTTCTCAAGAAGCCGTAATGACCAGCCAATGTTCGTAAATGTATATTAAGTTTAAAGAAGGATGACAGTCGTCTTCGTTAAAAAACAAGTTTTCTGGATTATGCCGAGCAAAACGTAAACATCTTTTCAGCAAATCTAAACCATACTCCACGACTTATACGAACATGTTAGTATTTTAACTTTAGGTGAACTTTAGACTTTTGCCTTTGATTATGCTTAGTTTCCATTGATCGTTAACGAATAAAGAAGCAAATTTTCTTTCTCAGTTTTACTCAAGAAGCTAGAGTTGCACTTGGCTATCACCTCGTGCAACTCTTACGCACCTTTCGTGTTCTCCAAACTTCTCGCGTGTATCATCCGCGTGCATCGACATAAGCATGCTAAGCACGAACAAATTCTCAATTTTCACAGCTAATAGTTAGAAATTGGAAATCGCAGCTACATAATTGATTTAAGGCTATCTCTTGACGCTATTGTCTTATTACATTGAACTGACTAGAGAGGAATTTATATCGGAGTGAACGACTGCTAATTCATTTACCTTTTTAGGGACACAGAAATAAGCGAAATGAGACATTGAAAGATTTGATCGTGAAATACCTGAAAGAACACTATTTGGAAAACAACGAGAAAGAAAGAGCTGACAGGTACCATGATAAAGCAAAGGACGTCACAGATGAAGCAACCAAATTCACTGGTGACTCGACAAATCACCAAAAATATACAAGAAAACATCAGTCTATTGAGAGAAAGGGTGGATCGCGCCATGCGAAAGAACTGACTGAACTCAATAAGGGCTAGGCAGCTTGGCTAAGTGATTCACATATAATGACAATAACTGTAACAACCTCAGTTTGCCAAGCGATAACAGCCGGTTTCTTTATTGATCGACTGATTCAGTTTTGTTTAGATCAGGTAGGTTCTATTTTGAATTAGTTCTGTTTTGAAGTAAAGCTTGCGGTATTTTTTTTAGCTTTTTTACAATAAGGTTAAGGGGAAGAATCACAACACCGATAATGAGTAAAGCAATCAAATAATCCTTAAGAGAGCTGCGGACTTTTTTTTCGTAGACATATAATTCTGCAAGCAGAATACTGCAATGCTGATTGTACTACGTGAAATTTAACTCTGCAAGACATCAACAAGACACCGAAAGAACTCAAAACATAGCGGGTTTGTAGCCATAGACAGCTGTTTCGCCCTTTTGGGGGCTCGTCGGTATGGCGTAACAGAGAAAAACTGATGCAAAATAACCGCGCACTATGATTTTAAGCCCTGACCCAGAACTCTCAACACCCACAGAATCACGACATACCACGTGCTTTCTGGGGGGCAAGAGTCCAAGTGTCAAGTTGATGTCTCGCAGAGAAAATAAAAAAATTGGCCAAAACCAACCTAAGGAAATGGACAAAACCATGCAAAAATTACAGCATATCGGATCTATAAAAGATCTACGGTCCAAAAATACATAAAGTACAAACATAAACCACGAGGAGTTTTTCGAGTTTTTCTCTGTTACGCCATACTGACGAGCCCCAAAAAGGGCGAAACAGCTGTCTATGGCTACAAACCCGCTATGTTTTGAGTTCTTTCGGTGTCTTGTTGATGTCTTGCAGAGTTAAATTTCGCGTAGTACGATCAGCATTGCAGTATTCTGCTTGCAGAATTATATGTCTACATTTTTATTTTTGCTGATCAGGTCTTTACAGATCCTACGTTCTCGAGCTCGGCATATTCGTTTGCGGTCCAGTGCAGTCCCTCGTGGTTTATGTTTGTACTTTTTTTTCGTGTCGGCAAAGACAAAAACTTGCAGACAATAGTAGCGGGAAAACATTCAAACTTCATGCGTTTCTATAACAAAAAAAATCCATATTACGAATTAAGTAAACAAGAGCGAGAAACAAACAGAGAATTAAAAAACTAGAATCACTTCGTGAATTTTACCGGGCCACTTTTGTCTTGGCGGCCGACGTGGAAGGGTCGTTGTCATCGACAAAGTTTTACAAGGGCGTTAAGACTGAATGGTCCTAGGAGATGGAATTGCTCATTTTCACAGGTCAACATGAAGTAACGATTGTTCTGAGTATTACATTGAACTATAAAGCTTATATGAACATCATTACAACAAAATAAGTATCCCGTGGGTATAACACAACTTCTATTATTTTCTTTTAAAACACTTTCAACTACAGAGTCCTTATTAACAAGATAACACTGTGTTAAAGAGCCCTGATTCAAGTGTGAGTATTTTATTTTGACTTCTGCATCATAGATTGTTATAATACTAGGCATTTTGCCAACACGGTCTACATTACACATCTCATAGAACAAACATGTATGTTCATGGAGAGCCTGTAGTGTTGAAGAATCCCAGTAAGTGCATGATTTGATGACAGAGAAACAAACTGCATATATGGACATAATAAAATGCTTATTTATTGATGACTGAGTATCATTTGTTAATTCATTGCATATTGAAATGGAGGCATTTGATTGTAAGGCAGTGGTTGATACATAGTGGCATTCATCAATATGACCTATAGTAATTGTAGAGGAAGTATTTCTTTCCTGAACTGGGTAAACAGTAGTAAGTGGTGCAAAACCTTGATTAGATTCTACTATTTCTATAGTAACATTTAATGCATCTGCAACTGCTTGAATGATAAGTGCATCAGCCCATGTACCTTGAATACACATATTATTCAGATATCTAAGCCATGAACTTTCGGTATTACTCTCAATAAATCTTTCTGGATTGTCTCTCATAAATTGAACCCCAGCAGTACGTATACGCAAATGATGGTTGCTATTGCCATATAATTGATGTGATACAGATCTAAAGAAACAATCACCCGCACCGCCAACATCTATTGATTGTAAACCAAGTTCACCTAATCTTGACTGCATCAAATTCTCAGAGCAAATAGGAGAGGTCAACTGCATTGTTGAGCTGTGATTTTGCATAAAACGTCTAATTATTACTTCATGATGATCAGTGTTGTATTGAGTAGGTCCTGGATTCTTCTCAACATCTTTACTTAGTTTGAAATTCACATAATTGGTCATATGACGCACACAATTGCAAGAAAACAATGATAAATATCGATGTGCTTTACATTTTAGTTTCATTATCCTGTGATAATGCCTGCTAAAGAAAGACAACAAATAAGCTTTCTTGGGTATAGCCATTTTATTTAAGTTAATTATCTTTGGATCGCGTTTGTTATTACATTTATATCGTGCATGACAAAGTTTCCTCACCTTATTAACATAGCGATGGAGTTTTGAAGACTTCGGTATATCAATCGTTGAAATCTTTTTGAAGACAAATTTCTTCAACATGCTATTCTTCTTGTTGAGACCTCTTAGAAATGGCAATGGAATTCTGCTCGGTTCACGAGCACGTCTAGATCACCTTGTAGCACGTTTTTTAAGATGATATAAAGTTAGTTTTGATAAGTGTTCGTTTTGATTCTCGATAACTTTCACGATGGAAGGTTCACTCAATGTAGATAGCTTTGATAAGTCGCTCCTATTCTCGATAAGTTTCACGATGGAAGGTTCATTCTTAAGTGATCGCTCGTAAATTTGTCTCTCCAAATATTCACTCTTAAATTTTCGCTCATAAACTAATGCATCTTAAAGGTTCAGGAACAAAAAGCTATAATCTTTTTCTTGAATGTCCTCCATGCCTCGTGCTTTCCAAAATGGCGGATAAGATTTCAATGAGCCAGCGAGTAACGAGCCAGCGATATATCTTAGTCAGCGATATATCCCTAACAATGAAACGTTGAAAAAACGGACCGTCTGCATTTTAAGACCGGTTCCAGCCTTCGGAGAAGGCTGGGCCCCGGTAAAAAGACTTTAGAAACCTAATATTAAATATTGGTGGAAACGGCTAGTTCTGAGAGCGTTATACATTTTCAAAATAGGTCACCTGGGCAATTTTGAGCGACCTTTTGACCTTCGAAATTAGTGGAAAAAGAAACCTAGAGCTCTTTACCCCGATTTTTCTTTGCATGAAGAAGCCTTTTTTCTCTTTTCTAGCTGATATTACCAATTAAGGATACGGTCAGTATAATATATAGATTTAGCCAGGGCTAAAAGCAAATGTGAAGGGCGTTATCCTGGCCAAGTGTACAAAAGCCATACATAACATAACAGAACATTTTATCAGCATTCCCATATACAGAAATGGTATTGCTTTTTAACTATTACAATTATAACTTTAGTATATTTAAAATAATCAAATAAACAGATAGTATTTAAAAAGTAGGTTGAGTTTGATTGTCTGGGTGAACGTATAGTCCTCAATAGGACTGTAATGTTGTTGACAGTGACACGTTTCGACAACCTGTGCTGTGGTCACCTTCAGAGTCAAAGTGAGTTGTATCACGTCCGTTCATGGTATTATACTCGGGTTATTGATCTGATTGGTCAATTCCGTCGCGGTGTTTTTGGTCGTCTGTCAGTTAAGCCGTGATGTTATTGGCTATGAAGACTCGTAATCAGTAATTGGTACGTTTCAATCTGTCTATTGCCGGTGTTAATTATAACGCTTGACCTGGTTTGACTGTAAGTGATACTTTTGGTAAAAAGTCATTCGATCCCTAAGCGAGACGACAAGCATAACGTCACTTTTATATGAAATATGGGAGTTCCCCAGCCTCCCCTCCACTCCACGGATTGCAAGCTCGTGGCGAGGGAAAACTGTTGAGACGTGGAACGAAAGATGATTTTTTAAAAGAATTTTGCGAGACTGGATGCTATCTTTAGGTACTTAACAGTATGGTAATCGTTAACCGGAACTTTCATTCGGAAGGTCGATGCTAGCCTGCAGTGCAGGCGTTTTTTTTGGGCGCGCAAATGTTTTTGCTCGCGAAAGTGCCATGTCTAAACTTCCCGAAGAGAGGAGATTGGGCGAGTCAACTACTCTCCCCAATCTTCCACTGTCATTAAATCAAAGATGGCGGCTACAACAATACGAACAAGAAAAAGGTTTCGCCCACCCAAAATACGCCTGCACTGCAGGCTAGGTTGATGCATTCCTTAACACTTAACGTTATTACAGATACTACCTCGTTATTTCCAAACCCGCATTAAAACCCGTAAACAATCCATCGACATCAAGAGGTGAATCTTCATCAACCGTCGAGAAATGCACGAGTTCATTCGACATTTGCACATCTCCCATAATACACCTCAGTCATTTGCCCCCAAAATTATGCATAAGCATTGCCTTTTGTTTGTATGGGGACCGTCACTATAATTCACCGGAGACATCAAAAACAAAGGCTAAGGCATTCTAACAGTTCGATTTGTTACAAGTAGTAATTCTTATCCATTTGCGCAAAGTTGTTTTCATCCGTTTCCTTGATTTCTTTAACTCCTTAACAGTCTCCCTCAGTTCGTCACATTCAAATTGTAAATCACCATTCTTTTCTTCGCTTTCTTTCAGGTTATCTTCTAACAGTTCAATCTGGTACAAGTAGAAGTTTTTATCCACCTGTGCATAGTTCAGTTCATCTTCCAAACTCTTTAACTGTCTGTCTTTTTTCTTGATGGCTTTTCTTAGATTTGTAAATGCTCTTCCCTGTATTCTTCATTAGCATTGCGACGCTTTAGTTCAAGTCTTAAAGCTTCAACTTCTTTCTGAAAACTTTCATTCTTGCTGTGAACTTCTTCAATATCTTTCTTCATCAGAGCAAGCTGGTCCTTTAGCTTTTTGTTTTCTTTCTTGAATGACTCAACTAAAGCGTCCCAGGAATCCTCACCATTATAACTGCCTTCTTCTAACTATACGTCATCTGGAACATTCAAAACCTTGGTGTCCTCTGTTTGTATGCTGCACTCCTCATTCATTTGTCTGACGACATCATTGCATAATTGCTTTACACACCAGTTCACGCTCTCCCAAGCCATTGTGATTATTGTCACAGGGATTTTCACAAGACGATTCCTCAAATGGTTACTAACTTTTTGTTGGTTTTTATTTTTTTTAACTCTTTTGTTGTTTGTTCTTGCTTCTCGCCGTTTTGAAAGTTTTTCTCTAAAAAGTCACTTGTAAAATATCAAAAACTGCTGCGCACCAAAAGTAAGTACACACGCACGAAAAGCTGAAGCGAAATGATTTTTTTCTTTGAATGGCTATGGAAACGTATTTAGTCACAAACGCTGCTCTGAAGACGAGTTTTCTTCGAATGCTCGCGCTAAGACATTCTACAGGCAAATATCGTAAGACTTTCCGAATTCATTTTGAATTTAGCCTTCTTTGTCTAATCCGCTGATTAAAATCAAGTGTTCTCTAAAGGCAATAAAAAAACCCTTTCTTACAGCGTAAAGGAAGCTGACAATCTTACAATTTTCGTGAAAAACAACGCCAGTTGAAGATCGCTTGAATTTCAGTTTAAACTTATGACAGTTATAATTTTGCCGTTTCTGAAGGGATATAAATACTAAATGTTTTTTTTTAATTTCTTAAGGTTTTGTTTAACGAACGTGTTTTACTTAAGCTTAAGCTTAAGTGTAAGCTTAAGTGCATGATAATTGACAAAAATAGTTTAAAGTGGTTTCATTTTGCCACGGAAAAAACTTAAGCTCACCTGTCCATGTATCGCTGAACCTCTCCACAGTTTTCAAGTCCAACCAATTTTGAACAAGTCTTTTGGACGCCAGTTTTCCCATTCTTTCTTTCAAAAGTTTTAAATTACATGGTGAAGATACGAACGAGTGAAGAAGAGCTTTTTCACCATAAACTCCACATTACAATGATATTAAAGATGTCGAACAAGCTAACTGCTGTCTTCCTTCCGAGTTCGGAAATTCCTTTCATTCATTGAAAAGCTGGCACTGGTTTGAACGGGCTCCATAGGTGTCCAGGCGTTTTTTTCAACTCATCTAGTCAGGATTCCAGAAATAAAACTATCTGCTCAAACCACGATTTCAATGTCCAACCCAGGTAAGAAATGCGTCTCGACCAATCAGCGTTGAGCAAATTTCCCCTGTTTGGCCTATACCATATCGGCGTTCGTTGCACTAAATTTCGCTCCTTGAAAAGATTCGAGATAAAAATGACTCATCTATAGTTTGTGTTGTGTCTTTTACTTTCAGTTCGCTTCTAAAGCCATTTTAGTTTAAGCATGGTTCAATTTTCCCTGTTTCCATCCCCCCGGCACCCTCAGGGACAAGTCCAGTCCTTCGGTCTATGGGGTGGCGATTTCTTTAAAGCAGTCCTATCCCGCGTCATGGGGCGGGGCAAATCGAAACTGGCTTCTCCTTGTCTTTATGAAGTACGTTATTATTGTTTTTTTTTTTGGGGAAGCGGGGGGGGGGGGGGGGGGGGTAAAGTTTTATACACCACGCTTTTCTAACCCGCCCTCTCCTGGGACGTAATAAACGGTCGGTCCCTAAGAGTTTTTTTTCATCGTTTCCTTTTTCAAATTTAGTATTCATGTTGTTACCGTATTGAACAGGTGTTAGTCTTCTTTCAATAAACTTTAGAAAGCGTGTTTTCGGGGCTGGGGAATTGTCTATTTCAGCGGGCCAGGAGGTTGGGGAATAGAACACCAATAAAGGAAAAAAATTGCAAATCCCTGGGGGCTATGCCCGTGCGGAAATGGTAACAGGTTAAATGTATTTTCTTATAAAATTCAAATTCTAACTTTCATAGAGTCTCAGGGCAGCCTGTGCCTTTGACAGCAAAAAATCACTGTAAGGTGTGGGGCGGACCATTGAAAACTAACGGATGGCAGGGTTGGGAACATTTTACTACGCTTATTTTGGCTCGTGATTCACATGCTTTGTCAGGAGCACATCAAATGAAGCCTCCATCTCCCATACAAGCCCTTGGAGTGCTTTAACATTGCAAAATTTTAACTTTATCACCTTCAAAACACCGTCATTTCTCAATTTTCTCGGATTATAAATGGAAACACTTAAAAGTCGCCCATTTATTCGTTCTCAAAACAGGCTAGAATTTAACCTCTACGATTCTTGATATGCGGTGTGAAGATATTAGGGACCTTAAGATACCCTGGACGCGGCGGTAGAGAGAACGTGGGTTTGCCGGAGAAAGCCTGGAGCGAGGACGGCGCCAACTTGGTGGAAAAAACAAATTAAGATTGACCAGGTTGCGTTCAGTGCTCGCCTGACGAGAGGATAAAGTAATGCTTTCGTGTTTTCTTTCCACGACGTCTTTTAGAACTCGTGAAGTCTTGCTTGATTGATACCTTAACGATCTTTCATTGGAAGAAAAATTTGTGCTGCCGGCTATAACTCCAGTTTCTCTAAAAACTCCCGAATTTCTTCGAGGGAAACTTGACGGTATGATCGGCGCGTAGTTCAGCTTATCAGCTATTTGTTGCCAGACTTTTCCCCTTTCCGTTGTTCTTGCTTTAAAACGATATGGTTCTGTTATGAGAACTCCCCGTACTAAAGCGAGATTTTGATCTTCAGACCACTCCATCGCTGAACTAAAAGTGAACAAAAGAAAATTATGAAAGCCATAAATGAACCATGGCGTCTTGTTCAAGATCTCAATTTTCTCCGACATATTCAAGTTTATTACAAGCCTAGATTTTTGTTTTCCAACAATTTTTATTCTTCTCGTCTCTTAAATTTTTCAAATACTATCCTAAAGCTAAAACCTTGTCCCCTTAAAAATAAGCAGTTATAGTGTTACATTTGGGTTGAAAGACTCTGCGCTTTCATTCTCAGTTGCTGCCAAAACACTGAACCGAAATCAGAAAAGGCTTGATAGCAAAAAAACTGAGAGTCAATCTTGAGAGAACACCACACTAAAAACACTTCAATGTGTCTCTTGAAGTAAAATGGATCGAAAATCCTGTACGAAAAGCAATTTCTGCACTGAAAACAAGAAAACCAACTCACCGTTTAACGAGGCGGCCAAACTTCTAGTTTTCACCGTCGCGACTTCAGGTCGACGCTGTGGCATTATGCTAATTCGTTCCAAGAATTGAACATTTCACTTCCGGATGACGTCCTCCTCGGCCGCGTCCAGGGCATCTTAAGGTCCCTATTGCTGGAAACATCGACATGTTATCACCCAAAGACGTCGTTACCTTTAAATATGACAGCTTTCTTACTCCTTAACACTAAATTGACGATGCAGTGTCCGCTTTAACAAGGTTGACTTTAGAAGCCAACTCATTAATTGGGGTAAGGAACAAGTGTCTGTTGTCCGGTTTAACGGGTTAATTGAGAGAAAACGTAAAGGTGCTTTCCCCATAGACAAAGAAAACTGGCAATAATAATGAATGAAGTGCCCGAAGTGAGCGGGTATCCGTAAAGTGGGATTTGACTGTTTATTTCCCTGTGTCAATAACAAAACGCAGCAGCCCGGTTAGCTGGTACCTTGGCGCTCTACCGAGTGACAGCTTGGCATAGCAAGTCAGCGTAGCAAACCGAAGGAACCGGCCAGCCCTTGCGGCGGGGCAGCTCATTTACTAGAGAGCTTTAGCAGCCACGACAACCACGGCAACGAGAACGTCAAAAAAGCAATAGGTTTATTTAGAAAAACAACAACTTTGCTAGTGCATTACGAATTCTTGTACATTTCTTTGCCATCAATGCACGACTACGAAGACGTGAAAATGCCTAATTACACGTAAACACACGATGCCTAAAAAGGCACTTTAGATCCAAGCCTAACTGAGCCGTCCTTACTCATTGATATACTTAGTTGAACCATCTTTTAATCTTTTTTTCTTTTGTTTTGTGTGTTGTTTTTTCTTTTTCATCAGCGCTCCATTCAAACCAGCCTCGCTGAACTGGGCACCCCTGACTAAATATTGTTTAAAATAAAATAAATAAAATAATATCGGTGGCTGTCAAATTGTCAGTTTAACATTCAATATGGCTGTTATTGCTTTTCATTTTAAGTATTTTAAAATGAAATAGGTAGAGATTTGTTGACACAATATTGCTCGGTTACTGCACGTTAATTGAACTTGTAGTAATTTACATAAAGCTTTCATAAAAAAACGGTTTTTAGCGTGTATTGAACAATTATTCGCTTAAGGCGAAGTTAGAATTGTTTATATTCTAATCATACTAAAACGGTTATAAAATGTTTTGTAATTACTAATCTAAATAATCAAAAAGCACAGAATAGGAGCTGGCATCTCGTTTATTGATGAAGCGAGCGTAGAGCGTTACAAAAAACAGCGTTACAGTTTTACAAAGTCAGGGAAAATTACAAAACAGAAAATAAAATAAAAAATTTAAGGTGGAAGAGATGCCTCGAATAGCTCTTGCATAGCTGAACAAACCTCAAATAGTGTACTAGCAGGCCTTGAGACACCTTCAAAAAGCACGCCTTAAATACTTCTGCAGTATTATGCAACCTATACATACTCTTGTGAAACTAACAAAACGTTACAAATTATATGATGATTTATATTTTAGTCACACTGAAACGATTGTAAAATATTTTTGTGGCTTATCTAAATAATCACACAGAATAGGATCGGGCATCTCGTTTATTGATGCCCACGTTCGAAAATAAAGAAAGAGAAATGGCAAACTAAACATGTAAATTTTTAGACACCGAGAGAACAGATTCTAATTTGTCCTCAATATAACCGTCTTTAGCTTGATCCGTTTTCCATCTTCCATGACGCTTGAAAAGGCGATCGCTAACGCCATCGTTAGCGGCCGCGGAAGCACTTCGCGCCCTTAAAATGTGTAAGGCAAATAAATTTTTCGGATAACCTAATTCAATAAATGCTTGTAAAACTATTTCTCTATAAGTAAAGGCAGCCTTATGAAAACACAAAGAATGAAAAAAGGGTAACGAAGACGACAAATCTAAATTAGCAACGGAAACGTATCTGCGTAGCAGATTGAAAGGGCAATAACCATACCCTTTTTTTGCCAACAAGACGTAGGCACCATCCCTATAAACATCCGTTTTACTTTTGTAAACATAAATCTTGACAGGAGAATCGCAAAAACTAACATCGCAACAGCGTAGGCTAGCTTATTATACCTGAGAAAAGCGGTATACGCGGTTACGCAAATGGTTGCTAAACGAAGATCAGAGCGGTTAGCATTAGGACCGGCAAATCTATTACTGGAATATCTAAAATCATCGCGGGAGTAAAGGGTCCTTTTTTAGAAGCAGATTTCGCAAGATCTTTTTTAGCTGCCTCGAGCTCGTTCTTAACCAATTTGGAATCGAAAACTACAAAAGTTATGCGCCCAATTAATACCATAGCAAGCAGACTCAAGGGAAGAATAAGGGGAACCATCCTGAATCAGGGACTCTAAATAAATAGCAACTGATATCTAGTCCGATGGCAGGCAAACGACCTCGTTATAAGGTACTGGCATGTACTGCTTGTGCTGGTCACCTTTCCAGTTTCCATTTCTTATGCACTGACGAAATTCGACAAATTCTCTGTCTTCTGATGAGGATTCTTCAACTTCACGTGTTGTCATCGCTCGAGGGGTTGCAGTCACTGCGACAAACGTGATAAATTCATCTGAGACTTAGTGTGCTGATGAAGATTCTGCTTGCTTGTTTTCTTGAAGTAAACGTGATAACGGATCAGCAATGTTCTGCTCTCCAGGCAAGTACTTAACTTTGAACTTGTATGGCTGTAATCGCAGAATCCACCTTTCAATTCGCGCACACGGTTTCGATCTGCTGGAGTAGATTGTTTCCAGTGGCTTGTGATCTGTGTACAGTTCGAATTCAATGCCGTACAGGTACACATGGAAACGTTCACATGCCCAAATGACTGCCAAAGCTTCCTTTTCGGTCTGGGAGTACCGCCTTAATTTCTTAAAATTTCTCGAGTAACGCTCCGTCATCGAAGGAGCCTTCGCTTCAAAGGTACGCAAGGGAAGGTCGGCTGCTAACTTACGAACTCCGGATCCTTTAGGTGGGCAATCTTCAATGCAAACGCACTCCACCTTGTAGACACATAAACATAATAAGAAAAACAAAATAATTATGAGCAAACGACTGAGCAAGTTAAGTGAAAATAAGAAGCTTCAATAATGAAAAAAGTCAATGAACCAAAACGGCTTACATACAGACAGCCAAGTGGTGTAAAAACATACAATCTTCATCTACTGGCCAATTCTAGTGCGTTCGTCGTAAACTGGCCCAGTGACCCAGCGGCCTAGCGGCCAAGCGGCATACAACTCCACAGCAACCTGTACAGATTCCTGTACAGCCCCGTCGAGCAACAGAAAAAGTACTGGGGTACTAAAATTCCTTGATCAAAAAAGGAACTCTTGTTTGCCCCATGGAGAAAAACATCCTTAACATTCTCAACGTATAGACAATCCGCAACAAATGACTTGAAAACACCCTCGCGTTCCACCAAAAAGAGCCAGTAATAGGCCGAAGGCCAATAAGGAACTACCAGAATTCCCCGACAACGACACAAACAGACAGGAAGGATGACGTACTTAACTAGCAAAACAGGTGGCACAAGCCAACATGTTTCGCCGACCCAACTAAAGGCGAGTGAATCGACACCAAGGGAATTTGGATTATATTAAAGTACTTGGAATAGAACCTGGGAACCTTGCGATTTTTGTAGCTAGCAAAACAGTCTACTGCACTGGGCCCCAAAAAGAGAAAACAGCATGAAAATAGCAATATTGTCTGTCCAGTCATCATAATCAACAATCTTACTCAAATAATCTGTTCTCTCATACTCAAACTCAATGTCAATCTTATTATCTTTGTCGGTCTGAAATATGTCGAGCGCCAAGATATGCAAATTCTCCTTCATACTACCATGAAGCCCAGTTAATATGTGAGACAGGCGTATCATCAATTGCAATAAAGGCAGCACAGCCAGTATCACTAGCATCTGAATACACAATTCGAGATGGCTTACGAACAGTATTAAGGAACGACCTAGAATTCAGATTAGAAACGTTATCCTTACAAAACTCTTACTCTTTGCTGGCGCATGAGTCCAAATCAACACAGGAATCCCACCCTTGCTGGTGATCGAGAGCCCTGTGTAGGCTTTTGGTCATCAGCTTACACACATTGCCAAAAACAAGCACGTCAGAAATAATACTTCTGGTTACAGAGGCCAGTCGCCTGGCTGGTAATCTACTTTGAAGGAGCACATTGTCAATACTCGCTAGTAACCTGTCGATTTTTTCTACATGAATAGATAACAAATTATGTTTTTAATATCATAGGTGACGAATTACTCCTTAATTTTGGCGCGAAATTTCAGCGTTAATTTCACATGTGAAATTACAAAATTGCCATGGCAACCTGCCGTACGTCTCCGTTTCAAGATGGCGACGAAGTTTTAAAATGTCATGAATGAAGATGTCAGGGCATAAAAAGACGCTTTAGAAAACCTGAACACACGAATAACACATCAAGAAGGATTCTTAGAAGTATGTTGTCGAAAAATTCCGAAAACTTAAGCCAAATTTCAGCTCTAAACGTTTGAGAGAGTGGAGTTCACGATCGATCGATACGATCCATGATAAACGAGTCAAAATCCTCGATTGCTAAGGTAATTCGTCACCCATGATATTAATAGGTAATCAAATGGTATATTCGTGAAATTAGGGAATAATTTCACTTGCGTTTTGTCCAAATCCCGGGAAATTATAAAGATTTGGACAAAACGCGCGTGAAATTATTCCCTAATTTCACTCGTCACCATTTGATTACACATACAAATCCCACTGATTGCTCAACCATCTGAGAGACTCAACTGGGACCCATATACTTCTAACACTTTTAGGTACAAAGCCCGCTTGGGACAAATCTGATTTCACAGTCATAGACTGACGGAATAACAGTCGGGAAAAGTTGGACACACGCCTAGGCCATCATCCAAATATACAGCAATTCTAATAGCCTGAAGACGCAAAATAACGTACTAAGGGCCTCAGCGCTTTTGTAAAAGTATAAGGCCCGGTGGAAATGCCGAATGGCAAAACAGTAAATTTATAAAATGAATAACCCCATCTCTAGGCCAGGAAAAGCCTAAAAACTCTTGGGCTGGGGGACAATGTCAATATGATGATAACCAGATTTGATATATAAGGGAAATAGCCAATTCTGAGAACAATCGACAAAGGAATAAAGCTTGGTTTTGGCGTGCTCAAATTTAATATTGGATTTTTAACAAATCGATTCGGATGTCGAAAATCTAATCTGAGCCTTTTCTAATTACCATTAGCCTGAATGGAAACTGATAGGGGGTTAACCACAGTAGGGGCACACCCACATTCAACCACTGAACTTGTTATAAGAAGATCAGAAATAGCTTGCTCCACAAATTCACTATGCTGAATGGCAGATCGATTATTGCCAAAGCTCGCTGCGGGTGGAGTGTAAATAAAGGGGACTTATACCCATCGACACCCTATGCTTCCAAAAGGCTATATTACACTTAAGACTACCTTTAACCTTAATAATAGGCACTCCCTCCTTTTATCCGGGACTTATTACATCATAAGATAAAGCAGACGCATCAACAAAGTTCTCGACAAGTTCCACTAGATCAAAGTCATTTCAAAGTGTAACTCAATTCACTAAATTATACTCATCTCTCCCCAATCTCTGTAATGCAATCTTATTTTTTGTCAGTTTGCAGCCTTGCTACTTGAAGGGACTGCAACGATTCTCCCAAGGCGGCTGGGGCAGGAAGATGAATTTCCCCTATGACCTCTCTCACCACAACTGAAGCACTTGTCCGAAGGTGGAGGTCGACGACGCTCGCGAAAGGACTGCCCACGAGAAAGCTGCCGATGAACGGCAACAGTATTGGAAGGTCCAGCAGAAGAAATTCACTCGATGGCTGGCGGGTACTTGTATGGCTAGGTCGGGCGGACGAATTCCTTCGCTTCTTCTCGTGGATGTTGGCCAATGCCCGTCTTTCGGCTGAACGAAGCCTCTTTTCATCTTGCTCAGAATCCTCCACCAGCTTATCTGACCGTCCAACCCGCGGGACTCTTATTCGGAAAACGAATAAGCGTGTTTCGTTTTGTAATAAGTGTCTTTCCCGATTCAAGTTCGGAAATCGCTACTAAAAGGTTTCCTTGTGAGATGTTCTTAATGGTCCTGTCCACTAAGTGGTGGAGAGAGATGTTAAGTTCGTACTGTGCTCTGTTTCCCTTGAAAGTAAAGGAATTTGTAGCTTTCGATTCGGTTTTCAGCTTCTTAAACTGTGATTGCGTGGCAGCCTCTTTGTTTTCGAGATTGCGCTCAAAACCGGGGAATATTTGATCAAATTTGACGTCCAAAAGGTGGGAAAATAACTCCAAAGTTTCAGCGTTTGATAAAGACGTATCCGAGAAAAGAGCACTCGATTGAGCAGAGTCTCCGGCGTTTTTATTTTCCAAAGACGCGTGAGGGACGCTCGCTGTTTCAGAAACCGACATAGCATAAAAATTTAGGGTTGAAAAAGATGCCTCGAATGGCTCTTGCAAGCTTAACAAACCTTAAATAGTGTACTAGCCTCTTGAGATACCTTACAAGCACGCCTTAAATACTTCTGCAGTATTATGCAACCTAATATACATACTCTTGTGAAATTAACAAAACGTTACAAAATAAGTTGAATGATCCCAGACTAAATTGGGGGGGTTATTCAACAACATTAACTGAGCCTGAGGCGAATAATTGTTTTAGTATATACACATGAAGTGTTCTCAGCAGAATCGGAGAGGAAACCATTAAAAACAAAACGATTACTTTGATTGACGGGTAAATTCATGCGTGAACATGTAGCCGTAAACATTAGATGCGAAAAAGCTAGATCTTTACAATATCTTCAAACATGGCAAATCATATTTTAATCTTTTTTGTAAGCTTTAGCATTGGTGGTTTAAAAGAAAACGTCGAAAGTTTAAATTACTATAATTCCTTGCAGCTTTTTTTCCCTCTAGCCCAAAAAACCGCTTTCTGTGAAGGCTAACATTTTGTTCATCATTACAGCTTGCAATCAGTGACACCTGGAGACGTTTCCTGATTTTTTTAACTCTAGTTTTTTCCAAGAAGGGAAGTGAAAAAAATTCATCACCACCCTTGTGTAATTTGCTGGGTTTGAAGAGGAAAGTCAGACAATGGTCAATCCAGGTAAAACGCGCCATAGTGTTGTATTAATAATTCAAAGAAACACTTTTTTTTCCTTGCACATAAGCTTAATGTTAAAAGTGGGATTAAAGGGAGGCAGATTTATGAAATTATAATTAATTTTAATTGTTTTAAAAAAATAATTGTTCCAAGTTAAGTGAAAGTTCAGCTGCATGCCAGAGCTCCGCTTTTAGATTTGGCTTAATTTGTTTTTTGGATTCTGTGGTTTAAGCCATTTTCGATTTTCCCTCGCAGATTACAAGGTAACTCATATGCTCACACAAGAAATTTTGTACGTGCTGTTTTTGCTATACTATAAAAGTCCTTTATTTCTAATTACCTTCTTCTACCTTCTTCTACTTTAATCTATCTTAATTGATAGTCCTTAATTAGTTAGCGATTTTTTCATTGGGGGATTATGTGCCACTGTTTGTTATTACTTAGTATCAACTGGTATAAAAATAACGTATTTTGCCTCTTACAACATTTACAACTCGCGAGAAACCTCTTCTTAGGAAAGTTAGAAAACAAAACAACGACGTTCAGACCAACTGGAAGAATTTTGTAGAATGTGATTCACATGACCCTACATGCATTGAAGCCAAGCGAACAGCTGTTTATACATGAATTAGTGGCTTCACTAGAAGATGGAACACTGCTTTGGCTTTAGCTTCCATTTACATATACGTGGAGAATTCCTTCACAAAAATATAATTTTCTCAATTAATTCCTTATATTAGACTTATCAGGGTCCAAAAAGCAAAGGGCTATCTAAAATTTCAGGATTTGTAAGCACTTGCCAAAATTCGCTTGTGAACAAGTAACTAGTAGAATATATATTCTAATCTACCAAAGGGTGCTATATTTTACCATATAAAAATATGCTACTTTTTCTTATCAAAATTAAAGGATTCAACAATTCAAGACTTGAAAACAATTTTTTGTTAAAAGTCACTCTTTCGTCCCACATTACATTACGTAGATCGTAATAGCAAACATTAATAAAATTTTGAAGTTTGATTACTAGACAGAGTAACTTTTTTTTCTCATTCAGTGCGGATGCGTGTGGATAACAGACCGATTAGAGATCAATATTTAAGGGATAAAGCGTCCAAAGATGTAAATAGTAACGGAAAGAATTGTCTAATTTTCATTTACGATCTAGTCTACTCGATGGAGCTAAGCTGATGACAGTAATGCCTTCCTGCCATGTCTAAGCAGCACACTCCTCCTGTTCCACAGTCTCCTGAGTCTTTGCATGGCTTGAAAGCCGTGTAATACGGAGTCCTCAAAGGGCAGACTGCTGATACTATTTTGATACGAAATAAAAGTCAAGAAATCAACATGGAAGAAAAGAATCGAAAACAGGGAAAAAGAAAGAATTACACGGTCGTCCCATAATGGAAAGTCTAAAGTAAAAATGTGCGATTTTTGCTTTAGAGCTCTGCAAGTAGCTACCCAATCACCACTTAAGAAGGAAACTGCGGCAAGTTAACTTTCGCAAAGACGTCTGGGACTGTTACTGAGGAAGGAGATAAGAAATTGGTCAATAGCTGAATAGCGCATCCCTAGTAGCGATCCCCGAAGTCTTTGCAAAAGCCAACTCGGCCCAGTTTCCTTGTCGTTTTTAAAGTGCAGCTGTCAAAGTGATATGGGGGTCCCCTCGTTTTGGGCATCCTCATTCCCAAAACCCTAGTGACATGTGCATTCCTTTCTCATATTGCCTTTGAGACCTGGGTTAGGGTTAAAGTTACAGGGGATGCGCATGTCATTAGGGTTATCACTGGAAATGGGGATGCCCATATCACTGTGACAGCGACACATGTATATGTGCCTTCGATCTGGGGTGGGCGATCTGGGGTAAATCTTAACATAGGGGTAATATCCTACTTCAGGAGCCGTGATGTTTGTTTGCTTGTAAACAGAGTGTAAGTATGAGAAAAGGAATTGCCTTCTTAAGAAACAGCGCTCCTGATATTTACGAATAAAACAAAACATTTGGCTTTGATAACTTGGATTGTCCACCGTAAAGATGAGAAGGAGGAATGAAGCTGCATGTATAAAAAATGAACGAATGGAACAAAGAACAAACAAATAGACAAAATAAATAAACCTATGAATTGATCCCTTGGTTATGCATATTTTGATATTTGTAATGTTGAAAACTTTTACGCTGATCCTACCTCGAGGGACGCACATTCTCTTGCCATAAATGCATTTGGTCTGGCAACAGGTCATTCCACTCTCGAAGCAATCGTCATCATTATTGCACGGATAGGAATAAAGTAAGTTGAGACAACTTAGGGTCTGGAACAAAGGGCACGATCCTGCAATCAGCCAATAAAACAGTTAGTTGAGAATTAATGTGTAATGAATGTCACACAATTGTTAATCTGGGTGCCAGGGTGCCGAGATTTTCCATGCGCGGTTTCGGCCTGCAGCCAACATCGAACCGTCCAGTCGAACGCGAAGAAAAAAATCCTCTGGTACACAGGATACAAAATTATTTAAGGTGGCAAATTGCTTGAAGGACAAAGTTGAATTTTCATGTTTCAAATGTCTATGGTCCTGGATTTTTCACGTATTCGCGAAATTGTGTCGCTTTCGTATTGCTCACAAAGATGGGTTAAGAGATATGCAACTAATAATATTTAAGATATGCTGACCAAAATTTTTATAAAAATCACATTGTTAATAAACTCTTCCCATTGGCAGTGTTTTTGCAAAAAACGCTATATGCCGGGTAGCACACAGAGAGCACACAAAAGGTAATGGCAAAATACTGGTGGCAGGGAAGCGCTTAAATCTAGGGGTAAGGGGACCAGGAGAGAAGCCCTCCTGGGGGGAGACAAGATCGAGTGGTACCGGGGGTGCCACCCTGGACAGGAGTCCTGATCAGTCTCCGGGGGTGAGGCCCATATCCCCCAGTCACTAGGAACTAGGGGGAACCAGGAGGCGTGGTCCTCCTGGGTGGAGTACAGATCAGGTGGGACCGGGGGTCCACACCCTGGAGTGGATATTTTTCCGGACCTGTCTCCAAGGGCTAAGCCTTACTGTGGGGTAAAGTGCAGCCAGGGGTTGCACTTCCCTGCCACTCCTTTTATTGGGAAACGAGACTGTAGTTCCACATCCCCGGAACCTAATGAAGGAATGAGACCTAGTCCAGTATAATACCATAGTATAAATGATTAATCTAAAGAGACCTATAGGTGTACGGAAATAAAATAATGATCTGCTTGGAATACGTTCTGGTTGTGTTAAATATGTAGTGTAACTAAGGAATAATCGAAGGGGCTAAACAAAGGTTCCAGTCAGAGCAAAGGGAGGGTGGGAGGGAAAAAACGCTGTTGTGAATGAACCGAAGCCCTAAGACAACTGACTGGGAAGGGACAGTGTACGGCAAAAAGAGGAGCACATGTGCATGGTGAGCATGTGATAATATGAATGGAACCTTTGTGGAGTCTAGTAGATATCTCATGCTAAGTTACAGTGGACTTTGCCAAAGAGAAGGAAACATTGTAATTGAACAACTAGTTACTGTTCATTGTTCTTTCTTGTACTTTGAACTAGTATCTACCCTTACTTAGTACAAAGGCTTATCCAATTGTTGCGCGTTGGGTGACATAAGAACAGAGACATGATTGTTGGTAGTATGTCCATAAGTGTGCTTTCATAGGGCCTAATTCTCAGGTTTATTAACATCAGTTTATGCTACCATAAACTTGAACTAAAAAACATAAGTTTGGAAGTCGTTTCACATACCTTGGTTCATAATGGGTTTTATCTTCATAAGCGATATCTTCCCTTGTTCGTTTAAATTTGATGAAAGGTCATTGGAAACTATTAAAAACAGATAAACTGTCGTGACGCTTCAACGGTCTCGCTAAATATCTTTAAAAATAGAAACTCAGTCCTTAATAAGCATTATGAGGCTCAAATTTTCATTTGCTAATAACAGGCAATTTAAGCCCTGTGACGTAAGGAAAAGATTTAACGACATTTTCAAAAATTTACAAGCCACTTTCCTGTGACTGGGTTCTTATACAAGCCCTTTTAATTTTCGGCGGCCATTGCAATCGTTTGGGGTATACGGTTAAAAATTTAAACGGTAAGTAATTTTTAAATGCTTTTTCAATTCGTGCTAAAATTATTTTCCCAAAAAGAATTGTTTTCGAGTTTACGGAAAGTTGATCACGAAACTAACAGTCGAACCCCGCTATTTCGAAGTCCCAAGGGAAAAGGAAAAAAAGTTCGAAATAGCGGGGTTTCGAAATAGCCGGGGAAGCGCAAAATTCGTAACAATGAATCATTTTGTAATAAAATAAGTACAGTGTGAAGAAAGACACTGATTAAATAAAAATACAGTAATTATATGTCGGATAAATCAGCAGATGCTGTTGCATTGAAGAATTTTTGAATGTTCTGTTGTTTAGGTTTTTAAATACTTTTGTCGGTCGTGAATGAATAACACAGCTGGAATTTCTCAGCGGAACACTGCACGTGAGTCAAGCATTGTTAAGTCATTAATTACGCAACACGAGCTTAAATAAAATGCAATAGAGTGTTTTCACTCACGTGACGAGCATCTATACAAATTTATTGGAACAAAAGAAAGTATTTGCATGAGAAAAGAGTTCAACTCCCACAGGACTGGTTTGGGACACCAACATGGCCGCCGTTTTATGTTTTGGGACACCAATATGGCCGCCATGACGTCACGTGAAAACACTCTATACGTTTCCAGCTGTGCTCTTATGTACGTACTCTGTTTTTGACAAGTTAGAAATAACGGGGTTGATTTAAGGAGAAGGGAAAGAACGATGAGTTCGAAATAGCGGGGAATTCGAAATAACCGAGTTCGAAATAGCTGATAGTAAATGACTGAAAACATAAGGGTAAATCCAAGGGAATTCGATCTTCCTTCGAAATAGCGGGGACTTCGAATTAACCGAGTTCGAAATAGCGGGGTTCGAATGTATTGCGAAAGGCCTATTCCTCTGCAACACTTCATATAGCAATCTGATTATGATTTTTTCTTAAAGAACAGTAGATAGCGTAACAGGCAAACACTTCTCCAATCCTGAATACGGCAAAAAAGGGCAAACGTTTTTTACTCAGTGGCTAAAGGATGGAATTAATAGTCCAGTTTCGAATTAAAAATTACCGCTGAACACAAACGTTAACGACACATTTATACAGGGTTAGCCTCGACATGAAGTAAAATATTCAGAAATTCCGGCAAGTGAGTGTTTGAAATTTGAATAGACACAATAGACAGAGTAATAAAGAGGTCTCTTTCTCGTTGGAATTTGTGAATATATTACTTCAGATGGAGGCTAACCCTGTAAAAAATGCGTCTTCACTTTTTTTATTCAGCGGTCATAGTGAACTCGAAACTGGACTATTATAAAGACGACAATGAACTGGCCACACGGGCCATAGAGGTACTGTAAAGAGACAGTAGCGTAAAGATTCCAGAACTACTGAGTAAGAGTAGTATGTAGTTTGTCACCAAAATGTTTTAAGAACTAATGGAAATCATGGAATAAACGTGAAGGATATCCTTAGGAAACGTAAAATTGTTGGGGCTAACCTGTTAAATTGTTCACAAATGGTTGCGTTTGATTAGCTGCTGTTTCATTCCTTGCCGAGCTGTTTGCTGTAAAAGAAAAATATTTCAATGTTTATCACCTCTGTTTGTTCTTTATTCTTTATCTAACTAAGATGGCCCAAGAACAAAAGTCTCCACGAGTCCGGTTAACTCACACCAACCCTTTGCCATGAAGGGAGGAAATTGTTTATTTTACCTGTCCTTGAACCCTCACTTATATATACACGTATTGCAAGTAGTTAAGTAGTTGTAATACACGAATCACAAGTACAGCTGAGGACAATCTCGGTTCCATGGTCAACGTTCGTACTCTCCCTTCCTTCTCCAGGGGACTGCAAAAATAGGCAAGGAGAAATAGGGTGCCAAAATTTTTCAATAAAAAGAAACCAAAATATGGCGCCTTAATTGAAGTAAAAAAAAAATCCCAGTTTAGTTCTTTGAGACTCTTTTGAGTCTTCCACGCGAACCATTTCCCTAGCTGCCTAGTGTTGCAAGCCTTATCAAACATTTGCAATTGACCATTTATCAAGCAGGAAAATCCCTGAGAAATCATATTGCAAAAAAAATAATAAATAAATAAAACAAGATGTTCTTTTTCAGTTTTGTCCAGTGGGATCTAGACTGTAAATTATGCAGTAGACCAGTTGTTAGTTTGGCGCCAGGATTTTCTTCAACTGACTTAGTACTTAAATTGATCATACCATGAACACTTATAGCTTCTGCTAGAGCTCCACCGAGCGTCTGATGGTTAGAGGTTTCTGTGAGTGTAATAGAAGAAGTTATAGTTAAATTTGACAATTGCAAAGATCTGCCAAATGTGATTATGATAATGGACAAATACGTTATACCCCCTTTGGAGAATTTACAAAGTTAACGCTTCACAAACATAAGGTTGACTTCAATTTCCTTCTCGTTGTTATAATCGGTGAGTGAGGGGGTATTCCGTAGATAGCGAGTAGAGAAAAATGCGGGTTTTTGTCAATAAATTCTTCGAACATAACTTCACCAGAAATTTTCTGTCCTTTTGCAATAGTACACAACGAAAAGTAACAGAGTACCTATATAAATATTTATAGCGTTATTTTGTGTTTTATTTAAGATTTCAACGTTTTCTCCTCAAGATATAGGCTACGCTATACCATTAGCTAGTCAGATGCACAGAGGACCGGTCAAGTAATGATTTTATATTATACTTAATTACCATTAGTCTGAAACTCATCAGGAATGTCCGACAATGTCTCATTTTGGTTGCTTTCTGAAAATAAGAGTAGTCAGGTTTTTAGCAAGCAACAAGCAAGAAAATAAATTTGGAAAATAAAATCATTTCTGTGTGTCGCAGTAGAGCCGTTAATTTTGAATATGTTTTTCGGACCGCACATCATTCGTATCTAAGCTACTTACCTTGACCAGTCTGGGGAATGGTCTGTTTCGCAATATTGTCATTTTGATTACCTAAGTAAAAAGTGCAAATTTGCCAAAAACAGATTTAGCCCATAGTAAAGTAAAATAATGTTTATGTTGTTGTAAGTCATCATCATAATCATCATTTCATGACCCCCACCATTACCGCCAACGTCAACACACTGTCGTCTTGTTCGTCATCACTCATTATCATCAATTTCTAAAGGTTATGTAAGTACATTTTACAGTAAAATGCGTCTTACCTTTTGTCTCGTTCTGTTCTCCTTTATCTTGAAGAGGATTACTAGTTTCTCCTCTTATTGTTGAGTTGTCGGTGGTGTTTTTACTACTTAGCGAGACCTCGCCGCTCCCACTTTCGTCAGAGTCGCCATTGAGTTGATTAAGGGCTATTAAGGATAAGAGCCGGAAATACCGTTTTTACTAAATGATCTGATAACAGTTCAATACTTCTTTGAATATTTCTCAGTGTACATTCTTTGGCAAAGTTGTTTCTCTGTTTCTCAAGGAGTGGAAGGTATTTCTTTTATTTCAACTGGGATTGCCTAAGAAATCTTCAATTTGATTTTTCCAACATAAGGTGATTGTATCAGTCCAACTCTAAATTAGCTTACTGATTTTGGTGTTTAAGTGCCTACCTCTTTTTCTTTTAGTCAACCAAAGTTGAATAAAAATTGTAAAATGTGAGAGATAACAAGCCAAGACAATCTTGAAAAGTTGTTTATTCCACTTACCACTCTGTAATCCACTTGTAGGCCTAGTTATCACATCATCATCATCATCGATGTGTTCCTTATCTGGAATATTTAAGATTTTTTTTAAAGATTTAAAATTTGGAGGTTATCAGTTTTTTTCTAAGCCGTATCCAAAGTAGGATTATAACTAAAAGAATATCATCTACTTAAAGGGGCATTGTCAAGACTGGGGAGTTTATTTTGTTTATTACGCCAGTTACGCTTCCTCATTGTTTCGACATAAAACTTGAAAAAATACGGGTGAATTACAAAACAAATACGTCTCCGAAGCATTATATAAAACGTTACAAACAGGTTACAAACGGCAAAAATGAACTTTGAAAAAACTGTTTGGCTAACAAGTTTTCAAAAACCACAATCGCAATCCGTTTGAATCTTCCTCACGTTTGTCCATATATTAAGTGCCTTCTTTTGACACAGCTCCTTTAATGTGCAACTTTTCTTCCCCAGAGTCTTAAGGTTTAAACTGTAATCCCGTGACGAATGGTGATTAACTACGATGGCCCAGGAGGGTCACAGTCCAGTATTGGTTTTTGACAGTCCAGTTATGGTTTTGCACAGTCTAGTTTTAGTTTTTACACAGTCCAGTTTTAATTTTTACACAGTCCAGTTTTATTTTTTTACACAGTCCAGTTTTAATTTTTACACAGTCCAGTTTTAATTTTTACACAGTCCAGTTTTATCTTTTTACACAGTCCAGTTTTAATTTTTTACACAGTCCAGTTTTAATTTTTACACAGTCCAGTTTTAATTTTTACACAGTCCAGATTTATTTTTTTACACTGTCCAGTTTTAATTTTTACACGTCGCAGTCCGTTTTGAAGCGTTTTCGGCGAGTTAGCGCTATTTTGGTGTTCCACCAAAACGGCCTGAGACGCCGGCAAACAATTAACAAAGAATACAACAAGGCAATAAGGTACGTCGATTTTATTTAAAAACATAACATTTTTTCTTCCTTTTAAGAAAAACCGTTTATATCCCATACAAGTCTTTGCAAATACTGTAACCGTTTGTAACACAACACCGCTCGCAAGCAAGAGTAACGTCCGCGTTCCTGTAATGAGCTTGGGCCGCCTGTGGTTCATTTCGTCCAGGTGGCCTGCAAAGACACTCTTTCCCCCCGGGAAAAACAACGCAGAAGCCTTTTCCATGAGCTCCTCAAGGCTTGGAGGGTTATCATTGGTATATGCAAGATTTTTTGATATATGCAAGACTGTATAAGATTTTTTCTTATGTGATGAAGTTTAAGATAAACTAGAAATTACTAGGCTTGATATAACAAATCATAGATAACCGCAGACAGTCTCTACTGAGGTTGTTATTCATGATATTAGATCACTGATTGAATAATTTGAAACCTACAGAATCATTTTGATGTTTCAGGTGTTTATCATTTTCTAAGTTTTGTGGGATTTAAGTTACTTTTAATTTGACTAAGTACAATTGGAGCTTTGAGCTAATAAAGACCCTGGAGAATATCAAAGGATTAACTCTCTTTAATAAACTTTTTCAGTGTTTGTCATGAGTAGAAATGTAATATTTTCATACTTCGTTCTTGTCTCCACATGTATGAATTATGGGCCACCAGTCTTGTAATGTTTTTTTTTTTTTTTTTTTTTTGTTGTTCCACTTCAGTGACTTGCTCGGCCTCCAATTATTGAAAATATAATATTCTGTTGAAACAATGGAGAAGGTGCTTTAAATTCATGTATCTATTCAACTGCCTTGACTAAGATCCCACTGCGACCTGGGTTAATCAGATGCAAACCATGTAGCAGATGTACACAAAGATATAAAATGATTTAAAGGCGCCTCATTGAATATGCATTACTACATAGGGTGGTGCTTGAGATTGAGATTGAGCGTGTTGGCAAGAGAAGTTTTGAGTGCACTGGTTTTACTGATCCGCCCAAACCATCCGGGTGGTATCGCACATATATAGGGAACAGAACAATAGAGGAAATGTCAGCCAATCAGAAAATACTGACGTCACTATACTGATAAAACTGATTGGACAATACTGATTGTTTATCGTTGTTTTGATTTGGAATGGCAAAGGGAAGTACCTTTGAATTAAACTTCTGCTGGCCTGCCCGTTTAATTCAAACGTTTTTAAGAACTTAAAGTACGTTGAAAGAAAGGCATTCTGATTATCATTAAACAGCGACGCTTATATTTCTTCTCTTAACCTTGCGTCATATATTACATCTGGTTGTTCGTTGTTTTGGCGAGGCAAGTAAACGGCGTAAATTATTATTAACAACTAGTCGGATATAACCGTGAAACTGTGAACATCAAATCATAATACAAGAAAGAAGAATCAACGACCATCTTGCGGACCCTTCATTTATATTTTACTGTACCGTTAGCGCTTTCACAGAACGACCAAAACTATACTGATATTGATAATTGTCTTGTTTCTTTTGGTGTACACAAAGACTGTTTCATTTAACCAAAGAACAAAACATAAGACGCGACTTAGCTAAGTCGCGTCTTATTTTAGACGAAATGTGCCGTTTATACGGAAAATTCACGTCTTATTTTTTCTCGTATAAATGGCCCTAATGTTCAGCCAAAGTTTAAAAAAAACTGTACGGTCATTTGTCACAACGCTAATGCCAGTGGTTAGAAAGGATGTCGCGGGATCTAAAGAAATTTTGAGTCAGGGACGTTAAAAGATTGTCTATTCACGTTTGGTCGTTTTCAGATATAACGAGTAAAAAATACAACTGGAGTAAGTCTTGCGGGGGATTTTAAGCTCACCACCGACCTCAACTAACCAGCCCGAATGGTCAGAATGGTTTCCACAACCACAATAAAAATTTGCATTTTTACTGTTCATCTAAAACAAAGGGTGTTATGAGTCTCGTTCAATGTTTTGTTCTTATGAATTTTAAACTCGGGAAAAGCATAAACACATTATGAATCAATTTTGGTTTGGCATCAACCAATGCATGTTAGCTCGTTGTTGAATTTCGTCATTTACACGTCGTTTTCTCTTCTCTAGCTTAAAATCAGTGGTTAAATGGAACAGTCTTTGTGTACACCTAAAGAAACAAGACAATTATCAATATCAGTATAGTTTTGGTCGTTCTGTGAAAGCGCTAACGGTACAGTAAAATATAAATGAAGGGTCCGCAAGATAGTCGTTGATTCTTCTTTCTTGTATTATGATTTGATGTTCACAGTTTCACGGTTATATCCGACTAGTTGTTAATAATAATTTACGCCGTTTACTTCCTCGCCAAAACAACGAACAACTAGATGTAATATATGACGCAAGGTTAAGAGAAGAAATATAAGCGTCGCTGTTTAATGATAATCAGAATGCCTTTCTTTCAACGTACTTTAAGTTCTTAAAAACGTTTGAATTAAACGGGCAGGCCAGCAGAAGTTTAATTCAAAGGTACTTCCCTTTGCCATTCCAAACCAAAACAACGATAAACAATCAGTATTGTCCAATCAGTTTTATCAGTATAGTGACGTCAGTATTTTCTGATTGGCTGACATTTCCTCTATTGTTCTGTTCCCTATATATGTGCGATACCACCCGGATGGTTTGGGCGGATCAGTAAAACCAGTGCACTCAAAACTTCTCTTGCCAACACCTCAAGATAGCGAATATACAATCTCACGCTCAATCTCAATCTCAAGCACCACCATACATAGGCATGCATATTCAACGAGGCGCCTTTAAATCGTTTTACATCTTTGGTTGCATTCCTTTTCGCCAATCTAAATCCGGATTTTGCGATCGAGAATTCGATTTTTTGTTCCTTTAAGGACTAAACCAATCTAAGATTGCAATCCGAACGATCTACCTCTGAACGTGGATCGTTCAGATTGGTATCTCAATCTGGTTTCATATCTTTGTTCCATTAAATGAAACTGCTTTTCGATCGTAAAAACGTGCTGTTCGTCAATAAACACAGCAGGTCAAGGTTAGTTCAGGCAAAAGTTATTTTCTACTCCTTCGTTGTTCTATGCCGCTAAAGGATTGTAGTATACTAAACTCAAGTTCCACTGTCACTATAGATCCGTTAGGAAGTGAAAACGCTTAGATTTTCACACCGAAAAAACTATACTGGCCAATGTCTGTGTGTCAAGAGCGTGCTTCTCAGCGCTTGAAAATTCGTAATTGTCTTCTTAAATGTTCTTGAATCAAATTCCAAATAATTTTAAGTTGACGCCGAAGTCCCAGCATGAAACACCACCAGTTAAAGAGCAATTTTTTCCCTTTTTCCACGAGAAGATGCTTAATTTAGTAGGAAGACGTAAAAAACGATGCGTTAAAATTGAGAAGAAGATCGGAGCGGTTGGCAGCTTCTGTATGGATCAATCTTATTTCAGATTTTTGTTCCGGCTAGCACGAAAATCCAAACAATCTGGATTGTCCAAATCCGAAAAAAAGTTTGGCTAAAAGGAATGCAACCTTTGTGTACCTCCGCTACATGGCTTGCATCTGATTAACCCAGGTCGCAGTGGGATCTTAGTCAAGGCAGTTGAATAGATACATGAATTTAAAGCACCTTCTCCATTGTTTCAACAGAATATTATATTTTCAATAATTGGAGGCCGAGCAAGTCACTGAAGTGGAACAGCAAAAAAAAAAAAAAAACATTACAAGACTGGTGGCCCATAATTCATACATGTGGAGACAAGAACGAAGTATGAAAATATTACATTTCTACTCATGACAAACACTGAAAAAGTTTATTAAAGAGAGTTAATCCTTTGATATTCTCCAGGGTCTTTATTAGCTCAAAGCTCCAATTGTACTTAGTCAAATTAAAAGTAACTTAAATCCCACAAAACTTAGAAAATGATAAACACCTGAAACATCAAAATGATTCTGTAGGTTTCAAATTATTCAATCAGTGATCTAATATCATGAATAACAACCTCAGTAGAGACTGTCTGCGGTTATCTATGATTTGTTATATCAAGCCTAGTAATTTCTAGTTTATCTTAAACTTCATCACATAAGAAAAAATCTTATACAGTCTTGCATATATCAAAAAATCTTGCATATACCAATGATAACCCTCCAAGCCTTGAGGAGCTCATGGAAAAGGCTTCTGCGTTGTTTTTCCCGGGGGGAAAGAGTGTCTTTGCAGGCCACCTGGACGAAATGAACCACAGGCGGCCCAAGCTCATTACAGGAACGCGGACGTTACTCTTGCTTGCGAGCGGTGTTGTGTTACAAACGGTTACAGTATTTACAAAGACTTGTATGGGATATAAACGGTTTTTCTTAAAAGGAAGAAAAAATGTTATGTTTTTAAATAAAATCGACGTACCTTATTGCCTTGTTGTATTCTTTGTTAATTGTTTGCCGGCGTCTCAGGCCGTTTTGATGGAACACCAAAATAGCGCTAACTCGCCGAAAACGCTTCAAAACGGACTGCGACGTGTAAAAATTAAAACTGGACAGTGTAAAAAAATAAAACTGGACTGTGTAAAAATTAAAACTGGGCTGTGTAAAAATTACAACTGGACTGTGTAAAAAAATAAAACTGGACTGTGTAAAAATTAAAACTGGACTGTGTAAAAAAATAAAACTGGACTGTGTAAAAATTAAAACTGGACTGTGTAAAAATTAAAACTGGACTGTGTCAAAAATTAAAACTGGACTGTGTAAAAAAATAAAACTGGACTGTGTAAAAATTAAAACTGGACTGTGTAAAAATTGAAACTGGACTGTGTAAAACTTAAAACTGGACTGTGTAAAAAAATAAAACTGGACTGTGTAAAAATTAAGACTGGACTGTGTAAAAATTGAAACTGGACTGTGTAAAAAAATAATACTGGACTGTGTAAAGCTTAAAACTGGACTGTGTAAAAAAATAAAACTGGACTGTGTAAAAATTAAAACTGGACTGTGTAAAAACTAAAACTAGACTGTGTAAAACCATAACTGAACTGTGTAAAACCATAACTGGACTGTCAAAAACCAATACTGGACTGTGACCCTCCTGGGCCATCGTAGATTAACAGTTATACTAGGGCGTTAAACGTTGATTGGAAAATATATTTCAGTGTTCTGTCATCCAAAAAATAATTAGCAATTATTGGACGAGGTTGAGCAAAATATCGTGATTTGTCAGTGGCGAGCAGAACAATTATTTGCCGAAGCCGAAGGCTGAGGCAAATAATTGATCTGCGAGACACTTTCAAACCACGATATTTTGCGATAACCAAGTTCAATAATTGTTTTATCATTCGATCACTGAGTTTGTTTTTTAATAAGTAATATCTTCGGAAAGCGGTTAACGCGCGCTGCCTTCCAGGAGTAATGACAGAGATCATATAAACGATCACAATCTCGTTCCCAGAGGCCGCGATCCTTTTGTACAGCGACGGGGATCACTAACCTCAGGAAGAATCCGTAAAAAACCCTCTCTGATTGGCCGATAAAATCGTATTCATCACATGCAAATGTCTTTGCTAATCAAAGAACAGTGAGCACGTTGATTTGATTTTGACAGGCCACTTGTGTACACATAAATCTCATACGACCTGGAACTGTTAAGAAAAACGTTAACCTCGATCGATAATTCCTTTTTCTTATTTTTGAAAGTCATTCCAATGTTTTTTTTTTTAAAGAGATGATATACATTTATGCCACTGAACCTTTCAAATTTGCATACACCTGTGTTCATTCCGCGCACGAAAGAATCTGTGTCGTCGTGGCTAAATAAATAGACACTAAATAAATAGACACTTTTGGTCCCCTTACTTGCCTTTCTTCACTAAAGGTCACAGAAGAAAAGCTGCTTTGGAAAGAGGAAATAGCAGCAATGTGCGAGCAAGGAAAATTTCCCTTGCATTTGATACCTTCTCTTGGTCAAATGGGTATACAATTTCACGCGGGCGCAGTTAAACCGGAACCAGGATTTTGTGGTTCCGGTTTTGGATTCTTCCAGAGCGTTCGTTGCCCCATCCGCTGGACAAAAGTAACGGATGCTATGGGAACGAAATTGAAACGATCAAGGAGCAAGCGTGGTTCATTTGCGCATGAGCAGAATAGCATTTGCAGCCAAAGCCAAAAACAGTTGAAGGACATTGCGCTTGAGCACACCATTATTTGTAGGCAGTTATTTGGAGGTCACGTGGTGGGCTCTCGGCCAATGAAAAGGAAGAAACATTTGTATCGAATGATAATACTTTTAAACTGCAAAGTCCCAAACTTAAAATATATCAAAAAGGAAACTGACGAATAAATAGCATTTGACAAAAGTAAAGGAAAATATATCAGTTACGTTAAAACACAATTCCGTTATAGGTTTACTAATCAGCCTCTTTAAATGTAAGCCGGTACGTATCAAATTTCGTCACATATATTTTTTATACTCATCTGATTATCGACTAGTTTCTTGGGCATCGCCGTAAATGTAGGTAATTTAGAATTATTTGCTCTCCAGAAAATGGACGAAGAAACGTTCCGATGTTAATAGTGACAGTAAACACTACATAAATGATGTTTTTAGTGTAAAAATTATTTTACCTTTGTTCTCTTCAACACCAGCATCTATATTCTCCCCTTCCTCTTTTGAAACTATAGATTGAGATGCAAATGATGTTAAAAAATAAATAAATATTGTGCAAATTTCAGTTAACCCTGTCATTTGATTGAATAATGCCCTCACAGCTCTACAGTTACTAGCTAATGGAGTCACGTCAGCTGACTAAGATGGACGGACGTGTGCGTGAATGTACTCCGTAAGTTCTCCTTTTTCTCTCATAAATCGAATGCTTTTTTGGTTTCTGGTTTCCGTCTATATGTTTCGTCCGTTTGTGCTACCTGTTGTATGTTATGCCTCAGTTCTTTTACACATTATATTAGTCTCTCTTTGTAATCGTTATTTACTTTTATAATAAAGTCCTTTATAACGCACACTCTGATTGGTTGAAAAAGTTTGCTTTATGAGAGTATAAAACACGAAGCTGAAGTTGTCACGCCAACTGTGAATCACATGCGGTGGTTTTCTTTTTGTGGACTAAGGAAAGCTTTTGGTTACGAAATCGTTCCTCGAGGAATTCAACGATGTTTTCTTCACGGCGGAGAGCAATTCAAAATGTCCTGTTCAGTGAAATTGCTGGTTTGCAAGTAACGTCACGGCGGCCATGTCGGTGGTCAAGAACAAAAGCTTTTTTCTCCACTGGGAACTAGTCTCTATTTTCACGTAAATTCTTCCGAGAAAATTATATTGTATTGACCCCCTATATGGCCGCCTTGTAATGTGTTTGCCAGCCATGAATTCAAAAAAGGCAACGCAGCTTTTGCAGTATTTTCAGGTAAAAGCTTTACTAATTAGCTCTGACCTCATTTGCATAATCCGATAAGGTCAACAAAATAAATTTGTAGAATATTTTTAGTCGCTCTATATTTTCGACCGATATTCAGGCTGTTTTACTAAGATGTTGAAGAAAGACAAATATTTCTACTGTACTACACCAAATGTAAAACTTTTGTGGTAAAATTACACTCTTTAAAATTTTTTTCAAAATAATCATCTAGAAATATGCATTCTTTTTTGGGGGGGGGGGGTGCGGAATATTATGGGTTTTTTGAGGCCGAAAGAAAGCTTTGATGCTTTGACAGCCTTGACAGCTTTTGTCTTATTTAACCAATCAAATCATTTGGCCCATTCTAACATGTTCTAAAAAGACTTGCGATTGGCTAATTCAAGCGTGGATAGTGAGAGTGACACTATCAAAGCAATGCGTAGGGAATTTAACTCAAGAAGTAGGGAGAAACGCTCGACTACGTCTCTTGTCTCCCCTTACGCTTTTTCGTGCTCTAGCTGCTTCCACAGTCAACGCTTCTTTATTTGTTAAACACTGTTTTATGTTAGTTTATTCTATTTATTGCATTGTAGTGTCTTTATTGTCGTTTAGTCCCTCCACTAGAACCTTGTAATGTAAATATGTCTTTCCTTCCCCTACCTCGATTAGTTCCCAAGCTTTTTGTGGGTGATAAAATGAAGTAATTATTTATACTGATTGAATTTCACAGAATATTGTTGTTGTTAGTTAGTTTTATTGGAAATTTCAAAACCGCTGAAAAATTCGCGTTTGAATTTCGAATCGGGATCAGAAGCCTACAATGCACTGGAGCAGCGCTCATGGCAGGGTTCATAGCATTTTCCCCAAAATTAGCTGGTAATGCAGACCGTAATTATAGTAGGAAAATGTATATGTGATAAATGTCAACCCTCACCTTCTTTGCTGTCTTGTTTTGACACAGGTAAGAAATCTACACCCATTTCAGGAGGAATCCCAGAGCTAGGGGGTGTTGGAATATTTCCTGAAAGTACAATATGAAGTTATGAACAACGTCCGGCTTGATTTTGAATTTACTGCATACAACAAGATCTCATAAAGAAAGTGACAGCTTAATTATTAAACGGATTTCAGACGTATATTGTCTCACCTCTTGCAACAGCATCCGTCATAAGTCCTTGGTCAAGCTTAGAAGTGAAAGTTTTAATTCCAGAATTGCCAGTCGTCTTTCTTATCTCATCTGCGAGTGTTCAAAGATGTGAATTAAGAGAAATATTCAGTCACCATATCACGAAACCACTACAAAACAAACAAACAAACAACCAACAACGCGATTCGGGGTTTGAACCCATGACCTCCGACAACCTTAATAGGACTGGGTGCTCTAGCTACTTAGCTAAGTACGTTGAGGGAAACAGGTAAATTATCTACAATTATTAAACATTGACATATATATTTTCAGTGGAAGAAAATGCTCCCATTCATGCATTTCAAATATTTTATAATAAATTTCGTGGCATAATAAAGTACCTGGAGTAGTTCCAGATGTGTAGGTCGCAACAAATCCTGGTTTGGGTCTTCCTATGCGTTCTTTCGACTTGAAAGAAATCTTCAACTCATTCGAGGAAACGTTGAACGAGTTAGGGATCTGGTTTCCGCAAAACTTTTTGGATTTTCCCTGGATTGGCTCGTCCATAACTAAATAATCATCCTCACAACTGTGCAAATGAAGGAACAAAACTTTCACTTGAAAGATAAAGTTAAGCGGAGCATTTAACCTTTAATCTGCGAGAATTTTCGCATTCACCATGCAAAGAATGCATGGCTTGATTGCCTTTGTTCAAATTTATCCGTGGCACAAAGTACATCTTATTTTCTTTCAATCGCATTGTTAGATCTCCATTAGATCTGTCTGATATCGACAGGTTTACAAGATATTCACAACTGGATAAAAGATGAGCGCATAATAATTTAAACGTGTTCATGTGCACGTGGGGCACGGAGACTGCAAACAAACTGTTTATTCAAAAGTAAAAAACTGGCTCTTAATGGTAGTAATAACTTTTTTCAGAGATTTTTAAATCAATAAAAATAAGGAAATCTTTAGAAATTTCAACCAAATTGAATGCCAAAGTCTTTGTACGTTTTTTTTTTTTTTCGCCTCAAAAATCCCTGAAAACATTGCGGCTTTTAAACAAAATTTAAAGAACCATGATTACCATAACTACATATCTTGCTTGGAATTCATACTTTAGCCAGGAGACCTTTGGAACTCTTAAAATTTGCCTTTCCTGGTAATTTTGTGTCCAAAAATTCAGCGCAGATACAACACTTCATAAGCTATCACTACAGAGGGGTACTTAACTTGGTAGACTGTTGTGTGTCATGTATAGCCAGGCAGAATTCTAAAAGAGTGCTTTTATAAAAAACTATAGGGCGTTAATCTTGGGGATGACATATTTTGCTCATTTAAACGATTATATCCTGTTGGCAAACTTTAAATGTAAAATCTGCTCTGTACATGGCACACTTGAAGTTTTGACCGATCATTCCAGACAGTGCCGTAGCAAGGTTAGATTTATTGGGGGTGGGGGGGGGGGGGGCGATCACGAGTACCGAACGCGGGAGCTGCTAAGGGGGGTCCAGGGGCATGCTCCCCCGTCAGATTTTGAACTACAGAGACTCTGAAATAACATTTTCATCCTTCGGAGAGCATTAATTACGAGCAATTTTTCTTTGTTGAACCCATAAATAAAAAATAATGACGCTTTAGTAAACCGAAATGAACACATTAAACCAAAGAGCAGCGCGAAGAGCGTGGCCGCTGACCAAATTAAATGTGCCTGTCAACTTTTTTTTTTGGGGGGGGGGGTGCAAGGCCCCCCAAGCCCCTCCCCATGCTACGGCACTGCATTCAGAGTGTCATTGTCTTTTACTCTTTCCGCAAAATTTGGTACAAAATTAAGATTTACCACGATTTGGTACAACTAAGTGTGGCTTAAAGCATTGCCGTAAAGCGCAATCTACCAAACAAAAAACAACCCTTCTAACTTCCATCATTCCAAAGCCTCTGTAAAACTTTATCTAAATCGCCTCTGAAACAGCGGAGATATCAGCGAGTTAAAAGATTTGGCACGAACAAAATTTTTCCACACGAATTTATTCACATCGGTTTCCCCTCGGCCTTAAGTAAGAAAGAGGAAGTGCGTCTGTCAAAACAAGAGGGAATTATATCTGACGTAAGAAGAGAAAACGTATGTGGGGTAGAAAGGAAAACGTTTATGTGATGTAAGAGAGATCAAGCGCGAAAGGACCAGTTATTTGCTTATCAATGGTTTGGCTTCTCGCTACTTTTAGTACTGAAACGGCAAGTCTCGATCTGTGATGGGTTATGATCGAATTCTAAAGCCAAGCCCAAATGTCGAACTTTTCATGACACGAACCAAACTGTAATTTGGGTCGACCTAAGTTAAGTTAAGATTGTCTGTTGGGTCAGAAGTCGGACTTTGGACGCGTCGAACAAATCAACTGAATCAGGGGCTAAATATAAATTATCATACAAATTTTTAATTTATTAGTTTAGTTTCCGCGATCGTCGCAGGCGAAGATGGACGTTTGTCCCGGAGACGATCTTCATTCATTCTATCTGTCCGAAGCAGACGGATAGAACGTGTTGCACGTTCCAAACTCAATTAGACGAACGTAACTGAACCAGACCTCGAACTCACCAAGTTTGGTTCGTCTAATGAAAATTTCGATGTCTGTGATGATTATGGTAACATACAATCAAATAGGCTTACTTTGTGCTTCCTACATCAAAAGCCTGGAACGCTACGCTGATTGGACCTTTGGCAACCCTGATGGTTGTATTACACTCTTCGTTTCTTGGATACGGCTCCGGGTAGTTTGGTGACGTGATTAATCCAACCGGCGACGTCAGAACAGCACCACATTGATCTGCAACGAAAGTCAACTATGATAACACCAAAAAAAGGTAGACATTGAAATGCTAACAGGTTACACTAACCTCTGTTGTTTGATAACAAGTTAGCTCAGATTCGAGTATGGACTCTTAAGTTTACGACGGCCCATGCTACTCAAGTAGAGCTACCTAGATGGGTCTCATTCCGATACAAAGTTTAGATGTAGCTTTTGCATCTCTTGCATCGAAGGTGATTGCTCCTTGTTGATTAGTATGTTACTTATCTTTGCTTGGTAATTAACTGTTGCTCTCACTCAGGGAAATAATATTGTAATCATGCAAGACTATAAAAAATGTTGCTACCCATCTCCTACCTCCCGGATGGGTTGGTCTGTCTACAGCCTCGTATGATGCACTGAATCCTTGAGCCGTTTGCGATTCATCTGAATAAAACTTGACGCAGAGTTTGTTCCCTGTGGAGAAGAATGGAGCAGGTTCCTGTTTCCCACAGTATTTGGTTTCTGATCTGAACGAAGAACAGTCACCGTCCATCACTTTTAAAAAGTCGCCTTTACACTTCTCAGCATTTGAAGTATCTTCTGGAGACATAATTTGCATACTGGAAACAAAGTAACACTACAATTATTGACAGAATAAAAACCGCAAACCCTTCCTGTCGCCTCCACGATCATTTCAGTGAGAGAACCACTAAAGACTAACACTCTTTCTCCAACACTTACTTAAACTCAGCTTGTTTTTTTACGCCACTTATGTTATCGGAAATATATTTTGATGTAAGTGTACATATATGCAATAAAAATGTTATTGATCTAGCTCAGTGAAAAGATGAACGAATGAAATGCATTCGTTCTAGGCACCTTTCATTTACAGATTCTTACACTGAGGTAGGGAAGGTTATGATAAAGACGCCTGCTGTTAGGGTGAGGAATACGACTCTAAAAACATTAATTCGTCATTTGAAATGACTCCTGGGTTCAAACCTTTCACAAAACAAAGTCATGCGGGGTTCGATACGTTTAGAAGAGGTAAACAATTACATGTGTCTGTAATTATACAGCCCATGATTATAATGTACGTATAGATTTAACCATCGCCGTTGTATTCGCAATTGAAGAAATTGAAAATAATTAACAAAGGAAATGAGAGCCGTACCACCTGAGCTACGACACATTGGGAGCAAAATGAGAGCAATTTATGGATTTCATCTGACCCGGGGAAAGAAATGCAACATAGAATGAGGACGATGTGTCATCTTCAGTCAGTCAAAAAGGGCCAAGGGGTTCAAAAGTATCAACCAGCAAATGAATACAATCTTTACCTGTGAAATTTAAGCTTAACGACCTTGTTTGGATTAACGTTAATAACTGTAACACACTCCTTGTTGTCAGGATAATCTGCAGGGTAGTTTGGAGACGAAAATGTTCCTACGTCTGTTGAAAAGTTCCCGCCGCAGTTGTCTGAGGAGATATAACTTATAATTACTCAGGAAACCCGTTATGGCGCAGAGCTATAGATCTAGATCTAGATGGCGTGATAAAAGTGACTGGATAATGCACAACGTACTCAATAACACTAACGGCACTTTCCATTTGTCAGAACTGGCCGGCCGGACCATTGCTAGACCAGTTAATTTGACAATGAAATCGGCTTTTTCCAAGGGTTTTGCTGAAAAACCATCTCCTTCCTGCACACTAATTAGGATTTGACTGGTCTGGCTGGATAATTTTGATTAAAAGTGAAATTCTAATTACGACGGCAAGGATCTGACCGGTCAGTTCTGACAAATGGAAAGCGCCCAAGATAAACGCACCATGTAAGGAAATCCGGATTCTGGAATTCGAGAAATTTTTGCTTGTGGAATTCGGAATACTGGAAATTTTTCCTGGTCTTTGGAATCCATAATAAAGCTCTAGGAACCTGGAATCCCACTAAAGATTGAATCCAGAATCCAAGTTCCAATGACAAAGTTCTGGAATCCAGTAACTGAAATCCGGATTCCACATCATGGACTCCAGAATCCAACACTGTCTTGTATTTCCTTACATGGTGCGAAAGATAACGATAGTCTGGAATAGACTTATTTTTTACCAGTAATCATTGTGACGATCCAGATGTTGTTCACATGGTGGATAATGTTAAAATATTCTGATAGACAAATTGGCCTTCTGATTCTCTTCTTTTACGTTCCTTTTCGAGCCCTTTGAATGTTGAGTAATATAATAGCAAAAGAATCCATGTGATATTTTTAGTATGCT
This sequence comes from Porites divaricata, assembly GCA_038088405.1. Taxonomy (NCBI): domain Eukaryota; kingdom Metazoa; phylum Cnidaria; class Anthozoa; order Scleractinia; family Poritidae; genus Porites; species Porites divaricata. Next base: position 6,214,660 of record JBBMOI010000003.1, read on the forward strand.
TTGTAAATGTAAATATTCATTTTTCTTTGAAGTTTTCAGGGAGATACAACACAATTTACAATTTTGTAGCACAGTTTACAAATATTACGAAGTAATTATCAAGTTATGAATGCACTATACTGTGAATTTGGGAAAGATTCTGAGAGTGGTCAAAGATGGAGGTGTGTTATGTCCACATTGGTTCTTTTACGTTCTAAGTAATTGGGTCTAGACAAAAACTGAGTACATTATCTGAATCCCTTGAACTTTCGATAGACAATATCCCTATAAAGCAAGTTTCAACTGCTAAATCACTTGGGATTCTCATTGACAATAACATGGCATGGCATAGTCATATCGATAAACTATCCAAAAAGATTGCCTCCAGCATTGGCGCCATAAAGCGAATTAGACCTTTTGTTTCGCCAGAAATACTGCATTACATCTACAATGCCTTGGTACAACCCCATTTCGATTACTGTAGTATTGTCTGGGGTAATTGCGGCAAAACGCTCTCTGAAAGATTACAAAAACTGCAGAATCGTGCTGCTCGCATTTTACTTCCTCCTCCTATGATGCTGACGCTCGTTTCTTGTTACAACAACTTGGTTGGAAAGACCTGATCACCCAGCGTCAAATTCAAGTAGCTTTAATGGTGTTCAAAGCTCTTAATGATCTGGCTCCTGACCATTTATCCTCTATGTTTACTGAGCGCAGTACGTCAGGCTATGTCTTAAGGGACTCTACGAACAAATTGAATGTCCCTTTACCAAAAACCAACTACCTAAAAAGGAGCTTCAGCTATAGAGGTGCAACTCTCTGGAACAGTCTGCCCTGCAATCTTAGGCAAGAGAAATCTCTAAATCGTTTTAAGCAATTGTTAAACTTTCATTTTAGTTAATTAAGTTAGATACACGGCATTCATGGAAAACACGTATAGTTTAGTGTCATTTGAGTAGTATTTTTAAGAGAATCTTTAGATAAGTATTTATTATTAAATATTGTTATGTACTAGTTTATCTTTCATAATTATGTAACAAAAACCCTGATGAATTTTTTTACCGTGTAAAAATAAAGATTTGAGATTTGAGATTTGAGTCGGATATATTAAAAGTACTCTGACACAGAGTCTTTTTGGGGGCTTTTCGAGGTCCTTTTGAAAATGTCAGAGCAAAGGCGGAAGTAGCTCTCCTCAAATGTTTTTAATTAAGGACTCTCAGCGTTCATTCATCTGCGAATCGAAGCCACCAACCCCTTTACAGTCTGGTACTGAACAACTTGAGTTAACCAGGCGGCGGTTATAAATCTTCTTTCACTATATTTCATTTAAAAAAAAAGGGAAATCTTAATCAAATCGCAAAACTCACCATCACCAGGACATGGGTTGTGAACATTACAGAACTCTTGCGTGGGAGGTTTAAACGTTACATCACACTGGCTGTCTTCCATGTCCATTAGATTTCCACGGTGGTCCGCCTTCATACATTTCACAGTTCTTTTCTGAAGTCCACGACCGCATTTTGTTGAGCACTGTCCAAATAAGGATGACATAAAAGTTAAAAACGGAGCTTTACTTTGAGTTGATTACAATCTATTTTTGTAGGAAGACTAATTTAGCTGTTTGGCTCTGAAATAACTGGCAGAAAAATAGAGAGCCCATTCACTTGCAGGCCCCATTCTAGCGTACATGCCAGCGTTTCTGCAGGTAGGCCATCACATTTTAGTAAAATCCAACAATTGGTCTATTATCAATGCTGCGTTCTGATTGGTTGAGCTACTACTAGGCTATATGTTATAGCCCACTAGTGGTGAAAAGCGCAGGCTTTAAAAACCAAAACAATGGCGGCTGAATCGCGTTATGCCAGCTAAAGTTGTTTTGACCAACTTGTTGGATTTTACTAAAACAATTATTCCTCTCGCCCTCACACAGCCTCTAAGTCTGTTGACTCAGAGCCCATTCGGGTTAGAGGATTAATTGTTAAATAAGCATCAATTAAAAGATGATAGTGTGTTTGTTAACATTCAGTGCGAGTTTTTACCTGTCCAAATGGTTGCGCTACCCATTCTGCTGGACATGGTAAGTTATTGCATGCCTCTACCATGGATGGTTTAGGATCTGAACAGAGTCTGGAGTCAACATCATACTCTATCCCATCAGCAGCTACTTGCATACACTTTACTTCGCGTGTCCTGTTTCCGCCATTGCAGGTTTGGGAACAGTCCTCCCAGCCTTCGGGCTTCCAACTACAGGATTAAAATGAATAAATAAAGTTAACGGTGGAAACATGGTCTCTTAGTTGCCAATTTTCTTTTGTTTAACAGACACCGTTTACCTCAGGGCAACGTCGATGCTGGGAACAAATACTTTCAGTAGCAAAAAAAGTAAATGAGCCTCGACTGCGTTTTAGAAATTCGAGTTGTGCCTTTCACTGAATAAATCGCGTTCGAGTTAGAGACGTGTTAGAGAAGTCTATTATGCAATCCATAAAGTATAGATCTGTTTAGTACACAGCACACTATCAACCCTTTGAGCAAGATGATTAACAAGATGTTAATTCATTCGCCTTGATAATACTCTCAAAGAACGTCTTTGCCTGCATTCTGAATATGCCGATAGTAAAACCAATCTATTAGGTATTTTTCGTTACTTACACAGGTGGACATGGTTGAAAGTTACAGTGCGCTGTCGCACGTGGTGGCCTGAGACCAGCATCACACTTCTCCTCGTTCACTGGAGAACCATCATCTGATCTCCGACATTCAGCAAACGAGTCCTCTGAACCTAGTATGAAATTAATATAAAAAGAATAGGACAGCGAAATTGTATGAAATTCGGACGTATATTGGCGGCCACAATCGGACAAGCTTGAATGGCTATTTCTAAGCTGACATCTAGAGGAAGATGTGTTTGCTTTTCCTTATTTTGCTTCTCGCAGTTACTGAATTGACAACGTGGAAAAAAGAATAAAGTTATTGACTACCCGCCGCAAGTTCAAGCCCATACCAACCATAACACCAGTTGGGCGCTTTTGCCTTTGTGCTATGGAGGAACTTGCTGTGAACTAGGCAATTCACTAAGTCATTCAATGCTTTGTTGAAGTGTTCTTTTTGAACATAAATATTGAAACTTGCATCGAATTATCCAAACCTCCACCGGGATGAAAACTAAACCACTTAAAAAAAAAAACAATTATGGGCGTTTTCCAGAAATCAGGACTGGCCGGCGGTATCACGTCCAGAACAGTCATTTTGAAAATGAAATTGGCTTTTTCCAAGAGCCATTGCTGAAGAATCATCTCCTCCGTGCATGCTATTTAGGATTGTACTGATCTGGCCGGATACTTTTTTTGTTAAAGTGAAATACTCATTAATACGGGAAAAGTCTGGCTGGACAGTTCTGGCAAATTGAAAGAGCCCGCATCTCCAGATAAAACTACCTCCACCGCAGGAAACACTGCAACCAGTTTTAACTACAGCCCAGTAAAAGTCATCCTTCGGAGCATCTTTAGTGGTACTTTCAGGAGCAGCGATTTGTCCTCTTCTGTCCACGTCATATCCCATGTGCTTCAGCCAGTCTAAGGCGCTTGTAATGAGGTTTGCTGCACCTGGAGTAAATGCTTTCTTGGTACTAGTGGTGTTTGTTGTTACGCTATCTCTTGAGCCTGGTAAGCATGTGCTTCCATCTCCGTTGCACACCCCACATCTGTCGACCACTGCATTAGAGCCAATGACCCCATCACATCCAACTTTCTGTACAGTTTAAAAAGAATCAGTGAGTATGTTTCCAGAGCCGGTGTAGAAGCGCAAAGTGGAACCGCAGAAATGTGCGAATCAAATTATGCGGCAGTGGTAACATCCCGCAGAAATTGTCAAATCTAACTGCCAGGCAGCTTGAAATAAAGTAAAATACAAGCAGATTGTTTTTGACTTATGTTCTTTTTGCTAATTAATGGGATTGATTTACCTGGCATGTCTTGCAATGCCTCAATGTGAATATGAAAGGTAAGCTGACTTACAGTGCACTGTCCTTCGATACACTTGTCAGGAGAGGTCTTTTCGCAATCTGTTCCATCGACAACATTTCCAAATGCAAAGCCTAACCCGGTTCCTTTGATAAAACATCCCAAGACACACTTTCTCTCTGAAAATAAAAAAAAAAAAACAATTGTTAATACACCAAAAACCTCTGTTTTACCAAGACTAGTGAAGTTATGACTCTCTCCTTTTTCTTCTTTGGCAGGAAAACGACATGTCGCGTATGTGGTACGTTTTAGGTTGCTTTTCGTTTAAAGGTCAACGCCACGCAAAGTTTTTCTAAAAGGGCTGCATCCACTATATGTAGACTAACAGGAACATAAGTAGTTGAGTATGGGAAGGAGGAAGGAGATTGTCCAACAGTTTAACGATCATTTGCAAGACAACTTAAATCGGACAAATTATCAGAGGTGTTGTCAATTCAGTGATTGGCAATAACCGATGTAGACTCTTATTAACCTTGTTGTCATCAGTGACGAAGGGAGCCGGTTCCTACGACCAATTAGAACGGGAGTCTTCCCCATACAGAAGTGCACCAATCTACAGAACTTACTTAAAGTTGAGGGTTTCCATTCCCAGTCGTAATACTGATCGTTGAACAGCTGAGAATTCTTCACTTGACACTGGAAGTTTCTGAATTCCATCGAATCGGCTGGGCAAGCCTAAAAAGAAAAGTTGAATACAAGAGGATATGACTAAGAACTGTATTTTTCCATCGTCACGAACCTGCAACCTCTGTAGAATTAAAATGACACAATAGAGGAAATATATTGCCCTAAAAGACTTAGCTTACGTCAGTGTTGCAAAGCTTGTATTCCCTCTCTTCTCCTTCGCATCTTTTCCCGCCATTCTTGGGGCTATCAATTGCAAACAAAAAAAAATTTCAATAAGGATAAAAGTATGATTCTCTTTCTTTTTGGATGACAATTGTCGTCACTATACTTAATAATAATAATAATAATGGACATTTATATAGCGCGATATCCACTAATTGCTCAAAGCGCTGTACAGTGATATGGTAAAAAACTAGAGTTGAAAACTATTATAAGATAAAATTAAAAATTAAAAAAAAAATTAAAAATTAAATAAAGCTTTTAAAATCAAACATCGTAGGCTAATTTAAATAAGTATGTCTTCAACTGTGACCTGAACTGGTCGACAGATGTAACACTCCTGAGTTCAGGGGGTAATTGGTTCCATAACCGAGGAGCAGTTGGGGAAAAAGCCCTATCACCATACGTCTTTAACCTAGTCCTAGGCACGGCTAGAAAATTATGGGAACTAGAACGAAGTAATCGTGGACCATTAGTGTAGCTTAAAAGTTCAGAAAGGTAAGTTGGTGCCAAGCCATTAAGACATTTGTAAACTAAGAGTAAAATTTTAAAATGTATGCGATAATCCAGCGGCAACCAATGAAGTTTGTACTCATACTAACCCTATTCTAGTAGTTAGTCAGCATGGCATTCCTTTTCGCCATAGTTTCGGGAGAAGGCATTTTAGCGATAAGTAAAAGCAGCTGTACTAACAAATACTGAGAAAGTGACGGACTTTTGCCTGTCCTTACTGGTTCAGTGCAGGAAGAAAATCACTTCTTTTTTGAATAAGCAACAAAATCGCGAAAAGTCACTCGACAAATTCTCAAAATACTATCAATTAAAACGTGAAGATACAGCTGTAGCAAAGAATGCTTTTTCATTTTTATCCAACTGACTTGGTAACATTCGAGGGACACAGTTAAAAAAGGAAGAAACGTGGCAGGATGGCAATTATGGGACAAAGTGAGAGCCGTAGTAGCTAACCGAGAAAATTGAAAACACTTTTTGGATGCCTTATGTGCCAAGGCGCACAAAGACGATAATATGAAAAGGTGAAGGATTTGGTAAAATACTAAACAACCATCTCCCCCAGCGTCGATGCATTGTGCTAGGTTTAAAATTGGGCAAAAAATTAACCGGAACATAGCTGTCCGACCTTGCTTTGCCCAAAGTTTGAAAATTAATTAGCTGCTCCGGGGTCGCTAAGGATAATCTTTGATCGTTTATCGCGACCTTTAAGGGTTCCCTCATCGTGCATCTAGACGCCAAAACGTTTATTTGCACCATTGTAACGAGCCAAAGCGTGTTCCTTATTTACCGCGGTGAGTTGCATCTTCTTTCTCTGTATTGCACTCCTCCTCCACAAGTTCTGCTGCAGTCGGAGTACTTAGTGGACCAAACTGACCACCCACCGTCGACAGTGTCAACTCCTTCAGTACCCACCTGGATGCACTGGCCACGCCTGCACCACTGCAAAGGTAAGGCACAATGGTTCTTATTCCTCATTTTGTCAAAACCTCTCACGATACTAACAGACGTATTGTGAAAAGTGCCTTTTAAAATGTTTTTGATATTGAAGGAATGAATCAATTATAAATAATGGAAATGTTATTTCGTATATAAAAAACTGATTAGAAAGGGTCTAAAATGCAACACGATTTAAGGAAGAAAACTATTAACTTTGCTGTAAACGCACACTGATTAAAATTATGTCACTATAATTTGCACTTATATAGTGCTTTCGCTAGCAAAGGAATTTTATTCCCAGCTTGAGACATTTTTCAAAAGAACTATCAACAAATCTTTATTTATGAAACGCCGCGAATGTATTGAGCTTGTCCTTCCTCCTTTAAAAGTATGAATTTATTGCAAGTGATTACTTGATCATTTCATGCTATTAGAAATGGGGTCTCTGAAAGTACAAATAATACCTTGCCATTCCCACAAGGTGTGCCATCCGCTGCTGGCATCTCAGCAGTCTTGCAGTTTCCACTTCCCCCAGGTACTTCACACCATAGCTTCAAGCAAATTTGCTGCAATTTCATTTTCGCTATACACTTAGTTGACCAGGCGATAAGTTTGATGGCTAAGTAAGCATGACTGAGACTCTAGTCATCTATTACATGCGAACGTTATTAATTCTAATTATTGTAACCCAATTTACAACTAGTAGTAATACGACTGTCCAAACCTCTTGCTCTTTCATATTCAAAAGAAGTGACCTGTTCACCTTAATATTTAACCAAATCAATGTTTCTCTTAATGAGGCAGTAGCTTTGAAATAAATATCATCCTACCATTATCTGGTTAGGTGGCCAGGTTGATATCAATATCTAATCTGCCTATTGTATAGAATGTTGGAAACGGTAAATGGAAAAACTTACATCCAAGAATTTTCCTCCTCCACAGAACTTGGAGGTCTGTCCGTAAGAAAGCTGGCATTGTTCATCCGCATCGTAAAGCCTGCCTGGTCTGTCCAGTGTCCTGGTCTCTATTACGCTCTTTTTGGTTGGATTATCATCTAAGCAGCTGGAATCATCTGAGCTTTGGTCGGAAATTTGGGAAATTTTAATTAAGGAGAAATTTCGTTTATCAATAGAAAAATTATTGATAGGCTGATAAAACAGACGCCAGCAACAGTTTCCTACCCCCAAAACTTTTTTCGGGTCTTTCTGGAACAGATGAACGACCAAAAACAGCTTCAAGGTAAAGTTCAGAGAAATACCTGGGCGAGCGTATCCCCAGGAAATGACGCATTATACCCAGATCAGGCTAGGGTAGTGATACGTACGTCACCAGTGTGGAATCATACAATCCAACATAAAAACGTAACAGGTATCTATTTCATTTCCTTTTTTTGCACGGATTTTCTCTTTTCCTAAGCTGGTTCAATTGAAGAAGTTACCTTGATTTGAGAAAGTATTAAAGAGCGCTTACACCAGATCTTGGGTAAAAGAAAAACAAAAGCCAGGGAGAGCAGATGATTACCAGAGTAGCGTTGTTTAAAAGACCCTCTGGAAGATAAAGGGAGAGTGGTTCTATCTTTGAAAAAAAGGAGGATGAAAAGAAGAAATAAAGAACAAAGAAAGGGGCATTGTTCATGCCGAAAAAGCGACTTAAGAACAACCTTTTGCAAGATTTCGTGACAAAAGTAAAAGGAAATGTTCTGATACAAGATGACTAACCGCTGCAGGTTGTTAATTATATCTTCATCTAAGTATATCCTCATTAAAAGTTAGACACACTTACCTGAGAAACTGCTGCAGGTAGTTCTTACTGCATGGTGACCATTGAAAAGCTGACCTCTTTCCTGCTGGGTACGACGCCATGATATTCACGCCGTCAGGGCATTCCCCTCTGTCGTGGTTCATTCCAAGACTGAAATTTAGATATAAAGTAAGTTTCCTGTAACATTTGGGTTAGACGTGTGTTAATTTGCTGTTTGGTTAAAAGTAGCAAGAATTTCTGGTTGAAAATGAGATAACAATGGGGTTTTGCGGCTCTCGCACAAAAAGTTGCGAAATCACCATTAAAAAGAACAGCTGGAATAGTCATTTGAGTCATCTTCTACGTGATGTCAGTGGTTAAGTAAGGTACATGGCGTGTACAAATGACAAAAAGCAAAGTTACCTGTGCCCAGACTCATGGGCTAATGTCATTCCAAGCATCAGGCCGTTGTCTTGACCAATGCTTGCTGAGTTAGGGAAACTGCACATCCCTCTAATTCTGGTAAGGCCTGTTGTTCACGTAACTATGTCAGTATCATTTTTGACGCATTTGCAGTGAATTACTGAATAATCGCTGGTGAATACAGGCGGAGGGTCAGAAAGTCTAGATACACCAAAATGCAGTAACATCAGAAATTTAAACTGTCATCACTGAAGGATTGGCGGATCTTCTTTAACTACACTGTTAGTATACTAGAAATAATTATGAAGCAGCAAATAATGCTAGTCCTAGCTATCGGCTGACAAAAGCTCATACAGCACCGTGACAGCAACAGGTTCTTGGCATCTCGAACAGTGCACATACAAATGAGTATTGGTTATCCTTGTGCCTCTTGGGTAAAACTGACATATGCTTTTACTGATCAAAAATGAACTTGCATAGTGCTTCCAGTCAGTAATTTTAAAAATGTGAAAGCGTATACTAGGTCATTTAAATGATGATGAGCTTTATGCTTCTTCAGCTTCTTGATAATGCATCAACTATCAGTTACTATAATTATCGACCACTTTAAATTATAGCGAATGAGGTAAGGAAAAAGTAATCGACTGGCTTAACTAGCGGTTATCTACTACTGATGCGCTGTGGCAAAACAATTAACATTATCGTAATGCGTACCTAAGGTGTGACAGGGTTGATTCTTGTCCTTACAAATATTGTATCTGTAAATAAAATATGCATTATTCTTAATATGTAGTGTACTTAGAGAGCGAGGACTAATGATTGGCTGATATATATTGACCAGTGAAGTAGTAAACAAGATATAACAAACGATTCTATTAAAGGAGATCAACAGAACAGACCTCCTAAATTAAGAGTGATGAAAAGGAGATCATAATCGAAAATAAAAGCACACTAAAGCTAATTCTTTACATCCTTAAGTGAGTGAACGCAATGAAAGTTCTAAGTAAAACCTTACCTAGTGAACAAAGTGGCATAGTCATAGTGGTTCTCATCGTTGTCCAAAGGATTATTGTTTCGCTCCGCCCATCTACCAAAACTCTCCAGTGTATTGCTTGCGTGGTGGTTGATAACCAGTCCAGACTAAAATAATGTCAAGCGGAATGAATTATAATTATTAGCACAACCAATGTTATTTGGCATCTCGAGAACTGACACAAACAAACATACTTCTTTATAAAAACATACATGAACAATTTTAATAATATTTTTATGAGTCGAAAAGGCCAAATGCGAATTGATGCTTCCTGAATGACCAATCAGTGCGGGGAGGGAGTGGGTGGAGGGGGAGGCAAAACTATTAATTCATTAAGTCAAACTGATACGAATATTTCTCTTCTTTCATTGAACGAGTTTTCAAGTTTTTTCACGTCCACGTGTACTGATTTACTCGTCTCAGTCACAGATCTGAAGTAGATCCGTCCTATCATCGCCCTTGTTGCTAGGGTAATTACAATAACGTAAGTATTCTGCTACTGAAGATGTATAAAGCCATTGGTACCATACCTGAGGAGTTGTTAGTATCTGCATTCTACTGACTACAAAATTTACAGGACTCTCTCCGATACTTGCATCTCGTAAGAGGTTCGAGGCCTAAGAAATATTGCATGAAATCTCAAGTTAGTCAAGCAGGAAACAAGGGAAGGCAGAAGTAGAAGAAGAAATGGGGTGTAGGATGGAATTCTGAAAAAGTCTGGGTCGTTTTCGCCTGCAAAGCAGGCGTATTTTGGAGCGCGATCCATGAATTGTTTTCAGGAATAACTTTGTCCCGCCATCTTGGACGTTAATACTACCAGCGAGTTGAGACGAGTCAAAAACTTATTTTAAGGGAGAGGTTGATGGGTTTAAAATAGGAGAGGGGGAGGGGGAGGGAAGGAACCCTAACCCTAACCCGTTTCTCCTCTCGCCTCCCCGCCCCTCCCCCTTCCACCGCCCCTCCCCTTTAGTCTTTTCCGTTGCTTTTCAAGATGGCGGCCACGATCAATGTACCTCCGAGGTTCTGCAGGCTAGGGTCGTTTCAGCCAAAACCGGTTTTGCTTCGTTTGGTTGACAATCTGTTGTGAATAGGTCAGTAGTCATTTCTAGACTTCCTAACTTCTTTGACAAGGTTTTCAGGATGGCAAAAAAAGAATGCTCGCTGCGGTCCATCTTCAAGAACCGTTTTAAGAAATTATTAAATCCCATGAATAATCGGGCGATGAGGAGGAATATGTAAGTGGCAGAACTGTTTTTGGAAACAGAGAAGACAGCTGCCACTTTCATTACAGGGTAATTTTTGGATGACCTACAAAGAATAAAATTGGCAGATGAAAAATTGAGATGAGGAGCAATTTGTTTTTGCGGCTGATGAGGATGCAGGATAAGGAGGAAGAGTGTTATATCAAGACGTTTTTCTCATGCTCGATATTTTTGAAATTAGATTTCTATCAGGTAAAAAATAAATTTCTGATCGTTTCTCGACATTAATTAATTGTCTTTGTTTCTTTTCAACCCTTTATTCGTGCATGAAAGATAACAATTGACTTAGCTAAGATGCGTCTTAGCTAAGTCGTGTCTTGTTTCAGATGAAATGTGCCGTTTATTCGGTACAGTTTGCGTCTTATTCAGAGCGCATCTTAATTTTTCCTCCTAGAAATGGCCCCGATGTAAAATTGCATAATGAAGACCCGAAAAATGCATTTTGCTAAAACTTTTTTCGTGAGGTTCACGCGAGCGACGCGAGCGCCTCAAGCGCAAAATTGCGAAGAGAAGGTGCCGCCGCCCTTGACACTCGATGCCTGCCTGCAGGTCAGCGGGCGTTACCCTGAGCAGGGATAGTTGAAAAAGTTGGTCAACAAAACAATCAAAAACGTTTTTTTTCCAATAAGCCTTTTTCAAAAATACCGTAATCCGGTCCTTTGATGTCCCTCCAAAATTTTGCATAAGCATTGTTTTCAATTTCACTTGAGACGATTGTAAGTCCCCAGAGAAATTATAAACGATGCTTAATATCCAAAATGTTGGAGGGACAGCAAAAAGTATTATGGTATTTTTGAAAAAGCCCTATTCGCCACTTGCACATCTCCTATAATGCACCTTATTTGCCCCCCAAAATTTTGCATAAGCATTGTTTTCAATTCCTCTTGGAACGGCTCTAATACCCAAGAGAAATGAAAAACAAAGGCTATGTAATTTTTGGGGGGGGTGGGGGGGGGGGGGGCGGGGGCAAATAAGGCGCATTATGGAAGATGTGTAAGTGGCGAACACGAACAACCAAACCAATCTAACCACCAGGAAACAGTTGATCTAAGACGAACAAGGCTATTAAAAAACCCAATATACTCAATATATAATTTTTGTAAATTTTATTCGTTGTCAACTTACTATGTTGCAGGCGGATAGGGCGTACTGTTTCGAGGCGTCTTCACCGTGAAAATTGGCCATTTTTGGATCAACTACAACTAGAGTTTCTATGTACTTCTCTGCTCCTGGTCCCGCTGGTCCTTGTCGTTTTAGTGGCTGTGTTTCGTTCAGCGAACGTGAGACGCGAATATTAGGATCATCTAAACAAGTGATTAATAAAGATTTTTTTTTCAGATGGTATATCTATCACTAGAGAGATTAAAGTCCTGTTTAAGGCAAACGGCAAGCGTGAATTTGTACCACGTGACCAAGTTTCTCTTTTCTTGTCGTTTACTGTTCATCCTTACTTTTACAGAAAAATGTGTAGTTTCACGCCAGTTTTATCCATTAGTATTATCTTGGAAAGTTTTCTGAGAAAAATACGTATTAGGTAAACCAAAAAAAAAACTATGCTCATTTCTACATTTTTCCAAAAAAAGCACTTTTCATCATTTCATGTTTATCTTTTCCGGGCATATTACAAACCAATTTAAAGACCAGCTACCAGTTGGTCTGCTAGCTCAATTGCGTAGAGCGATGCATCGCTACTGTAGAGGTCAGAGCTCGAATCCTGGCTAGCCTGAATAGACGACATTCGTATTCCCAGACGGCCCTAGGACGAGAGACTTCACAGCATGATTGCGAAGCTAAAGCGGGGAACTTTTTGGCAAAAACACAAACAAACATTGGTTAGTCGCGGCTGAGTCGCTGCAAAACGATAGAAATCAGCAAAAAACTGCAAGATTTAAAAGCTGAAACCTTACGGGTAAGCTAAAGGGATATCTGTTTCAAAAAAAAAACTGTGGGAAGAGCTGGTGGTACTAACAGCAAAATTTAAAAGCCACGAAGCCAAAAGAAGAAACAAGAAGTAATCATGAAAATGGTATATTGTGTCAAATGTCAATACTCGAATCCTTTTTATAAAATTTTCTTCTTGTTATTATTCTTTTTCTTTTGTCTGAATCTGTAGTGTGGAGTTTAGACTGCTTAGTATTATCGTCTGTACCAAACGCTGTGGTCAACTGCGTGCACGTTTTTGTACTCTCGCACAGTTTTTATCGAAGATAATGTAACTTAAATTTAAAAATAAACTTAACCTAGTCATCTTTGTTCAAACCGGTTTAACTTCCTTAAAATGCACATGGACTGTGTGCAGAACGCTAAACCCCGTCCTGATGCGTAATTATCCACTGAATGAGTCGTTTGGTTTACTTCAAATACACATTCAGGATTGGGGCATCCGCTCTGTTAGAAAATTTCAACTGTATAGTAGGTGTGATAACATCACTGCAACTTTATCGCAGCCTTTCGATAATTACGTCCATATCAATAAAAGATATTCTTCAAAAAGTTTAAAGGACACTGAAAATTACAATTAAAATGGCTTCGGGGATTTTGAGAACATCTCTGTTTATATTAAATTATAAACTCGCTCACCAAGCACTCTTCTCGTCAATATAATTATGGTTAGGATCGCTGTTTTTCTTAGTAATAATGAGCAGATCTTCCTTTTGTTGTTTGAAATAATGATCTCTCAAGTATGTAAGCCCTTCGGAACTTTACAATGTTAAAAAGTTTCGAATTCCTTAAATTCGGCAAACTCAACGGCAGTTTTCTCATATTTGTTTGTCCTCTTGGCGAGAAGTTTCCCGCATGAGCCTCGCATTCATGATCAAGGCATACTCGTCCCAGGACTGTCGGGGAATACGAATACTGTCTATTGAATTTTTTTTTAGGCTGTCATTTCACAACTTTAGTTGCGTCTTTAACTGCGATGATCTTCCTTGCATTTATCTCTCCATTCCACGGTCCCAATAGATAAAAATCGTATATTGATCATTTCGCAACCACCCTTTTTGAGCGACGGTCAGGAAAAATCGACCAAAATCTTAATTTCGTGGCAAGAGTTGAAAAATCAATTTCTTTCATTTTTTGTTCATAGATAGCTTTTATGTAGATAAGAAACCTATATTGTTCCCGCCGAAAGCTCTTTGTTTGTGAGAAAACTTAGAAGATCGGTTTTCGATGACGGAGTCTCAGACCGCCCTAATTTTTAACCTGAAATTCGCTAACATTAACTTTCCTCCCGTTCGCAAACGAAGCCGCATGGAGAAATTTGGACACTTTCCATGAACATAAAAATTCTTTTTGTTCCACTAAAAGATACTTTCAGGGTAATAGCGAAGCTCGTCGTACTGAAATAATTCAAAAATGAGGGATAGGTTTTCTGGATTACACAAACTTAAGTTCGTTACTCATTTTCGACGGCAATATTTAACATGTGGTGTGACTCCAAATTCTCTTAATGCCATTTAAATCACACATCTAGACATTCATTTAAAACATGCCTGGGAATTGGCTTGGGTTATTGAATGTAATCTCTGTAAGACACCATCGAAGTTCAGGAATGTTCATGGTTGGCCGGCGGTAGTTGTGTAAACACTTCCAATTTCGAAACGCACAAAAGTAGACATTTACAGCCTAAAGGCTGGTTTTTTTGTACTTCTTGTAGGTTTTCCCATTGCAAAATTTATTTTTCCAATCAAAGAGTGGGGTAAAAAGGTGAAACTGGGTCAATTTTAGCCATTTTGAAACAATGAACTCTGCCAGACGGCTACTCTGCGTGACAATCTGTTCCGTGACTGCACGTGACATAACATACGTTTGAAGAGACAGAGCCGTTAAAATGAAAGTCACGGAATCATGGTAGTAACGCAACGCAACTCTTGAAAGAGTAACATTTTCGATCCCGACAGTATTTTGAAGAAGAAAAAGTCAAACGCGCTTTTCCTGGTCGGTACTCACCTTTTAACGAAAAATACGGACTTTAACAATCAAGGATGACGGAACAGGAAGATATTTCGTCTTGTTACTTTACGATCGAGGAAACTTGGAGCAGTTAAATAAGTTATTTTGGTCACGCTTCACAATTTTTACCGGACTTCGATGCTTTCGTTTGGAGGCTCACTAAAGGAACCCAAGCCAATTCTCAGGTATGCTTTAGATGAATGTCTAATTGTGTGAATAAACGAGGGCCAGGAAAATTTAGAGCTATACCACATGAAGAAAAATGCCGCAGAAAACAACTATACTAATAAAATTAAAGTTTTTGTCACCGTAAAAACCTGTTCTTCGTTTCTGAATTATGTTAGTTCAACGAGTCTTGATATTACTTTGAAAGTATCTTCTAGTGAAAGAAGAAGAGTTGTTCTATTGATGGAAAGTGTCTAAATTTCTCCTTGCGGCTTTATTTGCGAACGCGAGGAGAGTTGATGTTAGTAAATTTCGGGTTTAAAATACGGCCATTTTGAGACTCCGACCACGAAAACTGATATTCTTACTTTTCACAAAAATAAAAGGCTTTTTGCAAGAACAACTTACATCACATTACTTATCTACCTAAAAGTTATTTATGAACAAAAAATGAAGGAAATCGATTTTTCAGTTCTTGCCACTCGATGGTCGATATTTCCTGACCGTCGCTCTTAAGTTTTGGAATCACCACCTATTTAATGGGGTGATTTAACTTTGCTAGTTGCTTATTTTTTCTTTCCCACTTCGTACTCCGTTGTAAGGACGCACAAAGGTTTAGCCCAATGTGCTTTGAAAATTCGACCCTAAGTAAGGAAAATTTTCGGGAAAGGAATTGCTTCAGTCACCCACACCTTCTTAGGGACAGATAAAAAAACAATAAACGAGTCGCAATCCAAAGGCTAGTTAGAGGCACTAGGTTAGTGCGCCAAGTTTGTGTTATTTAGTCGTCGCAAAACCAGGGTAAAATTAAAACAAACATATTTCACCTTCGGTGCCGCAAGTGTGTACTTGTCTTTTAACTCTAGTAGTGTGAAGTTTTTGCTTATCATCCAAAGCAGTAGATCTTCTATAGATGACATGAGGTCTACTTCTACCAATTGAAGTTACTTTGTTATGTAGGTGAACTGGAAGTGGCTCGATAAAATATGCTTCTTCCTCTGTATGGATAAGTCCACTCTATAGGTTAAAATAACAGTTTATGGTGTCAAATGAATAAGTGAATTAATGAAGTGACTTGAAGACCGTCGATGTCTGAATTAAGAAATGGCTACACATGCAGCGTCCAACGATCGAGTTATCTTACACTGACAATTAAAAAAACCTGTTTCAGCCCCAAAGTACCAATTCAGCCCCTTCCGGAACCGTTTGAGAACAATTTAGGCCAAAACAGCTCAACCGAAATGCTATTCCAGCACACGATGGGGCCCATTTCAGCCCTTGGGTGCAAATCAGCCCTAGGTAATTGGACTGTATTGGCCCTGATTTAAGTGTCATTGTCAGAGAAAACCGGGCAGGGGCCACGGGTCGAGGTCGGCCGATTCCTTTGAAATTCCTACCACAGATTGCCTTTCTGATATGATTGTAAAATATTCCCTTTTTAATCTGATTGGCGATTTTTCATGTGAGTTTGACCACCCCCCTTGTTTTTGGCTAATTTGCATAAGATTACCGAGTCAATTTGGGGTAACTTGTACAAGCTATTTCTCCTACCTCTTGCTAGTTTTCTCTGCATTTTTGATTTATTTAGATTATTTGAGGTTCGATCCAATTGTATTCATGTGATGAATGATTCTGGATTCTTCTTACGTTTTTCGCGGGCATGCAAATTTCCGTCTCGTGTGACTTTGGCAGATTCGCCAATTTTAAGCCATTTTCAAATTACATTTTCTCAAATCTGCGCGGATAAAATTTCAAGTCAAATTGGTTTTGGCACAGTCCATTTATAACTGTTTAATGTTCGGTAAGTTTTAGATTGGGATCTCCGAATCCTTTTGCAAGAGTGACCACGTAAGTGCGCCCAGATCGGCAAAAATAACATGAAATTTCCCGCCATTTTTTACTCACCAGACAGCCTTGGCGAACACGCTTGTTCGAATACTTGTGTTTCATCCATAAATATGTTCTCAGTCTGCTGTTTCATTGAGCCTGACAAAAATTAATATACCCTACAGCTTTTGCACGTGTTTTTTTTAGCAATATTTACCGCAAAATGTAAACATTACTTTCACACACCTTCATTGAGTTTCACATGCGATGTTTTCTGCAAGATTTATCCCTAAATATTGAACATAAAATCTAGTTTGCGTGTGTTTGCGTCTAATTTACCTCTAAAAATGTGTAGGAAAATGCGTCGATATTGTTACGGAGAGAGAGAATTAGCTAGACTAAAGAAAACTGTAAAAGCACTGATTTCGTATCTGATAACAAGCGTAATGTAATTTGAGCCGCTAGTTTTACATCGACGATACGTAATCAGAACATTCGCATTCCCTTTAAAACATAGTACTCTAGTGATCTGTTGTTTTTAAACGGGGATCCATCCGGTGACAAAGTAGGTATAGGAAATCGAAGAAGTCCCCACAATCTCGCTGCACCCGGGTACTTCGATGTTGCTCCTTAACAAAAGGTTAAGTGCGACTGTTTTTCCAAAGCATAGAAATCCACTTGGGACAAGTGTAATGGGTCTACAGAGGAAGTTAGCTTATTCACGCCGAGTAACAGCTGCTTTTTGCATGGAAATTAATGAAATACATAGCAAAGCAGTTCTCACAGGACTGTTGGATCAGATAAGAAAATGATTAAGTTCACTGGGAAAGAGGACTGGTAGCGCGTCCAACAGAAAAATGGGCAACCAACATGTTATGATGAAAAATAATTATCCTTGCTAGCTGAAGGATCGTAGTCTACAGAACTTACTGAAAGTGGCATTTTATACAGAAACTCCGATCCTCTAACTTCAATTCATTCTTTCATTCCAAATCACAAGCTCTGTGCGATCCTTGTTGAGCCTAATTTAGTACTATTTTTCTTAGTTCCTACTTCGACAAGACAATCAATTAATCCCGCTAATGGCCATGAGACATGCACTCCTAGAAACCGTATAAAGGATATATAAAATAAAGAGAATACGCTCTTCTCACGTATGGTAATATGCCCGTCCAACCTCGTTTTTGAGTACAAGTTCTTTTGAAATGCTAATCAGACGATGTTTTTGTATTTGAATTTCAAAAGAATTTTTACTCGTAAACGAGGTTGGACGGGCATATTACCATGTGTGAGAAGAGCGTATAGCTTCAAAAGGTGCGTCTATATTGAAGAAATCCTATGCTAATTCTTTTTCTCGTGCAATCTGAGAGGGGGGAAGGGGACACATGAGACCTAGATACAGCAGCAAGTGTAATTGCATCTTCTGCAACTCAGCATGTTTTCGGGGTGTCTGCTTTACCTACACCCGTCGAACCGTTCCAACAGATGAGTTTGGAGAGAGCTATTTACTTACAATAGGTTTTATATTGAAGAATTAAGAAGCTAAGCAAGATGTGCTCAGTAAACTGGACAGTGAACTTTACCTGATAATAATGGATTTGGTAATGACGTTCTTCCATTCAGTAGTGCGAGCTTATGAGTGAATTCTTTGGCAAGCGAGAAAGACGTTTGCATGTTAGCGCGGTAATCACCAGTCAAGGCAGCATTTATATTAGCAAGTTTCAAGTAGATAACTTTGTTCTTCTTTTTAACAGTTGCACACAGAATAGTTTCGCAGTTAATTTTGCCTATTATTTAGCATATGCTACACACTATCAAGGTTTAACATTATGCTCACAGAACCTTTTTATTCATTCTGATAACGCTGGCTGTTACCATAATGGGCCTGACTCGTCCCCAGTCGTCTCTCTCTGTCTAAGACGACTGGGGACGAGTCAGATAATGGGCCACTCCTTGTCAGCTTACCACAACTTGGAGCGAGAAATGGTGTCTGATTAATTTGTCATGTCATTTCTGATCAGCAAGCTAACTGTAAAGGACATAGCAATATCGTAATACTTCACCTATGAAGGTTCCTATTAGACACCACGTGAAAGAGAAACACAACTTTACTACTACCCAGGAAATGAAACAGGGATTAGAGTGATATGGTAGGCTAAGGGGCTTTAGTAAAATCCAACTAGTGGTCTATTAGCAATACTGGGTTCTGATTGGTTGAGCTACTACTAGGTTATATGTTATAGCCCACCAGTAGCGAAAAGCGCTGACTAGTTGGCGGCAAAAATGGATTTTTAACTAGCTGAAGTTGTTTTGTCTCAATATTTTTGACCAAATTGTTGGATTTTACTAAAACAATGTATTCCTCTCGCCCTCGTGGCCTCTGAGTCAATACCCCTTTCGGCCTTCGGCCTCATGGGCTATTGACTCACAGCCCATTCGGGACAGGTTTCCCTTAAGTCCTGGTTCTACGGAAAAAAAAACCTTTCTGCGCGCCCATTGAAATGTATGCAAAATAGTGCTTATGTCTAAATAAAAGACTTTTTCTTTAGGGAAGAAAATTTAAATGCAAGTTAAAATCGTTTCTATAGGGTTAATTCACAAAGAGGTGTCAAATGAAGCAACATATATTTAGAAATCACGCTACTACTTCAGGAACCATTGACAATCACAACAAAATACAGTGAACGGTTTGAGCCCATAACCGAGGATTCATGTCATAAATTAGTGGAATATAATCGTTCGGGAAGGTGTAGTTCTGAATAGGACTGTTGATGACTACCTGTCAACCACAGTCGTATTCAGGACTTCGCAGATCTACACTCACCAGAAGGATTATATTCCATAAACTTATGAAAAATAGAAACGTCGTATAATTTTAGACAATGGATGCAAGCAGTTGAAAGAAATCACTTCGCATGTTCTGTTGCTTTA
This sequence comes from Porites divaricata, assembly GCA_038088405.1. NCBI lineage: Eukaryota > Metazoa > Cnidaria > Anthozoa > Scleractinia > Poritidae > Porites > Porites divaricata. The sequence goes on from JBBMOI010000003.1 coordinate 6,234,288, forward strand.
AAAAATGGCAGGAAACCTTGTTCTGATTTTGCCGATTTTGGCTGACTAACATGCTCTGTCTTCCAAAAGGGTTCCTAAGTCCCAATCTAAATCTTACTGAATGTATATTTAATAAACACATGTAACATTGGCGAATCCCCTAAATTAACACGAGTCGAAAATTTTTACGTGCTCTTCGATGCAAAAGTAGCGGCTCCTATTACATTACGTTTGTTATCAGATACGAAATCTGCGCTTTTACAATTTTGTTTAGTCAAGCTAATTCTCTCTCTCCGTAACAATATCGACGGATTTTCCTAGACATTTTTAGACGTAAATTAGACACAAACACACGCAAACTAGATTGTATGTTCATTATTTAGGGCTAAATCTTGCAGGAAACATCGCATGTGAAACTCAATCAAGTTGAAAGTAATGTTAACATTTCGCGGCAAATATTGCTAATAAACACGTGCAAAAGCTGTAGGGTATGTTAAAAATTTTTGCGCAAACTAACTTTTAAACTTTGTCAGGCTCAATGAAACAGCAGACTGAGAACATATTTATGGATGAAACACAAGTATTCGAACAAGCGTGTTCGCCAAGGCTGTCTGGTGAGTAAAAAATGGCGGGAAATTTCATGTTATTTTTGCCGATCTGGGCGCACTTACGTGGTCACTCTTGCAAAAGGATTCGGAGATCCCAATCTAAAACTTACCGAACATTAAACAGTTATAAATGGACTGTGCCAAAACCAATTTGACTTGAAATTTTATCCGCGCAGATTTGAGAAAATGTAATTTGAAAATGGCTTAAAATTGGCGAATCTGCCAAAGTCACACGAGACGGAAATTTGCATGCCCGCGAAAAACGTAAGAAGAATCCAGAATCATTCATCACATGAATACAATTGGGTCGAATCTCAAATAATCTAAATAAATCAAAAATGCAGAGAAAACTAGCAAGAGGTAAGAGAAGTAACTTGTACAAGTTACCCCAAATTGACTCGGTAATCTTATGCAAATTAGCCAAAAACAAGGGGGGTGGTCAAACTCACATGAAAAAACGCCAATCAGATTAAAAAGGAAATATTTTACAATCATATCAGAAAGGCAATCTGTGGTAGGAATTTCAAAGGAATCGGCCGACCTCGACCCGTGGCCCCTGCCCGGTTTTCTTTGACAATGACACTTAAGGGAGCCAAATTAGACGCGACTCAAAAATAGGACTGTATTTTACTCACCGAAAAGGCCTCATTTTTAGGGCTAAAACAGATCTGTCTGATTCACACTGTAACTTGCGTTATGCTTACCGAACACTATTTCAGTGAAGTAACTTACCAGTCCTTGACAATTGCTTATAGCCACTGTTGTTCTTGATCTTTCTTTCAGTTTCCCAACGTAATGACAGTTTTCCATTGAATGTCTTTTCATTACCCTCCCGTGTTTGCCTATGACTTCCACCTTAAAATTAGGGGCCAATAGTCTCTTGTTTCTTTCCAAATGAAGATGCAGATCATTTCCAAACGCGGATACTCTATAATGAACGTCTTCATTCTCTGGCTCGATAGATGATCGACGCATGCGTATTCTTGGAAATGTGAGTTCATGTGAGATGAAAGCGCCATTCTCGTCGACTTGAATGGGATGCACTACATTGTATTCGGGAACTAAACACAAAAGACTGGTGCAGTTAATTTGAAACTATTTCAGGCAGGTAGCATAAGTAGTGAAATGACTTAAATCTTGGGTTTGTCGGGTTGATGCATGCACGGCGAACACGGCGAGTAATAAGAAGATGAAGGTGTCGTTAATATGACCACAACTTTTTTCGTTTTCGCATTCATACTCAAATTTAACAATTCCTGTAAGTTTTAGAAACCAAGAGCGCTTGCTATCACAATAATGCGAGTTTTGGAAAAGAAAATTAAAAATTACTATCAAACTAAGAAACTTCGTAAATTTCGCTTCATGATTATGAATTATTAAGAGGTAATGAAAGATAGCTGATATACGAACTTGAAAAAAAGATACAGCATAGACCATGATGGATGAGTCCGAAAGACTTTCCGGGAATTACTTGTGCAGTAATTCCAAAATTAAAAAGACTTTGTTGCATACATAAGCGATTGATTGTTTTCATCCTTGCGCAGTACTGAACAACACCGCATGCGCAAAGTTTGAGACATGTCTAAGTTTTTTAAAAAGATTGGAGATCGTTACTAATGTATCTTGACTTACTTTTCATACGTCAATAGAGTGTATATAAAGAGGTGGAAGAATAATTACCATCGCCATGAGATTCTACTCCGAACAACCGAGAAAGATCCCTCACTGTCATATGCCTATGGATATTGCTATGATGGCCCTAGGGGAAAAAAAAAAAACAAACAAACAGCGATAAACCATTTTCAACAAAGATACAGAATCATACTCATGTAAGTTAGGGTGACAAAATACATGTACAGTGATTTGTATGAAATGGTCAGCCAAAGCCTCGACTGCGTTTCATTGGGCGCTTTCCGTTCAACCAAAACTTCCAGTTTGAATTTTCGACTACTTCCAGCATCGAATAGAAGAGCATTTTCCAAATTTTCTTTAAAAAGAGGACAAGCTCGCTTGATACACCCAATATTCAAAATTTCTTCCCGAAAGTTGTCTTTCCACTCAACTTTGATCCCGGAATTTTAGAACTTTCGGTTGAATGGTTCGCATTTCAGAAATTCATGGTTCTCGAAATTGCTGGAAATTTTCTTGGGAGTTTCCATACCATTCGCCGCCGTTTCCAAATTTTCGGTAGTCTAGGTCGAATTGAAAGCGCTCATTGTGTGTGCTCACTGGAGCGGAATGTAGACAAGGTCTAAAAAGCGTTTTCACTCGTTTTCAGCCATAGCTAGTAAAAAAATTCTTACCTCCGGAGACAATATAACAAACTAATATACACCTTTAATATAGATTTTTTTCCTTGACTACTGCCTCGATCGGTAGTTTCAGTCTTTTTCAGTTATTGGATACGGATCCGCGACAGGTGAATAGGGCGGGGGGAAGACTGTTTCTCGAAAATCTCGTTAATTATCTAGTTCTGGAAGCTGCTTTATTTTTGCCATATTATTTACAGTGGAAAAAAAAAAAGAACTATCAGCGAAGAAACCAAAATGAGCTGCAAGGTAACCCCTTTACCAGCACCTGTTCAGGACTACCCTAACTCCAGTGCAGTTTATTTCAAAATATGACTTTGGTCCCAAAAAGGTGTCAGGAAAAAAAAGTGAGAAGCTGTCTCTGTTGTAGCAGTGGCCGTGAATCAGTGAAATTTACCGAGTTAAAGTCCACCTCTGACCATCAGCTAGAACCGTCGCAGGATAGTGTCACCAATTGTTCGTTGTTAGCAGTTGGCATTTCGAACCCTTTGAAATTTACACGGCTCCACTTTCCATTGTATTGTTAGAATTACAAGCGGATGATTTTTTAAATTAAATTAACTTAGTTTGTTAATAAATTTTACGATTTTACAGCCATAACAGCAAAAGGTAAATTAAAGATATTTTGTACCAGCTGCTTCAAACAAGAAACGACACTTAACCGCGTGAAATGCCATTTCACAGGAAACTTTGTTCATAAGCAATGGACCATAAAACAGACGTGGCGTGGTCTATTGTTAATCTGGATTAAATACTACAGTAAGCGTGTAGTTTCATTCATGGTAGCTTACTTAGTCTTCCACCCATTTATTAAATTGTTTCATGAACATTTATGGGTAGACAAAGTTAAATTCGCTGTGAATATTATACTTTCTCAGTATAAGCCTCGCTGGAAAGGTATTCATAAAGATTTGCCAGCTACTTTACTTACCTGCATATTGTCTTGTCCAGCGTAACACATACAACTTAAATACAAAAGCAACTCTATGGTCTTGAGACATCGTTCATTCGTAACGCCCATGACTGCGGAGTTGGACAGATTTTCTTCGAAGAAACAGAATACCCCCAAAATGCAGAGAGTTAGTCGAAGAAATCCATCAATTTCGAAGAAAAGGTATGACTGTAATTGTGTTGTTATTTAAAATCTTTAGCTAGCAATCCGATGCTTGAACCACGTTTCTCCATACCGTTGTATATCAGACTACTTAAGCACAATATATCCTACTGAGTCCATTCCTACCAATTCGACTGTCATCAATTCCGATAATTTTTAACGTCTGGCAAAACACGATTTGCTACCTATTTCAACGGCGTTATATCAATTAGATTAAGTGGATACACACTCTTAACTACCGTGAGCAAAACATATAAAACACTTGCCAAAATAAACTTAAACCAATTTTTTCCATCCGATAAGTTTGGAATAATTGACGCTCCGTTGCACCTGACTGAATAAAAATTGAGAAGAGAAAAGGCGAATAGAACGCGATCTTACCTTAATGTGAATTTATCTTTATCGTGATTTATTTCTCTTCACCCCTTGTATGACATATAAAATTCTTTAAAAATATGACAATGTTTCAGAGGGTTTCGCCATGTTCTATGTTTGTTTTTTTGATCGCTAATTTTCTAAACTGGTACCTTTCCTTGTTTATGATAGATTGACCTGCTGCGGGGATGTTGATTGGTCTATTCTAATTGGTTTACGTGTGGTATAACAACTTTAAGTGGAAAAGAAGTGAAAAATTAATGATTACTGCGAGGAAAATCTTGGTCTCAACATTCTCAGTTACGTTAGGAAAATATTAGCGATTTGTTGAAGCAAGTTTCCCAATATTTGCTCTTTTGTCGTAGTGATTGGCCCACGGGGTTCTATAAAAGCGAGCGATAACTTCAGACCTAAAAAATCACTATGAACTCTAATTTTGAATTCTTATATCATACTACTTGTATGCCGGCATTTCCAAATGACTCAAAGGCTTTTTGACTGATTTGAAACAAGAGAGGCATGGTGACTTATTGACCATAGAACCCTTTTCCCGCCTTTTCGAGAATCTCTTTGGTAGTATGAAGATGCCCTTTAAACAGGAAGTAAATTTATCAGGGGAATCCGTCAATTTTTTAATCAAGAAAAATCCCAATTTCGAGTGAAAAAGTGGGGTGAACATAATTATCAACATCAAAGTAATGTTAACAATGTTTTATATAATGATAGTCACGCCTTTGTTTAAGGTCAAACATCTTGTAGGTGCAAGTATAATTAGATTTTGATTGCCCGTCTGACACGCCATAATCTCTGACATTTCACAGATCATGCTATCTATGTTCTAAATAATAACAAAAAATACAAAACGCAACAACAAATGAAACAAATGAAAGTTCCGTCAAATAAACGTTTATGTGCATATGCAGCGAGGTTGTTTGTAATCTCAAAATAGGGTAAATTTCTGTTTATTGTAGGCGTGTTGCTGCCATAAAAACAAAAGATAAGAGTCCAGGGATGAAATTCTTCTTCTTCTTTTCTCGCTACCAATTTTTGTAGTTCCCTACTTTCGTAGGTCGTGCAATCGCCAAATGACGTAATGCGAAAGATTGATTGGACACTCAGTGCACAGTTTTCGCATTCCAAAATCATAACCCGCCATTTCCGAATTATCGACTAAAATCTCTTTTTAACTCTGGTTTACTTTTAAAGAGTTCAGTATAATCTTACTTTCAAGAAAGAGTCCAGTATTGCATGAACTACAGCTCAGTTTTCAAAAGCATGTCAATAATCAAAACAACAATGAATATGCCGTCTGTGTTCGAAAATTTATAGAGTGATAAAATGCAAAAAGTTATGGCGTCTTGTACTCAACACTTACCTTGGCTAAAGTATTAGAATATGTTTCCTCTTTTCTTATGTCGATCTGATCTTGTACCCGTCTCGCTTAGTGTAGGCTAATGACGGGAAATTATCAATTAGAATTATAGCAATACCTCTCTTTCTTTTGGGCATATCCTGAGCACCCGGTAAATGCGCATCTTTTCATGTGAACTTGATTCACTGCAATTTTTTTATTTTTTTGGTGTAAATTTTAGACTATTCCCTCAATGGAAGAGTTAATAAAATTTAAGGTCTGTTTGCGGGATATTTTTTTCTTAAATTACCCAAACTCTTCCTTTTTAAGCCAAGTGGAGGGCTCCTAAGGTTAAGTATTGTAAGGACTTATAAAGGTTATTATTTTTTTATATATCATGTGTTATATATACTGAAGCTTCGCTTTTGGACTTGCCTTGAAAACATTCTGTCATGAGCGTGCAGAATTCCAAACGATGGAGACCTATTGTACACAAACATAGTGGACAGATCTGAATTCAAGTTTTTGGTCGGAACAAAGACTTTCCCAAAAACCGCACATCTTAAGGATTGAAAGCAGTAAAGTTTGGCGTGACGGGTTTTTATTATTTTAAGCCGTTAAAAAGGACTATTGAAAAAACGTACCCCATTTCGTTTCATTACCCATATTAGGCTTACTGTACACACAAAAAAGCGAAATCAAATTTTACAAGGACAGACAATTTTCAGATTTTATTTGACCTTTGTTGACATTCACTTTTGATACCTCGAGCCTCGAGCCGTTTATTATTTATTTACTTACTGCCGCCATATATAGAGTGTTTTCACTCACGTGGCCAGCGTCTATGCAAATTTATTGGAACAAAAGAAAGCGTTTGCATAAGAAAAGAGTTCAACTCCCACAGGATTGGTTTGGGACACCAACATGGCCGCCGTGACGTCATGTGAAAACCCTCTATATCATACGGAACACAAAATAGAGCTGGGGTTCCAATTTAAATGTGTCCTTGCAGATAACCCATCCAGCCCAGGAGAGATTGGCCACACACCTACGGGGTACACATCCCCTACCCTTTTCAAACAGTGGTCTGGGTTCTCTTACGTCCCAAAAGAGCCGGATAAGTGAGAGTCGGGACCTACGGTTTTCCGTCCTTATCCGAGAAGACTAGAAAGTCTAGCCGTTTGCAAATATCATTGCAAAGGCAGCACTTTCTTCTCATAATATTAATTTAAAGACCCTGAGGGTCCAGGATTCGAACCTGCGACCTCCCGCTCAGCAGACCGGCGCGCGCTCTCCCAACTGCGCTAAACAGGCGCTGGTTAAACTGTTCTGTTCAGCTTACCTTAGTTTGTAGTTTATTTCGAAACAGCCAATGGTTAAATTTACTAAGTGCCATTTTTAAACATTTTGAGATATTTTTTACTGTCAAGCGAAAAAAAAAACTGATTATTTTTTTTCAGGTAATGTTGCTATGGTTCCTGGTTAAAAACAGAAAGCGATAGAAATTTCAAGAAAACGCCGCGCCCAGGATTTATCCCTCTTCAGTGCCTAAAATTAAACTTTTATTTGTTTCGTTGCTGTGGTAACAAGCAAAACATCACGAATGGAATATTGGATTATCCGACCTTTTCAAGTTGTGTTGCTTAGCCTAACGCTTCCTAGTGAATTATAAACTCCTAACAGGATTCATTTCTATATAATTACTTACCGTTAGTATTCCAAAGCGTTTTAAGAGAATCGCTCCTGTTAAGAGAAAAAAAGTAAGTCATGATATCAAAAGATAAACGTTACTGTGGTTTCCAGTAAAAATAGATATCAGCAAAGATCAAATTAACTTTTTGTTCGTGCCGTTACCTTAGTAATTTCCACAACAACACAGGCGGAAAAGCATAAATATTTTGCGTTAGCGGTCTAAGTTGGCAGTTTTTTCTCTCAAGCAAAATTGAGCAGGTACGCTGATCAAGCTATCAAACAATATGCCGAGGTTATTGCCATCTTTCAAAAGAAGAAAACCAAGATCATTTTCCTTGAATTGTGCACAAAATGAAGAAATATTTACTAAAGAAAAAAAAGATGATGAGCTGCAAAGTCCGCGATCTGCACCCCTCGCGCCGGGAACTATGTTCAGCTTTGAAAATGTGAACATTCTCCAGAAGAAAACTCAGTCGAAAGAAAAAGAACTTAATGGCCCAGGCATTCCCAAAGTTCTCCTTCCTATTGTTGTGGTATTCAGTTATGAAAAGCCAGGATTTCAGGAGCCAATACATCAAGAAAAAAAGGAAGAAGAAAGACGCTAAAGTTTGTTTCATTTGTTTGACCAGCTGTTGATCCTAACTTAAAATTTAAACTGTCGCTGCAGTAATTCCTAAATGTTTCTAGTTATCGCAAAATAAAAAAAAAGAAAGGCTGAAATAAAAAAAAGGAGACTTCAACTACTTTCCTTGGCAGTCGGCACCAATAACATTTATATACGAGATGTTATTTGCATTTCACTCAGATCAACGATGCGGACGGCGACGAGAACAACAGCTTTGCACGTGCATCACACTTTTTTTGTACATTCCTTTCCCGTTTTTGCACGACTAAGACGTGAAAATGCCTAATTTCGTGTTTTATGGAGGACGTAAACAAGCAACGACGAAATTTTATTTCTCCTTCTGAGCTTGGATATGGTCCCTTGAAATTCAGCTTCAGGAGGGTCCGCCTACATTTGACAAAGTAATTGGGTACGAATAATCCCTATCTAGTATATAAAGACTGAAAGAACGCACACACACTTTTTTAAAGCGACGTTCTTGTGGCCGTCGCGTCGTTGGATCTTTAAGTCCCTAATTGCACAATTTCTCGCCCTGAAATTTACGGGGGGGGGGGGGGGGGGTTCTCCGGGTAAATTTTTGGGTACGTGCCGCTGGCCTCTCAGAGCCCCTACCCCATTATAGTCTATTCTGTGACTAACTATAGACCCCATCTTAGTCACTTTTGGGCAAATATGTAATTTGCACGATCCTAACTTATTCACTTTCTATTGCTATGAATTGACTCATTTGTTAAACTAAATGAAGAGCACTTTACTTTTCACCTACGGTGAAAAAAATCCGAGATTGTGGGACCCCATTCTAGTAAGTCGCTTGAAAATGTGACCCCATTATAGTCAATCCAGTCGTGAAAATGCGACCCCATCCAGCGGCATATCCCCATTAGCCTTTTATAAGGAAGTACCCCCCCCCCCCCCCGAAAATTTAGTACGCTGAGAATAAGAGAGACATAGTTTGACGACCAACAAGTCTAGCCTTTGTTAGTATGAATTTACACTAGTTATGCAATGCTTTCGAGTGGTATACCGTGAATTACAAAATAACTAACTAAAGATAGTACGCGCGCTCTGATTGGCCGAAAGGCTTGTTTGCATGAGAGTATGTAAACATGGTTGTAAGTCAAGATGACTTGCTTTTCGCTCGCTAATCACGCAAGCACAAATTTGAAAAAGGTTTCGAGTTGAAAAACTCGTCAAGTTTACTTTATCTACCTATTTCCTCATCGGCTGAAACTTGGAAAATCTTGAGAAACATGCAGTGTCAATTTTTTTTTTTCGCTTGAGCTGATATTTTAAGCGAGAAAAACCCGTATTTTGGAAAGCATCGTTTCTGCAAAACAAGGACTGATTACGCGTACAAGCTTCGTGTACAAGACTTAGCGACTGGTGAGAATTTATCTTTTAATCAGCGCTCTGAACAAGAGAGTTTTGCTTTTTTCTTTCGAAAGATATTTTATAAAAGCAATAGAGAACTTTTTTCCTGTGTTTGCTTATCTAAACACTCGAGGGGTTGGGAAAATTCTCGACAGTTATACATAACTGCATAAACGTCTCGAATTCTCCCAGCCCCTCTCGTGTTTACACCAGGCTATGTAAACACGGGAAACGTTTTCTCTTCCTTTAATATCCGACGGATGACTTGATTTTTCTTAATAGACACAAGGGCCTTTAGGCATAAATGGTAGCATATTTGAAACTGCAATACGGTCGTGTAATGAAGGTCAGCGGATGCAATATTTTGACAGCTGTCAATTGACCTTCACATGGATGACGTATATAAGTGTAGCATTTTACATCGGCTTACTTAGAGGGGGTGGACAGACGGAAACACGGTCAAGGCATGACCAAAATATTTCGTTTCCAAGGTTTTCCAAATTATATTATCCATTATGCTCTACTGCGTAACCTTCGCCCGTGCGAGCTCGTAGGTCTTAATATGTCGTTAAGGTGATGTTCTATCTTTCTATTTATATCACTCGCAAGATGTTGTCATGGTTTGCAACCTAAATCAGTATTAAGAACCAAAAACGAGAAGTCCAACCTAAACAGAAGACAACAAACACGTCAAAGAGATATTTCTTTTCTGGGCTTTCCTAAGCGGCCTTCATGTTGCCATTGTTATACGGGATGCTTTTTTTCCCTAAAAGGTAAATGTTTCCATGGCGTTAAATGACAACAGAAAATAACAAAGAAGTGAGTTATACCTCGTGACTCACCGAGTAGCGCCCGTTTCCAGAGATTCTAGCCTACTTTTAGCTCTGCTTTCTTGTTAATTCCGAGCCTACCAACGGTAAAATTATTACGTGCAATTTTCAAAAGTATTGCACAAAGCACAAAGGAACGAGGAAGAAGTGCAAGAAAACAAGTCAAGCCGCCATAATTCAGTGACAGCGGCAGTGTCTAATGGACAAACCACATTGCAAGCCCTGACCGAAGTCGCAAACAAGCGAAAACAAGTGATATTTGTAAGCAGAGTCCCAGTCTACTGCATCACACCTTTTTGCTCGGACGCGCTCGTTTCACCGCCCAACCTTTATCCACCCTGATCGAAAACGATCGCCTTTTTGCGAATTCCAAGCAAAATATTCATGTCTGGAACTTGAAACTTCAGGATTATCGACAGGAACATAAAAGCTATCTTCAGGGAGTATTTCAGCTCGTTGCGGGAAGATTCGGGTAAGATATTCAAGTTAATGACTTTTACACGCGGACCAAGGACCACATACTGTACACATCGTTATAACACCATTAAATAAAAAATAAACAGAATAAATTCTTTATTATGTTGAAGCGTATAACTCTATTAATCATAATTTAAACAGTCGACTTTGGCGCTTGTCAAAAGTGAGAACCGGCTAGCCGTATAGGTGATTTTGGAAATTTTTTTAACGGTTTCGCTAAAAGCTCACACGTCCGCGTCCTTCGATCGTCCTGAATACTGAATGATCATGAATGAGTGCAATTTGTATTGCAAAATTGTGAAATACTGCATTCTGTCCGAGGTCTGTATGATAAAAACATCTCGTCATGGTACTGTTTCACCTCAGACGTGATGTATAAAAAGTGTAAAAGGTTGGTTTACACGTTCCCACACTTGTTGGCAAGATTTTGTAAAGTAAACTTGTCGAACACAAAAAATTCCGCCTGATTTGTTTTCCAGGCCTAATCTACTGTGATCAAGAGCCCGCGCCCTTAAATGTGATCAAAGATGATTGCTTTTTTTGGGGTGTAGATATAAGGCTATCAACTCGATGTAAGGTTAAGTTAACCTTGGACTGTTTGCAAATTACTGTTCTCTAAAATCACTTAACCTTTCCCTCAAAAGTCACATGAATGTGTTCTAAAGTTAACTGAATTGTGGAATACAAGTTTATTGTTTGATTTTAAATCATAAATTCGAGTTAACAGGAGCTTCGCTTTTAGCCCTGGCTAAATCTATATATTATCAATAGGTGACGTAAAGCAAACTATCGACCGGTTAATAAATGCGTCTTAATTAAACGCAGCGAGTAATATCTATATCTCTCTTTGTATTAATTCGTTAAGCCCCGGTGTGGTATTCCGCTGGGATGGGCCAAGAAAGCACGGATTTAACCACAGATGAACACATACACGAATTGAACCAAGCACGCTGTTAATGCCAAATTCCCCTAGCTCACAGTCCACTGCGCAGGCCCTTACGGCAAATACCGCAGCAATACTGTACACACGATTCAGGGGCTCTACTTCACACTAAAGAGGTCACGTGACCAATGCTTCCTTTAAACAATGAGTTGGAATCTTGCTAATGCCAAAAATTGTTAGAGCACACAAACATTATCTTACACCAGAAATTTGAGAGGAAACGCATTTAAGGGAGATATTTTATGGCACTTTGATTTTTCAGCAAAGCAGTATGGTTTGTATTGGCCGCCATGTTGGAGGGCATGCTCTTGCCCTCCAACATGGCGGCCAAAATTACTTCTTGCTTATATCTTGTTCAACGTTTCATAGATACGCTCAGATGTGCTGTAAACGTTATCACATCATCTTTTCAACATTTTCCTTGAAGTTTAAGTGCAAAATTTGCGTTCAGAGAGAGGTAATTCATAATTTCAAAAATCACATTTTGGTCACGTGACCATTTAAGAACTTATTCATTTTAAGAAAATGGTGCGGGTTTGAAAAACCAAATCACCATTATTTTGTTTAAGATATGACCCACTAATCGTTTTTCGAAGGCAAAATCATATAACTTTCATTTTCATAAAAACGATGTCATATGCCTCTTATTGCAAATGGCCTATTGAGCTCATTCTTAGAGCAGTGTCTGAATCAATTCGAATCCGCTTATTGAATTTAGATCGGCCCAACAGGGAATAACAGCTGTGGACTGGCGTTGATTCAGGCCGACCCTCACATGAGCCGAACCAGATGCATAAATTTTTCAATGTATTTGTGATAAATCTTGATTTTTTCCTTATTTGAAATAAGTTCGGCCGGATTGAAGATCACCCTTCCACTATTTTTCAACTTTTGAATGGGGCCAGTAAACTCCATCGACACGACTGAAAGGACACCTTACTAAATGTAAAATCAGTAAAATTGCCATGTTTTAGAATAATTTGATAAAAAAAAATAACGAAAATATTGCTCGCCAAATTTGCGAAATTTCACTGACGTTTGTGTGGCGGAGCAAGTTCGTGTCCCTAGACTTTCTCAAAGTCGTTCTCTTCGCTCGCTCGCGCTCGTACGATCGCGCTACGCGCTCAAAAGCTCGACTTGTGAGCAAGTCTATCGTGTCCCCTCCCCATACGTCTGTAAAATTTCGCCACTTTGTATAGCATTATATGGCTGGCCTTAGTCAGGTGCCTTAGGGTTAAAACTTGGTAAGTCAAGTAATTTAAGTTGCTTTTCCCAGCAGTATACAAGAATCTTCGATCACAGGTCAATTTCAAAATTTGGAAGAAAAGGGGGTCTATTCAGCCGAACTACGTTAATGTGGGTAGGCTTAAATTCGAATTCGATTCGGTTCATATGAAATTACGACGTCTGAACCGGACCTAACTCATCAATTTTCCCCACCACATAATAAGTTACCCAGCACTCAAAGAGTAAACGAAGATAATCTAAGAAAATAAGGTGAAAAATATAAAAGAAACAACAACAACAGAAATTCGGTCA